>JARFIX010000043.1:0-1200000 GCA_036346125.1 Lycocerus yunnanus | reverse complement strand
ATCTTGGTCGGTTGAACAAAAGCGTTGTGTACAAGGTTTAATAAATTATTCAGTCTTCAATCATCGTTACTAATTTGTAGTGAAACAACGTATTTTCCTACAGCTGCATTTCAAAAATTAAAAAAAAAATTAGTGGTGAATCAAAACAAATAGAGTAACATGGCAGCCCTAGAAAGTGAAAATAAAATGCAACTGCAGTAAGTTTTTTAATTCATACTCCAAATTTTTTGCCATATTTCGCAAGTTATGTGATTACAAAAATGATAACAATTTTAGTTATACTAAATCTATTTTTGCACCATAATCGGATCGATGATTTGCCAAAAGTCAATATCGAATCCTTTAGATAAAAAATATTACGTAAAAAAATTCGTCAAGTTTTTGATTTTTTAAACAAATGCGGAAATCTTTAAATATAAAACAAATAAATTGTAACCTTTACTAATAATCTAACTTTGAGGATAACAAATTAAACCGGATTAAGCAAGGTTGCGGTCGATCAGAAGATCGAAGGTCTAGCGAAAAGCCTTTGCTTCGGCAGAAGGAATTTCAGGAGTTTGCTACTGTTTTCTTCAAGATAAATTTAGGAAGCAAACATGATTTTGAACTGCTATTTTTATGTTTTGTTGACGAATATAACAAAAATATATTAAATAAACAAACAAAATAACAAACTGTAGGTACATAATTTATGTAGGAGATTATGTAGGCCATTACCCGAAACGACCTTGCTCTCCGATTTAAAAGGTGCAATAATTACACGTTTAATTTTACATTCAATTTTGATCCAATTATTATAAAGAATTTTAGTGATAAACGATTCAAAACTGAAACCATAAGATTTTCTTTGAAAGAATTGTCTTTTTTGCATTTCTAAAAATTTCCAAAATTATTTTAAAATTTTTAATTAATTTTTCCAATTTCTCCAAATTCAAATTTTGGCGCTGCTGTATAAATTCAAATTTTCAAAAAATTTTCAAGGAGAGTTTTAATTAAAAGGACAACTACCGCACTTTATGTTTTATGATATTTACGCACTTTGTTTATCAAAAAGTCAAGTTAAAATAATGAACTCACACGAGGTTTTGCTTTCAAAAAAATGTGTATATCGGTCGTTGCAACAATTTCTGGTCACGGTGACGATTGCTACCTGAAAACGCCTTCAATTTTGCAATTAGATTTAACTCATAAGCGCTGCATATATTAAAAGTGAAGGCTTGGTTTAGTAATCGGTTTAATCAATTAAAAATTTAAAAAAATCTCAGATCTAGAAAAGGAAAAAAACTAAAAATAACATAATTAGCGATAATTGGGTTTGTTTTAATATTGTTTCCTTTCATTTGTTCCTTTTGAAGAATTCTTTATTTATTTCGCTCGATAGGTTTTTAAATTTTACAGGGATCGGCAATTAAAACTGCTGTAATTTTGTCAATTTTAATTTTTTAATTAAAAACTTCAGTATATCGTAAAAACATTTCAAATTAACAAAAAATATGTTATTATTCGATGTAGCCACCTTTTACTCGGATAATAGCATCGAGGCTATCCGAGAAGGCTTAACACGCCGCACGAATGGTATTTTGTTCCATTCTGGGCCAAGAGTAATCTTTAAGGCATCGGCCGTCGCATATTTTTTAGTTGATACTTTGGCCACCAGAATGGACCATATAGAAAAATCCATTGGGTTTAAGGCCGGAGAATGTGGGGCCATTGTTTTGAAGAAATGAAGCTGGGAACTTTTTCTTGTAAAAAACGTTGGGTTTCACCGGCTTTATGGGTTTTGTTGAAACGTCCAATGGTTTCTACCGAATTGTTTACGTTCCCAAGATAACAAAGCATCGTTTAAGATCTTTTCACAGTAGATTTACCTTGACGCCTGACGAAATCGAGTTATGAGCGTTCTGAGCGACTGACGCATGTCAAAACATGAGCGCGTTGTCATTAACCGTTTGGTTGCTACAGTAGCGCGAAATTGATAATACTTTGACCACCGATCCCTGTAAATCTATTTTATATTTTTTCAAGCTTTCTATCCCCCTCCGCCAGGTTTTTAGTCAGTGAAGCAGTCAAAATCGATTGATACAAACAAATGTACAAGTGAAACATATAACTCAACGATATTTTTTGTAAAATCAAAGTAATTTTGGTCGTCAACACTGTCAAAAATAATTTATTTCTGTGGTGAATCTGTGATGTACTCTGTACTTAAAAAAAAATTTGTTGTCCTTATTACATTCTTCACTCTCAAAAATGGATCTAATCTAATTTTTAATTTTATTTTGAAATTTTTCCGAGGGGTTAACCGCTGGTGAAGTTTTTTGTACACATCTCATGAAGTACTTCACGTGGAACATCCTCCAGTGCCTCTGCAACGGAGACCTTCAGTTTACTTCTGATAAAAATAAACTATTCAATCCGGGGGGTCTGGGGTGTGGAACACCCTCCAGTGCACAAATTTTGGAATGAAAAACATTGCAGAACATGCAGAACCCCCAGACCAAGTAGTTTACTTTCTATCAGAAGTAAACCGAAGATCTCCCGTTGCAGAGGCACTGGAGGGTGTTCCACACCTCCAGACTCCCGGTTTAAATAATTTATTATTATTAAAAGTGAATAAAATATTTAAACATATCTCAAGTTTATTAAAATTAGCTATGGTCAAGTAAATGTGTTTAATTTGACAATTAATTATAAATTCCGTACCCTTGGGAGCAGATCTCTGCAACAAAATAAAAATAAACTACTTAATCTGGGGGTCTAGAGGGTGTGGAACACCTTCCAGTGCCTCTGCAACGGAAATTTTCAGTTTACTAATGATAAAAATAAACTACTTGATCCGGGTGAACCTCCATTGCTCAAATTTTGGAATCCGTGAATTCCTGCTGAATTATATGAAGTACGAAGAAGTATGCAGAATTATCATGAATTACGTTAAGTGTGAAGTTAATTGTACACGATTTCTCTAGCGGTTGACCCTCGAATTTATCATTAGATTTTTTTCCATTTTCTTCAAATCTTAAAATTAAACTTTCAACTATTTTTATTTTTCATAAGTCGGAAGTGACACTTTATTTTTTCTACCACTTAAAATCTGCCCCACGTTGGGTGCCAAAAATAGAAGAACGTTTAATAAAATTTTAATTTTAAGATCTTATATTACATAATACGCATTATGTAAATGGCGTTAAGGCTTAATATTATCAGTAAATTTTACCAGTTTGTTCTGAAGGAAAAAGATTCCACCTGGCGTAGGAGTTTACCATGATCAACAAGGTGGTTCCCCCAGAGTGATCCCTTTTCATTGCACCACGATTATCTCTAATGTGGATAACTCGGGCGCGTAATTTTTGGTAGTTGGAACTGCGCACGCGCTGTCTAGGTTTAAAATAAATAACATAATAATTTTTTAGATCTGATTGGTTAATATTTTGAATAACAAAAAAATGGGTAGACGCAAGAAAAACATCTTCGGGTCGAGTACATTTACACGAAGTCTTTACCTGTGATGATTTTGCAAAAAGATTTTAAAATTAGTTAGAAAACGTTAATACGAGTGGAATGTACTAAAACGTTAAAATCACGAAATGCGGGAAATTTTCCATTGTATTGACGATGCGTGTGCTTTGATATGTACGAATCAACCATAGGGCGGGGCTTACTAGAGCAGCGTTAGCAGGGAGTCAATCGCTCTCTGACATCCGTCGGGTTAACTTTCGCACTTTTTCGAGTTGGAGCTACTTGGGGGATGTTTTTAGTAAGTAAAATGCTTGTCAAAACCGCTTGTAGCGCCCGGAGCGCAAGGTGCGAAAAGTGGGTTTTGATAAACGCAACTACGTCAAGACTCGAATTCACTCTAAAAAATTACTTTCTTCATAATACTTCTTAAATCACATCAAAATGTGATAAAGTACGTGATTTTAAGTAAAATTCAAAATGGGCGGGATTGAGGTTCAAATTTAGCCTATCATGGATACGTATTTCAATTTTGATTTTTAATCCCGTAAACGTAAAAATTTTTTGAATCATCCATAGTTTATAATACTTTTAATTATGTTCTTTTCAAAAAACATTATTTTCATTTCTATAGGAATTTTCAATTTTCGGCTTCCTATTCTCGTACCTTCCCTCACATCTTCTTTCTTTTTAAGCGGGAAATTTATTTCATTACAAAACACACCAGATTATAATATTCGATTCTCGATCATTTTTCTGCGGAGTCCAGAAATCGCGAAAAGTAACAAATCAAAAGTACGTGATTTTAAGTAAAATTCAAAATGGGCGGAGCTTAAAGTTCAAATTTAGCCTATCATGGATACGTATTTCAATTTTTGATTTTTTAATGCCTAAACGTGAAAATTTTTGAATCATCCATAGTTTATAATACTTTTAATTATGTTCTTTTCATCACATTATATCATTTCTATAGGAATTTTCAATTTTCGGCTTCCTATTCTCGTACCTTGCTCACATCTTCTTTCTTTTTAAGCGGGAAATTTATTTCATTACAAAACACACCAGATTATAATATTCGATTCTCGATCATTTTTCTGCGGAGTCCAGAAATCACGAAAAAGTGACAAATCCAAAATACTTTATTTGCCCTAAGAAATATGGGGCAATAAGAGATTTTTAAATAGGGTTGAAAAGTTCTAGTTACTCCACCTAAATAAATGTTTCAATTAATCGATGAAAACGTCAATCGGTAGGTGCTTAAAAAATTATAAATTATCGATTGTTTCATTAATTAAAATTCTGTAGAGTCAAACCTGTTTTTATGCGGTGTTTTTGGGTATATGGATTTTTTTATGCGGTATATCGAAAATTAAATTAAATAGTATGAATAAACAATACAATTTTTTTAAGGGATTCATTTTATGCGCTCCCTATTCCGCGGAAAAAAACAAATTTGAGTGTAAATACCTATATTTTTAAGTTTTTTTATGCGATTTCTATCCCCACACAAAAACAGGTTTGATTGTATTGGTACTTTTGTTTGTTTGCTGTGGATCGATTTCAAAAATTAAATATTTTTAATTTTATTGAAAAGAAAATATAGTTGAGGTGATAGGCCAGTGTAAATCTAACAAGTAGATATCTTTTCACAACACATTACCAAATACAGGGCCGTACGGGTTTTAGTCACTTGACTTTTCAAAAATATGTATCATATGAATCAAATATGTATTATTTGCACTAAATATTTACTTTTAAGGATTTTTATTAAATTTTATTTTGTGCTTCTGCTGATGTTAAGTGAGCTTCTTTAGCGTTTTAATTAATAAATAATAGTATATTTACCGCAAACTACACTAAAAATATTTTCACAAGCAGAGCAACGCATAGTAGAATTCGTTTAACAAATTTTTTCAAAAAAGGGGTCTTTCAAGTATTACGTAAGCAGGCTTAGGGGGTGGGGATTCAATTTTTTTTACTTTTGCTAACAAAGGGAGCGGGAAATATTATAAATCTTACGTAAGATAAAAAATTACTAAATAATGAAAATTTTACTTTTGATATTAATTTAATAATCGATTTGAAAAAATTCGTACGTCTTATCATTTAGGGAAGGGGGGGGGTCATAATTTTCTTATTTTTGCTTATCAAGAGAGGTCTAAAATTGTTGAAAGTTTATTTACATAATACTTGACCCCCCCCTCTCAATCATGACTTCACAATAAATTTCAAAATTGCTAAATGCACTAAAATAAAACAAAGTTAATGAATTTGAAAAGCCCAATTTAAGGTTAGACTCCATGAGATCCCCCCCATATTTCTTTAAACTTGATTGATTTTGAAATTTTTAAACAATCACCAAACTTAATCCAAAGAACAATGTGATCCGAGGATTAACTTTTGTGATACAGATGGCTCTAAGTATTAAAAAGTCCCAAATTTGAGACACCCTGTATTAATCGGTAAAACTTCTATGGTGGATTTTCCGTGCACCTAATTAGTGATGACCTTTTGTAATTAATAAAAAAAAAGAATTTAAAACAAAAAATCGTTATTTTATGTAATGTTTCTAAACAACATTATACACAAATATGTAGTAAAGCCAAAAATATGTACCAATACCCAAAAAAAGTGTACCGAGTCCGGTCCTTGAAAATAGCAGGGCCGCATTTAGCAACATCGTCGAATGAAAAAATATCAAACAAAAATTATAATTTCTGCAACTTACTGAATGACCTCTGTTTCGACTATCCACAACGTGGAATTGATCTCCTCAGACAAAGATTGATAAAGAAAATACAAAATCTACTTTTGCAACCGACTCCGACGCCTAACCTTAAAAATAGATGGCGTTACGGTTTGATATTGTTAGTAAATTTTTACCAGATTGTTATTAAAAGAACAGGTCGCATCTAGCAAAAGCATACTTACCTGGCGTAGGGGTTTACCATGATCAACAAGGCGGTTCCCCCAGGGTGAGGCCCTCTCATTGCACCACGATTGGGCTGACCCCTGCGATTATCCCTAATGCGGATAACTCGGGCGCGTAATTTTTGGTAGTCGGGACTGCGTACGCGCTGTCCCGGTTTAAAATAAATAATATAATTTACTAATTGAAAAGAAAATATAGTTGAGGTTCTTTTCAATTTAGAATTCAGGTCGACTATGTTTGTCTTTTTTTTGCATTTCTAAAAATTTCCAAAATTATTAAAAAAATTTTTAATTAATTTTTCTAATTTCTCCAAATTCTAATTTTGGCGCTGCTATCTATAATTTACTAATTGCCCGGTTTCACTAACACTTAAACTGCGATTATATAATTTAAGCCAAAATCGCAGTTTAAATGTTTTTGGAACCGGGCATTACTGTTACATAAGAAAAATGTCTAAAAATTAATTAGAATTATTTGGATTTCATGGAAAAAGAAATTAATTTTAGGTTTTTTTATTGACAATATTTTCTGAAGAGCAAAATCCGAAATCATTGTAGTTAATCGCACATTCTTCCTACAACCGCGAATTTTGTGTTATTTCAAAATAAACCGAATTTTGATAGAAATTACCCTGGTACAGGAGAATAATAAATTAAGGGATTAACAAAGTTAGGATGTAGTCGAATACTTCCTCTTTCAAAACCCGATGAATCATCCCCGTATTTAAGGGCTTATTATTATAGGGGTTGTCAAAAGGGCGAAAAATTACTTTTTCCACTTCTACTTGTGTAGGGTATCGTTTTGACGTAGGTGTTGGCCGAGTGAAGTGCGCCTTCTGTAAATCATTTTTGCAAAAAAAAAGTAAAACAAATGTGCATTTTGAAAACTTCGCGACAGCTCTAAAGAAAATTTATACATAATATATAAAACGAATTAACATAATAAAGAAATGTTATTAATAATATTTAAATTATTCAAGTCCGCCTTTAAATAAGATTAATATTCAAAATTTTGATTACATTTGAATTTTATGACGTTTGACCGTCTTTGTGTCAAAATTATTTAAAATTTTCGAGAAAGTGTCAACATTAAAACAAAAGACTGTCATTTGTTTTATAATTCGAAATAAATAATTAAAACATTTTTTCCGCACCTTTAACGGGCTGTAACTTTAGTCTACTAAATTTTTTTGGCAAGCCAATCCATTTTACAGAAAATCTCAAAATAATGAATAAGGTCGGTACAAAAAATATAATAGTTATACAGGGTTTTCCGTGTACATGGTAAACCTTTCAGGTTTTGATAGAAGCCACTTTTCTAAGATATATTTTTAAATAAAATTTTTGTCCTGGTTCAAATCCTTGAGAGGTACTCCTCTTTAAATTCGGCCATTAGTTTTTTGTAAATAGTTTCGTTTAAAAAATACAGCATTCGCAAGAAAAAATAAAACTAGCAATTTTTCAACATTTTTCATCTCCCAATTTAATTCATAACTCGAAATTCGTTGGTTCTAGAGGATAAGAATTCTAAACTAATTTGTAGAGAAATAAATGATCTTTCAAAAATTACTAATCCATTAATACCATAAAATCAATGGTTACGGTGCTATGGCCGTTTGAAGACAGAAATTCAAAAATTGCTTTAAGAGGGTACCCCAAAGGTTTGGTTTGGACTTGGACAAAATTTTATTTGAAAATTTGTTATACATTGAGAAAAGTTCTCTACGGTCACGGCGACACCCTGTATATGCATGAGCATAATTAGTTTTGGCACCATAACACACATAGGTAACAAAAACATTATTGAGTGAATAAGCATACCCGAAGAGCATAAACAAATTGTCGGTCTCTCGGATGAAGACCGACAGGACAACATTATCTGCTGCCCACTTATGTCCATTATTTATGCATTTCATACAACATAGCTCCTTCGTGTATTTTTTGACCATGTGTCCCTTTTCGCAGCAGCTCCAGCAACTTTTGATCTGTCCTCCTATTCTCTGCAGACATTTGAAAGTTCTATTCGTATCTTCACCATCACACTCAAACTTGTGTCGCGCTCCTTTCCATCTTTGGATTGATCGATTGCTCTCTCTAGGATCGGAAGATTAGCAACCGCCCTAGGACCATTTCGACGCTTGTCACAATTTTCCAATTTTTGTGATCTCGAGGGTTTTTCATCATTTTTAGAATACACTCGAAAGGTTGTTATTTCATTTGACGAGCAACGCTGGATCAGAGCCATGGAAAAAGAAACCTGGACAGAGGAGGGTATCTTACTTCTATATTTATTCGTATCATTTTTTAAAAATAAATTAAATAAATACGCAAAACTATGTATGCGAAACTCAATTTCTCCACCGCTTACAATTTGCATCTGCTTTTTAAAAATTAATAAATTTTTCTTCAATTATTTACGGCGGCGCCCACTAAAAAACTATCCTTGAAATACGGTCCTACTCAAAATTATGAGCAATTGACGCGACAAATGTTTGGAAGCGACTGATACCTCACCGGGCGATGAGTGAGAGAATCCACCGGGGACGCACGGACTGACAGCAAAATAAATTAACTTATTGTACAATAATGTGCAATATGTAAGTCTCTTACATGTGTTTGATAATATTTAAATTATAATCCAATTTATTAAATTATTATTATTTCGGAAAGGAGACCTAATATTATTTTAAAAAAAGGGGGGGGCCAAAAAGTTTGAGAAGTACCTACTTCTAATTTAAGTGCTTACAGCAATATACTGCGAAATCAAATTAATCTTGCAATGTGTATAGGTAATAATTTTACCTATGCGTTGTAGTTTTTTATCGATAACTTGATTTTCTAGTTTAGATGTAATAATTATGAAAGTGTAAGTAATTACATTAACCATTAATATTTTGTCAAGTGCAGACAGGGACGCACCTAGAAAGTTTCCTTAGGAGGGCTTAATGATTAAAATATATAATATGTATCTACTTTTTTTGGGAAGGGGGCTCAAAAGTAACTATCTCCCTTTGTTTTGGATTTCCTTCCATTTTCAAATTCTACGAGGGATCTTTCAAATACAATTTTGGTATATTTTATTATTGAAATTAACGTTTTTGGTAGTAAGGGTTAACCCTCAAACCCGGAAAAATGAGTTCGCTTGTCGATTGTGCGACCTTTAGTATAATTTATTATAAAGAATTTTTAACAGACAAATTTGCGAAGAGTTAAGATAGAAGAACTGATCTTCTTTATAGATAGCTTCCTGCTTATGTATACTTTACGCACTGCTGGCCACGACTACTAAGATTTGATAATAAATTATATTATAAAAAAGCAAATTTCAAATGCAGGAAACCAGTGAGGAAAAAATCCAAGGTAGAATCTGACTTTAGTTTTCTTTTTTCACCAAAAGTCGTTAAATTGAGCCACAAAGACCGTCGGTGGGGTTCTTTTGATTCCACATCGACTACTTTTTTGCGATGGAACGACTGACCTATCTATTTTACTAAATGGAAATAATTTATTATAATCAAACGAAGGATAAACATTTTGATTAATTTATTCAATGTCCATACTTAATTGCTTTATTTTATGCAATACCAACATTGGCAATTACTAAAAGCTATTACAGGTAAACGTCGTTTTACGCCGGGGTTCCGTTCCGAGAGACACCGGCGTAAAAAATCGGCGTAAAATGAACACAAATATAATGGACGATATAAGGTTAGGTTCCGTGTCAAAATTCTAAGACCAATCTAACATGTTAATTTAATACATTATATCCAATACTATATTCAAAATAAATTATAAATGTATTTAATAAATACAGTTTAAATTCGTTTACAAAATAAATAATAATCTCTTCATATAAATAATGAATATGATGAATTAAATTTTCACACTTTTTGCCCATAATGAAACTACAAATATTTGAATATTCTTTTAATTTTAATAATAATAAAATAAAAATATAATCATACCGTTTTATTTTTTTTAAACAAAACAAAACTAACTCGAAACAATTTTACACACACAATAAGCTGCTCGCGTACACGGTAATAGAATAAAAACGTGTAAAAGTGTGTTTGCTATTGGAATCGAATCGGCGCCTACTATCGTCTGGTGTCGACCGAACCGGGGAATCCACGCTGGCACCAACCGGCGTAATTGTGAATCGGCGTAAAACGAACCGGCGTAAAACGACGTTTACCTGTATACGTAAAACCAACACTAATAAAATTAGATAAATAATTGATAAGTCAGTCATTAGCGGAATCAGCAGAAATAAAACTTTTATTATTATAATAGTAACATGCGCCATAAATTAGGATGCATTAGGATATTTTTACAAAAATATTGTAATTTTTTTGATATTTAATTGTATAAATTTAAAAGTACCTACAGGGCGGTAATTTACTCATTTACTCGGTAATTCTTTTTTTTCTGTAAACGCTGTATTGTAATATTGAAATTAAAATTTAATGAAACTACAATCATAATATGGTTGTAATTATAATATTAAAATAACTAATTAGGATTAAAATAATTTTATGAATATTTATTCGTACTTAAAAAATCTTTCCGTCGTTTAAATTTTCTCGATTGGTGCATTCTTTCGATATATCAGAAATGTTTTAATATCATCTGGCCTTACGTATTCACAATGCTAAATTTTATTTTTCTTATTTAAGGTCCGGTAAGGACAGCAAAGGAGCTATGGACATCCTTTCCGATGTTGTTGATACAATTATTACCTTAATAACTATAACGTGGTATATAATAGAAGGTATTATCAAATTATTCATTCCCACACCTTTAAAATCTGTTAAAGGAGAAATAGTTTTGGTAAGAATATAAATTTTCATGTTTAAAAGCATTGCAAATTATTCTTTGAAGATAACCGGTGCGGGCCATGGCATTGGAAAAGAACTGGCTTTAGCGTATTCTAGTCAAGGTGCAACGGTGGTCTGTTGGGATATTAACAAAAACACTAACGAAAATACTGTTAAGGAAATAGAAAAACTTGGATATCCTAAAGCTCATGCATATATGTAAGTTTTTTAACCGAGAAGTTTCATTTTGAAATTTTAAAATTCCATTGGTACTATAACAGCCAAGAACATAATATAAACATTTTTATTGACCATGCTTTATAATTTGGACTTAAAAATTTCAGATGTGATGTAACGAATCGTAACGAAGTTCAAGAAGTAGCAAAGAAAGTCTTAAAAGAAGTGGGAGATGTTAGCGTGTTAATTAACAATGCTGGAATAATGCCATGCCATCCGTTTTTGGAACACACGACAGAAGAAATCGAGAGCATTATGAATATCAATGTTATGGCTCATTATTGGGTTGGTATATTTCGTACCATTTTCCAGATTCACCCCTGTCGTTGTTGTAATAATAAATTTTTAGTATTGATTATATTTTAAAATGCATTAGTAGAAACAAATGCAAATCAACATGTTATTTGCTTGGCACAAAGTTTATCTGAATTTTTTTATCTTATCACCTTTTCAGAATTAATAATAACTTTTAATTATATATAATTCTTATAACGAAATGACATAATCACATGATTTTCTATTTCTAGATTTTGCAAGCTTTTCTTCCAACAATGATAAAAAACAATTATGGCCATATAGTAGCTCTATCATCAGTTGCCGGATTAACCGGCACAGTTAACATAGTACCTTACTGCACTTCCAAATTTGCAGTGCGTGGTATGATGGCAGCTCTAGAAGAAGAACTAAGAGTCACTAATCCTAAAAACCAAATTAAATTTACAACCGTCTATCCGTTCATGGTCGACACTGGATTGTGTAAAAGACCGGTAATTCGATTCAAAAACTTAATGCCAATTGAAGATCCCAAGCATGTGGCAGGCAGGATTATGAATGCTCAACGTCGCAACTACGTTGAAGTATCTATCCCACGGCATCTGTTAAGTTATTGTTATTATACAAAGTTAGTAAAATTTAAAAAAATAACTTCAATCATACTCACATGACTTTGTTTCAGGATACATCCAAATAAAGTGAACGCGCACTTCAAGAATTCCTTGTAGTTCGAGTTGATTCCGATAAATAATTAATTAAGCAATAGTGCATTAATGATTTTTTACATGAAATAAATTCTGTTTTAAGAATTTTGAATTATTATCAGATTAATTGGAGTCTGTTATATCCTTTAGTGTTACACCATGCTAACAGCGGTGATTTTTCTCTCCTTGAAAAATTCCCTCTTAAACTTTAGGTAGTGGCGACCAACGGGCAGCACTAAAGTAGAAGTGAAATTAACTAAATATAATAGGAGTAATAAATTTTTCAACTTCAATCAACACATTTTTTACATTTGAAGAAGAAATTTATTATTTCTTTTATGTCTTTTAGTATAAAATTGTTTTATAAACTTGTAAAAATATATTTTAAGAATTTACTTAATAATTTTACGTTCAGTGAATTTTTATTATTTAAAATATTTACTAATTTACAAATTCAATTAAAAAATTTACCAAACTTGAAATTATTAAATTCATTCTTAAAATATGATCTTTTTGCGATTGTACTAAGGCTTTAGGAGATAAGTAAATGTAGAAAGAGGTAAAAGTGACAAAAATGGTAAGTAAAAATGTACAAATTAAAGTTTTTAATTTGTCGACTACAACACAACTAAATACAAAAAATTAATTATTATACGACATAATTAATTAACTAAACTACATACAGTATAATATATTGAAAAAAATCACATAAAGTACTAACAACTATTTATAATTTACCATTTTGATGATATTCAACTATTAAGAAAATCAAGAATTTAATTAATGAAAAATCAGCTGCGATTTTTGTTATGAAAGAAAAAATTACATACTAAAATTTATCCGATACATTACAACTAAAATAAGTCTAAAAGAACAGTCCTCCTTCTCATATTTTTAATTTTTTAAAAACGATTACATAAGCCTTCCACTGTTCTAGTGTTTCCTTAAATATTGGGATCTTGGAAAAAATATGCTGCACAAGCAAACTATTAAGATTTATAATTGCACAATGCAGGAACCTATTTTGTAATAGTTTATAATATGTAATATTACAATTGATCAAAACGGAGAAACAAATTCAAGAACATAAATAAATTATTTTATCGAGTATCATCGTACGTACAAAGTTTTCTCTTTTCTTGTGAGTAAGAACAAAATTATAGTGACACCTTTATTGTCGCAAAAAATTTAAATTTTAATAAGCAGGAACGTTCACTTAGTGCCTACTGAACACAAAATTTTATTACTTAATCAATCAGTACGTAATGTTTCAAAGTTACAAAGATACGTAAGTAAATTGAAATGACTACATACATTTTGGCCTCTGTTAGTTAGTTACATGACAATTATTAAAACGTTAACGCACAAATTTATGCCAAAGTAAATTCAAAGAGAACAAATTAATCAAACAATCACAAAAAACTTATAAATAATACTATTATGCGTTTATACTGTAATTTATTTTCACATCGTGACTTGATTATTATTAAATAATATTGCATTATCAATTTTTACTAACTAAAAAACGAATTACACCTTGACAAACATAAAACATCGAATATGTATTCAGGTGTAGCCTGTTTTTAAAACCAAAGATGATAAAATGTTGAGATTGAAGGAGCCAAATTGTGCCAGAAGGGCGTACGGAGTTAATAATAAAAGTATTAGAGTTTTCATTAAAACTAATCACGTAGCATAACGTTTGGTCCACAGCCTAGCAATGCGATCGTGTTCTTCGCGATTTTGCAAATATTGTGTTGCAATACTTCCCACTAATGGATCGGCTGAAAAATAATACAAATACATTAATTAATACAAAAACAAATTAAAATGATCACTTTAATTTTTAAAAATAATTAAAAACCACAAGTGAAATATTTGTGAATAATTCTTTTGTTTGTTTGTTTATTCAAAAAGATCTTATATTTGAAGATATAAGTTCATATAAAAGTGATTTGATTGTCCTCGAGATGACAATTAAATTTCAAAATTTGTACCAGAAATTTTATCTGCCATTTACAATTAATTGCATAAAATATGGTAGAATAAATACAAACTAATTATTTTATTAAATTATATTAAAAAAATATATGTACATATTTTATTTCAATGCCTTCAACTTGAGAAGAATAAAAGAAAATAGCCACAGGGTTTATAAAGAATAAAACATTTTCAAATTCACCTGAGCATGCAAATTCTAAAATATTTACTGACTTTTTTAAAATTTTAATAAACAGAAAAATGCGTTGGGTAAAATTGAAAATTATTTTAAAGAAATTAAAAAGTTCGAGTTCTGCAGCAAAATGAATTAACCTAGTGAAATTGATAAAATTAAAATCATTGGTATTAATTGATAAAATCAATTTGCGAAACTGTAGAACAAAACGGAAGAATGAATTTGAATAAACTCGGCAAATTTTAGAAAAAACAAAACTAAGGAGTCTCAAACAACAACTGAAAGTAATAAAAGCTTTTTTTTTAAATCTGTTAATTGCTTTTTGTCAGAAATATTATGTAAAGGATGATCCAAATCGAGGAGCCAAAGTAATTTAATTTAAAAAAAATAAGATTTTTTTTATACAATTCAGTTTTATTGGCTTAAATCTAAAGTTTATGCTAATGATCCATAATCAATTGAAGATTTAAAGACAAACACTGAAAACGCTATTGAAGAGATGATTACACAAGTGATATCGAAAATGTTGTTAAAACTTTCCGCTACCAATAAAACTGAATTTTATAAAAAAAAATCTTGTTTTTAATTCAATTACTTTTGCACCTTGATTTGGATCACCCGTTAAATGGATATTATCTATAATATACTTCTATGAATTTATATGAAAGATTTTCATCTGCAAAACTTATTTTATTGTTTTTCTAATGTCGCGTCACCTGTTAACGACATTTTCCTAGTTAAAAAATTCCCTCTGGAATACTTGAAAAAATAAAATAATAATCCTTTTAAAATTTGAGAAATTGTAAAAATTTAAAAAAAATGAAAGCAATAATATGAAAAAAAAATAAGTGGGGCAAAACAAATTTTTGATTTGAAGCAGAAAAAATAGATATTGAACTTTCGAAGATGAAGTATAACTGCAAAGGAAAAATATATTTTTAGTATGAAATTGGATACATTTCCATTTGGTTTAGTTTCATTGCAAGTTTGGAGAGCGATCAATCAATAAAATTTTATTTAACAAATTAACACAGACAGATTATTTTAAAATTTACAAATAAAATTTTAAAATTAAACAATGAATGAGATATTGAGAAACCTAGCATAACGCGTAACTCTCTTTGTCAAATTGTTTAGTGTCGAAACAGTTTTGCGGTCATGGCCTGACACTTCGAGTGTGCCGAATACCAAACCGAGATACCCGGTTTGAGCCCAGGAAGGAGTAAACAAATTTATTCTGACTGTCTTCTCTCAAAAGGAAGTGGCTACCCACCGAGGTGATTAGCCAAGAAAAGCCCCCTCTTATAGAGAGGGGTCACGACACTCAAAATCGAGTTAACAACTAAGAAGAAGAGAAATTTGCAGGAAAAATAAAAACCTGCTTGAATTTGCAATTTAGAAAAAATTTACATACTAAATGGTTAAAACACTGCCATACGCCGTCGCAGTTGTCATCGTAGTCTAGTACTGTCAGCGTTTGTCCAAATAGAGCAAAATTTTGATAAGGTAATTTGTGTTTAAGGCGAAACGGTGCGTTGTCTTGTCATATATATTTGTTAAATATTTGATCAGTTTGCTTCTTGAAATTTGGATTTCGTAAAATTTTGTTGCAAGTCGGTTTCTATGTTAGTCAGTTCGTGTAATGTCGATATTGGTGCGTAGCACCAGTCCTGTTCTTATTCTGAAAAAAAAAACATTATACCAAGTTGCTGAGGTGTATGTCAATATGGGTCCTAGTAGAGTTTTGTATAATAGCAGTTTGTTGTTATTGGTCATCAGAGTAGATTTTTTGTATTTGTATACACGTTAATTTCTGTTTTGTAAGTGCTGTCGAAAATTTAGTCGCGTGCCCATAGTCATTCCTAGGTACGTAACATGTTTCTTTGGTTTAATTTTGTGTCCGTCGACAGTAAGATGCTGAAAAATTTTGTAGTTAGTACGTTTACATGTAAAACTTATCGTCTCGGTCGTTTGTGAACGAAGTCGAATTATCCCAAATTTAAAGTAAGGTTCTAGTTGGTTAACATGTATTTGTTTATTTGCAATCTGTGCGTAAAACGAGTGAGCGTACATCGCCATGTCGTCTGTGTACAGAGTCGTATTTGTTTTCGCAAATGTCAGTATGTCGTTGATATATAAGTTAAAAAACTTCGGTTCGAGCACCGAGCCTTGGGGAACACCTTCAGTAATGATCTTGGCTGTCGATTGAATGAGATTGTATTTATAAAGTTATGGATACTGCTGAGATTTATCTACTCGTAGATGCATATCGGATGGAAATGTACAAATTTATTGGATTTCTAAAACAATAATGTAAAATTTGATGAATAATAATATGGAACAAGTTTACAGATTGATTGAAGATTTTAATCATTAGATTTTCTAAAAACATGTTAAAACAGTATTTTGTAAATACGATGTATCTTTGAATTGGAATAGTAATTTTAATTAATTGAATAATCTAGATTACAATGTGTAAAATAGGCGTAAATTATTTGTTATGTGATATTAAAGTGTAAGAAAGAAAAAAATTGGCCAATATCAGAATTTTACCAGTAAATTATAAGATTTTGATAGAGGTAGATGCTGTGGTTTTGGCATCTAAATTTCTCAAGTTTTAATTTTGAATAAGAGGTGGTTCTAAAGTGAAGAATCCTGAACTATCGTAAATTATTGTGGTGAAACCAAAATTTGTTAAAATTGTAATGTTTATAAAATAAATTGGTTACTTAAGAACAGTTTTTTTTTTATTTAAGAAATAAACATATTTTGTAGAAGATTTTATAATTAAAAAGAAAACTAATTAAATTTACAAAAATAGGAACATTTACGCGTGGTGATATCAGCGAGAACAGAAAATTTTCAACACAGCTAATAATTATATTTGACTTAAATTAAAATTTTGAATTGTGTTTATGAAGAACGAGTGAGAAAAATTTATTTTATTACATTAAACATATAAATCATTTCAACTTCTATTAAGGTAGCTAATATAGAAAATTAAAATTGAAAGTTCCTGCTGTTCGCGTACGTCACAATATCATTTTGTTTGAATATTAATGTATGATGGTAATATGAAGTGTTGAGTTGCTATTGTCGTTAGATTGGTTTAGTGTAATTTTAAGAAAAACCTGCTTGAAGAATAAGAAATGCACCTGTAATTTGGGTTAAATCAGTGATATTCACTAATTGCAAAATTTATCTATTGACTATTGTATTTTTTAAACTTTGCTAATGTTTAGATTTCTTGGATCAGACTTTGATAAATTGATTTTAGTTGTAAAATATTTTTCGATCCACGATTTCGATCACGACACTTCTGACAAGTAGCACATGATGAAGAAGAATTTATTTTGAAGCTTAAAAATAAGAAGTGTTTTTGTATCATTTTAAATGAGTGCTAAATAAGATGTTCCAAACGAGTTACCAAAATCCAAAGAGGCAAATAAGTTGTACATTTTATAAACGGAATAAATCTTTTATTTGGTTAGTAACAAATTTGGTTTCAACGGAAAAGGAAGAAGAAAATTTAACTAGACTCGTACTCGCCATGGTAATGTGATGTTCCAAAATTTTGAATGCAATTAACTAATATTGAAGAATGTGTATTATATGGATCCAAAATTAAGAATCAATCAGTTTAAAGCAACAATAGCATAATTAAATAAATAAAAATATCAAAGTGCAATTCAGGAAAAATTAAATGTTAATATAAAAAATAATTTATAGTTTGGAAAATGGTAGAGTACAGCCTCAATAATCCAGTGCCTTCTGCCTTTCGGACATTTTATATTTTTAACTTCTGCAATCCGGACACACTCCCATTTGCAGTTTCTAATTTAATGTAATTTATTGGAAATTTATGCAACTAAACAATGATATTAGTATGCACTTTGCTGCATTTTATTTCAGTTTTTGGCAAAGAAAGGTTATTTGTAAAGCAGAACACATAGAAATGGAAAAAGCCTTGTACGTTTGTTTTTTAGCGCTGTAATAATATTAATGTGGAAATTTCATGTATGAAAGTTAAATATATTTACGACAAATATCTGGACAAGTTTTTCAGCAAGTTCTGGATGTCCAAAAAAGTTATGGCATTCGTTACCTAAAAATCTGTGGAAATTTTTTTTTAACAACGTTGATATTGTAAAACCGTTGCTGTAGGAAATATCAGGAATTTCAAAGAGGATGAGAACGATAATAAGGATGATGATGCATTGCAAGCTTTTTCAATAAGCTGAGAAATATGATTTCTTGTCGTAGGATCTACTTTTAATAGGAAGATTTAAAAGAAATGGCTTTCTATAAAAAATAAAACAATAAAAAATTAATTATGTGTCCGAAAAGGCATGTATGTACATATTAATAAATATTATATCTGATTTATATGCAATAAAACAAAATACTGTGCTAATCTGGAAAACTTCATAATTTGGCGATACTTAAAACTATATCTGTCTGGATTCTCGAGGCTGGACTGTATTTGGATATGAAGAATTATTTAAAAATTAATTTAGATTTCAAGTAGAAGAATTTTGCAACAGAAGCTTTAAGGGAATATCAGTGTAAAGTTAAAAACATCGATTTTTTTTGTTGCTTAAATAGATAGTTTTGGCCTTTAAGAATATGCCTACAAATTTTCAAAACAATATTCAGCTTAGAAGTATTCGAAATTGGCCAAAGCGTCGACGCTCTTAGAGCCTCTTATACGGCCAGACGCTTTTCTCGAAACCACGTTTTTGACCTGGTTGACAGCATAACTCTGTCAAATTTTGTCCGATCGACTTTATTCAAAAGGATTCTCTTCAGAAAACTTATCACTATCGCAGCATCGTAGAGTTTTTATAAAGTATTTACTTTTTTATTAACAATTTACCGCAAAATTTTTTTGTAAAATTTGACTTTTTTCAAATGGCCGCCATTTTGGTTCTAATCAAAATTTTGAAATTTCCTACGATGCTGCGATAGTGATAAGTTTTCTGAAGAGAATCCTTTTGAATAAAGTCGATCGGACAAAATTTGACAGAGTTATGCTGTCAACCAGGTCAAAAACGTGGTTTCGAGAAAAGCGTCTGGCCGTATAAGAGGCTCTAAGAGCGTCGACGCTTTGCAATTTCGAATACTTCTAAGCTGAATATTGTTTTGAAAATTTGTAGGCATATTCTTAAAGGCCTAAAATTATCAAATATTTAGAGTCAATAAAGAAATCATGTTTAACTTACTTTAATTGAAGATAAATTGTGGAAATTGGTTTGGAAAAATTTTATTACACGCTTAAAGTTATACTGGACAATTTATTTTAAAAACAGGAAAATTTCACAACGTCAGGACTCATACATTCATGCGACGTCAGCTACAACTTAACATCAAATCTCATAATCAGCCTCAAGAAAGTAAATTTTTTGAACATTTGAGTATTGCGTAATTAAATAAAAATTGAGTAATCAGAAACAAATTGTAATTATTTATTTAATTTTGAGAAATTTGTATCATTTATAGTTTAAACATTTGAATAGTCGAAAAATTAAGATTTGATTTTATAGAAAATCTGTTAGCAACAAGTGTGATCATATCATAATTCCCCAAATATTTCTTGTTTATAGAATTTTTAAATTCCACAATTTGTAAAAACACAAAAACTGAATTTATTATTTGTAATAAGTTCAAAGGCGAGTTTCACCAGCGTTTGCTGATCAAATAGCATGCAGTAGCAAATTTTGTGGTCACACCAAGCTGATAGATGGCTGGCAGGTATTTTTAATAGTGATAAACAAATATTAAAAGATTTTGGAATTGGATTTTGGTATTGAATCAACATTTTTGTAAATACGGAGTGGTCTCACTACGAGAAATTGAATAAAATGGTCATATATTTAAATTAAAAGAATGACATCAATTTCATTTATGTTTTCACATATTGATTATCAATGTCAATCACCTTAAAACCGATACATTATTAGTTATTGACTAAGGGTACATACGCACTATGTGACTGGTTAACCGTCAGGGTAACCACAGTCAACGGTTGATCGGAAATAATAAATTGCGGATAAAACAAACATTTTTGAATTTGGTCCCACCACTTTTATCATATTGTCATTATCATGTGTACAATTGTGTATACGATAATATTATTATAAAATTGACAGATGATAAGTCACAATGGCGGTTAGCCGCATAGTGCATATGTACCCTAAGAGAAAAAACAGATTGGAAGTTAGGTCGTCGGGCTAGCTCCTCGGCACTCATAAAAAAACAAATTATATTGCTAAATTCACCAAATAGATAAGGTTTTGTAAAAATAGACGACAGAAGCAATAAAAATGGACTAAGAATTTTGGAACATTCAAGGAATTAGAAACAAACAACAAGAAATCTAGATGGAATTACACAAAAGAAATAAGAAATTTGGAGGAGAAACTCTGTCTGAACAGAAGAGAATGGAAACTGGGGACAAAGAGGCGGCGCTAGTTGTAGAAATGATCTATAGGTAAACTTGCATTTCTGACTTCTTCTTCACTTCATGGTATAGACAATTATGCCTGTTCCGACATTTCTGACTTTTTAAAAAATTCAGTACAGCCTCGATAATCTCTCGAAATCAATTTTTGATTATTTAAATTTTTTCCTGCAGATGAGTCATTTCTTTTAAATCTTCTCATTAAAAGCAGGTCCGGAGACAAACAATTATTTTCCTCAGCCTATTAAAAAAGCTTGCATTACATCATCATGGTTTATTTTAAGAAGATTTTTGTCTTTCTATCTTAATATTGTTCTCATCGTCTTTGTAATTTCTGATATTTCCTACAGCAACGGTTTTACAGTATCAACGTTGCTAGAAATTTTCTTTATGCCGATTTTTAGGTAACAAATGCTTTAACGGAACTAATCATCTCGATCGAAAATCGTCTTTTCCAAATATTTGTTCGTAAATATAATATTTAGCTTTCGTATATAAAATTTCAGATGAAATACTCATTGTTCTGAAGAAAAATAAAGCAGTATCATAAAGCTTCTGTGTAATTTGTGAATAATTAATGTTCTGCCTTCCGATACTGGGGCACTAATCTCATCTAAGAGTTACACGTATGTAATTAAATTGAAGTTAAAAATTGACATTCATAGTCTAATCAAACAATAGATAATGTATCTAAACAATATTATATTAAGTTGCTAACACATAACCTTCTGGGTAAGAGCCTACGTATTTGCATGTTAAGTTTTTACGGTGTTATCAATATTATAAATGTTAACAATTCAAATCGATAAAAATAATGCAGTGATAGCATTTTATTATATTAAAAATTAATGTAGACATGCAATTTAATTTAAAAGAAATAAAATTTCAATTAAAATCCAAGGTTATTCAAAGCAGCAAAAATTGAAATAAAAGTCCGAGTACTTTTCAATGTAGTATTGAACCCTGGCTTATCACTTTCATTATAGTATTCCCATGAAAAAAGAAATATTTATACAATTCTCATTGTGCTTTGCAATTGCTCCCATCTTTTCCTCACAATTTTCACCAAAAATTTAATATTTGGGTTTCATTTCATCGTTTTACTCAGAATTTTATTCTCTTGACAACTCAGATCCACCGGCAAAGTTGAGTTACAAGCAAAAATGTAAAAAAGGGCGAAAAAGATATAATCAACTTGGAAAGCTTATAGCTAGAAAATTGACAGTAAATTCAGTTTTGTTTCACTGATCTATGGATCAGACGAATTAACTCAACAATGGAATCAGCTTCCATGACCACAATTGAATATCTCTGCCGATTTAGAAAACTTAGGTGCTTTTCTCCAACGCCAAACTAAATAATTTATTTTCTTCTTTGATTGCCATATACTTTACAGTGCATAGGCGATCAACTTAGCCGAAGCCAAGCTGACCTTACTAGGGAATATAATTAATGGGGTGATTTCCCGTTGCCTTTCCCACATTGATAATTTATCAATGACTATTAATAAAAAATTTTAATAATAACCTAAAAATAAATTCCAGAAAAGTGGGAAACCTACGATTAAAAAGTAATCTTATATTTCTGCATAGAACGCATCCTTAAGACACAGCATCAATTACAATTTAAAAGTAGCAAGAAAATAATAAAATTTATTATTTTTTGTTTGACTCTAATTCTGAAGACGACCCTAATTGTTGCTATACTTTAGAAATGCAAACTGCGTAAAAATATAAATCGACAAACTCCTCAGCTATAATTCGCAAGTAAGTTATGGTGTAGTTGTACCAATATCTTTTAACCATTTTGCACAGGGTCAAGATCGTAGAGAAGAGTAACGTGAATTCATTAACTATGTGAAACCCTAAGAACAAAAATTCTGCAAGGTTTTTTGCTTATTTAAAATTTTTCAATTTATAAACCCAACCTAATTAGTGTGCTGCAACAAATATTGGGTGCTAAGCAGGTTTTGAACAACAAAAAAGAAAGAAATGAAATTCTACCTAACAAAATTATGCTATCGAAGCAAAAAGTGACCTTGTGACCATTTAAAATGCACTCTCTCAGGTTGTCATTATTGTTTCTAAAATTTGTAAACAAAATAATAAATAAAAATAAAATTCTATATTTCAAGTGTTATCAAAGTAATTTCATAAACACTCGATTATAAATACACATATGTAAATAATGAAATCACCCGGCTAATAATCACACAACAGAATAGAAAATATTGTGAAAACTTACCAGGATTACAGTCGGTGAGTAAGGAACAAATAGAAAGCAAAACCTTCGAAATGGTCAACGCAGGTGACCAATTATCTTTAAGGATGTCCAAGCAAATAACCCCTTGGCTGTTTATATTGCAGTGATAAATCCTAGTGCGGAAAGTAACTTTGGGTGGTTTAAATGGATATTCTGGAGTGAAGTGTATGTCCAAGAAAAAAACCCCTCCTTCGTATACGGAACCTGGAGGCCCCAAAATAGTCGATACCCATTCGTAAAAATTATCGCCTTTGGGTCCTGCACTGCAATTAGGTGGTGGGTCTAAAGTGATCTCGGCCAATTCTTTTTGTATACGTTTAGCTGAAGTTCCCAACGCTTTTGACATTTTCGGATTTGGTTTTGGTTCTTTCGATTGATCTCCTATGGATTGACCTCTACCTCTACCAGATCCACTAGAACCTGCTGTAGACATCCTACTTTAAGAGAAACACAAAAATCGTTGTAGTTATACAAATACACACAAATAAAACAATAAATTTGCAGACTTAATTTTTCAATAACAATTCGTCCAAGAATCAAAAATCAAAATTGATTCTCGACTATGACGTCGGCCATGTTGACATGTAGGTACATCAAAAATATAAAAATACCTCGAATTTAATAGTCATCCACAATTATTTTCTCAATGAATCATTACCCATAAAACAGCTATGACAATAAAAAAAATCACCTCGCCGTTGTGGGACAATAATTTTACTTGGATAATGTGACCGAATTTTGTCGTTTGTTTTAAGATGAAGTACACTTAAAAATCATACATTTTTTACGCCGGTGTGATTTACACACGCAAAGGAATCCAAAAAGCATAATTTTGGACTTACCCAAATTGCTTAACACTTTTTATTTTCAAGAACAATACACACTCCCTGTTCCCTTTTCACACTACGGCTTGTTCATGGCGTTTACAGGTATGGACATATATTTGCGATGTTGCCATTGTTTTGATTTTAAAATAAACAAAAATTGACAACTCCATTTAAATTTATACAAAGCAATTTTATACAAATTAAAGTGTCAATTTATAGTGAAGACTTGGAACTTTACGATGGTATTTTAAAAGTGGAATTGTTAACTCTCTAAAAGACATAATTATTTAGTTCGTCATAATTTTCCTTACGGTTAGGGAACGTTTAGAAATGTGGCAACGTCCAAATATTTTAAAACCACAAGCAAAACTAACCTAAAAATATTGGACTCGACCTAACCTATTTTGAGTTGTTATTTTTGATTAGATAATTCGATTTTAGGGTAATTTTTGGATTTGTATACCGTAAGTGATCAAAATGGGGAAGCGGCAACATCAGAAGGATAAAATGTGAGTATTTTGAATATTGTTTTGTTGACAATTTTAAGTGATGATGTTTTGAGTGACAGGGGCACCCCTTTGTTCACATTCTCGAAGGGGAGCAAACAGAATTGTGGTGTTTGTTCCCTGAGACGTCAAGTTGTATAATTTGTATTAATTTTAGTCTAAATGTCAAGCAAAGTCGGGTTTTAATCGACAGGTCACTTATCAGGAAAGTTCTGTTGTAGGTATTTAACATATGAACTTCTACGTTGGCTATTGTTTGTAAACCCTTGCTGCTTTCACCCCCCACAAACAGATGTGCAACTTTACTTTCGGTGCCTTGTTTTCACGACACCGTGGATTGCAGGAGGTCTTCAATTCATTTCTTATAAAAGATTAAATGTTTAAAGATTATGTCAGAGCTTTATGCTACCGTTTTAGATAGATTATCTAAGAGATATCTTTAGGTGAAGAAATCGGGCATAAGAAGCGTAAATTCGCGGTTTGAACCCTACTAGCTTGGCTTCGGCCAAGTCGAATCGCCAACGTCCGGGACTGGATATGGCACATGAAAGAAGGAAAGAATTAATTAATTCTAAATGTCCACTTTTCGTTTTAAGATTTTTTCAATTAAAATTTGGGGTAGAGTCAGAAAACCCGAACTCAAAAGTACACTTTTTCCTATAAATTAATAAGCCCACAATTTAAATTTAAAGTTCACGATTTAAATAAATAATTTTTTGTTTTCTGTTTAGGTACTTGACGTACACAGAGTGGACCACTTTATATGGAGGTAAAAAAGCAGGCCCATCAAATGAAGAAATTTCATTCAAACGATTACCATTCGACCACTGCTGCTTATCGTTGCAACCTTATGAAGACCCGTACAGTGACCTTGACGGAAACATATTCGATCTACAACCGCTTCTACCCTTTTTAAAGAAATTTAAAATAAATCCCGTAACTGGCAAGCCAATGGACGTGCTATCTTTATTCAAATTAAATTTTCACAAAAATGCCGAAGGTGAAGTGCACTGTCCAGTTTTATTCCGCACCTTTACCAACAGTTCCTCCATTGTTGCAATTCGTACAAGCGGAAACGTTTACCTAATGGATGCTGTAGAGCAACTCAATATAAAAAACAAAAATTGGAAAGATTTAATCGATGACACACCTTTTGAACGAAAGGATATCATAATTTTGCAAGAACCACACACCCTGTCAAAATTTAACATTTCACTCTTTCACCACATCAAAAACAACATGAGGATGGAAAGTGAAGAAGAAATTGCGCACGATCGCATCCTTTAGCAAGAATCAAGCAATTAAATCCAGAAACTAAAACAACCTTGGAAGAACTTGAACGTGATTATGTTGTTTCAACCATTCAAATTAATGGTGCTCCAAAGAGTACAGAAAAAGCGGATAAATTTAATGCTGCTCATTATTCCACCGGTGCCGTGGCGGCAAGTTTCACATCAACTGTGATGGGAGTAAACTTGGTACATCAACCTGCAATCGTACACGAAGATTTGGTACGATATGAACGTGTTAAGAAGAAAGGTTACGTTCGTTTGTTAACCAATTTTGGACCACTCAACTTGGAATTGAACTGTGATGTTGTTCCAAAAACGTGTGAAAACTTTATGAAGCATTGCGAAAATGGTTATTATAATGGGACGAAATTTTTCCGCTCTATAAGAAATTTTATGGTAAGATCTGGTTCTGATTTTGTGTTAAATGTAGTAAAATGGTTTCTTTAAGTGAAGTTTGTTGTTATAGGTGCAAGGTGGTGATCCTACTAATACAGGACGTGGGGGTAAATCGATCTGGGGCAAACCTTTCGAAGATGAATTTAAGCCGAATTTTAAACATGCAGGACGTGGAGTTCTTTCTATGGCTAACTCGGGAAAAAATACTAATGGGTCCCAATTGTATGTTAATTTTTTTTTTAATTTGAATTTATTTTTATTTCGTCTTTCAGTTTCATTACTTACCGTTCTTGCAAGAGCTTGGATAACAAGCACACAGTATTCGGGAAGGTGGTTGGCGGAATCGACACCCTAACAGAAATTGAACGAATAGAGGTGGATAATCAAGACAGACCAATTGAAGATATTATTTTACAGAGAGCACAGATTTTTGTAGATCCTTTCCAGGAAGCAGACGAACAAGTAAGTTACCTAATATGGAGCGATTCAAAATTTATTTTTAAATTTTAGTTGAAGAAAGAAAGAGAAGATGAAATAAATAAACTTATGCAAGAAGAACAAGAAAAGAAACGGAAAGCAAAGGCTAAACAGCCGTTAAGTATTTTTAGAGAAGGTGCAGGAAAATACATCAACACAAAAGCTGGACCAAGTACCAGCACCGAGGTTGCAGTTGTACCTGAGAAAAAGAGAAAAGTTGCTCCTTCCAGTTTAGGAAATTTCAGTCAGTGGTGAAGTCTTGTGGTGCTTGTGCCTCGTATGTAAATAAGTGTAACTAGATTAGGTGTAATTTACTATTTTATTTTTTTATCTTTTAATCTATGGGAATTAGTTTTCAACCCTTTTTGTAAAATAAATTTTTATTGCGTACTTATGAGTTCTTTTACTATTTAAAATATTAACAAAAGAAGTTAGTTGCCAGAGGAAACAAAAACAAGTTTTTTTCATTTTTTTCAGCAATGCCTTTTTGCTGTCATCAGATGACAGATAATTTTAAAATTTTAATTTATTATTAATTTCACAGCTTAATAATTTAAATAATATAAATTTAATTTTTATTTCCACGGATTTGTGGTGCTTAATCAATTTGATTATTAATTTATGTAGTAAAGCAAATTAACTAAATGCAAGGGATATCTCTGAGGGGGTTTAATAAAATTATAAATGTTAAAATTTAAACATATAAAAATCGACTGTATTTAAAAACGGGATGAAGAATTGCAAATTCCAAGACAAAATCATTTAATATTTTAAAATTTTCTTAATCTTAATCAAAATTAAGGTTTTAAGAATTGTAATCAACAGTTAATTGTTTTGTTTATTTAATCTATTTAGGTTTCTATACGAAAAATCCGAAGTATGTACTTTATTTGTCTGGATTTATCTATGACGAATCATTCAATTTAAGCCATTTGATTTTTAAATTTAAAAATTTTTAATTTCGCTAAATTTATTGTTTTATTATTATTTCTTTAAGAAATGTTGAAAGAGCCCAAATAATAAAATCTTGCACGGGCACAGAAAAAACTAGTTATGGCGCTGGCTTTCAACCGCACAAACATAATAATAATAGTAAGTTCTTTATTTTTATTAGAATTTTGACCGTCTCTTGTGAGACTTTACAAATCCATTTCTTGAGGTGGATTAGTCCTCGATTACTATTTGACAATGCATTCTATAAATTTACATCTGTTTTTGCATCTGATACTATTTTTCTCCATAATTGTCTGTCTTTCGCCTTTTCTTTCCATTCATTGACCTTCATCTTCTACAAATCCTCCGTTACCTGGTCGTTCCATCTTAGACTGGGTCTGTCTCTTTTACCATCGCACCCTCTCCCTTCCTTATCACGTGGACAAACCAAGTTATTCTTATTTACTTGATCGTTTTCACCATGTCTTCTCCTTCCATTGCTGTCATTATTTCCCTATTCGATTTCTTTTCTTCCTTATCTTTTTGTTGTTCCTTATCTCTTGTTGCGCCTAACATCCTTTTCAAAATCTTCCTCTCAAATATCCTCATCTCCTCCTCCTCTGCTTATGCAAATTGTTTCTGCCACATACGTTTTGGCTTTTTTGATAAATTCCCACTTGTTTGTCGTTTGTTTAGGAAATATGCTCGATTTCCTTGTTGTATTCTTCTTTTCAAATCTTGCTGTCTTTCACCTTTATTGTTTATTTGGACTCCCAGGTAACTAAAATTATCTACCTCTTCCAGATCCGTTTTTCTTTCTGTGTTTCCTCTCCAACATCTCATATATTTGATCTTCTGCTGGTTTATCTTTAGTCCCATAGTCGCGGCAGCGTCCTTTATATTTTTGATTGTTTCCTTTGCTTTTCTCGCCGTTTTAGACATAATCAGCACATCGTCGGCATATGCTATTATTTGCACTTCTTGGTAAATTATTATGCCTTGAATTTTTATCTTCCTTATTATTGTTTACAGCTGGAGCATCTGGATGGGGAGGTCCAGACACTCCATCTTATATCTCGTCTAGTTTTTTGGGGTTGGACTGGTTCTTCTTTCGGTTTCAATGTGCCGGTCTTCCCATCCCACACATAGATCTTATCTCGTTTGAACATCTTTTGATATCTGGCTTTAACTCTTTCTCCGTGTTTCATTTCGTTTCTGGCAATGGTCCATATTTTGTTTTGTATGTCCCTCTCTTGGTTTGTTAAATCACTTTCAATAAACGTTTTGGTGCCTTTTAACTTTTTTTAATGTTTCATGACTATCTCTCTCTCTGATGTTCCTGAGTTTTGCTACTACGACTCGGTTTTCTTCTGATTTTCCGATCTTGAAAGCTTCTGTGACGTTCACCTGTATTTGTATTTCTCGGTTTAAAAATTCTTCCACCTTTTCCTGTGTTACTCTTCTTATTATTGGTATATTTTTTATTATTATGTTTGGCGCCTTTTTCATATTTTTCATTATATTTTTCCATTAGGGCTATCCTCTCTTCCTGCTTATCCGCCTTATTATGCACCTCTCCGATCGCCTGTTTAACTTGATTTACTTCTTCGCTTCCAATCCGTTTAGTTTTTCCCTTATTTCCCTAATCTCCTGGTTATTTTCTTTGAGTTCGCTGCTGACTACAGTCGTTAATCTTGCAATCATATCCTTCAGCTCCTTCATTTCGTCCATGTTTTCCTCCGGGTCTTTATTCGTAATTGCTTTGGCTGGCGATTGCGCTGTTTTTCTACTTCTTTGGAAAACTTCTCGCTCGTTTTCGATTTCCTCCATACTCTTACTTCCTTCTTTTCTTTTTCGCTTTTTGTCAATTTATCAATTGCCTTTCGCTTGTACTTGTACTACAAACAAATGTGTAAATTTATTTCAAGACGGACAGTGACGGATATAGAATCAACTCAAGGGAAGGGCTTGATAAATGTTAAAATTTGAGAAATTCAACTTTAGCATATAAGTATCAAACGTATTTACAGGGGCGGGGGGAGTTAAGTACAAAATTATTTAATATTTTAGAATTTCCACGCTCAAGTGAATTTAATTTGTTTTATCCCTTATGGGGGGAGTTTTTGGATAGTATAATTCTCCCTTCGCCCCATAGATCCGCCAATACGTCTAGACATTGTTTTGTCTCGTTTTCATGACACTATAGACTTACAAGAGCATAGTCATCTACGTCCAATAACCTTCAGACAATATCTAGTAATTCGAAGTCACACTTACTGCCATTTAGTAAAAATTGGTCATCTGGTTAGTTTTTTTCATTAATTACACTGCACATTTACAATCAGTGGCGTATATAAAAAATGCCTATGAGAGGGGCAAATTAGTTTATTTTGCCGGATCTCGTTAATCCATTCATGCGCGTCAGTGGTCAAGGAGCTAACGAATTGACAAATTCCAAAATTGCCCCCAAATACACCCATGTTTACAATCTACTCATACAGAGTAATAAGCAAATTTGGTATAAGGTTTTAACTTGAATCGAGAAGTCATCCAGTGATTGCTCACCTTAACATAGTTTGAGTTGGAAAGTTTTTTATTGTTGCACTAGGCCACTGCCGCTTTGGTCCTCCAGTTATGGTTGGATTATTTGTTAGCGTTGTGATAAGTTGATTTTTATGCCTTGGTAATTTTTTATAAAAGGTTAATGCAAACCTTGCAATCTCTTCTGAAATGAAAGGAATGGCTAAATCTTGATAATTTAGCATCATGCGCTACGTTTTTGATTGGAAACTTTGTAATTTTTGTATTGAGAGTTTGGTGCATCCCCAAAGCTCTATGCCGTATGTTCAGATCGACTTTAGAAATGCTTTAAGTAAGAGAATTTTATTCTCGAAATAAAGAACTCTCGCCGAGGAGAAACCGTGTTCTTGAGAAATTAGTGATTCTAAAAATGTGCATATACAAATTAAATTTAATAAATTAATTTGAAATTAATTAATTTTGTGAACCAAATACTATCTAATTATAAATAGTTTATTAACTTGTGAAATACATGATTTATAAACACGTTTCCAAATTTTTATCAGCTAAGTGAAATTTTAAAAATTTTCCAACTTACATTTTAAGTTTAAGACACCGTTGTACAATGTTGTTTCGCCTTTTAAAGCTTCATCAGTTAAACTAGTCGTGAATGAATGAATATGGATTAAAATCCATTAAAAATTGAAAAATAACTTTTAACTGACGAGACTTTAAAAGGCGAAACAACATTGTACAACGTTGTCTTAAACTTAAAATAATGTAAGTTGGAAAATTTTTTAAATTTCACTTAGCTTGTAAAAATTTGAAAACATTTTTATAAATCAAATATTATCTAAACTAAATAATCAAAACTTATGCAAACAATTGACAAAATTTAATTTCGTTCTCATCTGTCAATGTTCTGTTTTTCCTTGTCCCGTTGTTTTGTTTTTTTCATTGTTTTGTTTTTGATTGTTCTGTTTTTTCATGTTCTGTTTTGTCTGGTCACCAATTGATTTATTAACTTGTAATATTATGTTTTAAGAACGAATTTAATGATTTTCAAGTTAAGTGAAATTTTAATTGAATTTATAAATTAGGAAACTTTTCCACTTATTGTTTTAAACGATTTTTTAGTCCAAGATATAAATTGATCAAATAGGAATCAAACAAATATAGTTTTTGATATACAGTAGAACCTCGATTATCCGGGCCGACCGGGACCGTGCTCGGCACGGATAATTGAAAACACGGATAATAATAATAGACATTTTTGTTAAATTATTATGTTAAATTATGCCGTTAAATTTGTTGTTGTTAAATTATGCCGCACGCATAATAATCTGACGGTAATCGATGTATAATGAGCCCACGGATAAACCGCTTCACGGATAATCGGGGTTCTACTGTATTTGAGTATATTTTGACTTCGTTATAGATCGAGGTCTAACTCATGAGATTTAACTTAAATCGAAATAAATTTAATCGATTACTTTTATCTTAGACTAAAAATTCGTTCAAAATATAAGTGAAAAAATTTCCTAATTTATTAAATTCTATTAAAATTTCACTTATCTTGAAAATCATTCCATTTATTCTCAAAACACCAATCATTTTATTAATTCGCATTTTTCAGTATTTTGTTATGTGTATTATCTCTCTTATCTATGCTCATATCTATTTTCATAATTTCAAAAAACCTGACTTGGGTTTTTTTTTATCAAAACAATAAATTATTTAATTGTAGTCGGCAACAGGTGGTACTACGGAGAAACTAAAGACGGTGGATGGCGTTAAAGTACTTTTGTGGTAGTACGTAGTAGCCTAGCCGTTACTAATTCAAGTGCCCTAACTAAAATTAAAAATTTTTTTATAAATTACTTAGATAATATTTAAATAATAAGTCAAATGTGCTATCGATTAAAAATTGAAATAATCGATTTTCAAGTTGTTAAAATGTTCTAATTCTGTCGTCGGTCCGTGTACTGGACCGACTACAAATTTTCATTTCGGTCGCGAATCCCGCGACGTGAACATCCACATTTGGGAGATCTGTACGACTTCAGGGATATTTTTAATAAATTTATACATTACACAAATTATTATATTATCAAATCTACAGTGATAATGTAGAAGGTTTTGTACAACTATTAGATTATAAAAACTATGCAAATTTTCGATAATATATTTATAAAATTAACTTACATCTTACTAAAGCATTAATTCACAAAATTTGCTTATCAACTAATTTAAATACTGGTCTAGGTATATACAACTTTACAAAAAAAAATAACAACACGCAATACTGAATACACGACATATAAAAAAATTAATCCATTTAAGTCTCGTAATTTTTTGGCATCAATATGAAACAATAAGAATGATGTACTAATGAGAAATTGTGTATCACAAGCAGCAACATAATAAACACAAATAAATATCGTCAATTGCATGAAAACGTTAACAAGTGAATTTTTACAAAAAAGCGAAAAGCTATTCGTCCGTACCGTATATTATGGTAACCTAAATATAAAAATAAGGAACTACTAAAAAGTATGTTTCGTCAGTCTCTTGGAAGAGATTTTAAAAGTGGATACCAAAATTCTGAGTGACTAGGCTAACAAAAAATATTTTTTCTTTGTACTATTTACAATCTTTTTTATGAAAAAATTAGCAGCTCGTTTCTAAAGGTACGGATTTCGTTGTATTCGATATGCTGTTATTGGTAATGGTGTCACCCATCGATGGTAAACCTTGCGAACTCGATGAATGGTGATTCGTTGTACCCACTGTTCCAGTTGTGTGTTGCTTTCGGGAACTCCACCATTTTTTGACTGCCGATAAGACCTGAGGTCTGCAACCAACGACGATAAAGATGAGAACACCTTGTAAACAATTGACGAAATCGGTGAGGTACCATGCTTCTTGTGGGCCACCTACTGCCCATGAGATTACATCGGCTATCCACGTGACGCCCATCACCACTACTAACTTCATGCAGATCCTGTCCAGTGCGGTTCTAGAAAATAAACAAATTTTGAATAATGTAAAATTAAGGAAGCAAAAATTAGATTCAAAGGTTGAGCAAGTTTTCAATTTACTAAAAATGTTTGGCTTTCATCTTGCCTTGAGGACTCACGCATATAGACATGGCGAATGATACGCATATCTGGGCAGGGCACGAGAATGCGGAAAATTATAGCTAACCCATGACGGTATTCACTAGATTTTCTCTATTTTTTAATGGAGTGTTGAGAGCATTGAGTTGATTCAAATTTTTTGTTTCAACGTTTCGGATCACCGATAAATGGAACGAAGGTGTATATCGTAAGACCTTGAGGAACATCAGTCGGCAGTTTACTTCAAAGGTTTATTATTATCAAAATTATGGAAGCAATTTGTGAAAAATCTTTGATTGGAGTGCTTGATAGTAATAAAAATAATGCAACGGAATTGGCTGTCCGAGTAATGGCAACATCTTGTGAAAATGAATACCAAGAGCAAAACTCATTAGTTATGGAAAATTAGCGGCGTGAAGTAGCTAATGAAGACTAAAAACAATAGTCTACTCTTTGAAAGAGTTAATTTTAGACTGGAATTCAAGAACTTCAAAATGTGAATCTTCAGACAAGTGTATTTATTTATGGCATGAGAAATTTCCATATGTCAATTAAAATGTACAGCTTAAATTTAATTAGTCGTTTACGCCAACCATTAAAGGATAAAATCAGAGCAGTGAGCTTGGGAAATTAAAATATTTCATAAATTGCAGATCATGTCTCGATTATGCAGATTCCAGTTTGAAAAAGTTCTATAGAATATGCGGCCTCAAGACGAGGATAATTAGAGATGTTGAAGAATGACCCGACACAATTGTTGCGAATTGCGTTATTATTACGACCAGTTGTCGTTCTAAATTGAAAGACACCGAGAAGTGGCATTTACTGAAAGCCACTTCACATTATTATCAAGATGAAGCTGTCATATTAGTGTTCATGGCGTTTCATTGCAAAATATTACCTTTCTGTTGGGGTTTCCACTTCTCGTTTCCATAATCCACACGTGAGTTGTCTAGCTGTTGCCAAAAACAAGATTAGATTTACGCCCAAAAGTAGACCAACGGGAGCGTAGAAGTATACCAGGATTTCCAAGTCACCTGCAAACAAAAATGTGTTTAAGATTTTGAATTACAGTCATTTTGATCAACTTTAATGAGCCACTTGCTATACAATGACCTTCCCGACGACTAATTAGCTATATCATCAATTTTCCTCTTAATGTCTTGATTTCCTGTTTGGGGCAATTCGTTAAGCCGATTACGCAATTCCAGGGCATTCTCTTAATCCGGCCAACTTTAAATTATATAATGACATTTTTTGTGTAGGTAGCATAAATTCGACTTCCTTCAGTATCGTGGTAAAATTGTCAAAAGAAACAGTTTTCCGTAGGCAGTGCAAATTTAAGACTTGATAAAATTAAAATGATGCCTACAGGTTCCCACGTGCTGGGATATAATCGATTTCTTTTTGTAACAATTCCTTGTACAAGATAATTAAGTACATTTTCTTAATATGCAATCAAGGCCACAAGATTATGCCCGTCAATTGTTTATGTATAAGGCAGAACTATTAGTCTACCATAAATTGACGGGAGGATCTTTCCCAAAAACTGAGTCTTTGGAGAGCATGTGGGTGACCTTGCTTCGGGAGTGAAGTGAGAGATTTTGGACTAGGCATTTGTTTTGCCTACTGTTTTGCTAATAAAAATTCATCACTTTGCTACTATTTTAGAAAACTTGACGTGGTCGATGAACTATTAGCAGGCTGCGCCTAATGTTTGGATTAAATTAACTGTCGTTATTTTTAAATCTGTTTTGTCTTGCAAATCTTTTTAAATTACATTCGGTGGACAAATAGCTTCCTCGAGGACAAACAAACTGAGGTTTATTTGGCTACTTAATTGCATTGCGAAAAAAAATTTGAAAGTCAAATTAAGTTTACAGTAAAAGTTGTTGTGATGAAAGTTCACGATTATTTAAGTAATAAGCAAAATGACCCAAACGTGCACGAGTAAGTGCAAAAAATGGAAACACTTCCAGTTTTTTTTAAAACTGCCCGCGCTTTTTAAAAATCCAAAACACCGTCCAATTAACTAATGAACTTCGAGAAAAAGCAAGGCTACATGAAGGCTACAATTGGAATGCGGTTGTCGATCTTCTTTTTATAAACCGTCATGTGGTGAAATAGAAAAAGTCAACATCGATGCAATTAGGTGGTACAACTTTGTAATGATTTCAATTTGAAAGCGAATAGGTAATCAACTGGGACGTGGACCTCAGTTATGTCATGAATCAGAGGTTTACTTGGCGTGGGGACCAATTTACAATAATTAGTCATCCAACTATTTTATATGCAAACGCAATCCATCCGCAAGTGCAACGATCTTCGTGGGCTGGTTGGTTGGGTTAGCTCGTGCTAATTTAAAAATCATTAGCTTGTTCCTTGGTGTAAGAAAATTTAACAGCGGCAACTCTTTTACCTTATCCTTTAATTTATCGCCTGCTAAATTGGTATATAAAAATAGCTGACCCTACGAACCCAATTTGCAAAACAAATAGACTGATGCAGATTGATGATTCTAATTTATGGTAATCGGGGGTGGAGGTCTTGCTGCCACACTACTTGTCAATTTCTTTACGTGAATGTCAAATCATCGTAAGTATTTTAATTCCATGGAAAAATCGTATGTTACATAAACGTGATAAATTTTACATTAGGACAAGTGCGGAATAGTAATTATTGTAAATAGCGGTAAAGAAGTAGACAGCATTATAAAGAATGCGGAAACAAATATATATTACGAGGAGTCGTGCAATGGAACACTGCACTCCTCATCTTTCGTACACATGAAAATTACTTCTAACTTACCGTGAAACCAACAGTTGCTCGTTCCGAACTTGGGTCGCAAAATGGAATAATCGGCAGTTTCTGGAATGCTGTCCAAAATGGCTGCGGTGGCTGCAATCACCAAGGGACATCCCCAAGCGTAAACTTCATAAAACCGCAACCGGCAGCGTTCCTGTCTCTTCTCCATACTCTGGGCTCGGAAATGTCTGCAACCAAGAAAAAAAAACTATAACAATAGCATAATAGATTAGTTCAAGCGAAACTAATTCATCAAATCGACGATCAATCTCCTTTCTTGATTGACAATTTGTTATTAGAATCTGATAACCGCAAAATCTTCCCATCGAAGAGTTTTTTCCAAACAATGCAAATCGATTTGTAATTTTGTAATCAACACCGTCTTTCGCGGGCAAAAAATTAAAATTTCATTTGTTTTGTTTTGTTGTACAAAAATTCCAAACGAATTTTCGTCGATAGAGCGTATCAAATAAAGAAGACGAAACTAATTTGAAAAAAGCTACCGACAAATCGTTATTAACTTGGTCTTCACTCAACATTCCGACGAAATTGTTGGATTCCAATTTTTTTCAACTCGAGGGGTCCATTATGTATAATTTTACTCTTAAAAATCCGGTTCCTCCATCCTGACGCGATGTACAGTGACTAAAAAAAGTCTCCGTACGATACCATTCTAGCAATTTAAATGACAATTACTCCGTTTTTTAATATTATTTTTGTTATGAAATTTGATAAAATATAAATATGTACATTCACGCATTAGTTTAAAAATTTTTTAAACAATTTACGAAAATCCGTTCGTAAGAAAGAAAAATGTAAACAAACTGCCATAATCTATCTAAAAAAATCTACTAAAAGTCTCCGTACGGTACTTAAAAATAGGCATAGAAATGTTTATGTTAATATTTAATATTTTGTACAAAACCCTTTAGCTTTAATCACTGCCCCCACACGTCTTGGCATTGACTCCACTAAATTTGTTGTCATATCTGACCCAATTTTGTCCCATTCTTCCTGTAATACCCTCTTAAGAGTATTTTTGTTCGTAATATCGTGTTTACGAATTCTGCGGTTTAATTCATCCCACAGGTGCTCGATGGGATTCAAGTAGGGACTTTGGGGGTGAATGCAATTGTTTGGGCACATAATAAAGGAGCTATTCTTTAACAATCATTGACGTATGTATACGAACTTGGTCTTGTTGGAAGATAAAATTGTTTAGAAAGCTTAATTGGATTGGGCTGTATTTTAAATTAGTGTTTAAAATATCTAAATATACCCACTTGTCCATTATGGAATCAATAAAATATAATTTTCCACACCCGACGCTGCAATAGACACCAAAATAAAACACTTCTACCACCATGTTTTACTGTGGGAATAACGTTTTCATATTAAGCGCTTCGTTTGATTTTCGTCACAATTTTTTTCTTCCATCAGAACCGAAAATATTAAACTTACTCTCGTCTGTAAAAATCACTCAATTTCAGAACTTTTTTCATCTTTTTTTCTTTATTTTTTTCTTTGTTTCTGTGTTCTATTGCAAATTTGAATCTTTTACTTTTATTAACTTTTGAAATTAGAGGCTACATCTAGCAACCCGGTCATTAAAATTGTCTTTTCTGAGCAAATTTCTGATTGTCTGGTCCGAAACACTAATATAAAGTTTATTACGTACTTCATCCCCAATTTTTGTAGCACTTATTCTGGGGTTTTCTTCACTTCGCATATAATAGCACGATTCATAATATTATTTAGTATCTTGGGGCGTCCAGAAAAGGGCTTACTTTTCAAGAAACCTTTGTTTTCATAATTTTTAATGATGTATTGAACACTTAAATTAGGTTTCCGATAATTTTCCCGATCTCGCGCATTGATATGCCTTCACAATACAATTTAATTATTGTTTGTCGCACCTCGAAGAAAATTTCTTTGCTTATTTTTGTTATTGCCCTTGAAACACGGTCACCGTAACTAAAACCTAAAAAAATTAATTGCGTAATGTAATAGTAACATTGCAATGTATTGTAAAACGTTGCAATTTAAAAATAAAAGTGCTTATCGTGCGTCTACAAAGGGAAACATTTTCTATATGCATCATCGTACGGAGACTTTTTATAGACAGATTATGGCAGTTTGTTTAAATTTTTCTTGCTTACAGACGGATTTTAGTAAATTTTTAAAATTTTCTTAAAACTAATGCATGAATGTCAATATTTATATTTTATCATATTTCATAAAAAAAATAATGGTAAAAACGGAGTAATTGTAATTTAAATTGTTAGAATAGTGTCGTACGGAGACTTTTTTAGTCACTGTATGGGAACCGCCGTATCGTTAAAACGTTAATTATTATAGTCCAACGTTAGATGATACAAAGAATTTAATTTCTAAAACGTGTTTGGACGGACGAGAAATGGCGCGTTTCGGTTTCGAACATCTTCAGAGCTGGGGTCAAAATTTCAAAACAGTTCAATCAAATTCAATAGTTTAGTGTACAGCCAAGTTATTTGCATTCCTTTTCAGTTATTTCAATCATTCAATCGTCTTGAAAATATAATCCATTAGAAGTTTCGATAGGATAAATAAATTCCTCTGCTAAATTTACTCTCCAACAATAACAAGCGTATGCTTCATTGTAATATTTCAAAAAGGAAAAATATTTTATCCGCAATACTGAAACTGGGTGTGGATGATTCACCAAAAGAAGGTGTAAATAAGTCACACCTCAAAGTTTCTACATCTTGCAGGTTGAAGAAATGAGAAAATTGAGGTCCACGATAACTTTCTTCTTCGTGTTGACCAACAATGCTTAAAATACATTTCAAGTAACGATCGAGTTAATTACTGTCAAGTCATGTTACGTGAAAAACAGTTTTAATTAATAAAATTGTAATTGAGAACATTGTCCTCATATTTGTATTTTTGTAATTTAATCATTTATGTACCATGAAATAGTAAGCTGGGTGATTCAAAAACAAAACAATTCATCATCGCGGGATTTTGAGCTTTTTGGAGATTAAGGGATAAAATGATAAAAATAACAGCATTGGCTCACTGACTCGACTCTCTGATGACTTTGTCTTGGTCCATAAGTTTCAGCAATCAATCAAGTTAAATGTCTACTTCTGCGTGTTAGCATTTATTTTTAACATTCAATTCAAAGAAGACGACAAACATTTTTTAATGCAATAAATTATATTATTGTCGTTTTAATTGCTTCAAGGTCTTCCATGTTAGCAATAATATTTGAATGAAAATTCAATTATTGCAATTTTATGTTTATGTAATAAATAATTTCATAAAACTTCGATGACCAAAACAAGATAAAAATCTAGAGTATGAGATCATGAGCAAGGATGAATTTAATGAGAAGTTCTCGGAGCTCTCATCTGCAACACGAACAGAACGGTGGAAGAAGTGACAAAAAACAACCATAGATGTATCGAAAAATAGTGATACATAATAGTTGAGAATCTCTATTTTCAAATTGGAAGAAGTAAAAGCCAAGGTCCGAACTCTTCAGACCACCTTGAAGTAGAATCCCCCATTATCAGCAATTATCATAATTATTAAAGTTACATTTCATTAGAAGTATAACTACCGTATTAAGCCAATCAGAGCTCAATTTGATTGATTAGTTTGATAAATCGAAATGCAAATTAAAAATTCAGCGGGTAATTACGTGTACTAATTTATTTAATCAAAATTAATTTGTAGAAATCAAATTAATTCGATTGAAATCACATTTCAATTAATATTGTTTTGCTTAAAAGTGTGGCAGTTTCAACATAGTTTATCTACTAATTTCGTTTATTGCCTCGTTTATTTTGTGTGGCGGGGGGGGGGGAGATTTAATTTCTTTAATAGAAAGCTGTTTCTGCAAAGGGGGAGTAATATTTTCAAGAAGAAAGTTGTCCTAATCGTAATTTTGAAAGACCCATCCTGACGACAGGGCTAAATGGGCTAAAAGTGGGGCAGCCCTGATGGTAACGTTACATGTTTAGTCAAATTTTGGTTAATTTAAGCAAGCTTTCAGAACGCAGGGGAAGAAGGGAAAATTTTCGCAGAAGAAATCTTACATTCAATATCTTTGAACTGCTCTCCCTTCTTCATCAAATCGACATTTATTTACAGTTTAGCCTCTATACGGGTTTTCCCAAAATTCTGTGGTTCAACACTTGGGTTAATTTAGGTAAGCTTGAAAAGTGCAAAAGAAGATCGTCTCGTTTTATTCCAATTGAGCACGCTACGCCATCTTATAGAGGAGCGTCCATTACTAACTGCAAATGTTTGGGGATGGGGAGAAAACTTACAAAAATACCTAGAGGGGGGGGTTAAATAGTGGTTGTTTTCTATGTGTGCTAGATGTGAAAGTCAAATTTAAGTGATATCCCAAAAGAAACCATAGTTTTAGAGTCTGGGGTATGGAATACCCCCCCGCCATACTTAATTTAGTGCCTTCAGTATGAAGTGATCAATAGAAAAACTTTTGAAGACAACATAATGCAGTTTATTTTTATCCGAATTCGGGATATCTTCTTGGCCGTTGCTATGGTAACATGACACTTTTAGTAACTTTTTTAATTCTTCAAGTTAGGATTAATTAAGGCTAGGTTCCAGAGTGCCGTTCATAGTCAAGATGAAGGATAATATCTTCAGAACAAATCTTCCAGATCAGTTTTTCTCCAATTCTTTGGTTCAACATTTGGATTAATTTAAGTTGGCTTGAAGAGAAAAAAGGGGATCGTCATATTTTTATCTCAATTGAGCTCACAACGTCATCTTCTAGACGAGGTCCATTGATGACTGAAGAAAACATTTGGGGAAGGAGAGGAATACTTACAAATACCTTGAGAGGGGGATAAAATACTGACGTGAAAGTCAAAATTAAGTAATATCTACAAAAAGAAACTTTAGTCACAGAGTTCAGGGAGCCTGGGGGGTATGGAATACCCCCAGCTTTGCCTAAATTATAACAATAATTTCTTCAGAAGAAATCTTCCAGATAAGTTTCTTCAATTCCTTGATTAATATTTGGATTAATTTAAATTAGCTTGAAGAGAAAAAAGGGGATCATCATATTTTTATCTCAATTGAGCGCACAACGTCATCTTCTAGACAAGAGCCCATTAATGACTGAAGAAAACATTTGGGGAAGGGGAGGAATACTTACAAATACTTTGAAAAGCGAATAAAATACTGACGTAAAAGTAAAATTAAAGTAATATCTACAAAAAAAAACCCTAGTTTTTAAGTCCGGGGGGTCTGGGGGGTGTGGAGCACCCCAGGAACACTCAAATTTTACTATGTATATTGGTATGGAATACCCCCGGTCACACCTAAATTATAACAGATAATTTCTTCAAAAGAAATCTTCCAGATCAGTTTTTCTTCAATTCTTTGTTTCAATATTTGGATTAATTTAAGTTAGCTTGAAGGGAAAAAAGGGGATCATCATATTTTTATCTCAATTGAGCTCACAACGTCATCTTCTAGACGAGAGTCCATTAATGACTGAAGAAAATTTTTGGGGATGGGGAGGAATACTTACAAATACTTTGAGAGGGGGATAAAATACTAACACGAAAGTCAAATTTAAGTAATATCCACAAAAAGAAGCCATAGTTTTGGAGTCCGGGGGGGTCAGCTATACCTAAATTGTAACAGATAAATTGAAATATAAAGCAATCAATAGAAAAATTTTTGAAGACAACATAAAATGTCAGATTCATAAGCCCCGCCCCCTATACATATTGTTTCCAAGAAAACAAAAAAGGCATCATACCATTTCTACATGAGCAGAGTACGAATAGTCGGTTTCGGAAATACAAAACTTCCTACAAATTATGAAAGGGGACATAATTAGAAAGATTATAAATTAGAGGCGATTCAAAAATTTTAACGTTTAGACGTTAAAAAATCAAAAATTGTAATACATTTCTGTGATAGGGTACATACGAACTTCAAGACCGGCCCATTTTTAGTTTTATGCGCAAATTATACTTGTTAGGGGCCGTCCACAAAGGATTTCCGCAATTTTTTCCAAATTTTTAACCACCCTCCCCCCCTTTGTCACAATCTTTTATCCCCCCTTATCCGGAACGTCTAATAGTCACCAATCAAGGTCCCCCCCCCTCATTTATAAAATTGAACTTCACATTCATTTTAGAAAAATACTAAAATTTTATGTTTTACATTTTATTTATAATTTTTACAATTTTAAAATTAAAAAAAATACAAGCACAATTTTTTTACAAATCCCAAAAATGAAATTTTTATGCGGATGTCACATTTGGCTATGGGCCAAAAGGATACGAGGTGGGCAAAAGGATAATCCCCCCCCCCCAGGATAATTCGGTTTGCATCTCTGAAGCCCTCCGTGATAAAAATAATGTTTACCACGCGGTTTTAAAAATTAAATAATTTCGAGTTTGAAATAGGTTTTAATTTCTTTGATTTTTGAAATTTGTCAGTTATCTCTTTACCGCCGAGCATGAATGGATTAAGGACCGTAAAAATAATCTGCCCCCAAGCATTTTTTAAGTACGTCAGTGACATTTGGGTTAATTTTATCCAAACAGAGCTCGCTGAGCCATCCTATAAAAGGGCGTCCATTAACTTTTGGGAATGGACTATAACTTTGCCCCCCCCCCCCATTTACACTAAAATTGCACTAATTGCGAATTTCAGTTAATTAATATTTCAATTTTTGCAAACAACATAAAATGCAACATAGTGATCGAAGTCTGATGACGGAAGAGTAATAAATTGTTTAACCCCCGCCAGCACCGGTTAAATTCACTAATATCCAAGCTATTCCAAACGACATAAAAAGCACGCTAGTGACCGAGTGTGTAAAGAGGAGTCATAACTTTTAAATTTACTTATTACAATTTGAGTATACCTGGAGGGTGTTCCACACCCCCCAGACCCCCCGGTCTAAAAAACTAATTTTTAAAGTTTAAATATTGGAATTAGTTACTTAACTTATTCTCATTTTTAGTTCCTATTTTTAAATTTTTAATGTTTTAATTGTTCTTCAATAAATAGTTTAGGGGTCCGGGAGGGAGGCATCCCCAGGCATACTTAAATTGTAATAAGTTTTAATATTTTAGTTGAGTTTAGTTAAGTTAATTAATATCCAAACTTTTTCAAATCACATAAAATGCAAGCTAGAAACAAAGTGCGACGAAGAGGGGGTCACAACTATTTAAATGTATTTATTCCAATTTGAGTATACCTGGAGGGTGCTCCACACTCCTCAGATCTCGAAGTCACCAAAACTATATTTTCAAGTTTGGCTGTTAGAACACTGCTTCTTTGGGATACTTTACTATTTCTACTTTTGCTTTGACATGATTTTACTTTGAAATGATGACATAATTATTATATCGGGAATTACTCCCCTCCCCCCACCGAAACCTTCAGTTACTTTTTGTGCTATTTTAAAAAGTTTTTCAATTCTTCTAATTTTTGTATCTTACGTAAAAATTATAATATCCCCTTTGTTTTCTAAAGTAATAAAAATTACCCTCCCCGCCTCCTAAGCCTGCTTACGTAATACTTGAATGCCTTCAAGAATGTTGATACTGAAGGCCATAAATTCGGAAATTTAACTTTAACAATTAATTGTACTGTAACTGGGGAGTGCTGCACACCCCCCGACCCCCAGATAAATACCTTTATAAATTGTGAAGTTTCGTTACTTAAATACCCTCCAGTGAACCTTAAATGATGAAAATCCTGATTTTGCGGGTTTAATTTGTCGCCCCCCCCCTTCACAACCTCGAATTTCGACAGAATGCTGAAAATGATCAAGGCCACCACAGAGGATAAAATGTGAAAAAAGTCATAAGGGAAGATCCAATGCTAAATAGTGAAAAGATGGAAACTCAAAAATGCGCTGGAAAAACTGAAGAAGAAACAAGCTCGGGAAACAAGCAGATGTCTGCAAAAGGTAGCAACGGAACAAATGGCAAGGGAAACACAGGGACCCTCCCCACCCAAGGGAACGGAACCCGAAAACCAAAAAAGTGAAGAAGGTCTTGGAAAGAGTTGCGACAAACGATAGCAGATGAGGAACCAAGTGAAACCAAAAAAGAAGATGAGGAAACACTAGAGAAAACGTTGGCAAGATCAACCGTACAAGATTATAAAACAAAAACTAAGAGGTAAACGTACCCGAGATGAGGGAAGGAGCTAACACATGGCTCTTAAACATAAAATAGCATCATCATCATCATCTTCTTCATCAGCGCAACTTTGGCTGCATCTTCGAATGTAAATTTCGTAACAATTGTACAGCAAGCGCCAAGCTTGGGGGGGGGCACCGTGACAGTACGCCACTGTGAATCTTCACACCAGCAAATAGAAATTTGCGTATTTCTGCTAAGAAAAAGAGAGGAATACTCCAAAAACTGCAGTAATAATAGTCGCTGACCAATTGAAATTGGAGCAACCTGCGCGCGCAACATTGCGGTACCCTCCAAAAGCTGGCAATATTTTTAGTTTCATTAATTGTTAATAGATGGCCATAAAATTTTCAACTTTAGAATTATTGCTTTACTGCGATTGGACGGATGCAGTGATCGCTAAAGATCTGCTGTTCATTGCTTCAACGTAGGTACAGCGATAAAATACAATAAAACGACAAAACTACCTAGTATGTAGATGCTATAAACAACTCTCACCCATCCATAAATCAGTATAATTTCTGCAATTCTTCACGACGCTAAAAATATTAAACTACTACTTCGGTGGCATTTAATTAAAACGCATACACATTGCGCTTTCAATTTATTATTGCAATCAATAAAATTCTAAAATAAACAATTTAAACCTTGACCATTGTCAACCACCACGATAATAATAATAAATCTGTTAAGTTGTCAATTTAGAAATTAAATTATGTGTATTATTATCAATTATAGCTTTGTGTATTTGTTGTAATTTTTATAATTAAATCTTTTACGCTATAAATCACATTAAAATTTTTTTTACAACCGACATGATAAACGCGAACAATGAAAAATAAGTGAATCATGCTGAATAAAAAATGTATAGCATTTCGTTATCAGGCTGAGAGCTTTGGAAGTTATTCATGATTTATCATGCATCATCTAGAATTTTTCTCTCTCTTCCGTTTGCTAATAAAATTGTTGTAGATTTTAGTAGGCCATGAATATATTCCAGCCGCTTATAACAAAGAAAAATGCAGAAGTCACAGTAATCCGCTCTTTATGTGCAAGGGCTCCTCCAATTTGACCATCAGATAAAACCACTTAGGATAGGCATTCGGAATATCCGTTCTTTTGAAGTCGCATTGTTGAAAACGGACAGAGAATCAATTACATTTGCTTGTCTAGACTTGAATTAATTCACCTCATCAGCAGCACCGACACGAACTCATTGTGAAGAGTCCCAAAACCCATTTTATCACTTCATAAAGCAGCCATACATATGCAAATGGAGTTATTATGGAGTTTATTGCTCAATTTGTTTTAATCCGATTCGAATGGAAGGTTAAAGAAAACATCTGACATCTCCCCCCCCTCCCGTTTTTCTCTTCTCGCCATTAGTTTTCGAATGCCTATTATATTACTAATCGATCTTCGCATTAGCTTCCTGTTAGTGTTAAACAGTCTTAAGTCACATCCCCAGGTTGATATTTTGACGTGCATTTATTTTAAAACTAAATAGAAATGTTACGAAGCCCCATCAATCAAATTGGAAAACGTTTATTTTGGTGTCGGCTAAATCCATCGACCGTTAAAAATTAGTGGATTTGTATTTTTAACAACCAAGAAAAACGTAGAATTTTTTTTTTAAATAAAATAGCAAAAATCTTATGAACGCAGTGAACCAACCGTAAGAATTAAGTCGTAGCCCAACCCCTGACTGGTGGTGGTTATTTAAATTAAACTTTGGAACCCCGCGTAAAATTTCACAATTTTTAAAAAAGATTTGGGTAATTAAATGGAAAATCCCGAAGCAGATATTTTGCGATAATCAAAAAAATAACGTAAAGGGGTTATCACACTAAATCAATTAGTAAGTAATTAGGTTTGTTATGTATGCATCTGAACGTCTGAATTGTGAAATTAAATTCAAATTTCTTTGTCGGTAAAATTTCAAAGCTTTCCGATGATACACAAAAGATAAATATTTTGCAATTTAAATTATTATTAAAAAATTACCTACTACTGAGCACATTCGGAAAACTTCAAATAAATAATTTTAAAAATTGAAAAATAAAATATTCCTTGGGATAAAATTATGGGTGCATTTATTGCAGTGAAGAAGGAAATCGAGTTTCCCACTTTATAGCGACACCGATGCATTAATTTTTAATGTTTCCTGTTAAATAACAAATTTAATAATTACTAAAACTGTGAGAATTTCATTCAGGTTATCTCATTTGCATAAAAATTAAAAATCTAATTTAGTTTTGCAAATATGGAAAAATTGAATTTATTCTACTAACACGTTTCACAACGTGTGGCGCAATCACCATAAATTTCCAATTCTGATGAGCGTATTACCATGAGGTGTAAATCTGGACAGCTTAAATGGTACTTTGAAAGAAGGTGACAATCGTTAATTAATTCTAAATTGCACAGACGTAATTAAAATTGAAAGTTAACATAATGAGTTATCGGTCCATATAAGACACATTTATATTTAATTAGGTTACCATAATTATTCAAGTCTGCTCTTAGTCAGAGCTTAAAAAAGTATTAAAAAAATTTATTAAAAAAACCGCACTAAAAAGAAAGAAATCGTTTTTCAAAATAACAAAAACAGCTCCTTGAAAACGTCAAGTGGATTAAGCGCAATTCTGCATAAAATTAATTATTGCTTTTGCTGTTGAGTCCAATTTTTGTTGTTATTTTGCATAAATTTTGAAAAAGTTTGTTCTGTAAACATACAACGTAAAAAAAACATAATCTGATAGTTCTGAAGAACAAATTCTTACATTCGACATTTAAATTGATATTCTACCTAGAAATTAAAAAAAAAACAATGGCAGATGCTTTTCGAAATAACTTCAAAAATTTTACACAAAAAAACAATAAAAACACACCCATTATTTTTCAATTTCATAAAAATATATTTTTTTACACTTCACAAGACCCCCCCCCCCCGACACTCCCAATCGATACTTTGCATTTTTTGTGCAAAAAATAGTTGCATTTTTGGGCAGAGTTCGCCAAGTGCCGCTCGAAGATACAAGTTTTCCTATTAAAGCAAAGTATGAAAAAGCATTAAATTAGGATGAATCAGAAATTTTGAAGTTTAGGCATTATAAAATCAAAAATTGTAATACGTTTCTGTGATAGGCTAAATTCGTACCTCATGCCCCGCCCATTTTGAATTTTTTTTTGAAATTTTACTCAAAATCATGTATTTTATCACTTTTTTGACGTAGCCGTCACGTATGTGAACTGTTACTTGAATAAAACATTAAACCGGGTCAATTTAAGAAGTATTTTTAGGGTGAATCCGAATCTTTTCGTAGTTGCGCTTGTCAAAACGGCTTGTAGCGGCCGTAGCGGAGCGAAGCGCTTTACTTATTAAAAATATCCCTCTAAAACGGTCCAATTCGAAAAAGTGTGGATGTTGACCCGACAGATAGCAGGGAGCGACTAACTCCCTCCTAATGGTGCTCTGGTTAGCCCCGCCCTATGGTCAAGCATATCGGAACGCACGTACCGCCAATACAACGCAAAAGTCGGCCGTTTTCATGACTTTTAAAATCGATTTTTAACCTTCAATAATGGAAATATCGACTTCATCCTCACCTTAATAAACTCAATTTTATAGCCTCTAACTGTAAACAAACTTTTGTAAAATCTCCACAGACGACGATCGGCACTTTTTTTTGACAAAGTAGCAGCTTTTTTGCATAAAACAATTTAATTGTTGAAAAATCTGTTGAATTGTTAAAGAAACAATTGAATTGTTGAATCAAGGATAAATGAATTGTTGAACCAAAACAATTGAATTATTCAACACAAAACAATTGAAATATTAAACTAATAAAATAATTTAAATGCCGAATAAAGCTGTTATACAGCGATACCTGGATTAATCGAATTCCTTGATAAATCGCATTGTTTCCATTCCCCTTGAACCTGCATAACAGATAAATCGAATCCTCGATAATTTGAAGTTTTTTTCGTTTTTCTTTAGATTCGATATATCGCGGATTCACTGTATTACAGCAATCTGCCAAATTTATTAAACAAAATAACTGAATTTACTAAACAAAACAGCTGAATTTATTGAACAAAACAGTTGCATCTTTTGACAAAGTATTACTTTTTTTGCATAAAACAATTGTATTGTCGAAAAAAAATAAAAATGATAAAAAATCTTTAGAATTGTTTAAAAAACAGTAAAATTGCTGAATCAAGAATAATTAAGTTTTTGAATCAAGGATAATTGAATGGTTGAATCAAAAACAATTGAATTGTTGGACCAAAAACAATTGAACCTTTCAACAAAAACATTTGATTTATTAAACTAAAGATAATTAACAAAGCAGTTAAATTATTAAACAAAAGTAGTAACATTTTTCATAAAACAGTTGAATTGTTGAAAAGCACAAAAAAAAGTTGATAAATCTGTATAATTGTTTAAGAAACAGTAAAATTGTCGAATCTAGGGTAATTAAATTGTTGAACCAAGGATAATTAAAGTTTTGAGTCAAAGATAATTGAATTGTTGAATCAAAAACAATTGAATTGTTGAACCAGAAACAATTGAATAGTTGAACCAAAAACAATTGCATTATTCAACAAAAAACACTTAATTTATTAAACTAAAAATAATTAATATGTTGAACAAAGCAATTAAATTATAGAACAAACCACCTAAATTTAATAAACAGTTGCATTTTTGACAAAGCAGTAGCATTTTGCGTAAAAGAGTTGAATTGATTAAGAAATAGTAAAATTGCTGAATCAAGGATAATTTAATTGTTGAATCATGGATAATTGAATTGTTGAACCAAGTATAATTAAATTGTTGAGTCAAAGATAATTGAATTGTTGAATCAAAAACAATTGAATTGTTGAACCAGAAACAATTGAATTGTTGAACCAAAAACAATTGCATTATTCAACAAAAAACACTTAATTTATTAAACTAAAAATAATTAATATGTTGAACAAAGCAATTAAATTATTGAACAAAACAGCTAAATTTATTAAAAAGTTGCATTTTTGACAAAACAGTAGCATTTTGCATAAAACAGTTGAATTGATTAAGAAACAGTAAAATTGTTGAATCAAAGATAATTTAACTGTTGAATCATGGATAATTGAATTGTTGAATCAAAAACAACTGAATTGTTGGACTAAAAATTATACTGATTTATTCGACAAAACAATTAAATTTTTAATCTAAAAATATTTAAAAAGTTAAAAAAACAATTAAATGACACGAACAGATAAATTTATTGAGCAAAACAGTTGCATCTTTTGACAGTGAAGTAGCTTTTTGCATAAAACAGTTGAATTGTTTAAGAAACAGTAAAATTCTTGAATCAAAGATAATTTAATTGTTGAATCATGGATAATTAAATTTTTAAACCGAAAACGACTGAATTGTTGGACTAAAAACTATTGATTTATTGACTAAACAATTAAATTTTTAATCTAAAAATAATTAAAAGGTTAAAAAAACAGTTAAATGACACGAACAGATAAATTTATTGAACAAAACAGTTGCATTTTTCACAAAACAGTAGCATTTTGCATAAAACAGTTGAATTGATTAAGAAACAGTAAAATTGTTGAATCAAGAATAATTTAACTGTTGAATCATGGATAATTGAATTGTTGAACTAAAAACTATACTGATTTATTCGACAAAACAATTAAATTTTTAATCTAAAAATAATTAAAAGGTTAAAAAAACAGTTGAATTGTTGAAGCAATCTGCCTAACAAAACAACTGAATTTATGACACAAAACAGCTGAATTTATTGAACAAAACAATACGCGATCATTTTGTATTTTAAAAACTTCTTCTCTTTTTTGTTCTGTGTGATTTTGCCTTCCATTTTGGGGCGTTTGTACTTTATTTTTTATTAGAAATGAATTAAGTAAATGATAAAAAAAATTTCAATAGCTCAAACTAGAAAATATGATTTTTAAAGACCAAGAGGTCTGGAATATCTCCTAGTGCCGCAAAATTGGAAAAATAAGTGATTAAATGTTTCCAAATTATAATATAGAAACTTTATGATATTGCAGTTACTTTTTTGGGCAAGATGACAAAATATACTGGAGGGTACTTCATACCCCTCCCAACCCGGTTGCTGGGATACTATACCTATTATTCTGGAAAGAATTAACTAAAAACCAGAAAAAATTCAAAAAAGAATTATAAATTAGAAAAAAACTTTATGAAATTAGGTTTGGTTGAGGCACTGCCTACCTTGTCTATTCCGACAAGCCGCTACTGATTATAATCACCCATTTGGATGGTTCGAGTTTAACAATTAATTTTATTGGTTATTCATGCTCGCTGGCGGTTTTCACCCCCCCTCCTCCCGCCACAAACATAATAATAATAATATGTAGGTACAAATTTAATTTCCGAGCAGACAGTGGAGAATCTAGGAACAATTCAAGGCAATAAAATTATAAATGTAAAAATAAAAAATATTCAATTTGTAACTTATAAAAATTAATAATATTTAATAACGGGGGGCTGGGAGAGCGGATAAGTTACAAATTCAATATCATCATCATCATCATTTCCATCATGGATTAGGTCTTCGACCTAATATAAAATTCAATATAAAATCATTTAATATTTTGGAATTTCTATGCTCAAGTGAATTTAATTGGCCTGATTTCTAAGCTAAGGGGGGCTTTAGCTTTGTTTAAACTTTAGACTGCCTATAAATTCACCATTGTTTCGAATTCACATAAAATATGTCATGTTACCATAACAAGAGCCAAGCGGATATGCTGTAATCTTCAAGTCACATCAGAAAAAATAAACTGCTTAGACCGGGGGATCTGGGGGGTGTGGAACACCCTCCAGTGCATCACAGTGTAGAAGCTTTATGATATACGATATATCAAAAAATTCAATGCAAAGTATGAATAAAAAGAGGCAATATTAACCAATAAGAGAATTTTCAATTTAGGTAAAACAATTTTCGATGAAATTTATATTTATTAATATAATTTTTTTGGGAATATGTTTAAAGCTGGGAATAGCGGCGTTCACTTTAAAATTCGTAGCAGAATCACCAGCTAAAATTTCATTTCGTTCGAGTTTTCAAAGACAAACTTTGTGTTTTATGTATTAAGATGATCGATTATTAAAAGTTGAATTTTTCAATTTTTAATTTATTATTTTATCGACCCCCCTCCTTTGATCGATTCTAGAACCGCCACTGTGTATCTCATAATAAAGCAGCGTTTTTTTTTGTTTTCGTTTGTTTTATTCACCTGGCACTAATAAAAACTCGACTCTGATCGTCTGATCTAACGGCTTGACGGATTTGATTCAAATAAATCACAATCAACTGTTTTATATTTTGTATTATAAAAAGACATTTTAATATTTCGAAATACTATTTAGTTTTTAGACTAAAAAGTTTGTAATAAATAAAAATATAATAAAAACAAATCATACGAATTTTTGTAGTGTGAATACGAAAGTAGTGGTTAATTACGCGTGACGCGCACGAATGGATTAACGAATAACCATATCAATCACGTATTATCAATGAGATCGACCAATCATCTCCATTTTATAAAATAAAAAACTAATTAAAAGAAAAAGTATATCATGTCTAATTTTTCGCATTATGTAGTTTTCAGCAATTTAAATTATCAAAATTAAAAAATGGTTTTATGTAAAATATCAAAGCTTTTAAAAATTACAAATCGTGGTATTTTATTCAAATTTTGGAATTTCTGGAAAATAAGTCGATTTTTGTATTTTTTTTAAACAACAAGTTGAGCTGGCGTACATAACCCAAAACCAGTTCATTTGATTACGCAAAAACTTGAAAATTTGTAGTCTCATTTATTCTTTCAAAACACATCCGGTTTTTAATTTGCATAACGGTCGTCCGTAATAAAATCGTCGACAACTAAAAGTGCTGGCATGGTGGTACCCTTTGCTGTATCGTAAAACTCTTGAAAATATAATGAAGTCTAATTGGTCATAAACAAAGAAGTTTTTGCAAAATCTGGTTTATGTTGACTAACATTCAAGTGCGCAAAACGCACTCGTTCCGATTATAGCAACGAAAATATAAATTAGACTTCCGTAATAATAATAATAAATAAAATAACATTTGAAAGGGGAAGTAATTGCGTTGCACGAAGTTTATTTATAAAATGTGGAAATGTTTGAAAATATCGTGATTGAAGTAAATATAAACTGCAGTTGTATTTATTTATTTTACGAGTCACAAAAATACCTGAAACGTGTCGAAATTGTACAAATCTCGGTCATAACGGGCGTAAATGAAAGTGAAATTTTTACGAAACAGGATTCGAACAAAAGAGTTATGAAATGGAAATTCCTTTTGTAGATGAGGCAAAGAAGAGAAAGTTCGGTCCGCCTTTCTATTTGAAGATTGAACTTTTCAAGGGCCCTGTCGGATGCAACGAAAGGTGCCCAGACACCTGTGAAGATCGATCGATTAATTAAGTTGACCCACATGAAATTTTCCAATTAAATCGTGGTTTTATTTTCTAACTCGATTGAATTATGAGTAAGAAAAAAATCTGCGAACTTGAACTTCATACTTGAACGATTGCCAAACAGACTGGCTAATAATTTAATAAAAAATGTCTGATTTATTAACAAACACACGAAATTATTTTACTGTAATTTCGAAAACGTGCTCGTCACACTTAATCGCAAGAAACGGTTTTGAGTTGAAAATTTCCTTCAGGGTCGGTCGAATTAAACTTTTATTAGTTCAAGAACTTGCTACCTGATGATTCTTTGGATTAAAAAAATAATGAAATGGAAACTTGCTTGCCCATAAAAAACATTCTATCAATTTAATACAGGTTTAATCAACGGTATACTTGTCCTACGTCTTGTCTTACATTGGAATGTTATCTATCAGATTTAAAAAGTAGGGTTCAAAATTTAATTAAGCGAGTTACGACATAACCTCAAAACGTCAGATTTATTTTCGCGCCATTTAAATTTTTTAATTTTATAAAAAACTGACGAACGAAGTGTATTAATGGTTAACGACTGGGACAACAATTGAACATCACATTTAACCGCTATTTGTTTGGTGTCTTGTATGACTGACAGCTAAAATATCATCCGTCAAAATTATCAAATGGTGTATTGTGCAGGGTCATGTTTAAATTTATAATGTGTAACAGTAATTGGGAAAGTCTGGCAAATTAAGCCACTTGACTATTAACGAAAGATCTCTTAAAAGAAGCGTCTGGCTATTTTTGTTTTATTTATCACATGCCCAAAATAGGAACGGCTTAAAAATATCGTAATTTCGCGAATCGAATTGAAAATTGTGGAAAATTGATTTGTAATCAAAAAGCAGGACTGCTTAATGGTAAAAATAGAATGACACTATCTTGGCGCCATATGATCAAGTGGTATATAAAAAAAGCACTATTTATATAAAGCTTTGCAAATACATCATATCCTACAACGTGGAAGAGATACTATAAAATTAAAATTAGTTTTTCTGGATGACAGGAAACTTCATTAATACATAACCGTAAACACGAGCAGGAATCGTGATTAACTTTTTTATAGTTTCGCAATTTTTCCATTTGGGATATTTTTATAAGTACGAAGTTTCGTGGGTTCTATTTCGCGCGCGCCGCAGGCGAGTTCCAAATAAGATTTAAATTAAAAGGCATAAAATTGGATTGTTTATAATAAATTTCACCATAATGTGCAACAGGTTAAATTAATAAATTCTTACACGGCAGTTTAAAACAATGAATACAATATTAGGTAAGTTGGAGAAACTATTTGTTCTTCGCCATGCATTGACCCTTTTACGTTAGTCACTGTTATAACGGTAATTGACGAGAACGATTGCAGTGGCGCCACCTGCGATATGCGTTTTCTTAAAAATGTAATTAGTCGTATCGAAGAAACAGTAAGCAATTAATTTCTTCATCGGGTTCTTGACCCAACAAACCCCAGACAGAAATCAAATCTTCCGTAAACAAATTTTCGTATTCATTGTTTTTGACCATCCTCCAAATAGTATCCTATTTCGATGGGATGAAATTACAGTAAAACTTTTCTTCGGGGTACCGAGCCATGAAGTGAAAAATGCGATAAAACTTGTGGAATATCACATACCTACCGCATACATTTCAGTTCAGTAAACAAATTCAACATTTATATATTTTCTTATCTTTGCTTGAATGTCCGATGGTTTTGTTTATCATTTCCAGTAAAAATTGCTTGGCAGAAAATGAAGAAGCTTACATTATTAGCTTATCACGCCAGGGTTCGTTTCATTTCATGACATGACATCCGTTGGTTATCAACACACACTGCATGAGGTGTCATCCTCATAAAACTACGTTCATACTTTTATCAGCCCACACACAAGGAATTGTTTCGTCATAACCACCAAAGCTTTCAGTTTTTCTCCAATATCCCGAAAACTACCCATGGGCTGTTTATCTTGAAAACAGTGTCGTTTGCAGTGTACTTACACTTTCAACACCAAATCAAATTTTTCGCTACTTCTTGTTGACATTCGAGCAAGTCGAATGCCAAAATTGATAATTGAGCTTGTAACGATTATGATACAACCGGTAACGTCTCATTTCAAGATGTAAAACGACATTTGAATATATTTTGACTGCCTGCCAAAAGCAATAAAGGAAATCTATAATTTTTTTCCCATTCATAATTAATAATTGCATGCACGTTTGGTTTTTCTCTAATCGCAAAACTTTTGAATACCTTCCAACCAATCAGGACATTTACGATACTACGCAAATTATAATTTTTCGCTTCATTTAAACTCTTTTTTAATTCCACTTTCTGTTTTATTTTCATCATTTTGAACAAGCAAATTAGCATCAAAATGGGCTTCCCCGACAATTCATTCTAGGTGTGAATAATTTAAATATGTTGTAATATGTTACAGTTGGCTAATTTTTCATTATTCATTAATAAAAAAAAATTATAGTAACCCATCATTAGGTAATTAGCATAGAAACATTATTAAATTAGACTCTCACGTCTCCTTGGCCCACTATTACAACTTATAAACTGTTAATCTTTGCAAAATCTGGTTTATGTTGACTAACATTCAAGTGCGCAAAACGCACTCGTTCCGATTATAGCAACAAAAATATAAATTAGACTTCCGTAATAATAATAATAATAATAAATAAAATAACATTTGAAAGGGGAAGTAATTGCGTTGCACGAAGTTTATTTATAAAATGTGGAAATGTTTGAAAATATCGTGATTGAAGTAAATATAAACTGCAGTTGTATTTATTTATTTTACGAGTCACAAAAATACCTGAAACGTGTCGAAATTGTACAAATCTCGGTCATAACGGGCGTAAATGAAAGTGAAATTTTTACGAAACAGGATTCGAACAAAAGAGTTATGAAATGGAAATTCCTTTTGTAGATGAGGCGATGAAGAGAAAGTTTGGTCCGCCTTTCTATTTGAAGATTGAACTTTTCAAGGGCCCTGTCGGATGCAACGAAAGGTGCCCAGACACCTGTGAAGATCGATCGATTTAATTAAGTTGACCCACATGAAATTTTCCAATTAAATCGTGGTTTTATTTTCTAACTCGATTGAATTATGAGTAAGAAAAAAATCTGCGAACTTGAACTTCATACTTGAACGATTGCCAAACAGACTGGCTAATAATTTAATAAAAAATGTCTGATTTATTAACAAACACACGAAATTATTTTACTGTAATTTCGAAAACGTGCTCGTCACACTTAATCGCAAGAAACGGTTTTTAGTTGAAAATTTCCTCCAGGGTCAGTCGAATTAAACTTTTATTAGTTCAAGAACTTGCTACCTGACGATTCTTTGGATTAAAAAAATAATGAAATGGAAACTTGCTTTCCCATAAAAAAAATTCTATCAATTTAATACAGGTTTAATCAACGGTATACTTGTCCCACGTCTTGTCTTACATTGGAATGTTATCTATCAGATTTAAAAAAGTAGGGTTCAAAATTTAAACAAGCGAGTTACGACATAACCTCAAAACGTCAGATTTATTTTCGCGCCATTTAAATTTTTTAATTTTATAAAAAACTGGCGAACGAAGTGTATTAATGGTTAACGACTGGGACAACAATTGAACATCACATTTAACCGCTATTTGTTTGGTGTCTTGTATGACTGACAGCTAAAATATCATCCGTCAAAATTATCAAATGGTGTATTGTGCAGGGTCATGTTTAAATTTATAATGTGTAACAGTAATTGGGAAAGTCTGGCAAATTAAGCCACTTGACTATTAACGAAAGATCTCTTAAAAGAAGCGTCTGGCTATTTTTGTTTTATTTATCACATGCCCAAAATAGGAACGGCTTAAAAATATCGTAATTTCGCGAATCGAATTGAAAATTGTGGAAAATTGATTTGTAATCAAAAAGCAGGACTGCTTAATGGTAAAAATAGAATGACACTATCTTGGCGCCATATGATCAAGTGGTATATAAAAAAAGCACTATTTATATAAAGCTTTGCAAATACATCATATCCTACAACGTGGAAGAGATACTATAAAATTAAAATTAGTTTTTCTGGATGACAGGAAACTTCATTAATACATAACCGTAAACACGAGCAGGAATCGTGATTAACTTTTTTATAGTTTCGCAATTTTTCCATTTGGGATATTTTTATAAGTACGAAGTTTCGTGGGTTCTATTTCGCGCGCGCCGCAGGCGAGTTCCAAATAAGATTTAAATTAAAAGGCATAAAATTGGATTGTTTATAATAAATTTCACCATAATGTGCAACAGGTTAAATAAATTCTTACACGGCAGTTAAAACAATGAATACAATATTAGGTAAGTTGGAGAAACTATTTGTTCTTCGCCATGCATTGACCCTTTTACGTTAGTCACTGTTATAACGGTAATTGACGAGAACGATTGCAGTGGCGCCACCTGCGATATGCGTTTTCTTAAAAATGTAATTAGTCGTATCGAAGAAACAGTAAGCAATTAATTTCTTCATCGGGTTCTTGACCCAACAAACCCCAGACAGAAATCAAATCTTCCGTAAACAAATTTTCGTATTCATTGTTTTTGACCATCCTCCAAATAGTATCCTATTTCGATGGGATGAAATTACAGTAAAACTTTTCTTCGGGGTACCGAGCCATGAAGTGAAAAATGCGATAAAACTTGTGGAATATCACATACCTACCGCATACATTTCAGTTCAGTAAACAAATTCAACATTTACAGTGACTCCAGAAATTATTAATTCACCTCATACAATTTTAATAATTTGATTAAATGTTATAGTAAATTTGCTTTAATTAAAATTTTATTTTTTAGTTGTTTTAAATAATACTTTATAATTCATTTTATAAAAAATAAAATAAAAAAACTACATGGGCAAGTGTAGTATTCAAAAACCAATAAAGTAAGAAAATGCACAGCAAACTGTTATTAATACACTTACCTTTTATACGTTAAGGACAGGAAGACAAACGATGCAGTTTAATAATTTGCTGATTAGTAGGTATGTAATTGTAGATACAATACAGTAGTGTGCTTACAATTTATTTACATAGTCATTCCAAGAAAATTTTTAAGATGATTAACAAAACAAGTGAAACAGCAATTAGTGAAAGAAAATCAATATTAAAATTGGTGTGCGAAAAAAAATTTTATTATGAAACTGCTAAAATTGTTGGCAGATCACTGGGTGCAGTGAAATATGTTATTAAAAAATTTTAAAATGAAGGAAATTTAATAAACAAAACTGATCGAGGCAGAAAAAGCATTCTTGGAACACGACACGAACATTATATTATTCAAAAAACTAAAGTTAATCCAAAAACAAGTGTTCCAAAATTGACTAGATATTTCAAAGGGTATTGGTAAATCTGTTTCCACCGAATTTGTAAAAAAAGTATTGCGTAAAGAGGGTTATAATGGTAAAGTTTCTAGAAAGAAACCCTTCATAAATAAAGTAAACAGAAATAAAAGATTAGAATTCGCTAAAAAATATATTAACATGGACTTTAATTTTGGAAAAAATAATATTTAGTGATGAAAGCAAATTTAATAATTTTCGGCCAGATGGAATGAAAAAATTTTGACAAAACCTAATACATAAATTAATAATGAAAACCTATGTGAAACTGTTAAACATGGTGGCGGAAATGTTATGGGTCTGGGGGTGCATATCTGCTGATGGGGTTGGAAAGTTGCAATTTTTTGAAACTATTATGACTAAGTGTGCTTACCTGAATATTCTATAATCAAATTTAGATCCCAGTATCAAAAAATTAGGGTTGAAAAATGAGTATATGTTTCAACAAGATAACGACCTGAAACTTATTTCGTATCTTGTGCAGGAATAGCTTTTATATCACGTTCCAAAACAACTCCATATTCAACCCCAATCACCGGACATAAATCCCTTAGAAAATTGTGGCAAGAATTAGAAGGGAAAATTCGAAAACACCACATTTTTAGTACAAAAAACATTAAAAGAGGTATTATTGCAAGAATGGGAAAAATAGACAAAAGTATTACCCAAAATGGATGGAATCGATGCCAAGACGGCTACAAGCAATAATCGATGCTAAAGGGTATCCTACAAAATATTAATTTTGTAAACAATATTAATTTTAGCTAGATTTATGCAAGTGAATTAATAATAGTTGGGCGGTAATTCTTGTAAATATTTTGTTTTTTGTAATTTTAAGGTAAACTATTTAAGTTTTTTATACATTTTTTAAGGCATATTAACTGTTAATTATTATGTTGTATATATGTTTTAATTCAAAATTATTAAACTATAATTGAAGGTTTTATCGTGTTATAACTGGCATTTTATAAGGTGAATTAATAATTGTTGGAGTCACTGTACATATTTTCTTATCTTTGCTTGGATGTCCGATGGTTTTGTTTATCATTTCCAGTAAAAATTGCTTGGCAGAAAATGAAGAAGCTTACATTATTAGCTTATCACGCCAGGGTTCGTTTCATTTCATGACATGACATCCGTTGGTTATCAACACACACTGCATGAGGTGTCATCCTCATAAAACTACGTTCATACTTTTATCAGCCCACACACAAGGAATTGTTTCGTCATAACCACCAAAGCTTTCAGTTTTCCCCAATATCCCGAAAACTACCCATACATGGGCTGTTCATCTTGAAAACAGTGTCGTTTGCAGTGTACTTACACTTTCAACACCAAATCAAATTTTTCGCTTACTTCTTGTTGACATTCGAATAAGTCGAATGCCAAAATTGATAATTGAGCTTGTAACGATTATGATACAACCGGTAACGTCTCATTTCAAGATGTAAAACGACATTTGAATATATTTTGACTGCCTGCCAAAAGTAATAAAGGAAATCTATAATTTTTTTCCCATTCATAATTAATAATTGCATGCACGTTTGGTTTTTCTCTAATCGCAAAACTTTTGAATACCTTCCAACCAATCAGGACATTTACGTTACTACGCAAATTATAATTTTTCGCTTCATTTAAACTTTTTTAATTCCACTTTCTGTTTTATTTTAATCATTTTGAACAAGCAAATTAGCATCAAAATGGGCTTCCCCGACAATTCATTCTAGGTGTGAATAATTTAAATATGTTGTAATATGTTACAGTTGGCTAATTTTTCATTATTCATTAATAAAAAAAATTATAGTAACCCATCATTAGGTAATTAGCATAGAAACATTATTAAATTAGACTCTCACGTCTCCTTGGCCCACTATTACAACTTATAAACTGTTAATCTTTGATCTTTTTAGCTGAAATGGAGTTTACCTAACATTAAATCTGTTATTCAAAGCTGGAATTTACCTGGTAACGCATAATCATTCGAGTCCTGGTCAAATGACCTTGAGATTTTTAAAATCCAATTTTTACATTTCGAAACCAATCGCCTGTCTGCCCGACAACCCCTTAAAGCGTTATCCAGCTAACCTATTTTAAGTTTCAAACCCTCGGGTCACTGGGATTCCTTCAGCTATGCCTTTGCTATACTCCACTTGCATTTTTGAAATAATTTCAGATTTTAAAGATTTTTAGGTTAAAGAAAAATGTCATCAACAAATTGACGTCCTAAATAGTAACTTTGATTATTGTACAGCATCAGATAAGCAAACCTTACGGGAGTTCTCATTTTCGGATTCATAGTTAAGATTGGCGCTATACAATTCAGACATTTTATGTTCGTCGATAGCTAATTTGCAAAGAGACGAGCAATATGTTTGCCATTCCTTAAAAATGTATCAGCTGTTGTTCCATTATATTTGGCAGATCGATTATTTTAAAAGTAATTCAAAACCGATCTGTCAAAAATAATAATAATGTAACAGCAGCTGATAAGTTTTCAAAGAATCAAAGCACGTAATCAAATAAATAAAATTTGAGTTTGCAGGAAACAAATATTAAAAAAATATGTTTAAACTAAATTACTCATATAATTCAAAAGAAAAACTTACTCGATAATTACGTAGAACATAAAATTTATTGGCTTTAAAATAATTTCATAAAATCGCCTACGGTACTTTTAATTTCACACTTTCTTCTAAATTAATTAATATAAGGGACGTTCTAGTATTACGTAAGCAAACTTTCAATGATTTTAGACCCCCTCCCCTGTATAAGCAAAACTAAGGAACTTTTATTAAATATCAAAATTTCAAATTTTCATTATTTCGTAATTTTTTTAATATCCCCCGCTTCCTTTGCCAGCAAAAGAAAACATAACTGAATACCCTTCCCCCAAGCCTTTTGACACCCATAATATGGCGAATTTAAAATTATTTTTCTACATGCGGCCACCGTAGCCAGAGCCCCCCCCCCCATTAACTTTATTATATCTATTTTTAATTTATCAAACCCCCCCCCCTCCCAAGGTATAAAAGGTAAATTCAGCTTTACCCTTATTTGAAGATAATACGGCCTTGGGTCTCGGGGACTATTTTAAATTGTTTTCGAGATGGCAGAGGAGAGGAAATACCTCCTAGACACACTTTTTTGTCGAAACAAAATTATAAACTATAGAAAAAGACGATAAATCCTTCATGGCCCTGATAAATAAAACTAGTGACGGGCAGAGAATTTCAAAAAGAGTAAAAACATAAAATAGAGTATAGCGATTAGGGGGCAGAAAGATATGGAATTAGCTCCCAGATATGCCATTATTAAAAAAAGAACAAATAGGGTGTCATCAAGTTTCTGCATGATTTTTAAACATGCAATGTTCCGCCTTCCGATGTTGGGGCACTGAGGGATATTGCACTGGAGGGTGTTCCACACCCCAGACCCCCCGGTTTGTACAGCTTACTTTTAGCTAAAGTGGACTAAAAATATCGGAATATCTTTTTGGTTGTTGCTAAGCTGACGTGAAATTTTTACTCACTATGCGAATTGCAGCAGAACAGAAAATCTTTCTTAATTTTTTCTTACTACGTATTTTTCATGGAATAAATTCCAAATGAGAATCATAATTGGAGAAAAAACGTAACTCAAATTTCTGGAGACTGGAGACTTATACAGTATTATATAGAGCAAATGAAAACAAATTTGGAGCAAAGGAAAACCGATTTTGTGCAAATGAAAACAGATTTGGTGCAAATTAAAACATATTTGGAGCAAATGAAAATACGTTTGATGCAAATGAAATGAAAACAGATTTGGTGCAGATGAAAACAGATTTTGAGCACATGAAATGAAAATAGATTTTGTGTAAATGATAACAAATTTGGTGCAAATGAAACGTAATTTGGTGCAAATTAAAATATTTTTGGAGCAAATGAAATGAAAACACATTTGGAACAAATGAAAACAAATTTGGTGCAAATGAAAACAGATATGGAAAAAATGAATTGAAAACAAATTTAGAGCAACTGAAATGAAAACATATTTGGAGCAAATGAAATTAAGACAAATTTGTTACAAATGAAAATAGATTTAGAACAAATAAAAACAGATTTGGTGCCAATGCAAACAAATTAGGTGCAAATGAAAACAGATTTTGTGAAAATGAAACAAATTTGAAACAAAGATAAACAGATTTGGTGCAAATGAAAATAGCTTTGATGCAAATTCGAAACAAATGAAAACAGATTGGTAACAAATGAAAACGGATTTGGAACAAATAAAAATAGATTTTGTGCCAATGCAAACAAATTTGATGGAAACGAAAACAGATTTAGAGCAAATGAAATGAAAACAGATTTAGAGCAAATAAAATGAAAATAAATTTGGTACAAATGAAAACAGATTCCATGCAAATGAAAACAGATTTGGAGCAAAAGAAAATAGGTTTGGTGCAAATGAAATGAGATTTGATGCAAATGAAAACAAAATTGGAATAAATGAAAACAGATTGGTAACAAATGAAAATGGATTTGAAAAATATAAAAACAGATTTGGCACAAATGAAAACAGATCTTGTGCAAATAAAACAGATGCTGCAAATGAAAACAGATTTGAAGAAGCAAAAGTAAACAGATTTAGAGCAAACCAAATTAAGACAAATTTGGTGCAAATGAAAATAAATTTGCTATAAATGAAAACAGATTTGAAGAAAATTAAAACAAATTTAGAACAAATGAAATAGATTTGGTGCCAGTGAAAACAGATTTAGAGCAAATAAAATGGAAACAGATTTAGAGCAAATGAAAACAGATTTGATGCAAATGAAAACAAATTTGGAACAAATGAAAAATGAAACAGATTTAGAGCAAATGAAAACTAAATTTGGTACAAATGAAAACAGATATGGTACAAATGAAAACAGATTTTGTGCAAATGAAACAATTTGAAACAAAGATAAACAGATTAGGTGCAAATGAAAATATGTAGCTTGATGCAAATTCGGAACAAAAGAAAACAGATTGGTAACAAATGAAAACGGATTTGAAACAATTAAAATAGATTTTGTGCAATGCAAACAAATTTGGTGCAAATGAAAACAGATTTAATGCAGCAATTTTGGAACAAATGAAATTAAACAGATTTGGAGCAAATGAAAATAAATTTAGTACAAATGAAAACAGATTCCATGCAAATGAAAACAGATTTGAAGCAAAGGAAAACAGATTTGATGCAAATGAAATTAGATTTGATGCAAATTAAAACAAATTTGGAATAAATAAAACAGATTGGTAACAACTGAAAATGGATTTGGAACAAATAAAAACAGATTTGGCACAAATGAAAACAGATTTTGTGCAAATAAAACAGATGCTGCAAATGAAAACAGATTTGAAGAAGCAAAGTAAACAGATTTGGAGCAAGCCAAATTAAGACAAATTTGGTGCAAATGAAAATAAATTTGCTATAAATGAAAACAGATTTGAAGAAAATTAAAACAAATTTAGAACAAATGAAATAGATTTGGTGCCAGTGAAAACAGATTTAGAGCAAATAAAATGGAAACAGATTTAGAGCAAATGAAAACAGATTTGATGCAAATGAAAACAAATTTGGAACAAATGAAAAATGAAACAGATTTAGAGCAAATGAAAACTAAATTTGGTACAAATGAAAACAAATTTGGTACAAATGAAAACAGATTTGGTACAAATGAAAACAGATTTAGAGCAAATAAAATGAAAACAGATTTAGAGCAAATGAAAACAGATTTGATGCAAATTAAAACAAATTTTGAACAAATGAAAAATGAAAATGGATTTGGAACAAATAAAAACAGATTTGGTGCCAATACAAACAAATTTAGTGCAAAAGAAAACAGATATGGAACAAATGAAATGAAAACATATTTGGTGCAAATGAAAACAGATTTAGAGCAAATGAAATGAAAACAGATTTAGAGCAATTAAAATAAAAACAGATTTAGAGCAAATTAAATTAAAACAAATTTGATGCAAATGAAAACAGATTTGATGCAAATTAAAACAAATTTGGAACAAATGAAAAAATGAAACAGATTTAGAGCAAATGAAAACTAAATTTGACACAAACGAAAACATATTTGGTACAAATGAAAACAGATTTGGTGCAAATGAAAACAGATTTAGAGCTAATAAAATGAAAACTGATTTAGAGCAAATGAAAACAGATTTGATGCAAATTAAAACAAATTTGAAACAAATGAAAAAATGAAACAGATTTGGTGCAAATGAAAACATATTTTGTGCAAATGAAAACAGATTCCATGCAAATAAAAACAGATTTGAATCGAAAGAAAACAGATTGGTAACAAATGAAAATGGATTTGGAACAAATAAAAACAGATTTGGTGCCAATACAAACAAATTTAGTGCAAAAGAAAACAGATATGGAACAAATAAAATGAAAACAGATTTGGTGCAAATGAAAACAGGTTTAGTGCTAATGAAATGAAAACAGATTTGGTGCACATAAAAACAGATTTAGAGCAAATGAAATTAAGACGAATTTGGTGCAAATGAAAATGAATTTAAGCAAATAAAAACAGATTTGGTGCAAATAAAAACAGATTTTGTGCAAATAAAAACAGATTTTGTACAAATAAAAACAGATTCCGTGCAAATGAAAGCAGATTTGGAGCAAATAAAATGAAAACAGATTTGGTGCAAATGCAAATAAATTTGGAGCAAATAAAATCTATTTTGATTTGTTCTAAATCTGTTTTCATTTGTTCTAAATCTGTTTTCATTTGTTCCAAATAATACTGTAAAGGGCATTCAAGTATTACGTAAGTAGGCTTAGGGGCGAGAAGATATTATAAACAATTTTCTATTTTTACTTATACAGGGGGTCTAAAATCATTGAAAGTTTGCTTACGCAATACTTGAACGCCTAAAAGGTATTGGAATTGGAGGACAGCAACAAAAGTAGTTACACAAATATTTGATGTAGTTACGAAAGCCCAAATTCATGAAAACATCAGTGAAAAAAACCAGTCCAAACGTTCCGGTTTCCCAAAGCAAAAAATGTATTTTAGACTTTTGGAGATAAAATACTGATTTTTCCTCTTAATATACATACATACTTCTGTAATATACCTAAAATTTTCAATGTCAGCGTCAACTACCTTGTTCCGAAAAAAAAAGGGCTTCCAAACACGCAAACCTGGTTGCCAACGCAGTTGTAAACCTGATGTCTTTGATAGGTCAAACGGTGGACCGACAATTTTACGAGCTTTTCTTATCAGAAGATTAAAATTAAGAGGTTGTCATTGGACAACAAGCTCGTTCTGAAGAGCAGTATCTGAACGTATTCTTTTGAATTTAATCTTCTGATGACGAAAGGTCGTAAAATTATCAACTGACAGCTTGACCTAGCAAGGACGTCAGGTTTACAACCGCGTTGGCAATCGAATTTGTATGTCTGGGTGTTCTTTAAGTTCTGTTTTGTCTGTAATAGCAAGGTGTTTAATCAGGAGCGTTCTCAAAAGTTTGTGATGAGAGAGAGGGGTTTACTGGCATAAAAGTTAAATAACCAGTTAAATCAGGATTAACAGAGACCGGGAGGTCTGGGGTATGAAATACCTCCCAGGATATGCCTAAATTCAAATAAAACTAATGGAGTGTAATCAAGTTTCTGCATGATTTTAAAATTTAAATTTAAAGATTTGGGCATATCTGCTTGGCCGTTGCTGAAGTAACGAGAAATGTTGCTCAATCTTGCGGATTGTGGTAGAATAGAAAATCTTTCATAATTTTGAAAAATTTGACTCGCCAGATTTTTAGTAAATGACAGGAAGTGAGAATCGATTCTACGTTTTTTCCCGAATGAGTCCCAAGTGGAAATCTGAGGAACCGGGGGGTCTGAAATACCTTCCAGCCATATAATATTGGATATTACCCAAAGCCCACCCCCGTACCTCCATATTGATGTTCAATTCCAATATCTGGCTATGGGAGACCCATCGAATATTAGGTTTAATATAATATAAGTTTACCACGATGTGCAGAAAAAGATCACAAGTTACGTCCATTGAAAATAAGCACTAAGACGACGCATAATCAAAAGTTCACCTGATTGGTTCGGCTGCCATTTGATGTTAGACTGGCAAAAAATCTTGAATTTTTAAATGAACCGATGGCATGAAGTAAAAAAGTTATAATCGGATAAAGATGTAATTTATTTAAGTCGTATAACCTCGAAGCCATACAGCATGCGGTAGGTAGCTAACCTACAATCTTTAGTATACTATAAATCGTAAAAATAGCAAATTCTTAATAAAATATCAATCATTAGCAGCGTTATCTCCAGCACATTAAAAAATGTCGTAAAGATAACTCATCCGTGCTAATTTTGATCTCATTTCCAACATGAAAAATCAATTTCTTCGTGCCAGATCCGTCTGGCAAATTATTTGCTTCAAAAATTCCAATAAACTAAACTAAATCAAGGTAAAACTCTTTTCGATGTATTTAAAGAAAAACTATAAAGAAAAAATGATGGAAACAGCTTGGATGTTCAGCGTTAAAAGTAATTTAATGTTGACCTAGAACATAAATATTCACTAAATTTCTTTCATCGAAGTTATCAATAAAAAAAAATTATTAAGTGGATCGAAATAAGCGCGCCGAAGTTTTACATAAGAGTGAAATTTCGGACAAATCCCGTTAATGAATCGAACCGTTGTTACGTGGTAATAGTAAAAGTTCAAATTCGGTATCGAGCTTTAACCCAAACATCCTTTCATTTTTAATAAATTTTTCTTAACATATCAGCGCCAGTTGACCCATTGATCCGGGTATTGGAACAAAGAAGTTCGTTGTCGAAATATGCACTGGACAGAAAGTTATAAATAAATTGAGATCAAAGTCTGCACAAATTAACCAGTGCATAGAGGGTTAAAAAATTACGTAAATTAATTATATTAACGGATTTAATTTGGTCACCACGTCATAATAATTTTTATTAAATGAGCAAATGTAAATTGTGTGTAAATAAAGAGTGGGTCAAAATTCCAGGTCATTGCGTTTTTGCCCAACAATTCATTCACAACGATGCTAATTCATTGTTTAATTAACACACTTTTGAGGGAGCGTAGAGTTTATGTGCTCCGTTTGTTCACAATAGCACGGTAAGGCAAGGAAAAAATATAATAATACAAATTATTAAAAAAATACAATTATTCAGGTTATACGGTGAAATTGATACACCTGGTCAAAAAATGTAAAAAAATCGGCTTACCTGAAGGTCCACCAGATGTTGAAGCACATTGTGTTCAGCCAGAAAAATGCAGCCAGGAAAAGGAAATGCATCGATACGGCTGCAAAAGATAGATTTCGTTAATTGATTTTTTCAAGCATAAATCTAAATATCGAAAAATTATTAACACTAAATGGAAGCTAATAAATCCCCCCAGCAGATTCCATTATTTGAAGAAGAAAAATAACTAAAATTTGATTTTATTTTAATTGATGTACTGATTTATTAAATAAAATTGCAAAGCCTCGCTCACTTTTGGTTTATTATTAAACCAATAAACGAACTTCAATCATTTAATTCACAATAACAATAATAATTTCAAAAATATTATATTTCAAAAATAATATCCTGGGGTCGCCCCTAATCCTTAGACCTGGAGAGAAACAGAGTGACCATGCCGGAAAATAAAATCAAAAATTAATAAATGAATTAGCCGGAAGACATTCAAAAATTACCAACACACGTTTGACCATTTTACCCCGAAATGCCTCGTTATCATGCTATTTGTAACCGTATAATGAGAATTACGTGATGAATCTACGGACTTCCTCATTTAGATTAATTTTCATTTTAAATTGTTCTGATTAAAATTTTGTAATTTGTACATCATGTTACGGCAGTTAGCCTCTCAATAAGTATTTTACAAATGACAATACTTCATTTTAGAACCCCCCCCCCCTTTTACGTTTTCCTGTAACTTTGAAATAGTGTTATATTTATGTAAATGTAAAAGCTCTGGTGTGCTTCCTAGCTTAAATTAGCAAATTCCACCACGGTAGTAGCCTGCTAATATCAAGGTACCAGGTTCAAATTCGAAGAGATTCTAACTGTCTTATAGCCATCTCATCAACAGCAAAATGAAGTCAGCAACATCGTCGAATGAAAATAGCAAACAAAATGATAATTTCTACAAAATCTTACTGCATGACTGCGGTTTCGAACTTATGTCTGTTGATAAGTTCGAAACCGCGGTCATCAAGTAAGATTTTGTAGAAATTATAATTTTTGTTTGCTATTTTTTATATTCGACGATGTTGTTGAATGCGGCCCTGCTATTTTAAATGTTTTTATGGTCTATACTTAAGGTCGACTACATTTGTCTTTTTTGCAATTCTAAAAATTTCTCAATTTTTCTTAGAATTTTTGCAATTTATCCAAATTCAAATTTTGGTGCTTTTCCTACTTTTTTTTCCTTACGTTTACTGGGGTAGCATATCAAATGTGGAAAACAAAAACATCGAAAACTGATGCGATATTTGTTTCCTATCCAATTTTACTTATCAATTGGTGCCAGCATAAATGCCGTAAGTCTACTGTTTAGCATTACATGGTCACAGACAGCTTAATGTAATCAATTTATTACACTAAAAGGGTAAAATTGTTGGCAAAAATTTGATACATTGAAACTAAATGCTGTGACACCTGTTTCCTCTGCAGTTAGACTCAACAAAGCGAATGGTGTGAACAAACTTGTCATGAGTCTACTACTTAAAATTATATAAATTTTGTTAAGTTCACGAAATTTCCATAAGAAACATGGTAGCGCAATAACGTTAACACTTACTGCTCTAAGAACTACTAGTCGACTCTGGCAGCTCAAGTTCCATAATTTCGAGTTTTGTCGCGCTCGGGGATGTTTTTATAAGTTTAACCACTTCTAGGTACCCGTGACTCAAAGATCTATTATTTTCTAAATTAGTTTTACCTCGGAAATATTTTTAATAAGTTTAACCAGTTACCCTCAAATCCGGCGGCTCAAGTTCCATAATTTCGAGTTTTGTCGCGCTCAGGGATGTTTTTCTTTGAATTGTTGCGAAGCAATTATATAAAATATTCTATGGCCGCGTTCGACTTGGACGCTTACATCGCTGTTTGTTTACAACTCTATCGAATTACTTTTAGCGCTAAAAACTAATTTTTAATTTTCGATGGACGGGAACAATCCAAAACAAATTGCAATCCAAATTAATTGTAAAGCCGTTCTTTTTCCAAAAGTTGTGAAAATCATCAAAACCTGAAGTTAGGTATCTTAACTCTCCCCATTTGACTCTATAATTACAATTTCGGTATGCCCGGAGGGGGAGAGGTTAACTTTTGTTTTATTCACAAACTGTTTTACATTTTCAGTGTACCCCTAAACCTTCCAGTTTATTTCATAAATCACTTAATACTGAACCGGGGGGTCTGGGGGGTGTGGAACACCCTCCAGTGCCTCACTGTTGAAAGGCAAAACCATCAAGGTTTACAGATTATGAGTAGGGTTTATTATAGCGCCTTGGTTTTCTTGAAAACTATGCCATATTATTCTGGGGGGAATTCATAATCCCTACCCCCCAGATTCTCGGTCACTGCTTTATATTTCTTGTACTAAAAACTTTCACTATTAATCGCTTAATACTGAAGACCATAATTTTGCAAATTTATCTATCACAGTTTAAGTGTACCTGGGGGGTGCTCCACACCCCCCAGACCCCCCGGTCTCTAAAAGTATGGTTTATAAGTTGAGTAAATTGGGATATTAGTTACTTGAGTGTGACTTGTTAAAGTAAGGATTAATTAGTTTTTCTAGAGATCTTTTCAAGATCGGTTATGCTGATATCTTTAATTTATTTATAATAAAAAATAAACTGCACAAACCGGGGGGTCTGGGGGGTGTGGAACACCCTCCAGTGCCGCACTGTTGAAAAAGAAAACATTCAATGTTCACAGATTATAAGAAGGGTTTATTATAGCGCTTTGATTTTCATGAGAACGATGACATATTATACTGAAATTCATAATCCCCCACAGATTCTCAATCACTGCTTTATATTTCTAGTGCTAAAATTTTCACTATTAATCGCTTAATACTGAAGAGTTTGCAAATTTATTTATCACAGTTTGAGTGTACCTGGGGTTGCTCCACATCCCCAGGAACACTCAAACTTTGCAAAGTATATTTTCGAATTTCAGCATTAAGTGATTAATATGCAAACTTTTCAGAACCACATAATATGGAAGCTAGAGACCGGGGTCAAATAGGCCGGGGGGGGAAATACCTACTAGTGTCCTAGTATTGAAATGAAGGGTATTAAATGTTTTGAAATTATGGAGAAGCTTGAGTTCTCTTGAGAACAATGTCGTGTACTGCGGTGTAATACTGAACGTCATAATTTATCACATTTACTGATTATAATTTGAGTAGGGGGTGCTCCACACCCCAGACCCCGGTCACCATAACTATGTTTTAGGTTTGACTATTGGGATTAGTTACTTAAATTTTACTTCTTAAATTTAAGACTCGAGATCTGCCGTTAATTTCATTTTTTCAAATTTTTAATGTTTTAAGCATTTTTCGAAAATATAGGTTTGGCGACCGAGCAGTGGAGGCAACACTCAAATTGTAATCGGTATATTTGAGATCAGAACAATATAAAATGTAAGGTAGAGACCGGGGTCAAATGGAGGGGATATCAAGTAACAGTATCGCAAGTTCGCAAAGATATTTATTATACTTTGAGATGTTTCACCCCCCACCTCCGGGATCTAAAACTAGGTTTTCTTATTATTACAGAGAAGTCCATCTAATATTTTTATAAATCTTATTTAAAATTACAAAATATATAAAAGAAAATTGGGGGAACCCTAACCTTAAATTCAAATTCGCAATCATTCTGTGGCATCGAAATGCGGCAACTGACCTACTCCGATAATTTAAATCCGGGTTAGGTTTGTATTCCTCGATTTTCAGCAACTTGGTATTTGATATGTGTTGTTGTGAGTCAGATGCCATTTGGTTTTATCTTCAGAAAACAAACGACTGATTTTAAAATTTAACTCCTCGAGTTGGGGAATTAGCGAATGAGAGAAAGCTTGCAGCCTTGACAACATTTTGTATTTTTGTTCAGTCACATTTCATTCTTTGGTGTTTGAAAAGTTTCAGCAATCTTTAAGCTTCTATCTCCTATTTAGTTTTTAAAATCATAGAGGGGGGGTAGGAATCCCGCCCAATACTCCGTGGTGTAGGGATAGAACACCATTATCAATATTATGAAAACTGCTTTAGTTTTCTTGCGATGATACCACACTCAAAGGTTACTCCCCCCCCAGTACCTCCCTCTCGTTGCTAGATACAAAGGAGGCCTAAACCAAACATCTTCTATTCGAAAAATGTAATTTCTACGAGAGATCACACTTAATTCCCTCATGGCAATCATTAAGCTACTTATCTTCTGTTAAGCTTTTATTTTTATTAGCGGGGGGGGATACCGCCAGGTGCACTTTTACTGACATTTCTTCGGCGTAATTAAAAATTCCGTCAAAATTGAACAAAATTACTTGATTTTTATTTGATTTGTTTATTTGATTAAAGATTGGAGACGTGGAATATGGTCGTTCCAGTTTCGCTGTCTGAAAACAATTGATTAACCAATCAAAATAAATTTTATGCAGCAAAGCAGCAACTACAGAAAGATTTCTTTTTCTAAAATTTAGGAAGAAGAATTGAGCTCTGGACAGCAATGGCATAGCTAGCGATTACCACAAAATGCTCTAAACTGAACCAAAAAATTCAGTCTAAAGAAGGGGGGCTGAATTTGGGGACCCAAGACATTTTTTTCCGCCAGACCTCCTACAAGAAATAAACCAACTTTAAAATTGATGTAAAATTAACGGCTTTGGAGAAAAACGCGAAAAACAACTCGGGGAGCAACCGAGCCTTAATATTTGACTTATTTGTCTATGTTATGATTCGGCCCGATGAAGAAGCATATTTAAAGCATAACAGATTCCAAGTATCTGCAGCATCGACAGATAAGAAGCAATTTGAAAAATTTCTACATTTCACATTTTTTTTCGATTTGTCAAAAATTTGATTTAAAAATCACTGCTGAAAAAGTAACCAGAAGAAACTTGTACAAAAAAAGGTAACGATCACTATGCACGATCGCTATGCAAAAATGGAACAGTTTGAAGACCTCTGGTCAAAATTATTTATGCAATAAATTTCCTATATTTTAATAGCCTTTAATAATTTGTGTCAGCGTATTTCTTATCGTTTTTATTGTTCTCTAACACTACGTGTCATAAGCACAACCAAACAATTAATTAGGTAAATAGTTGGTACATGCAAAGGTTTGAAAGTATTTCTAGCAGTCGTTATTTAATTGGGAATAACAATAACAACAGCATGATTACACATAATTAAACACGCGAATGGCAAAATACAAGAATTTTATTTTAACAACTCAGGTGGTGATATCTTCAAACATACCAGAAAATTTATTTACATAAATCGAATTGATATCAAATATCGACATGTGTATTTGTTTGATTAAACAGGTAAATATTTGAACTTGGAAATAAACAACTAACTACAACTCCTATCTCATTCGTCTAGGATTAGTCACGATATCTGGCATATATAAAGGATTTGATACTGAAACACTTCTTGAAGTGTAAAAGAAATATTTACAATATTACAAATAGAATGATAAAAACCAATGTAAATAGGTAATAAGGGAGCATTAACACTTCTTTAAACTATCGTAGGAATTCTTATTGTATGAATCCCCTTAGGATAACCACACTACTCCCCTCCCTCCTCTAACATAAAATTTGTTCTACTGTCAATCCATCAATCTACGTACGTAGGAAATAGACAGGGGTTGTAAGGATGTCGGTGTCAGTTTCACTAACATAATGAAATATTATACATTTGCGGAAATACACACATTAACGACAATATCAAATTTTTACCTGCCCCCCCCCCCTCCGTGAAATTAATCCATCAAAACGACCGAACAATTTGTATAATTTACAGGTTAAAAACGATTACAGCGCCGCCGTTTATAAGCTGTACCGAACGGATAGACAACCAAAAATTGAGAATTAATTAATTTAGGCCTTGCAGAAACAGAAATCATTGCTATTATGCAGAATGACCTCTCATTTTTTTCAATAGCAAATACTAAGCAAAAATAAATGAAACGCAGCCGCTGTTATTTATTACGGTGATTAATGCCATGCGAATCACTCGAAACTGCATGATATTTTGACCCAAATTTTATTAACATTGTAAATAATAAATTCTGGGTCATTTAAAAAAAATTCTAACCTTTACACACAGTAACGTCTCGCGTTATCTCGATCAGCGGTAGTTTAAAAAGCAATATTACTATTATTTATTATTCGTCTTTGTTGTTCTTTCCCACACTTAAAAAGGGCACCCAAATAACGAAGCAGCTAAAATTGAAGAAAATTATCGAATAATTAATACTATAAAAATTTTATTTTAATTGGCACTTTTTGAGTTATGACTTGCTCCGGGTGAAATATAAAGTCCAAGTCCAATTATTATTATTATCATCAAGTTCTTCCAGTTGAGGTAACTAGATTGCTCTTCAGACTTTATTACGCTGTACCGTTTTAATAATCGACACCCCGGGCTGTCCATTACAGAAACTTGGCAATATTTGACTAATCGTCACCACCAGGGTAACTTCTCAGTGAAGACAGACCTTCGGGAATAATAGAAGCTAAATGTGTTCAGGATTAATAATTTTCTATTTTATTGTTGTTGAACAACAGAAGTTTGGGTGGGCAATGTGGTCCTGATGCATTTTTACATTCGCCATAGCAATTTCCAGGTGTGAATGTTCGGAGCAAAAATTTGCTTGCTAGATGAGTTTTTAACACAAAGCAACCGCAAAAAGCTATTACAAGATAATGTAATGCGTGTTGGATAAAGTCGACCGTGATTGATCGATCGAATAAAATAAGAGAAAAAAATTGATTAAAACGAGTTATAAGTTAGTTACAATAATCGAAAAATATAGAAAAAATTACAGGTTTTTTTCATTTCATTTGCTACAAGAGTTTTTGCAATATCCCACAATAGTTTTCACTTCATTGCAGTGGTAGATTGCTCTGCATAAAAATTATCTTCTCCAATAATTGCAAACTTACGGTTTTCCGTCGTTACAATAGAAGGATATTTTAAAACATAAAATGAGAGATAGTGCCCCCTCCCCCAAGATATGTCAACATTCCCAAAAACACTAATATAGCACCATGAAGCTTCTGCATGATTTTAAAACATTCTAATGTGTCCGAGCCTCGTTGGATAACTCTCCCCGAAAACTAATTGCACTGGAGGGTGTTCCACACCCCCCAGACCCCACGGTTTGCCCCAGTTTACTTTTAATAGAAGTAAATTCACGATTTCAGCCGTTGCTCAAAGTGAACTCAATTTTCATAATTTTCAAAACTTAACGCATCAGTTTCAGCAGGAATCGAACTTTCAACCTTCCGATTTTTTGAATTCAAATGAATCCTAAGCAGAAATATTAATTAATGAAGGCACGCACGTTTTACCGATGGGGAGTCTCGGGTATGATCTTCCCCACTTCTACGCCAAACCAAACATTTAGAAATTAAAAAAATGAAAGCATAGGCAAAAGAAGCAAATATGCTTCAAGTATTGGTTATCTTCATATTTTGTCTTTCCAGAAAAAATACAACTGTAAGTGCCCTCCCCCCCAAAGAAAACCTGGTTACGGTACTGTCTCCCCCTCCACCCGGCAGTACAAGTTTCAACTGCATACTTTCATTAATTATTTTTTCCGTTTTGCACTCATTAGAAGAAAAAGAGATAACGAAAATTAATTTTAGAGGGGAGGGACATGTTCGTACTAAAAGAAAAACTGTGGAAAAACAGTAAATCCTTTATTACACTAATAAAAAATAAAACTAGCGACAGGCTGAGTATTGGAAAATTAGTTGAAATAAGCAATCCCCAGGATATGCCACCATGTTCAAAAAACTTCATACAGCTTTTGCATGGTTTTTAAACATTTAATGTTCCGCCTCCCGATAATGAAACACTGGCGGGGGGGATCCGGTTTGTATACTTTACTTGCAACAGAGGCGAATTAAAGATTTCAGCCTATCTCCTTGGCCATTGTTGAAGTGACGTGCAATGCTTTAGTAAAAAAATAATGACGGCATTTCTAATTACGCCCAAGAAATGTAAGTTTCCCGATAAAAGTGCACTTGACGATATTTCATGCCCCCCATTCCCCGGTAATAAAAACTTAACAGAAGATAGCAGCTTGATGATTGCCATGAAAGAATTAAGTGTGATCTTTCATAGAAATTACATTTTTCGAATAGAAGATGTTTGATGTTTTGTTTAGGCCTCCTTTGTATCTAACGACGAGAGGGCGTACCGGGGGATGTAGCATCGCAAGTAAACTAAAACAGTATCATCAAATGTTTCCATAATATTTATAAATATTTGATGTTCTACGCCTACATCACGGAATATTTAGCAGTATTCCTTACCTCCCCCTCCCAAGATTTTAAAAACCAAATAGAAAATAGAAACTTAAAGATTGCTTAAAAATTAAAAAGTGATCATTGGAGAAATTTTTCAAAATTTTGTGACCGAGAGTTTGCAGGATATAAAATACACCTCAGATTCATAAATCACCAAAGCTTCTGCAGAATTTGAAAATATCTCAATATTCTGACTTCCTATTCTAGGACTTTGATACCCCCCTTCACGGATGTTGTTCTGAGAAGTTTGGATATTAATCACTTAATGCTGAAGTTCGAAAATATACCGATTACAATTTGAGAGTCGCTCCCACCCCCCGGTCGCCAAACCTATAATTTCGAAAAATGTTTAATACATTGAAAATTTAGAAAAAAAATGAAGAAGTAAAATTTAAGTAACTAATCCCAGTAGCCAAACCTAAAATATAGTTCTGGCCACCGGGGGGTTTGGGGGGTGTGGAGCACCCCCAGGCATACTAAAATTGTAATCAAGAAAGCTTCTGTATAATTTAAAAACATTTAAAGCCCTGCATTTCGATACTGGAACACTAAGAGGTATTCCAGACCTGATCCCGATTAATTCATATCCCCCCCCCAGCCTACTTCCTCTTTGACCCCGGTCTCTATCTTACATTTTATGTTGTTCTGAAAAGTTTAAAAAATGGAAATTAAAATGATGTGCTATCCTAAATTAACAAGTAAAATTTAAGTAACCAATCCCAAGAGCTAAAGCTGAAAATATAGTTATGGCGACCGGGGGGTCTGGGGGGTGTGGAGCACCCCCCAGGCATACTCAAATTGTAATCAGTAAATGTGATAAGTTATGGTCTTCAGTATTACACCGCAGTAAATGACATTGTTCCCAAGAAAACTAAAGCTTCTGCATAATTTAAAAACATTTAATGCCCTGCATTTCGATACTGGAACACCCTCCCTCTGTCAGACTTCGGTCACTATCTTACATTTTATCTTGTTTTGAAAAGTTTGGATTTTAATCAGTTAATGCCGAAGTTCGCAAATATACCTAGTAAAATTTGAGTGTGCCTGGGGGGTGCTCCACACCCCAGACCCCCGGTCGCAAAACTATGTTTTCGAAAAATAGTTATATGATCGATAAAAAAGAAAAGTTTAAAAAATGGAAATTAAAATGATGTGCTATCTTAAATTAACAAGTAAAATTTAGTAACCAATCCCAAGAGCTAAAGCTGAAAATATAGTTGTGGCGACCGGGGGTCTGGGGTGTGGAGCACCCCCCAGGCATATTCAAATTGTAATCAGTAAATGTGATAAGTTATGGTCTTCAGTATTACACCGCAGTAAATGACATTGTTCCCAAGAAAACTAAAGCTTCTGCATAATTTAAAAGCATTTTATGACCTGCATTTCGATGCTGGAGCTCTCCCTTTCCCCACTGTGTCAGACTTCGGTCACTATCTTACATTTTATCTTGTTTTGAAAAGTTTGGATTTTAATCCGTTAATGCCGAAGTTCGCAAATATAACTAGTAAAATTTTAGTGTGCCTGGGGTGCTCTACACCCCCAAACCCCCGGTTTCAAAACTATGTTTTCGAAAAATAGTTTTATGATCAATAAAAAAGAAAAGTTTAAAAAATGAAAATTAAGATGATGTGCTATTTTAAATTTAACAAGTAAAATTTAAGTATCCAATTCCAATAGCCAAACCTGAAAATATAGCCATGACGACCGGAGGGTTTGGGGGGGTAAAATTGTAGTAAGTAAAATTAAAAACTTTCGGCTTTCAGTATTATGTGATTTGTAATTTTTTTTATAAAATTAACCGGTGGGTTTGGGGAGGCACACTGAAAATGTAAAAGAAAAATTTGCAAACATAACAAAAGTTGAGGTTTAAAACAGACCCAAAATGGGGGGTCCATGGAAATATCGTTCCTGAAGGAACTAAAGCGACATAATGTTTAAAAAACGGTTTATGAATTGTATGACAGGTAGATTGAAGATTGTTTACTTCATCGTTGCTATGGTAACGTGAAATTTTTAATTATTATTATTGGTGTAGAATACACGAATAATAGATAATCTTTCGTAAGTTCAAAAATTCACCGACTAAATTTTTAAGCAAGGGACAGACAGTGGAAGTTGAATCTAAGATGGCTTCATGGTTAGATAGTTATCGGTAAATTTAGCAATGGATGGTACTACAGGAGCATGGCGACTTTTCTTTTACTTCGCTGTATACATATATGCGTTGCCCAGTGGGCCAGTCAATCCAAGTTATTCTCGATATTAACAGCTCTCGCAGAAAAAACTCGTTAGTGCATCCGGGCGGGAGGGGGGGGGACCCTTCCCGACGCGCATGAATGGATTAACGAGATTCCGCGCAACACAATATCTTTTGTCACTGGCATGCCTTCGGATCACTAAAAATTTTCACAAAATTGTTTAAAATTGTATGATAAATTTTTCTCTTTGTTTTCGCGATAAATGTCCTGGTTTGTGTGACGCGCATGAATGGATTAACGAGATTCACAATTTTTCTCTTCGTTATCTTTCTAATTCGCCCTTTGTGCAAAATGAGTAAAAATATGCCACTTTCACGCACGAATGGATTAACAAACCATAAATAATCTAGTTGATCCAGTTATGAGCGGGAAATAAATTTTAAATAAATACAGTGTAGGCATATAATTTTAAGTCGATTCATTTAACTAACTCCTCCCCCTTTTTGTAATCTATTTAGCCGATCATCAATAACTTCCTCATTTGTGTCATTTTGTATAAAATTTGAAGGTCTAAAAAATCAGATATTCTCATTTTTTTTGTCAATTTGGTCATGGAATTTTTGCTAAGTGGGCAGTAATTGACGTTCCACTTGAGAGATATTTATTTTTGGGTCAATAAATATTACGGTTAAATGATAGGCCTCCTTATATTGATTATTGCATACGAGTATCGGTAATTTATCCAAATAAGGTACTATTTTTGGTCTACATAATTGGTGCAAGGAATAAAATTTTTGAAGTAATTCCACTTTTTCATTATAGCAATACTCGACTATTACAATGTATTTCTTGTTTAGGTGTGCGCTTACATAATACAGGTGAAACAAGAAGAACAACATTCCTAGCCAGTTTGTATTTTTGCAATGTTGTGCTAGGTTTGGCTGCAGAATACATTCGATTGGATTTTACTACTGTAAATTGATCGCTTTGGCTAATTGTAAAATGAAATTAATTTAAACTAAATAAAATATGTTCTGAGCGATTTTCATGTGGTACGTGCCTACTTATCACACAAAGATGGTCTTATCTAAAGGAAAACGAATAACACCATCTGTGCAGTTCAACCTGGAAAGGACCTTTGACGTCGTCGGTAATGATGAAAAACAATTCAGCTTTTATGCATAATTTTTGATAACCTCTTTATTTACTACAGCTAATGATATCATATTTTTAATTGGACGATTTTCTGATTTCGTCATTACTGGGGCTAAACAGTGCGATGCAGGTGATTCCGAGACCAGAGAGCTCTCAAGGCTTTTTTGCAACTGTACGGTCCAGCAATAATAATAATTATTATTGTGAATTTTTTAAGTTCGAAGTGCAGTTCAACGAAGAGATAAGTACCGGCATGACAGGATGAAATAAGAATAATAATCAACAAGCAATTAAGAAAAGATGCAAGGAAATTAATAACATCAATTCAAATATAAAATTATTGACATTTCGAACTGTAATCTGAAAGAGGAAGTTGTCATAAAAATTTAACGACTAATCAATATTTAATAGACAAATCCTACTTTTTCTATTTTGTTTACTTTTTTTATGATATCTCAAAAATTGTATGATAAGCACAATGTCGATTCAGATCAAGCTCCAATAAGTTTAATCTGTGAAAGTAGAAACTGGAAAGTTGCGTTTGTTAAAAGAAAGCAACCTTAAAGTTAAATAGCAAGAAATTGCAGTCTTTGTTGACCCTATTTTGCTAATATAATAATAAAATTTGCGATGAATGAGGCTTTTGGCTGACCAACTATGGGAGAATGTTGGGTTGTGGCACAAATCGGTCGTTTTTGTACTGTGCCGATAAGACACATAATATTATTTTATTTGCATAATTTTGATAAATGGCAATAAACGTTTGACCTTTGCAATATCCAAACTAATATCAGCGTTAATGGACTTTTAAATTTCTATTATCGATTGGTCATACATATTAAAAGCATGACGATTAATATTCCTTAAAGTTGTAAGACCACATAGAGTGAACGAACAAATATGTATTTAATCCTTCAAGATAAGTATCAATAATTTACTAATTATGATAAATAATAATGCGAACTTGTAAGTAATGTCAGTGACCGGTAAGAAGCATACATACGTAAACGTGACCGGTGCCTCCGGCTCGATGGGTAACCGAAGAAGTCTTCATGCTGTCTGCTTTTGGTCGTTTCATACCACAAAACCACATTTTATGACAGTCATTTCTTAATTTTTTCATCATATTTTTAATACAACACAAACGTGCTTACAAAAGTACACAAACCTGAAGTAGCAACAGGTTATGGGCCCATAATTCAATTAAATTATCTAAATACAGCTGTCCCTCGATAATCCGACACTTTTAATCCGACGTACTCGGTAGTCCGACGCGCTACAGGCAGCAACATGCATCTCCCTCCCACCGCATTTCTTATGCCCACCGCATTTCTTATGCCCACCGCATTTCTTATGCCCACCGTATTTCTTTTAAAACTTACATGTACATACTGTCATTTTGTATCCTGGTATTAATAAATTACATGTACCTTTACTGTTTCTTCTTTTTTTTAACTTCATTGTGTTCAAACGCATTAAGAATAAAACATCTTTGATATGTAATATGACATTTTGGTAATCCGACATTTTCGGTAATCCGACACTCTCTCGGTCCCTTAACTGTCGGATTATCGAGGGACAACTGTATTTGAAACCCAATAATTAAGCATCCTGCGCAGCTTTGCCAATCGCAAAACAGGAAACATATTTTTGCGTTTGTTATTTGGGATTCTTGAATTGTCTTGAAGTAAAACAATTAGTTGCCATTCATGCGCACACCCTGACGCTGTCCCATTGGAGGGTAAATTATTATTTATCTGTATGGTAGTTAGCCTTGCAGACCGTAAAATGCATTCCCTTCATAATTTAAACTGTTCACACGCAAAGTAATCATTAAAGTAAATTTTTTAATTAAATGTTGCAAGTTATTGGCAGAATTGTTTATTTCCTCGAGTAATCAAGTAAAATTATCACGACTTAAAATTCCTTTTAAAAATCGTTCTGGGTACAGGTGGTCGTCGATAAAATGCTGGAACAGACATTTACGAGCGTTAAAAGTCAAACTCAAAACTATTAGCATACCAAATTATTTGTAAAAAATGCAATTTTATGTTGTGTTAAGTTACCGAAAAAGGAATCTGTATGGGCACAAATAAGATTTGAGAATGCAAGATACAGATAACCTATCAGCCTTGGACTATTTTCAATACTTCAAATGCTATTTATAATTGATTTTAATTATTTTTAACCCAAATAGCAACCTTGAAGCTAATTAATGAAGCCGCCTCGAGTTTAATTAATTTTTTTAGCACAATCAAGGTCGATAAATTAAATTAAATTGTATGCACCGACATAGAGCAATCGTTTGAGAAACAAAAAGAATAAAATTCGAATCAGTGATCGCTCGCTTTAACACAATTGAAATTAAACAAAAAAAATTACTTTCTCTATAGAACAAAAAAAGTCCCCGTTTAGTGATCGATGGTCATCCTAGGTAAGTGGAACGCAACGACAGATACGCAGGCGGCAAAAATATTCGAAAAAAACTTTCAAATTAAAAAAAGAGCCCCCCACCCATTTTTATTCGAATTATATTACAAATTAAAAAAAAGAATTTTTGAAAATATTTCAAATTTGATTTAGAGATAATATTTTTGAAGTTATTTGGAAATGCATCTGCTATTTTCCCATTACACTTTAAAAAAATGGGGGAACCGAAAAGATATACCCTAGACGATCATGACTCTCGGGGAATGGGCGATTTCGGCGCCACCATTTCGCAGTTACCCATTTAGTTAAAAGAGAAATTAATTAACCGTCAAATTAATTATTCCTCTTCTCTACATCTGTAGTGTTTCGACCTTGGAAGGGGTAGCACTATTTAAGGATTATTTTAAATTTCCACCTTCAAATTACTTTCTTGAAAATTATGTGTCTATAAAGTTGTGTTATAATTAGTATCACTTGCATTTTATAATTTTCAGCTTGCCAAATTTAAAATTGTTACCGTACTCGTAATTATTACCGCCTCATTACCGTAAGGCAGCCAAAAAAGCAGAGTATAAAAAAAGGTTTTTCTAACCCCCACCCCAAGCCTGACTACTACACTGGATCTGTACAAGTTTGGGCTACGTGTTCTCTAATACATAATCTCGCTTTGGAATTATTAAAAAATACGTACGGTCATGGGTTCGATTTCCACTGTTCTGCTGCCCCTTGCTGAAAAGCTAGTGGAGGAAGTGTTTCAAAGACTTTCTGGTAAAAATAAATAAAAGACTTCCGATTAAATTAACAGTGCATAGACTGGGGGGGTTGTAAAATACCCCCGCGTCTGTTTTTAAATGTGCAAAATTAAACCTCTATCTTCTACGACACTTCTGCTCCAGACCCCCCCCCATCTTATTTTGTATCAAAACAATCTTTCATACTTTGAAAATCTTCCCTTTTACCGCTCAAAATTGTAAGTTTGTATGTATCGTAACGCCACATATAAAGCAAAAAACAGCAGATTACAGTTCGAAAACAGAACCCCCCAAGGATGACTCGGATAATCTTGGTACTCGATATTAATACTTTATACTAATTTCTTTTATTTTTTTTGATTTACCACTGACGGGCATGATTGGATTAAAGAGATTCTGAAAAATAATCTGCTTTGCCCCCCTATAGTAACGTCGACTAGGTCCTCGGTTGAACTTTTCTGCTTCTAAACCACGGCTTTAGAAAAATGGGGAATCATCTCCCTACCCCAATTAACTTTTCTGAAAAAACTATATAAAATATTGGGCATCTTTATATATTTTTCTCCCAGGAAGTAAAAAAAACAACCTCGATAAACCATGAGTGCTTCCTCCCTCCCAGAATAAAATCTACCTACAGCACAGAGCTGGGAGGTATCAAATACAGACCCCCTCCGGTTTGTACGAATTTCAACTGCGTATTTTTACGAATTATTATTCAATTATTGCTCTTTTTCGAAGAAAACAGCAGGAAGAAAAATACCTCTCTGGTGACCCCAAAATTGTAAAAAACATTTTCAAAGTAATGGCTTGTAGAAATTTACAAAATACTCCAAAAATATTAGGAGGGAAGTGGGGAGAGGCATAAATATTACTATAGTCAAACCTGTTTTTATGCGGTTTGTATGTGGTTTTATGCGGTTGTGTATTTTTTTGTGCGGTATATCAAGAAATACCATCAAATGAATAAAAAATTACATTTTGTTCAGAAATTTCTTTTATGCGGTCCTGTCCCATCATAAAACAGGTTTGAGTGTTCAGTCAGACCTATTTTTATGTGGAATTGTTTATGCAATTTCTTTTGTGCGATATATGAAAAATTCCTTCAAGTGCATCATAGTATGAATAAAAATAAAATTTTTGTTTCAAGGATTCCGTTTTTGCGGTCCATATTCCCGCACAAAAACAGATGTGAGTGTACACTCAAACCTGTTTTTATGCGGTTTCTAAATGTGAAATTGTTTATGTAAGGATATTTTTGTGCGGTATGTCAAAAAACTGCATCAAATGCATAGTTTGAATAAAAAAAATGAAATATTTTTTTAAAGAATTCCTTTTATGCGGTCCCTAGCCCCGTACAAAAACAGATGGTAAAATATTACTATTAATTTTTTATTAAATTTTATTTCTTTTATAAAAATTTTATTTAATATTGAAATTTTGGCCTGATTTAATCACGGCCGAATTCGTAAAATTTCAATCTTATGATAGAAAATTAGCTTTTGGACATTTTCCAACTGCCCCTTCGACAGTGCCCACGCATGGAAGAATGTATTTGCGCCATTCTGTTAACAGTACGTGGGGCTAGCGTAAGTATATAGGAGTAATTTGTTCGCCACCATTTGCAATAATTATTATATTATAAATAAAAAATATTGCATTCAAAATTATTTTTAGCTCTAAAAACTAGGGTTTAATTTTTGATGGACGGGGTTACGGTTTGAAAAGAACCAATTAGAAATCCGAATTTAATATAAATGTTTCAAGTCGTTTTTTCCAAAATTTGTGGAAATTTGCAGATCTGCAGATACTGCAAATTTCGTATCTTTCAAAACTGCTTTTGAAAATGTTGAAAATCCAAAGATAGAGAATTAATTGCACTGGAGGGTGTTCCACACCCCCCAGACCCCCCGGTCCGTACAGTTTATTTTAAGTAAAGTGATATCATCATACATCTGCTTGCTCGGTGCTGAAGCAGTGTTGCCAAGCCTAAAATTTATATTTCCCTAGAAAATCTTGAAAAATATCCTCGATTTCGTTAAAATTGAAACGCATGCGCAGATTAATTTTAACTTACAAAATTCTGAACTGCGCATGCGTTCCTGTTCCTCAACTGTCCTAAATCGTAGACAAGAAAGAAATTCCTGAATATCGGCGGTTTGCGCCGAACAGTACTGCCGTCAAATTTTGGTCTGCGCCAAACCGTTATTCGCGCCGAATCAGGTCTCTGCCGAACCGTATTACCGTAAATCGGCTGCGCCGAATTTGCCCATTCTCTTCAAATTTACATTAAATAATTTTTAAAATATTGAAATCTACGGGTGGAATCTAGAGAAATTCCCTAGATTTCAGCAAAAAATCATAGAAATTCCCTTTTCCCTTGAATAACTGAAATGTCCCTACATTTAGGGAAAATTTCTTGTACCCGGCAACCCTGTGCTAAAGTGAGGTGAAATTACTACCACCCATGATCTTAACCCAAAATTTTTCCTAATTTTTGGAAAACTTGACCCACCAGATTGTTACCAAGCGGCAGCAAGTTGAGATCGAACCTCTGCCGTTGCGTATTTTTTTCGAATGAGTTCAACGTGGGACTAATAATCTGAGAAACATATCTCAAACTTCTACAGACCGGGGGGTCTGGGGGGTGTGGAACACCCTCCAGGCCGGTAAAATTCAAGCAATATTAGAATTGAACCGAACCCCAACTTTCTGTGTAATCGAAGAGAAAAAAATTGTTCGTGAAACGTGTTTTTTCGAGAAAAGTGCTGTTTTTTCTTAATTTTCACGATTAAAACCAGTAGCCCCCCTACTTTATTATCTTGGATTTTCTTTTACTTTTCAGATGCTTTGGAGAACTCCCAAGATTCAGAACTTCCAAGATTTGCAATGATTTCAAAAGAATAAAATAAATAAAAAATGGTCGACATTGTACCTAATTGACTGTATCCACTGTATCTAATTGAATTAAGACGTCTTGCTCATTTCATTCGTGATGCGCATGAACGGATTAATGATTCTATGCAAACGCCGTAGACCCATAATAATATATTTTAAAATATAGAGAGTTTATATATTTTGTCTTTCGGTCTTCAAAAATCGTGAGTACCCCTCCCCTTCCAAAGGACACATTTTTTTTTAAGTAAAAACAGGCCATACACCTTAATGCCCACCGAACAAAACACAGAGTCAAAATAAAATGAACACTTACCGATGGTGAAACAAGGTATGGAATTCATAGTTCTTCCTGCAACTTGAGTAACGCAGAGCAAGATGTAGCCCAATAAGAGACAAATCAGATGGTTCGTTTGGCATCTCCATTGCAAAGCGTGGTGGTTTGTCCGAATGAGTGATCCGGCGGCAAGCGTGGCAGCCAAAAAGATGGCACTTAGGGCCAATCCGATCGGATATAAGGTGAAGCGTATATCCGAGTCGATGGTAGAAACTGATACCACCGATGCTGGCAGAAATTTTTGGCACGTAAATATACTGGCGGTTCGTCCTAAAAAAAAAAAAAAAATAAAAATTAGGCGATTTATAAAATTAAAATAAACTGAGTTGTTTTTTGGAAATTACATTAATAATTGCATCCATTTCGAATTCCTACAGAAAGCAGATAAATATCTCACTAATTAATTTATAAAAAGCATGTGGGTAGTGTGAAAAATTGTGTGTCATGTTGTGTAGAATTTTTAAAAAGACGATCAGAATAACAAAATACATGTTGTTTACATTCCAACGAAAAAAAAAAGAAAGAAAAGAAACAAAAAGTAAATAAAAACAATAAATGTGTGAGGTTAGGGGTTTTGTTTTGTTGTTTCTGATTGGCCGCCAAAACTGTTTTTACATTTTTCTCAATTTGGTACGCCTGTTTATACGATTAATTTTAGATAATACCCAAAAAAAAACCAAGATAATAATTAAGAAAAATTGCGATGTGATGAAAACTAAACGAGAATAACACCGGAAGAAGATGCTTGTATATCAAGACGGCACTATAATTTTCTAAATTTATATCTTAACAAAGTAATTATGTCTTTTTTGTAAATTAAAAATTATAAATGAACCAACGACTCTAAAATTTGTCTTCACACTTTTTCACGATAAATCAAGAAGGAGAAGTTACAAAATTTAAATTAATGAGTGGGAGATTGCAAAATTTTGAAAATATTCATAACAAAAATAAAAATAGCCGGAAGATGAAATCGGACCATTTTGCTGTTTATGGATGCCCACAGGTATCAACTTTTTTAGTTCCAATAAAATAAGACTTTGAAACGTTTGCATCCTGATGATGATTTATGACCAATTCAGTACTTATTGCAGACAATAAAGAAATAAACCGAAGGACATCTAGGATTCATAAATTTGAGTGGTTGACCGTAGGGGTACTTGAGAGTGGCTGGCGCCACAAATTTTGGAATTTTTATAATATCTTAACCTTTTTTCAAAATCTGGTACCTACTGTCAACAAAAACAAGTTCCAGCGTGATTCGGTAAGTTACTGCACTCGACACTCAAGTAATCATAAGTTCGTTGACACCGAAAATAATGTATCTACTAGTAAATTAGAAAATTCAAATTAAAAACATCCAACTCACCCTCGTAACGTGTAATCTAGATAACTGCGAGGGTGCAGAGGATTTTTCAAATCAAATGCATAAATTTGGGGATCACATTTTCTCACATTAGTGAATGGAGCCTTTTAAGTGGGATTATTCGATAAGAGTAATTTTCAATCTAAAAGTCTATTATGTTTTGTAATTTTCGGGAACATAAATCTTTCGATTTTGTCAAGTGTTTGATAATTCCAGACAAGAGGATAATTCAATTATTTACAATCGTAATTTAATGATGATTAAATATTAAATAAATTAAGCTTAATTTGAATTGAATTGTTAAGAGGTTGGAAACGCAAAAACGTGATTTGGAAAAAAAAGTTAATAATTCAGCGGATATTCGCTAAAATTATTTGTTATTATTACAATGAAGGAAGAAGCTGAAGAAACTAAATTACAACTTCCGACATAATCCGTATAGTTAACGGTTTTTATCACAAAGGTAAAGAGGTTTTCAAAAAAACTTTGTGAAAATTACCTACTTTCACTTTAATCTTTTATAAATAAACACTTCGGCTCCTTTTTACCGTTACAATATGGTTTTTTTGCAAAACCCTCGAAATAATTAAAAAAAGAACTACAAAAATCGGCCAATTGACGTAAGCCTCAAAATTTAGAGAATTCAATTTCTGAGCTGGTTATGACTCAAAAATATGTACAACGCAATTTTCAATGTTTTGAAAATCTTAAAAAAAATTCAAAATCTTTAAAAATTTAATTTAATATTTATTTTACAGGTTAATCGACCGACACTCGATGTAATCCTTAAAATTTAGAAAATTCAGTTTCTGAGCTGGTTATGACTCAAAATATGTACAACTCAATTTTCACTATTTTGAAAATTTAAAAAAATTTAATTTTAATATTTATTTTACAGGTTAATCGACCAACCTCGATATAACCCTCAAAATTTAGAAAATTCAGTTTCTAAGCTGGTTATGACTCAAAAATATGTACAGCTCAATTTTCACTATTTTGAAAATCTTCAAACAAAATTTGCAAATTTAAAAAAAATTCAAAATCTTTAAAAATTTAATTTCATATTTATTTTACAGGTTAATCGACCAACCCTCGATGTAACCCTCAAAATTTAGAAATTCAGTTTCGAGCTGGTTATGACTCAAAATATGTACAACTCAATTTTCAATATTTTGAAAATCTTCAAACAAAATTTTGAAAATCTTCAACAAAATTTTGAAAATTTGAAAAATTTCAATACTTGAAAAATTTAATTTCATATTTATTTTACAGGTTAATCGACCAACCCTCGATGTAATCCTTAAAATTTAGAAAATTCAGTTTCTAAGCTGGTTATGACTCAAAAATATGTACAGCTCAATTTTCACTATTTTGAAAATCTTCAAACAAAATTTGCAAAATCATAAAAAAATTCAAAATCTTTAAAAAATTTAATTTCATATTTATTTTACAGGTTAATCGACCAACCCTCGACGTAACCCTCAAAATTTAGAAAATTCAGTTTCTGAGCTGGTTATAACTCAAAAATATGTACAACTCAATTTTCAATATTTTGAAAATCTTCAAACAAAATTTTGAAAATCTTAAAAAAAATTCTCAAAATCTTTAAAAAAATTTCAAAATTTTAAAAATTTAATTTCATATTTATTTTACAGGTTAATCGACCAACCCTCGATGTAATCCTTAAAATTTAGAAAATTCAGTTTCTGAGCTGGTTATGACTCAAAAATATGTACAGCTCAATTTTCACTATTTTGAAAATCTTCAAACAAAATTTGCAAAATCTTTAAAAAATTTAATTTCATATTTATTTTACAGCAATCAACCAACTCGATAACCCTCAAAATTTAGAAAATTCAGTTTCTGACTCAATTTTCAAAATTTTGAGGGTTACGTCGAGAGTTTATCGATTAATTAACCTGTAAACTAATACTGAATTAAATTTTTTAAAGATAAATAGGTTAACTGAAAAATAAATGAATCTTTTTCATAAGCTTTCAGCAGTAGTTATTGCTGTGATCAGATGTTTTATTAACAATAACCATTTCTGAAAGTTTATGAAAAAAATTTGTTTAATAGTTTGGTTAACCTGTTAATCTTTAAAAAATTTAAATTAATATGAATTTTTTAATATCAAACAAAATAAATAATAATTTATCTAGTAACTAGATTGCCAAGGTTGTGCGGCCTAAAGGCCGCACTGCTTCGTCATCGCAGATAACCGTCATTTACCGTTCTGTCATTGCATAAATTTAATTAATGTAATTTCGTCACCGCCCCGCCCTGTTATTTGGTCAGTAACATCGCAGAAAATTTAGTGTGAAAAATTGCCCTTAATATTATTTGTCGCTTAGTATTATTTTTTTTATCCCAGCGTTTTCTGTTTCCATAAAAGTGTTCTCATTTTAATTATTTCTAATGTTCCCTACCCCTCAATTTACTTAGTAAAAAAATAACAATTACATAGTACATACAAAAATTAGTTAATTTCATTCAAAAATATCCAAAAACCGATACGGTACAAACGAGGGGGGGGGGGAGGAATTTCCATCATTCGTCAATTCATTAAAAGAACAACGGCACAATAAATGAAAAACTCTGGATTTCAGGATTTGAAAAGCGGGGTTATCATTCAGAATACTAAACCGAGTCCATTGTAATTCTTTTAAAACAGTGGTCCTCAACCAAGAGTAGTCATAGGGGGGTCATATTTTCACCTCTAAAGCAGCGTATAAAACCGTATTAACCCAAAGTCTTCACCAAATATCTATATTATATTTTTATAATTTAAGTAATTTTCCAAAATTCCCCCCCCTGTACATTAGGTATATGATCGCCTCTATTACTAGTTCTAGCCCTTCCCAAGCTACCCCAACAGAAAAATTAACTTTCGAAAATGGATTTCGGTAGGCAAAGTATCGCTGATTATGTCTTTTAAAACAGTAGTCATCAATTAAGAGTAGTAATTCGGAGGGGGGGGGACATTGTCACCTTTAAAGTATCGAATAAAACCGTATTAGCACAAAGTCTTCACCGAACATCTATGTATATATTTTTTATAATTTAAGTAATTTTCCAGAAATCCCCCCCTCTATACATTACCTACCCCAACAGAAAAATTAACTTTCGAAAATGGATTTCAGCAGGCAAAGTATAGCTGATTCTGGTCAGAATTTATAATTTTCTTTTTGGTTTAAAAATTTCTATTCTTTTCGTAGTTTTTAGTAGTTTACAGTTTTGGATTCTGTTGATTCCTTCACTTTTGCTTCCTTTATTACTTTATTTTAAAGATTCTTTAACTTGAACCTCTTTTTACCTATTTTTTTTAGATTTTCCGATTTCTCTATGCTCATCTTTAACGTAATTTTTATTTTCTTCATTTCTGGTTCCTTCGAAACTGTTCTTTAGCACGATGGGCTAGAAGCATATAAAAGCAGCCGAAATTCAAAATTCGATTTATTTAAACAAATTTACTAGAGGTCGCCGTTTTAAAATGGATGTCTAAATTAATAAATTAAAATGGCGGATTCAATATGCCTGACAATTGCCATTCCGGACTTTTGAGATCATCGACTTCGAATATGAAATAAATTCGTAATTTCAATTTAATATTGAGTTAAAACTGGAAAATATATGTAATTTTGACCGAATCGAATAAAAAAAAGAAAAGATTAATTTATATGTTAAAATTATTGTTTTCGAGTTGTTTTCTATACAAGATAATTATCCAAGAATATAAATTATAAAAAATTGCCTTAGTATTTATAAATAAACTTTGAATTTTTAACTTTATTTTTAGATAGAGTTATGTGCAATATTCTTAGCATAGTTTTAGTAAAACATATAAAATTAATTCTGCATTCCCGGGGCTAAAATGTTACTGTTATCAAAGTCTAAAGTGTAATTTTCATTCTTAAAATTCAAATTAATTTAAACTTCCGGGCTTTACGCGACGATTCTGTTCATTTTTTTAAATCTTAAAGATTGAACGCCCATATTCATAGACAAGTATTAGTTCTTACTAATGCTTAAGCGCCGGATTTGAATTTCATAGTCGTAGATTTCAATACTTACGGAGCAAAAATACTTTGCGAAAACTTGTATTTTGCCAAGTTTTTTGGTTATGTAAACCTCAAATATGCGATTATGAAATTCAAATTCGACGCTTAATCCCTTAACGCACAGCTACATGACATACATGATATGTGTATACTTGCAGAATTGTGCAGTTACTTAATACAATTCAAATATTTTTTATTGGATATTGGATTGCTTTATCTAATAATTGTTTATGTACATCACATTATGTGCATTCCTTATTTTTTTAAATAAAATAATTAAAAATAAAGTAAGTTATCATTTTCTGCAAGAAAAAATATTGTTTTTTTTATCGTCAATTAATCAAAGGGTTAAGGGGTTAAGCATTAGTGAATAATATTATTTGTCTATGAATACAGCAGCAGGTAGTTCAAGCTGACCAATAGAAATCAGCCGATTTATTTTAGCGACGCCTCAGAAAATCAAAACTGACGATTTTGAGTTTCACTTTTTATGTAAATCAACCGTGGAAGGCGTACTTTAAAATAAAATTCGAGATTTTATTGGTTATTGTAATTAAAATAGCATTTGTTTTATAATTAAATACACTAAGCGTTGCCTTGGCAACGTGCGATTTTGAAACAATGAAAATAAACGTCAAACTGACAGTTAGTTGAATAACATTATTTCTTTGTAACAAATAGCAGTGGGTAAAACTTTAATTACAAATGAAATGCTCATGTTATATTTTAAAGGCGGAACTAAAACAAAACTGTTGATTTCCATTGGTCAGTTTAGACTACTAAAAAGTTTAAAAATTAAAGGAATAACCAGAAAATCATATAAATTGATTTTTGATTGTCAAAATAACGACTTTTCCATGCGAAGTTCGTCGACAGCTTCCCAGAGAGGGGAAAAACAAATCAATTTTAGATTCTCGTTAATCCACTCGTGCGCGTTAGTGGTAAAGAATTAGCCGACAAATTCCAAAAACCAAAAAATTAAAAGAAATTCAAAATTTATTTCAACTCAAACTTATTTAAATTTGAAAACCTGGTGTTAACCATTATTTTTATCACGGAGGGTTTCTGGAATACAATCAGTCATCCTTTGTGAGGAGGGCACCCCTAAACACGCCACTACGTCCAAATTCAAGATTCTGATTGCGCGATTGCTGTATATTAATTAAACAGATTGAAATAGTGAAAAACATAATATTAAAAAGAGCAAACACATTTTTTAAAAGGTGAAAATATTATACCGAGTGGTGTAAATAGGAATTTAATATTGTTTAACAGCTCTGCTCGCCTTTTCTCTCTACGAAAATTATTTTGGTAATTATTTTTAAAAACAAATTGAAAAAATACATAATTGAAAAGAGTAGACAAAGAAGCTAACAAAATTGAAAGAATAATTGGTTATACCTGCAAAAAGACGCCAAACAAAGAGGTAAATTTTGAATAGTCCAATTATATTAAATTTACCAGATTACCAATCCTTTGAACTATGCTGAATCGATTATATCGATAATCCTATTGAACTGTTTTCTAAAGTTATTCGAAGAAGACCTTTGATATTATACAATTTTTCTTTTTTAGAAAAGAAATTTTTAAAATGTAACTGACCGCAGCTGCAGTCTCCCCTTCTGCTCCTGCTAGTAGAATATAGAGCAAAATTGGACTTTGCGAAGTATTTTTAGCCCAAACCACTGATAGGTACTCCAAAGAAGCAAATCAGGTAACCTCAGTTTTGGTTAATTATATTAATTTCTTTCGTCCACCTTTCATCAACTTTTTGATGCAATACTTTCTGCGCCCTTTTATTGCATTTTCATCTCTTTGTTTTCTATTTTATTATCGTTTCTTCGATTCTTCACTTTCTGTAAGTCTCAAAACATGAATATACTAATTTTCAAAACGTTCATATCTTTTGAGACATTCCCATGGACAAAGGTACCCAGATAAACAGTAACATTCTAATGGCATAGTGTGGGGTTGATAAATATAACGGTAGCAGAGATAATAAAATTCCTATTCAAGGGTCATACAAATTATTGATGATAATAAACAGAAACGATTAAAATTCCAACTATCGAAAAAAAAAATTTTTCACGAAAATACAAAAGGAAAAAAGGTAAACACAAATTTTGAAAGTTGTTTATTTGTTGAACAAAAGGCTGGTAAATCCCTGGTTACAGAGGGTCCTACCTTTTAATTTTTCTATAGATGTTTACTAGAATTTTTGTATTTTTAATAATTTGAGTAAAACTTTCCAATGTTTTGGTTCAGAAACGAACACGATTCCTTTGTCGAGACGCAACAGGTGGAGAAACGCAAATTTGAAGGTAAAATTACTTTAAAAAAGGCAGGTGTAATTGTGGTTACAAAAAACACAGAAATATAGTTCAGCCACTACCTGTTGAAGCTTGGTTGGAAATAAAATTATAAGCAACGTAATAATTACCTGCATTCTCTAAAACGTGTTCCAAGCAGAAGTCGCCCTGAGGTAACAGAACGTTGACTTCGTCGAGCAACAAACTCCCGTTTTCTTGAATTTTCCCGTCCTTTTCCAGTTTTCCAGCGATCACCATGTGATCTTCGCATACAGGAAAACCGGCTATGAGGGTTTTTTCGCTATCCAGGGTGATCCGGTAATCGGACCCTTTCATAGTTACGCAAGTCTTTTTGGTGTCTTGATAAACTGCACCTTCACCACAACATTTTTTGACTCGAACGGTCGATTGGGCTGATGGAATTTCATCCAAGCACGCAAAAGCCGAGTTTAGGTCGATGCAATATTTATCGGGGTGAACCAATTTGTCGTATTCTAAAAGCCACAACGAACCGTTTTCAAAAACAACGTAAGTGTCTCTTTGAGCACCAAGGGAAAATCTTGTTGGTTCACTTCCCATGCATTTCGGATATTGGGATTTTTTGATGTGCCAATTTGTTGGAACACCGGGGGGAAGAAATTTTTTCTTCCGGGGCGAATATATCTTCGGCAACCACCTTGTTTCCTCTCCAATGACACAAATATAGCCACTGGCTTCTTTTGAAATGTGTTCATTAATATCACAACACTTAGAAATTGTAACATTTTTTAATGTACTAATTGCACCATTGCAACCAAACACTGCTATTAAGGTCACCCAAGTCACTTGCAAAACGAACGAATTCATTTTGAATAAAATTTAAAAACACAAAAATTATTGTCGATGAAAGTTTTCGTTATTTAAATTTGGCACAAACACGTGTCTTCATTCATATTTTTAGAACCCAGCAATATAACATCTACTCACTACAACGTTTACGATCACACTAACGCAGGAAGAAGCGTACTCCTCAACAATCGCTCGTACGGAGTAGGTCGTATAAAGTTGCCGCCTCTTTTACTTTCAGAAGTAAATACCCATGAGTTAAGATTCGGAACTGAAGTATTTAACGAAGTTGCTCGATTTACCTTGATTAAATGTCAATTATAATCGAACATTCTCGATTAAAATGCACTTTGAATTTGGCGAAAAAATTAAATTTCCACCACACTTCAGATGGAAAGAGTTAAATACACAGTAAATCCAGTTTACGAATAGGTAGTTAAAAATATTATTTTTTTAAATACAGGACAGTCTTCAGAAGTTTTTAAAATGGTGTTTTTTAACCAGTTAGACGCAGACCCAGAGTCGGACTTAGCGCGTTCTAAAAATATGTCTTCGGCTGCTCGAAGGGTAGCACGTTAAAACGCCGAAAACAAAAACGTCGAAAACAAAAACGCCGAAACAAAAACACCGAAGCACCGAACAAAGCAATTAAAAAAATGATGATTTATTATTTTAAATAATTATTATGTCGAATACGTTCTTTCTTTGTTTTCAATATTTTTTGTTTTCGATGTTTTGTTTTGTAGTTTTGTTTTCGGTGTTTTGTATTCAACTTTTTCTTGTTTCGTTATTTTGGGTTTTGACGTTTTGTTTCGACGTTTTGTTTTCGTAGTTTTGTGTTTATTCGACGTTTTTTCGTTTTTTCGTTATTTTGGTTTTGACGTTTTGGTTTCGACGTTTTTGTTTTCGTTATTTTTGTTTTCGACGTTTTGACGTTTGTCCTGTAACAGACCTTATAACCTTAAATTTATTGTCTGACGCTTCGAGCTATTTAATTTTGTTCCATTTTCAAGAGAAACATGTATTATTCTTTATTTTTATCTTCCCGCGTGGTAAAAAGAGATTTTATAAACAGAGAGTGTTCTCTCTCTCCGAAAGACAGAAAAATGGACATTTCTTATCTTACAGACCCCCTGGTCTACACAAATTTGAGATGTTTTTCTCTAACTTCATAAATTATTATTATTCCCATTTTGAACTAATTCGAAAAAAAACAGCTTCAGCCACATGCTCTTAAATTGTAAAAAAAAATTCGTAAACTTAAACCGCAGGGGGAGGGATTGCTTAAAATTGCATCATTCTAACAAACATCATTCTTATACAGGATGGTGAATCGATTCATGCACCACAGCATTTTCGATACTAAATAATTTTGAATGTTGACTAATAAACCACCCTTAATCATTTTAGAGAAAACCTTGAAATCAGTTTTTGTAGAGAAAAAAATACTACATCCCAATTATTACTTTTAATTTTCCTTTCTCTATAAACCCAAAAACGGGAAACTTAAAATTGTTATGATCTCTTGGGATGTTTGAAAACGAAAAATTATTTTGATCTAATAATTATTGAGGAATTCTACCGTACAATCGAAGAACCTAGTAAGTTGAGTTATAAAAAATTGAATTTATGGTTTATTACTATAATTTTTGATCAGTTTTTTCCAACTTTATTGTTAAAATGAAATGTGAGTACATTGAATTTTCAAATTTAGTTAAAGTTCAGTTAAAACTGAACTTACTAGGTTCTTCGATTGCATGGTAGAATTGCATAAGCTGAACAGCTTATTAAAAAATTGAAAATAAGGAACATTCTTAAAAATAGGAATTAAAATGATTTTTTATCTTAAATTTAATTAACTAATCTGAATAGTCCAAAGTTGAAAACATTGTATTGGAAACCGGGGGGTTTGGGGGGTATGGAATACCCTCCAGCCACACTTAAATCGTAATAGATATATTTTCAATCTTATGGCCTTCAGTATTAAGTGATCAATAGAGATACTTAAAAACATGCAATGTAAGATAAAAAGCAGGTGTCGTGATACGAATTATTCCCAGCATATGTCATCGTTTATAAAAAACTTTCAGCGCTATCGTAAAACTTCTGCATAATTTGTAAACATTTATTACAATTCTACCGTACAATCAAAGAACCTAGTAAGTCGAGTTATAAAAAATTGAATTTATGGTTTATTACTATAATTTTTGATCAGGTTTTTACCCAATTTTATTGTTAGAATGAAGTGTGAGTACATTGAATTTTCGAATTCAGTTAAAGTTCAGTTAAAACTAATAACTCGACTTACTAGGTTCATTAATTGCATGGTAGAATTACACACCTGTGAAATATAAAGTTGAACAGCTTATTAAAAAACTGAAAATAAGAAATACTTAAAAATTGGAATTAAAATAATTTTTTATCTTTCATTTAATTAACTAATCTGAATAGTCCAAAATTGAAAACATTGTATTGGAAACCGGGGGTCTGGGGGGTATGGAATACCCTCCAGCCACACTTAAATCGTAATAGATATATTTTCAAACTTATGGCCTTCAGTATTAAATAATTAATAGAGATACTTAAAAACATGCAATGTAAGATGAAAAGCAGATGTCGGAAGGGGGTGTATAAATTATACCCATATATCATCGTTTCCAAAAATTACAGCGCTATCGTAAAGCTTATGCATAATTTGTAAACATTTAATGCTCTGCTTTCCGATTTTGAGGCATTGTAAGATCCAAACCACGGAAATGTACCACACTGCATTTTTGAGGAGGTTGACTCGACAGATTACACCTGATATACATTGGGGATTTTCTTTAGCTTTTAAATATGCGAGACGGTCAGAAACAAAATTCTTACTTTCCTGAGTCAAACCGGGATAGTCAAAATTAGAATTGCATTTAATCGCCAAATTTACAACTATCTCTTATGCCCGTTTTCTTCACCTAGAGATATCTATTAGATAACTATCTATTAGATAAATTAACGAAGTATCTAATCATATTTCTGATTTGCTTGTTTTGTTGCTGTTTGATAAAGGAAATAAGTATTAAGCATATTATCTACAAATTAGATGATATCTATTAAATTTATGTATTTGATTGATGAATTTTCTCTTTCGCAAGTTAACTAAAGTACACTTTTAAAAAATAGAACAAAGAAAATGTATATTAATACAAGACTTTTAAGGTGAGGATGAATTTGATAGGTTTTAAATTAACCCTAAATTTTAAGTTGGAAGTTCACAAATTTTATACCTACAAGATATTCAACATTCCTAGTTTTATAGAGAACTTAAATAGCAAGACAAAAAAACGGGTCAGTTTTTCCACATGTCTGTTGAATCGGTATCTGCGATTAACTTACTCTGAACTAAAATGTACGACGGAGTTCTGCAACTGGAGCTCTAGAACGGAGTTAGTCGGTTTCAGACGACATCACCAGTCGTTTGAGGACCCGGACGGAGACAGACTGGCCATCAAGCAAACGAAGCAAGGTCAGAACCAAGTTCTACAAAGCGAGAACTCGCCAGTCGATCCGTTTGGGCAAAAATCCATAATTTTCGAGTTCTTTCGCACCTTAGGGATTTTTTTATAATGGGCGCCGCCGCAGGCGGCGTTAACCTTCAACACATACATTTTAAATATAAAATCTACTAAAATTTAATTTTTTAATTTTTGATGGGCGGGTTAATTGTGGAGGATCGAATAAAAAAGGGAATGAAGCACTAATAAAATTATCGCGTTGCTTTATTGAATATTTTTCCAAGTTTGTGGTTCGACCGCAAATTTGATTTATTTATAATTTGATTTATATATAATTTGATCTATTGCTTTATTATCTTTCATAATTAAAAAAAAATGGTGAAAATCGCAATCAATTAATTCTGGCAAATTTTTAAGAGCTAACGGTGCTTACTCTTGGTTCCGGCACTGCATCTATCAGTCTATCAATTTTCTGATCTTCTTGAGCGTTCTCGATTGACTAGTGATCTTCTGATGAGATCTATTGCGGAAAAACATTAATATTAATTAATTAATAAACAAAATTTTAAAACACTTCGATAGTTTTCCAGCAAAAGAGTTCCAGGCCGAGAGTCTCGCTTTTTGCAGTGACGGCGCTAGATTTTTTAAGAAGTAGGCAAATACCGGCAAAAGAAAATAGTAGAACGAACAAAGAAGTTGTTTTTAGATATTTTAAGTTCAGTGGCGTGTTAAGACTTTCGTAAAATGTGAATGAAAATTAAAAAAAAAACATTTCAAAGCTTCAGGAGGGGTTTCAAAATAAAACGTTGCATGGGGGGGGGGTCGATTTCTACGAACCAATGAGAAAATTCTAAAAGATTTTTTTTCCAAAAAAATTTCAAAACCCAATGCCAAGCTCAAAATAAATTAATACAGAACGCAGTTGTTTCTCTGGTAAGTAATTTGTTTAAAACTTCTAATTTGATTGTTATTAGAAGGTTGCACAGTTTAACGGCTTGTATTTTGATTGGACCTCAATTATTATTGTTCTTTATTTCGAGGAAAACTGGTAACTACTTTATTGTAACGATTGAACTACATTTAATAATTTAAATAAGATAATGTTATTTATTTTCTTAAACTATTATAAAAGAGTTGACAATATTGTTATTTACATACAAAGTATTATAATATAAAAAGAGACACACGATCACATTAACTATTCAAATTTATTTAAATACCGTAATACTTTAAATGGTATTCTTCATGTCAATCAACTTGTGCCAAGCTTGTAAATATCACTTGCCATCAGTCGATGCGGAGTCAATATTGGCAATATTTTATTTATAATGTTGTTTATTTTTCATTATCAATAAATTTATTTAAATTAATTGTGAAAGTTGACACAATAAATAATAATCAATGCATTGCTAATTTTTTATTTATTTAATTAATCATTAAAATTATCGACAGTAACCAAATTTTATTTTAATATTTAATTATTTTTATACTTGATAATTTCAGACTTCATTGAAATAGCGCCACAGGCGATTTTTGAGAACCCCGTTTTGAATATTTTAATTACTCTAGCAAATTTCTGCAGGGTTTTATATTTTTAAAATTATTTTTACAAATGTATAATTTGCCAATAAGGTTTTTTTGTAATCGCTGGTTTTGAAAAAGGTAGTAGGGTGGCTGGTAAGCCGAAGGCTGTCATTGAACATCACGATTACAGTAAATATTATGCAAAACGCGTGTCAAATTATAGCCAGATACCCAATCAATTCCACTTTTTCTCATACCGCAGACAGTTTGGATGGCATGCTTTTCAACAAGACGACGTTGTCCCACATGCAACACAATCCACTACAGAAATTTGAACGTCATTATTTCAGCATATATTAATTTCAAAATTTAATGACATTGATTTACTCCAACTAAGATCACGCGATTTAACGGCGCCAGACTTTTTTGAAGAGCTGTTTTCAATAAACCGACAATAACTGAATCAGAAAGCATAACACGAAAGAGTCTTCATATTTGAAGCAGCTATAGGCAATGTCCAATTTTGTAACAATTGGACAGGCTCAGAAGGAATTCCAAAAGTAATCCAAATTTTAGGCCAGTTTATTGACGTCATACTCTGTTATATGTATCTACGAAAGGCATTTTAGGTTTCCAAAATAAAACGTCAAATCAAAAAATTATTAGAATCCAAATTAAGGTTTTTGTGAGAAATCAGAAAAGTATCAGATTTAAAATTTCCACTGAGCCGTAGACGATTTTCTCAGCAACCAGTGGATAAGAACAGCAGCGTAAGAGAGTTTGGTATGGGAATTTTGTATCATAGCAATATATTAACATAATTATATTGCAACTAAAAGATGTTTCTGTCAAAAATGACGATTTATCTAAAAAATGTATTTGTCAGGAATGAAGATTCATCTAAAAGATGTATTTGTCAACAATGATGATCTTTCTAGAAGGCATACCCGTCAATAATGACGGTCTTCATAGAAGATGTACCCGTTCGAAATAATTATCTTTCTAGAACATGCCGAGAGTGACAGTCCTTCTAATCTAGTAGACGTATTCGTTAGTAATAACAACCCTTTTAAAAGGTACAGCCGTTAAGGTGTCAGTTTTTTAGAAGATGTATCCGTCAAAAATGACGGTCTTTCTAAAAGATGTACAAGTCAAGAATGACAGTGCTTTTAAAACATGTACCCATTAATGACGGTTGACGGGTACATCTTCGTCTAGAAGATGTACAAATGTAATTAGAAAGTGGTGACTACTGAATAAGTGAAAATAAATAATAAATTTTAAAATAAGTGAAGAAAGTTGTTGATTTGAGCAAAAAAATCTTTTGTTGTTAAGTTGGTAAGTTGAATTATTGTTAGTTACATCAAATATAAGTTACAAAAAGTAGAAATTATGTTCAAATGCAAGTTCTTCTTTTTATTCTTCTTCATATCAGTTTCGACTTCTCATTGCCATATTTTTCGGGGTCTTCCCTGGTCTCTCTTTCCGTTCACCCGTTCTACGTGAGCTCTCCAATTATTTCGAGAATTGGAAATGCAAGTTATCAATCAAAATAAATTTTGGATGAAATTGAAAGTTTTTTGGATAAAACTAAGAATTACAAGACGGAGGCACATGACGTGGTTTAAAAATGTTAACAAATTTTCTACAGAAAATTTTTTTTATTCGGACAAACGGATTGAATGTAACAGATGAAAGAAACAAAAACAACAGCAATGTTGTTAAGATTGATAGTCTTTCTGGAAGATGTACCCGTCAATACTGACGGTTTTTATAGAAAATTTACTCGTCAGTCATAATTATTCTTCTAGAATATGTAGTACATGTTATAAGTGACGATCCTTCTGGACTGACGGCCTATCTAAAAGATGCACTCGTCGGGAATGACAGTCCTTCAAAAAATACGGTCATTAATGGCTGCTGACAGGTTCATCTCCTTCTGGAAGATGTACGAATTTACTTAGAAAGTGGTGAGCATTGAATAATAAGTGAAAATTAATTACAAAATTTTAGTTTTTCCGGTTTTTATAGAAGATTTATCCGTCAGATATATAACCCTTCTACAACATGTACATGTCAAAAATGACGGTTCTTCTAGAAGATTTTCACGTCAATAATGATCGTCCATCTGGTGGATGTACCCGTGAGTAATAACAACCATTCCGAAAGATAAATCCGTCAAGGATGACAGTTCTTCTAGAAACTGCAGATGAAGAGAAGAATGATGGTTTTTCTAAAAGGAATACTCGTCAAGAATGACAGTCTTTAAAACAATGCACCCATTAAGGGACGGTTGAACGGTACGCCTCCTTTTGGAAGATGTACAAATTTTACTTAGAAAGGGGAAGATCATTGAAAAACCAAGAAAAAATTTAAATTAAAAAATTTTATAGTTTTTAGGGATTTTTTAAAGGTGTTATCCGTCAGATAGAAGAATATTTTCTATAAAATGTACAGGTAAAAAACTGAGGGATTCTTCTAGAAGTTTTTACTCGTCAATAATGATAGTCCATCTGGTGGATGTACCCGTCATTAATAACGACCATTTCAAAGAAAACATCCGTAAAGGGCATTACAGTTTTTTAAAAGATTTAAAAGAAGAGAAGAATGAGGGTTTTTTCAAAAAGGGATATACTCGTCGGGAATGACAGTTTTTCAAAAATACGCTCATTAATGGCTGCTGACAGGTCCATCTCCTTCTGGAAGATGTACGAATTTACTTAGAAAGTGGTGAGCATTGAATAATAAGTGAAAATTAATTACAACATTTTAGTTTTTCCGGTTTTTATAGAAGATTTATCCGTCAGATATATAACCCTTCTACAACATGTACATGTCAAAAATGACGGTTCTTCTAGAAGATTTTCACGTCAATAATGATGGTCCATCTGGTGGATGTACCCGTGAGTAATAACAACCATTCCGAAAGATAAACCCGTCAAGGATGACAGTTCTTCTGGAAACTGCAGATGAAGAGAAGAATGATGGTTTTTCTAAAAGGAATACTCGTCAAGAATGACAGTCTTTAAAACAATGCACCCATTAATAACGGTTGAACTGTACGCCTCCTTTTGGAAGATGTACGATTTTACTTAGAAAGTGAAGACCATTGAATACCAAGCAAAAATAAATTACAAATTTTATAGTTTTTTACGATTTTTAAAGGTGTTATCCGTCAGATAGAATAATACTTCTATAACATGTACAGGTCAAAAGTGACGATTCTTCTAGAAGATTTACTCGTCAATAATGATAGTCCATCTGGTGGATGTACCCGTCAGTAATAACGACCATTTCGAAAAACACATCCGTCAAGCATTACAGTTTTTATAGGAGATTTAAAAGAAGAGAAGAATGACGGTTTTCTAAAAGATGTACTCGTCAAGAATGACAGTCTTTCAAAAAAATGCACTAATTAATGACGGCTGACAGGTACATCTCCTTCTGGAAGATGTACGAATTTTCTGGAAAGTGGTGACCATTGAATAATAAGCGAAAATAAATTATAAATTTTAGAGTTTTTACGGTTTTTATAGAAGATTTACCCGTCAATAATGATAGTTCAACTGGTGAATGTACCCGTCAGTAATAATGACCATTCCGAAAGACATATCCGTCGGGAATGGCAGTTCTTCTAGAAGCTGTAGAAGAAGGAAAGAATGACAGTCTTTCTAAAAGATGTACTCGTCAATTATTACGGTTTTTTCAAATAAATGCACCCATTAATGACGGTAGAAAGCTACATCTCCTTCTGGAAAATGTACGAATTTACTTAGAAAGTGCTTTAGAAGAAAGTGAAAATAAATTACAAATTTTTTATTTTTTTATGGTTTTATAGAAGATTTACCCGTCAATAATGATAGTCCATCTGGTGGATATACCCGACCGTAATAACGACCATTTCGAAAGACACATCCGTCAAGCATGACAGTTTTTTTAGGAGATGCAAAAGAAGAGAAGAATGACGGTCTTTCTAAAAGATCATCATCAAGAATGACAGTCCTTCACAAAAAATGCATCAATTAATGACGGCTGACAGGTACAGCTCTTTCTGGAAGATGTACGAATTTACTTGGAAAGTGGTGACCATTGAATAATAAGCGAAAATAAATTACAAATTTTAGAGTTTTTTACGGTTTTATAGAAGATTTACCCGTCAATAATGATAGTTCAACTGGTGAATGTACCCGTCAATAATAACGACCATTCCGAAAAACATATCCGTCAAGGATGACAGTTCTTCTAAAAATTGTAGAAGAAAAGAAGAATGACGGTTTTTCTAGAAGATGTACTAGTCAAGAATGACAGTCCTTAAAAAAATGTATCAATTAATGACGGCTGACAGGTACTTCTCCTTTTGGAATATGTACAAATTTACTTAGAAAGTGCTTTAGAAGAAAGTGAAAATAAATTACAAAATTTATAGTTATTTAAGGTTTTATAGAAGATTTACCCGCAAATAATGATAGTTCATCTGGTGAATGTACCTGTCAGTAATAACGACCATTCCGAAAAATACATTCGTCAAGAATGACAGTTCTTCTAGAAGCTGTAGAAGAAGGGAAGAATGACGGTATTTGTATAAGATGTACTCGTCACCATGACCGCTTTTAAAAAAAAATCCCCTCATGAATGACAGTTGACAGGTACACATATCTCGTTCTGGAAGATGTACGAATGTACTTAGAAAGTGGTGACTATTGATAAGTGAAGAAAAATTACAAAATTATAAATCCGTAAAAATGCAATCCGTCAAATATAATAATCCTTCTACAATATGGACATTTTATGGTTTTATAGAAATTTACACGTCAATAATGACAGTCCACCTGGTGGATGTACCCGTCAGTAATAAAAATCATTTCGAAAGATACATCCGTCAAAGATGACAGTTCTACTAGAAGCTGTAGAAGAAGAGCAGATGACGGTCTTTCTAAAAGATGTACTTGTCAAGAATGACAATCCTTCAAAAACATGCATCAATTACTGACGGCTGACAGGTACATGTCCTTCTGGAAGATCTACGAATTTACTTAGAAAGTGGTGACATTGAATAATAAGCGAAAATAAATTACAAATTTTATAGTTCTTTACGGTATTTTATAGAAGATTTACCCGTCAATAATGATAGTCCATCTGGTGGATATATGTACCCATCAGTAATAATGACCATTTCGAAACACACATCCGTCAAAAATGACAGTTTTGCTAGAATCTGTAGAAGAAGGGAAGAATGACGGTGTTTCTAAAGAATGTACTCGTCATTCATGACGGTTTTTTCAAAAAAATCCACCCAATAATGACGGTTGACAGGGACTTACATCTCTTTCTGGTAGATGTACGAATTTACTTAGAAAGTGGTGACCATTGAATAATAAGTGAAAATAAATTATAAAATTTATATTTTTTTACGATTTTTATAGGAGATTTACCCGTCAGATATAATTATTCTTCTACAACATGTATAGTTCAAAAGTGACGGTCCTTCTAGAAGATTTACTCGTCAATAATGATAGTCCACTTGGTGGATGCATCCATCAGTAAAAAGGACCATTCCGATGCATACATCCGCCAAGGATGACAGTTCTTCTAGAAGCTGTAGAAGAAGAGATAAATGACAGTCTTTCTAAAAGATGTACTCGTCAATCATGACTGTTTTTTTTTTCAAAAAAATGCATCCATTAATGACGGCTGACAGGTACATCTCCTTCTGGAAGATGTACGAATTTATTTTGAAAGTAAATGAAAAATAATTTAAAATTTTACAAAAGTAAAATAAAAATTAAAATTATTTTGGATTTAAATTAAAAAGTACAAGATGAACCCACACGGGTGGTTTCTTTTTTCTTCATCTAAGAAGAAAACTTTTATTTGGAAAAACAGATTTAATGAAACAGATGAAAAAAACAAAAGCAACAGGAATGTTGTCAAGATTGATGATCATTCTAAAAGATGTAGTCGTCAATAATGACAGTGCTTCTAAAAAATGCACCCATTAATGACGGTTGACGGGTACATCTTCTTTTAGAATAATGATGGTCTTTATAGAAAATTACCCGTTAGAAATAATTATCCTTCCAGAACATGTACATGTTAAGAGTGACGGCTCTTTTTCAATGCGAAAGCTATTTTACGTTTTCAAAATAAAAAAATCATTTTTGGTTTTTTCCATCTCTGAAAAACTATTAGAAAGCAAAGTTGGGAAAGCACCGATCTGCCCCATCCTTTGTGTGTCCTTAGTCAAAGCTCCGTGAAAAGTTTCAGTTACCTATAATAAAAAAAAGTTATTTAAAATAAACCATAATTTTTAATTGCTTCAATTTTGTTCACGTTTATGTTGCAGAAAATTCATTAAAATTGTAATTGTACTTTGTTTTTACGTTTATCAACTCTTGAGCAACTAAGCGCATACAGAAATTGTTGCTTCTGGTAATAAACATGCATAAATTTTGCTCAAAGCGAAGCTATGCATATTTCATATTTATTTTAATTGAAAAGTAAATTGCAATTTAAAATTACAAAACGAATCAATTGCTGCGAGTGTGTTGAGTGCATATTATATTCAAGTCTTCGTCACCTATAATTCTGCTTTAATGGAAACTTTAATATTTTTTGTTTTATTGGTTTTTTATAAATTTTGTTTTTAATATTTTTTAATTTTACTCCTTTTAGGAGAGCGCCGGGAGTTACTTACCTACTGTAATCACAATTTCTGATTAAAATAATTATTGCAAAAAACATAGGATCTTAGTTTATCATCACTAACTTATCAAACTGTTTGGTTATTAAGTGAGTTTGTAAAAACCGCCACCCTTATATTACTCACCCCAATCATTCATCTCGCCCTATAAGCAGGCAGCTGCCTTCAGGAAGAATAGTTCTCTTGCTGAGTACCCTTACTATTGCAAATATTCATTCCCTTTTAAAATTAATCGGTAACATGGGTTCAAATGGTGATCCTATCGATGAGATTTAATTCAAAGGTTTTATCACCAGTTGACGACATTGTAATTTTTTTTTTACGCTTCAAGGTTTACAAAAGCATTGAGTTAGTACAAGAATAAACACTTTAGTTTAGTAATGACATTAAAATACAAACATTTAGCATTTATATGAATAATTAGGACTGAAAATACATTTTCCCATTGTTTATCTTTAAGGTTAACGATTTCATTGAATGCAAACTTAGCTACTACCATGCAATTAGCTTCATCTAAAAAATTTGTTGTAGATTAAAAAAGAAGGCAATTTTTTGGTCGACTAGTGAAAAGATTTATTATTTGGCAGGACGATAACTTATTGTTTGACCAACAGCTTGGGGTTGCTTTGGCGCCATCGTACCCCCTACGGCTTCTGTTCGTTTGTGTATTTACTACCACGATATTACTATTAAATATGTAATATTCTACAAGAGAGAATCTTGGGCACATTCATAAAATTAGAACTTACCAAATGGTGTTATCGCCTTATTTTGCGATAATTTATCTCATTGTAACAATATTTCATTAGATGGATTCCGCGAACGCATAGTTTAGTTTATTTATAAATGATAATAATAATTGACTTAATTTCAATATTATGTAAAATTTAGAAATCAGATTAATCACAAACGAAAGTTCCTAATTGCCTATTATTATTAAAGTCGAGACAAAGAGTTCAATTTTTTCAAAATTAGAAACCAGGAAAATCCTATAAATTATACAAAAAGTTGTTTGTTATAAATTTTGCTGTATACACGCGCTTTGTTTACAAAAAATGTGCAATTTTTAGATTTAGTACTCTGTTTATTATCGAATGTACAATACATTGAGTTCCTATATCTGAAAGATGTATGCGTGTTTCAGGCTCCAGGAAACGAATACACTTTGTAGCTGAAATTATTAAATGCTTATAGAAAAACTAATAGAAAAACAAACAAATAATGCAAAAATAATTCAAAATCTCCAAAGACAGAACCGAATTTGAAAGTTTGCAAGAAATTATTATAATAATAGGTAAATAAGGTGGAATTCGAATTACCGTCGTTCTTAGGCTTTTATACAGCTACCTTTCTGGTTTACAATTAAATAATATTTTGTCAAGTTTCAAAAAGAATGAAAAATCTCCATGACTGAGACTCTTGAAATTTTTTCATATTTTGTTGACCGACGTAATTTTCTCAAGTTTCGCTCGAATTTTAACATCTTTAGAATATCAATTTAATTAATCAAAATTTGAATTTGGAGAAATTAATAAAATTATAAGTAAATTTTAGAAACTTTTAGAAGTACAAAAAAACAAACATAGTCGACCTGAATTATAAATTGAAAAAGAAAATATAGTTGAAGTGATAAGTAGATATCTTATCCCAACACATTACCAACAAAACTATTTAAATCAGCAGGGCCGCATTCGGCAACATTGTTAAATGAAAAATATAGCAAACAAAATTTATAATTTCTACAAAATCTTACTGAATAACCGCGGTTTCGAACTTATCCAGCGATGTTGGATAACTACAATATCCTTTATTTTTCAGAAAACCGAGCTCATTTTATAAACTTTTTCGATTACATGTGATATTGTTCCTCTTTGATTTATAATATTTAATAACATTAAGGGCCAGGGTACAATATCCCGGACTTTTTGTCTGTGCAGATTTTTAAAAATATTTTTTTACAGTTAGTTAGAGAACTCGATATTTCCAATAATAACGCTAAAAATCGATTTTTAAAATCAAAAAATCGGGCTGTTTTCGCATTGTATTGCCAGTACGTGCGTTCCGATATGCACGAATTAACAGGTCGGTAGATGTGGATAAACTTTTATGGATAAAAAATTTTAAGTATAGCTGGGGTTTACCCTATACTCCGCAGCCCCCGGTCTCTAAAAATTTGGTTTATAATTTGGGCTAATTGGGATATTATTAGTTCCTTAAATGTGACTCCTTAAAGTTAGGATCAATTAGTCTTTACCCTATACTCCGCAGACCCCCCGGTCTCTAAAAATTTGGTTTATAATTTGGGCTAATTGGGATATTATTAGTTCCTTAAATGTGACTCGTTAAAGTTAGGATCAATTAGTCTTTCTTGATCGGTTATGCTGATCTCTTCAATTTATTTCTAATAAAAAGTAAACCAAACAAACCTGCCTCACTTTTAAAAGGCAAAACATTCAATGTTTACCGATTATGAGTTGGGTTTATTATAGCTCTTTGATTTTCTTGAGAACGATGACATATTTTATTGGGGGGAATTTATAATCCTCTCTTTCCCATATTATCGATCACTACTTTATATTTTATTTACTAAAAATTTTCACTATTCATCGCTTAATATTGATGACCATAAATTTGCAAATTTATCTATCACAGTTTGAGTATTTCTGGGGGATACTCCATAAAACTTTGGTTTATAATTTGGACTAATTGGGATATTAGTTACTTGAGTGTGACTTGTTAAAGTTAGGATTTATTAGTTTTTCTAGATCGGTTATACTGATCTTTTCAATTTATTTGTAATAAAAAATAAACTGCACAAACTAGGGGTTTTGGGGGAGGGGGGGGGAGAGTAGAACACCCTCCAGTGTCTCACTGTGGAAAGGCAAAACATGCAATGTTTACAGATTACGAGTAGGGTTTATTATAGCGCTTTGGTTTTCTTGAGAACGATGACATTTTAACCTGGGGGGAATTCATAATCTTCTTTCCCTCCAAATTCTCGGTCACTGCTTTATATTCCTTGTACTAAAAACTTTCACTATTAATCGCTTAATACTGATAACCATAAGTTTACAAATTTAGCTATCACAGTGTAAGTGTTCCTGGAGGGTGCTCCACACCCCCCAGACCCCCCGGTCTCTAAATCTTTGGTTTATAATTAGGGCTAATTGGGATATTAGTTACTTGAGTGTGACTCGTTAAAGTTAGGATCAATCATTTTTTCTTGATCGGTTATGCTGATCTCGTTAATTTATTTCTAATAAAAAGTAAACCGAACAAACCGGGGGGTCTGGGGGGTGTGGAACACCCTCTAGTGCCTCACTTTAAAAGGCAAAATATTCAATGTTTACAGATTATGAGTAGGGTTTATTATAGCGCTTTGATTTTCTTGAGATCGATGACATATTTTATTGGGGGGAATTCATAATCCTTTCTCCCCCAGATTCTCGATCACTGCTTTATATTTTTTTTACTAAAAATTTTCACTATTCATCGCTTAATATTAATGACAATAAATTTGCAAATTCATCTATCACAGTTTGAATGTTCCTGGGGGGTGCTCCACACCCCCAGACCCCCGGTTTCTAAATCTTTGGTTTATAATTAGGGCTAATTGGGATATTAGTTACTTGAGTGTGACTCGTTAAAGTTAGGATCAATTAGTTTTTCTTGATCGGTTATGCTGATCTTGTTAATTTATTTCTAATAAAATGTAAACTGCACAAACCGGGGGGTCTGGGGGGTGTTGAACACCCTTCAGTGCCTCACTGTGGAAAAGCAAAACATTCAATGTTTACAGATTACAAGTAGGCTTTATTATAGCGATTTGATTTTCTTAAGAACGATGGCATTTTATACTAGGGGAATTCATAATCCTCACTCCCCCCAGATTCTCGGTCACTGCTTTATATTCCTTGTGCTAAAAATTTTCACTATTAATCGCTTAATACTGAAGACCATAAGTTTGCAAATTTATCTATCACAGTTTGAGTGTTCTTGGGGGGTGCTCCACACCCCAAACCCCGGTCTCTAAAACCATATTTCTGGTATGGGTTTTTGTGCTTTATTACTAAACTTGACTTCTTAAATTTAAAAAAACAAATTATTTTAATTCAATTTTTTGTAATAATTTTTTCAGTTTTACATTAATTTCAATAAGTGTGCAATTGACACACCTAGCACACGTGGAATTTGAGAATGGAATTTGCTAGTAATAACAGATGGGGACCTATCTCAGTTAAGAGAATAGCACCCTGTGACACTTACAGTCACACCTATTTTTATTTTAATTGTACTGTCAATGTACAAATTGGTAAAATGTTAAAAGCAATAAACAAAAATAATTTGTTAAATCTAAGTAAATGTACTGTTCGAAAATTATTTTTATTTACAATAAAATTGAATTGTCAAGTTTGCTGTGTTAGGAAATGTTTACTCCTTCAAGTCATCTACGTTTGAAATTCGATACATTCAATTGACATGAATCATGTGAGCTGACTAATGTAATCGCAGCAAAATGTAGATTTATTTTGATTTTAACATATATATGTTCTTCACGTGACTGTTTTTATGCGATAAATTTATCGCATGGAAAAAACTTTTTTTTAAATGTGTTGCAAACAATATATTTTATAGCTACTTATGAAGTTAAGAATTTTCTTAACGATTGTCGCTATCCCTCGCATAATAACAGATTTGAGAGTACAAAAAACTGAAGAATATTTTATTTGATAAATTGCTTTGAAGTCGTTGAAAAGTTACAGATGTCAAAATGTTCTTTGTATAATGCATACCTGCACTTACGACCCTCTTAAGTAGCATGCCTTTGCACCATCAGTACACTAGGTTTTGTACTTTTAGGATCATCCTAATAATAGTTCAATTAAATATGGGAGTCACATTAGCTATAATATAAGTTAACCATGATTAAGATATTCTTTTTCACGCTAGGAGATAAAAATATCAATATATTGCTGTGTTCCGTTTTTATCTAATAAATTTAAGATCTCGGAGACAATGTCAGTTACCTTTTGATTTTTGTTGTTAATTTTCTACAACTCAGCTCTTTGAAGTTTTTTCTAATTTGATTAAAAGATTAGACTGCCATTTATATCATTTGATAGAGAGGTAGAGGATCCATTGTAAAGTAAGCAATTTAATTTCTCGAATCATTGTTTTTACAAATCGTTTCCAAAAAATGTTTAGGGAATCTAAGCTCGAATGAAAGTTGTCTTCAAAATTGGGCTTCGCTTTCGAAACCTATTTATCCTGCCTCTATTTATATAAAATATAATATGTTTAGTAATTTGCTCCTTGTTCTTCTTATTGAGTAAACTACTATTTTAAAAAAAAAAAGTAATTATTATTTTTTTACTATGTTCGTTTGAACCTAATCTCTACAGTAGAAATAGAGCAGGTTAATTAATACGAGAAAAATTCTAATTTTGTCAAATCACAACATAAAACAAAAGAAATCTAAATTTAATTTTTTCTTCTAAAGGGTCTACCAATCAGGGGTTTGTTTTAAATTTTAAAAGAAACACATATTTTGTATGAAAATTTTCTAATTCTCTACTGAAATATGTTGTAGGGGCTTGAACATTTATGAATGGAAAACAATATCCGGTAAATGTCCTCCACGACTACGTTTGCAGACGTCGATTCTTTTAACAAAATTTTCAAAAAAATAGGGACCAATGATGCCCCTACCCATAAACCACACCATACAGTGACACGAGATGGATGTAGTGGTTGTTCAACAACTGCTTTTGGATTTTCAGAAGCCCAAATTCGACAATTTTGCTTGTTAACATACCCGTTTAAGTGAAAATGTGCTTCGTCCGAAAAGATGATTTTTTCTGAAAAACAAGCACCACGTTCAATGATCCAATCAGCAAATCTAAGACGTTGAGAATGATCTGCTGGCTTTAATTCTTGTACCAGTTGTATCTTATAAGGCTTTAGAGCTAAATCCTTCCGTAAAATTCGCCATGTGGTCATTGTGGACAGGCCTAATTGTTGAGAACGTCGTGAAACCGATAAATTTGGGTCCTCTGTGACACTTTCACGTACTGCAGCAATATTTTCGATTGAACGACATGGACGAGCACATATTTTGTGCTTACGTTTACTACTGAACCGGTGGACTCAAATTTTCGCACTAAATTCGCAATTGTAGTCTCAGATGGACGATCGTTACAAATAAAAATATCGCGAATTTTGCGAAATGTAGTCTTCACGGATCGACCATTTTCATAATGGATTTGAATTATCTTAACACGATTTTCGAGCGAAATCAAAGGCATTATATTAAATGTTGACCTTTTATTATACATATGATAAAAACTGAATAACAGAACTGCCTACTTGACCTATTTAAACCCAAAATTTTAAAAAACAAACCCTGATTGGTAGACCCTTTACAAAACACTGAATCCTAGTACCTACATATGTGAATTATGATGAAACTAAAACCAAATTAAAATAATCTTATGATTAAGAAATTAATATTCTCGAGCCTAAATTGTCCGAGCAAGTAGCGTCAGAAGTTCTGAGCAAAGCAAAAGAAACAAAAAAATTAATGTCAAGTATTTTAAGAAAGACAACAATAAAGATGTGCGGAATTTGGCGAAGTGTTACCAGTGTTAACTATTATGTATGCAATAAATCTGGTACCTACGGCTTTATTGACAAGATGTGCTCGATAAACTTGATGATAAATGTATTTTTAGTATGGATATGGATGCATCTTGAGAACTTCGTAAATTTTGGATAATAAAAGTAACATATAAATAATTTATTTTCAATTAATATCTCTTATAAGTAAATCTATTTTAGTTTGTCTGGTTGTAACCATCGTAAAATTGAGTAAACTATTAAGAAATTTTGGAATGAGTTTCGAAGTTGTTGCGTCTCCAATGCAATTAAATTACAAAATCAAAAATATGCGCAGAATTTTTAAACTAAATTATGATTTGTTATGCAATAATTAAATTTTTGGATCGTTTGGATAAATGATTAAATTATTTACATTTTTGACCAGTATCCATTCTGGATTTGATGAGATCAGACTTTCTGGTTCAGGTGGGCGAAGGGTGGTTCATACTTATCTAAGATAAGTTATTTCTTACTGACATGGAGTAATTTATATTTATAATTTTCTTGTAATTAAATTTTTAATAATAAAGTTTCTTTTCAAATTTTTGTTATTAATTATTTAGTTTTGTTTTAAATTTAATCTAAGTTTAAAATTTTTACCGTGAATTGTGTTTTCTTAATTTTCCGGTTGTTTTTGATTTTCAGTCCGATTTGGCGTTACTTTTCCAAATTTTGTTGAAACACTTCTTAAATCCTTTAATCTAATTATTCTGATTTTGTTCTACGTTTCCTTGTGCGCACTTCGCTTCGTTTATAAAACTTTTATTTTTTAGCTAATAATTCTTTTTAAGATCGCCATCTCTGCGGCCTCCATTAATCACCAACTTCCAAAATTTCAATTTATTATTTTTAATAAAATTCATTTCCAATTTTTTATTTGATTGATTTAAATTAGTTAACTTTATTTACAGCAGAATTTTAACCTTTGAACTGTTTTTAAAAAGAACTACCATTTCACAATTTAGAAATTTTTAAATTCCCACCATAATTTAAAATCCTTTTCAGTTCAAAAATCTCCCTGTAGCTTTCATATTAAAATTAAATCATTTTTTGGTCCTGTTTATATGATTTTTTTTTTTCTGCTATCAATTCAGTATATCCAATACAGCTCTTCCCAGCTCAAACCCCAAATAGACGAATAAGTCAAAAATCGTTAGCAGGCGACGTGCTGCTACACTGGCGGCTTTCTACGTATGCTAGGTGTCACAATTGCACTTATGTTGAAATGTAAAGCTAACATTACAAAATCTAAAATAAGAAGAAAAAAATAAAAATTTTAAATTTGAGAAGCCAAAGTTCTTCTCTATCTTAGTCTATAGTTTCTTAGTTTATTCTTTAAGGAAACCCCAGCATACTTCTCTCTATTGCCCTTTGTGCTAACCTGTTCTGGGTTCTAATACTGGGAATTTTTATCAGAAAATTTAAGTTTTCACAATAAATATTACCTACTTGGCCGTTGCTATGATAACGCGACAGTTTCAGTCAGTATTCATGCTGAGCTGTTTGGTTTTTTATTGTTTGTATAATTGACATACCATGTAATTTGATGGTTTGATGGTAATAACTCTTCAGAGTAAAGAGTAACCTTTCCATTTACCTATACCTTTGCAATGTTTAATTTGTTTGCATTTGGAGAAATCTAGTGAAACACGTAGATGTGAAGCCGTTTAGGTTGATTGGGAATTCGTTAAACTTCGATTAGGTTAGGTTAGCATTCTTTCGACTGGAAAAAGGTTGGAGGTAGCCAAAGACACCAACAGAAAATAATAGAGAAATATAAATACTTTAGTGACTCCTCATTGTCAAAATAAAATAATACCACAGATTAATAAAACGTTCTCCTGCAATTAATTAATTCTAATCGAGAACCTACATAAAAAATGATTTATGATCTATTCATTGATTAAATTCAGACCATAGACTTAATTTAGTAATTAACTACAGAATGAATCATTTATCGATCGCCCAAATAGGATTTATAAACAATTTAACACAAAAATGTACGTTAACTCAGGCTCGTAGCCAGGATTTTATTTCGAGGGGGACACTTGAAAAAATTTTCTAACTTGAAAATACACAAACCTATTTATTTTCAAAATTCAAATCTTTTTCGCTTTCAATAAGAATTTTTAACAGCTTGGGTGGGGAAGGCGCCCGCCTGGTTACGGGCCTGTTTACTCATAATCTGTAAACATTGAATGTTATGCCTTTCAACAGTGAGGCACTGGAGGGTATTCCACCCCGCCCGCCGTTTGTGCAGTTTATTTGTTACTAGAAATAAATTGAAGATATCAGCTTAACGATATCAGCTTAAAGATTTAGAAAAACTAATTAATCTAATTTTAACTCACACTCAAGTAACTGATATTCTAATTAGCTCAAATTATAAACTAAAGTTCTATAGACCGGGGGTCTGGGGTGGGGAGTACCCCCAGGAATACTCAAACTGTAATAGATAAATTTCCAAACTTATGGTCATCAGTATTAAGCGATTAATGGTGAAAATTTTTAGCACATGGAATATAAAGCAGTGACCGAGAATCTGGGGGGAAAGAGGATTATGAATTCCCCCCAATTAAATATGTCATTGTTCTCAGGAATACCAAAGCGCTATAATAAACCCTAGGCATTATCTGTAAATATTGAATGTTTTGCGTTTTAAAATGAGGCACTGGAGGGTGTTCCACCCCCAGACCCCCAGTTTGTGCAGTCTATTGGTTATTATTATTATTATTAAAGCAGCGTTACATTCCTAAGAATAGAGCTGTCCCTTTTGGGACTTACAAAATCCTCTTTTGAGAGGATTGGTCCTCTTAGCAGTCTATTGGTTAGTAGAAATAAATTGAAGATATCAGCTTAACCGATCTAGAAAACCGAATTTATTATAATTTTAACGAGTCACACTCAAGTAACTGATATCCTAATTAGCCCAAATTATACACCAAAGTTTCAGAAACCGGGTGGTCTGAGGGGTGTGGGGCACCCTCCAGGTACACTCAAACTGAGATAGATAAATTTGCAAACTTATGGTAATCAGTATTAAGCGATTAATGGTAAATATTTTTAGCACAAGGAATATAAATATAGGTGACCGTGAACTGGGGGGACAGAGGATTATGAATTCTCTCCAATAAAATATGTCATCGTTGTCAAGAGAACTAAAGCGCTATAACAAACACTACTTATAATCTGTAACCATTGAATGCTTTGCCTTTCAACAGTGAGGCACTGGAGGGTGTTCCACACCCCCCAGACCCCCCGGTTTGTGCGGTTTATTTTTTACTAAATAAATTGAAGATACTAATCTTAATTAATCTTAATTTTAACAAGTCACACTCAAGTAATTAATATCCCAATAGCTCAAATTATAAACTAAAGTTTTAGAAACCGGGGGGCCTGGGGGGTGTGGAGCACCCCCCAGGAATACTCAAACTGGGATAGATAAATTTCCAAACTTATGGTCATCAGTATTAAGCGATTAATAGTGAAAATTTTTAGCACAAGGAATATAAGTAACCGTGAACTGGGGGAGAGAGAATTATGAATTCCCCAGTATAACATGCCATCATTCTCAAGAAAACCAAAGCGCTATAATAAATCCTACTCATAATCTGTAAACATTGAATGTTTTGCGTTTCAAAAATGAGGCACTGGAGGGTGTTCCACACCCCCCAGACCCCCCGGTTTGTGCAGTCTATTTGTTACTAGAAATAAATTGAAGATATCAGCTTAACCGATCTAGAAAAACGAATTAATTCTAATTTTAACGAGTCACACTCATGTAACTGATATCCTAATTAGCTCAAATTATAAACTAAAGTTTTATTGATCGGGGGGTCTGGGGGGTGTGGAGCACCCCCCAGGAATACTCAAACTGTGATAGATAAATTTCCAAATTTATGGTCATCAGTATTAAGCGATTAATAGTGAAAATTTTAGCACAAGGAATATAAAGCAGTAACCGACAATATGGGGAGAGAGGATTGTGAATTCCCCAATAAAATATGTCATTGTTCTCAGGAATACCAAAGCGCTATAATAAACCCTACTCATCATCTGTAAACGTTGCATGTTTTGAGTTTCAAAATGAGGTACTGGAGGATGTTTCACACCCCCAGGCTCGCGGGTTTGTGCAGTCTATTTGTTACTAGAAATAAATTGAAGATATCAGCTTAACCGATCTAGAAAAACGAATTAATTCTAATTTTAACAAGTCACACTCAAGTAACTAATAGACCTGGGAGACTATAGAGTCTATAGGGGTCTAATAGGAGTCTGGGGGTGGTGTGGAGCACCATCCATGTACACTTAGACTGTGATAAATGAATTTGCAAACTTATGGTAATCAGTATTAAGCGATTAATAGTAAAAGTTTTCAGCACAAGGAATATAAAGCAGTGATCAAGAATCTGGGAGAACTGTAGATTATGACTTCCCCCCAGAATAATATGTCATGTCAGATAAAGTATGTCATCGTTCTCAAGAATAACAAAGCGCTATAATAAACCCTACTCATAATCTGTAAACATTGAATGTTTTGCTTTTTAAAAAGAAAGGCACTGGAGGGTGTTCCACACCCCCCAGACCCCCCGGTTTGTGCAGTCTATTTGTTACTAGAAATAAATTAAAGATATCAGCATAACCGATCTAGAAAAACTAATAAATCCCAATTTTAAACAGTCACACTCAAGTAATTATATTCCAATTAGCTCATGTTATAAACTAAAGTTTTATAGACCGGGGGGTCTGGGGTGTGTGGAGCACCCCCCAGGAATACTCAAACTGTGATAGATAAATTTTCAAACTTATGGTCATCAGAATTAAGCAATTAATAGTGAAACTTTTTAGCGCAAGGAATATAAAGGAGTAACCGAGAATCTGAAGGGAGAAAGGATTGTGAATTCCCTCCAATAAAATATGTTATCGTTCTCAAGAAAACCAAAGCGCTATAATAAACTTTACTTACAGGCCCGTAGGCAGGATTTCATTTGGGGGGAGACACTTATAAAAATTTTTCAACTTGAAAATAGCTGCACCTATTTATTTAAAAAATTATATTTTGTACTTTGAAAAAGAATTTTTTTAACATTTCAGGGGGGGGGGGTCAACCGTACGGGGTACGGGTCTACGCTAACCGCTGCCATACATCGACATAAATTATCCTTATCAATTAAAATCTGAAGGCGGTCATTGGCCTGTTTATTAGCGCGATCAACTGCTAACGTAAGACGTCCCGGTTCGAATCCGGGTAGAGGCTTACTTTACAATGCCATCTTCGTGCTTCGAAAGGCACGTAAAGATGGATAAGCACGTATAAAATATGGTAACAGCAAAGAGTATATAGATTTAATTTATATACTTTTTGGTAACAAGCATATCTGAGACCAGCCTAGCAAGCTACTTCAGCTGTAAAACAAATAATATGCTTACAGTAGGAAGATGCATGCAAAGAAGAAGAAGAAGAACATCAAATTAAATATGATCGGAATAGACTGTTAGTCGCTCTAACCTCTTGGACCTCTCTAGTTCGTGATTGATTTGGAAACTCGCTTTAGCATGGGATGAAGGGGAAGCTTGCAATTTATTTGATTACTAAATAAGTAAAATATATTGCTTCTGTACACTTTTGTCCTCGATGAGTGTGATCGAGTAACGTCCAATAAAGTGTTTCTAATTTATATTAGCAAACCCCAAACAGTTACCTGTAATTTAGTTAAATCGGTTTGTTTTCTTAACCATCATAGATTTTATTTAAATATCGACATGTGTAGTATATTATGGGGAACCCCGTGGTTTTGTTTAAAATGTTTATTTACCTTCAAAATCAAAATTGAAATGAAGCTTTTGGCGAGATCGTAAAAACAATATTTCAATCATAATAGCACGTAAATTAGACGTGAATACAGTTGTGATAAACGAATATTACCTTCAAAAAGTAAAATTTAACCATTTTCTATATAATCAATTTTTCTTATAAGCTAAATCGACAATGAGATAAAAACATGTTTTCTTGTTTTTAACTTGATGGTTTTTGGGATACATCGCCGTGTGTTAGATTTCAATGACCTAATAATAAAAATGTTTTTCAAATCGTGCATCTGCCCCTGTTCGATTCCAATATACTATTAAAAAGCCATCAAAATTGCACATAAAACAATTTAAAATAAATAAAAATACCTCCGGTTTGCGCATAATTTAATAATGCCCCATTTTCCTTAATAATCCTTACGAACATAAAAGCTAAATAAATTTTATATTTTACGTTTTTTTTCATTGAGAATTTTAATTTACCTCAATTTTAAATAATTAACTGCATTTTATATCTTTAAAAGTTAAAGCAGACGCGGCATTACAAATTAAAACTATTTAAGCAATTTAGCCTTAAATTTATATTTAATTTTAACATTGAATTGAAGTAACATTGAAAATTAAAAAAAAATGTATTTCTATAAAATTTATGTGAGGCAAAAATCGCATTATTTGTCAGCGGTAGAAAATAAATTTCACCCACTAAAATAAAACATTGCGGATTTCAATCAACCTAAATATTTATTCAAAACAGTAACAAATCGTAAGCGACTTTCGTTGAAAACGTTTTATTTACCCTTAGTAAACGAACAACGAGTGATGCGATACAAAAAGTTAAAAAGAATTTTGTTATTGTCAAATTTTTCCATTTTTTTTGGTTGAGTAATTTCGAAATTTTGTTATTAATGGCGAAAGTCGCCGTCGGAGAATAACCAAGTGCGGCTCACTGCGGTTGGCTGGTTGAGTGAATATGGCAGAATTATTTTTGATTTATAATAATATGTTAAAGATTATATTAGAACGACTCTGTGCAACATTTTAGTTCTTTGATCTATTTTATTACAGTTTACAAAGATAATTTTGTTTTCCTTAAATTTTCATTTTCAAACTGCAACGAAACTTAATTTTAGTATCAAGTTTATTTTTATGATTGTATTCAAAGTTTTACTTAGAATTTGATCAATTAATTGATCAACAGATTAAAATAGGTTCTTGTGTATTTACAGTAATTTTGCTAATAATAACGAAATTGTAGGCGACCGCATGGAAAATTAACAAAAATATTGTTATAAAAATAGATTTTTTTATAATTTATTACGCGAATATATTTTGAATCGCTTTAAATATAAATCAAGTTATTGTACTGTTCATGTCTTTAAATAAAGTTGTTGCAGTTATAATTAGCTTATCGATTACAATAATTTATGTATTTTAAAAATAAATTTGTCAATCCATCATTTTTGCAATGTCAAATTTAAAAAAATCGAAATGTATGAGTATTTGTAAATTAGAAGAATTGGTTGCAATTATGAGCAAGATTAATGAAAACCAATAACTCTTATCAATCTAATCGACCAGACAATACAACAGTGGTCGGCAACCTTTTCACTACGTGCGAAACCCCGAGCGACTGACCTACGACAAACAACGTTAGCACGTCAAAACGCCGAAAACAAAAAAGCTGAAGTTAAAATGCCGAAAAAACAGCGGAAACAAAAATACCGAAAACAAATACAACGAAAACCAAAAACGTCGAAAACAAAAACGCTGAAGTCAAAATGCCGAAAACAAAAACGACGAAAACAATAACTGCGAAAACAAAAACTCCAATTTTTAAAACAATGAATTTTTAAAAGTAAAATTTTCTGGTTTATTAAATTTGGTGATTTTTTAGCTCACTTCTGGCGATTTTATTTTTTAACCAATCTGGGCAATGGTACTAATACTTAAAAAAAACGTTTTATCAACTTCAACCAAACACAATAAAATATCGAATATTCAGTTTCAAATGAAGAGTGATTAACCATGGATTTACGTTTTATCAAAAGGCAAAAAGAGGCAGACCAACTTCTTTATGAAGGCTTTATTTACAACCAAGACAGAAGACATAACGATAGGACTCACTGCAAATGCGCAAAATACTTTCCATTCAAGTACAAAGGACGTGTTATCTTTATCACCGAATGAGGACAAGTGTTTTGTTTATCGGGATCTCATAACCACGTAGTCAGAGTTACCCAAATAAAAGCCAAAAAAATTCTGAAAGAAATCAAAGAAAGTAGTGAAACTGTGGTTAACTCGGTAGTTTGTTTTCGGTTTTTTGTTTTCGACAGTTTTATTTTCGGCATTTTGACTTTGGTGTTTTTGTTTTCGGCGTTTTTGTTTTCTCACCAAACTCGGTGGTTTGTTTTCGGCATTTTTATTTTCGGCATTTTGACTTTGGTGTTTTTGTTTTCGGCGTTTTTGTTTTCGATATTTTTGTTTTTTGAATTTTTGTTTTCGGAGTTTATGTTGTCGGTGTTTTTGTTTTTGGTATTTTCATTTTGGCGTTTTTGTTTTCGGTGTTTTTGCTTTCGGTGATTTTGTTTTCGGCGTTCTGACGTTGAATTCAAAAGACACTCAAACCAACCTGATATGTGGAGATTATAAATTCTAAATTGACTTATGACAAATCATATCGACTGAATCACTGTATTGATTTAAAATTTTAAAATTAAAACTTTTGAATTAAAACAATAAACCTTAAAAAAATAATAAATTATTTTCTAAAATGTTCTTTAACCTAACAACCGAAGCCCAACTCTCGGTGAATTACATCCAGTACTTATGCAATTACCTTTGACTTTGTCGTCCCATTCCAATACTGCATCGGTTATATCTCCCCAGAATATTCCACACCTTCAGGGTGGAGGTAATGTTCCTGAACTCAAAAGAACACGTTTTCTATAAAAATAGCTTCATCAAATAAAAGAAGACATTAATACAAGTCTTTTAAAGTGAGGTAGAATTTTATAGGTCTTATATTAAGCTCACAATTCAAATTTGTAGTTCACAAAATTGCCATAACAAAAATACATGGGAGAGAAATATTGCGCAATATTACGTAAAAATTAATGCATTCTTTTAACAATCTGCGCATTCAGAGTGAGTTCTCCCGCTCAACCTACAGCGACGTACCAGTCGCTCCCAAGCATTCGTCGCGTCAAAGTTCTATAATTTCGAGTATTTTCGCGTCCCAGGGTTGTGTGTCCAAATGGGCGCCGCCGAAGGCGGCGTCAACCATTTGCAAATCTACTAAAATTTAATTTTTGATGGGCGGAATTAGAATTTGAAAAGAGTCGATGGGAAAATTAAATTCTAATTAATTTTTAAAGCCGTTTTTTTCTAAAATTTGTGGATCAACAGCAAATTTTATATTTTTTATTACGCGAGCTCAAAATGGGGGTGCGAATGCAAAAAAATCTCAATAAATTTAATTTAAAAACAAAGAGAAGGGGTCAATGACATCTCCCGTCAACTTTGTAATTTAGAAAATATAGTTTATTATAACAGATACACTGTAAAAATTTTACTGGTCTCCTGTGTGGTAAATCTTATCAAGGGGTTGGGGGGGGGGGGGGGCAAAATTTAAAAAGAACACCTGACGTAATTAATTAACGTCCCCTTTCTTGGCGATAAATATGTACATACTCTTAATATTAAATGTAAATTTTATCGAGGAGATAAATTAAAAATTGGGATTCAATACAATTTAATTTTGAAGTTATGTACAAATTCTACCAAAAATCGTCGTAAATACTACCCGAATTTTTACAATAATTTAAAAAAAATTTATACTGTCAAGTAAAATGTTATTTTATAATTTGACTAATCACTTTTAATTTGTTTTAAATTTATTGTTATTATTTATGTTTTTATGTTTTCATTAATTTCATTTTTTTTAAATTAAAAATTTTTGTTTTTAAATTAAAATTTGTTTTCATTTTACGCAGTGTTTGTTGTATTCTTTATTTTCCGGCTGTTGTGTTTGAGTCACATTCGCCTTTGTCTCCTCAAAATATACGAGCATCTTTCATTTTTAAATTAAATGTTTTTTGTCTTTTAAAGATTTTGTTATTTTAGTTTTTGTAATTTTCAGCTGCCTCCCCCGTGCCCCACTATCAGGACACAAAACATTAAATATTAGCAATTTAAGGAAGTTTTGGCTTATAATTTGTAGAAATGACATTTTTATAAAAATAAAATTTGGTTTTAAATTTTAACTTTGTTGTTTTATTGTTATTCTTTGTGTTATAGTTATTACTACAATAATTTGATGTAGTGACAATTGCTTTAGATGCCATAAATGTCACAAAATTTTGGAAAAGGTACGAAACTAAACTAAACGATTTTTGCGCCAAAGGCGACGACAATGTTTACATTGCTCATACGGCGATGTGATATGCGTTTCCCTACAGAATTGTGCAGTTCAGTGGATGTCGCGAACCCGCATAATCGAGTTTGTTATTTAAAATCTGTTCCTGTCAGGGAATGATATTGAATTGTAATTATTTAGATTTATATTTCAGTTGTATTTCGCTTACTTTGCTTATTTTTTTACATTAAATAATTAAAACTAAAGTTGTTTATCATTTTTTGATAAAAAAATTGCTTTTTTTCCTCTAAATTAATACAAATATTGTGCGTTTAAGGGTAATTATTAGAGTATAAAATTCGTCAAATGATGGCGCAACCCGGATGTAATTTTCTTGAAGCGAATCGGTCAATCATAAATGAGAATAAATTTGATCGATATTATGAGTAAAATCATTAACCTTAACCTCATTTATGAAAAAACTACACTCAAAACAAAAGAAGTTTACTTTGAATTTTGTTTGTCAGAAATTCAAAAATTTATATTTCTATCTTTTATCGTTTGCAAGTTAAAGTGTTATATCGAATTAAAAACGGTTTAATGCACCCCCCCCGTGGCTGTGGCTTTATCAGTAAGCACTTTATGTGCCATGCAGCGTAAGGGGTAAACATATTAAAAAATTCTCTAGGAATTGCAAGATTTACAAGGGTTTTCCAGAATTTCCAAGGATATCTAAACAATTCCAAATAAATTTTTGGGAATTTCAAAATATTAAAAAGTGATATTTCACATGTTGTATATCTACAAGATTTGGAATTCCAAAGACTTTTAAATTAATTTTTAAAATTGTAGGAATTTTGAAGAAGTATTATGTCCCGCAATGATCAAATATTTGAAAATTTGGAATTCCAAAAGATTTCAGGAATTTTAAAGATTTACCGAGAATTTCAAAGATTTTCAAAAAATATTTAGAATTCACAAATTGGTAAATATGGCATATTTAATACTGCCGCCTTTTTGAAATTTCATCATGTTGCAGAGGAAATAGTGGGTCTAGAAAATTCATAATCTACAAATAATGTACACTTAATATGATTTTAATTATCCCCTCATGCAGTATAAACTGTAACAACGTTGTATCTACATTTGCATTGGTATGCACAATTTTTTTTTGAGTGATAGTGCGAGCAATTTTGTCTGACGAGAGAAAAGTTGTAGTTTTGGTTGATTTTGAGTGTGAAGTGACGCAATTCGTCTCATAGCGAGATATCAACTGCCGTTGTAACAAGTAGCAATAGCGAAATTGGGGGAAAAACTATTTATATATTATACCTACATGTTTGCCAAAGTGATGTTCATAGTGGTAAGGCGTAGTAGGGTAGGCAACACTCAGTGTAGTAAATCTCGACGGGTTTGCAGTGGCGAGAAACATTGAATTGGCGAGAAACCTTACAAGGGAGTATTGGCAGTGGAGGGAAGGCAAAAAGTAATTGGAGAAGGATTGAAAGAGAGAAAAAGCTGCGATCTCCTAGGACCTAACAGGTCAAGGCTCAACGTGGGAACAACCATCCAGCACAAAGTTAATTAGAAGAATAAAAGCAAGAAAACACTGCAGAAATAAATACTAGTAAATTCAAACAGTGAAAACCAATTATCCGAATACACAAAACGAAAGAGATCTTCAAGCGCCAAATTTGAATTTGGAAAAATAAAAAAAAATTGTAAATAAAATTTTTAAAAATGCAAAAAAATGACAAACATAGTCGACCTTAATTATTATAAATGGAATCTTTTTATTAAAAATTACTTTTATTTTTAATATTTAGGAAAAGTATGATAAAGTCATGGGCATGGTCACATCCGATTTTTTATCTTGATAAGTAGGTAGGTAACTAATAAACAAATATTTTAAAAAACTGATACAATCATAAAGCGAAACTTTCAAGTTTCAGCCCTCGTCTTATCCACGAAAACTTGGGTCGTCATAGTAACATAGCGATGTTCTGATGCGCCTGTGTGTTATGCTACTCATGCACCTTTTTTATACGATGTTCTTTTTTATGCAACACGCACTGCAGTTTTGAGTGAAAAATAGTATCTAGCTAGGAGCGTGAAATCAAAATTTGGTGCAGTGAAAGAATGTAAATAAAATTTTAACAGTTAAGTACAAAAAAACTTGCGCTGCAGGATCAGCTACAAGAAGTATTTATATCAATTTTTTAAATTGTGAGTTTAAATTTATTATTTAATAAAATGATATTGGCAATAAAAAATATTTTCTTCTCTATTTCTATTTTCTTCTTCTATTATGAAATTTTCCACGAGAGAAATGTTTTGGATTTGCTTTTTCGTTTTTCAACTGATCTAAAGTAAAAAATATAAAATAGATATCTACAAATTAATTAAAAATTCATAGTACCAAATTGACAAAAAGCGTGGGGCTATTAATTGCATGCAGAATCACTCCGTGCTTTTCGTTAATAAATTATTAATAAGTATTTGGTTTGAAAGCGAAAAGTAAAAATTTTAAAAGTGCTATCGATTTTATAATCTACAAGCACAATAAACACAATTTTAATGCTGATATAGTTAATCTCACGAATAATTTATAAGACTTCATTTTGACACCCTAACACTGTAATGTTATTAGAGAACGGAAATATTTTACCTTGCGAAAGCAGCTTTCGTCACTTCCACGAGGGGTGGAAAATACATCATGAGTTTTATCATTATCACTCAACTTATTTATACAATAAATCGCTTTCTTTACAGGGAACCCATTTATATGTAAATAATCACGTTCCATATTTCCCAAACACATTCATTACAAAAATTAGAACATTTCAATTTACTTATTCTCAGTAAAATATGTACAACGTGAAATTATAAAACACTACCCCGTGGGATTGAACCACTAGGGATAGGTAGTATATTTTTTATTTGGTGACTATTAGTAACTATTTTTTATGATGTTTTGATATTTAATGGATTTCAGTTTGGCATACTTATTGCACTTCAACTCCTTTTTGGCCAAACAGTCCTTACCTCGACGGTGGTGTGGAAATGAGCTTAAATTACGTACCGTTTATCACGGTGACAAAAATTACGTTCAGAAAAATTCCGAAAATGGCGATGTTTGTACAAAATAATCCGCTCTACAATTTCATTTCAAAATCCGAAATATTTTCGAAAAATGATGGTGAGGAGCGCATTGTGGCAATTAAAACTTTCACAAGGCTGTATCTCGTCTATCATTGTTCTAATCGCAAAAGTTTATTAAAGCTTTTTTGTAGAAAATTTCCCGAGGAAACTTTTTGGTCTCTTGTAATTTTTATCTACGGCTAGCCATTTGGTAACGAAATTTAAAAATGTGTTAGGACCGCAGAAAATTCTTCTTCTTCTTCTTCATTTCATGGTATAGGCAATTATGCATGTTCCGGCACCCATCTTTTCCTCGGCCGTCCCACACTAGAAAAATTATTATCGACAGGAATTTTTAGTTTAATTATTATCGTATAATGAATTTTGCATCAACGTTGAAGTAAATTTATTTATGACGTGGTTCGCATTCCACGTAAAGATCTAGGTTTCATAATCGTATTTTGTATTTTAAAATATTTTAAAATTAAATTATCATTTTAAAAATTTCTCGCTTTGCAAGTTTTATAACTCGTAACAACTTCTGTAACTGTAAATTAAAAAATTTCAAGTTTTTACATATTCTCTGTTTAGTATGCAATTTTTCAACCGTTTAGTGTTTATCGTCGTTTAAAAAATTTAATCAAAACAGAACGGAGGATGTAAGTTTGAAAAGATGCAAAAAGCAAGAGATAAATATTTATGAAACTGGATTATATTTTTAGATCGTATTCTTGTAAGTTAAATAAATTTTGATTATGGTAATAGGTATTTTAAAATTTAATTATGTATGTGTATGAATCCACTTTCGATGAGTCAGGTTTTTAATTTTAAAGAACTATCAGGTTTGGATCCAAATTTTTACATTTTTTAAAACTAATCTATGAAATAGGAATTTACAAAAGTTTTTTGAAAGTATAAATTTGTAATTCATGTATTTCGCCAAATACAGTAACGGATTCAGTGATGATTGTGGGGTTCAAATGCAGTGGCGGCGCTAGGTGTGGGCTACCGTAATTCCTCCCATAAAATTGTTTCATTTTAAAGCTGAAAAAATGACTGATATTTTGATTTTCACTGTTTAATATGTCTATCTATTTTTACAATAAAAATAAGTGGGTTGCAGTGGCGTTCTTTTCATGGAAAGCGGAGAAGTACAGACTTTCTTGCAAAAAGAATAATTTCATTTTTGAATTTTGAGTTAACTTCCAAAATCAACTCAGAATATTGTATGTTTTAACAATATTTGAAAAAAAAGTCTCCATAATAAATCATAAACCGACCTTGGGTGCCCCCTTCAAATAATATCCTGGATACCGTACTGCTAGGCAACATGTTGGTATAGGTATTATAATTTAAAATATTTAATTAGTTTATTTAATTTATTTGATTTAAATTAGTGGTCGTTAATGAGTGTAATTTTAGTAATACAATAGAGTGTAGCGTAGGCAAATAGATTACGAACGATATAAAAAATATAATACAAGTTAACAGAGATAGAAGCAATATGGGCTCCGTCAGCTTCTGGAGAGAGCAATTTAGAAAATTATTAATTTTTTCTTGTAGTTTTATATTTCCAAACAAATTTAAAAAGATGTGATTAGTAAATCCATAAAAATCGTAAATAATTAGATGTTTTTCATACTTTAGATTAACATAGTACCATCCATTTGTGTCTACGAAGTATATTTTTTGACTGCAATATAAAATTTGCTAACTTTTAACCGTCTGACCTTGAAAAACTCAAGAAATTCGCCTATGACGTATTTTTTATTGCAAAAAAATGCTTCTTTATTTGCCTCGTTTCTTTCCTTTGGATTTGTCTCTCCATCATGTAAAAAGTCTGGTACCACCACTGTAGAAATATATTTTTATTTAATATTTCAAAAACCAAACGGAATTTCAAAACCAAATTTGGTACATTGAAACTTATTTATATTAAGACTTAGAGCTAATTAAATTTTGGTTAAAATTGGTTCATGGAAACTATTTTTTTAAATGTTTTTATTTGATATTAATTTTTGTTTAATGTTTCGAAAAGTACTGGGCATTTCAAAACCAAATTTGGTAACTCGTATTTCGTATCATCCATCGTACCTTATATTAAGACTTGGAGCTGATTAGATTTTGGTTAAAATTGGTTAATGGAAACTATTTTTTAAATCTTTTTATTTAATATTTTAAAAATGAATAGGAATTTCTAAACCAAATTTGGTACGTTCTATCTTTACATAAAGACTTAGAGCTGATTAGATTTTGATTTAAAATTGGTTCATGGAAACTATTTTTTCGTTAATCTTTTAATTTTAGTATTTAATATTAGATTTTATTTAATGTTTTAAAATATAATGCGACTTTCAAAACCAAATTTGGTACTTTATTTTTTAAATCTTTTTATTTAGTATTGGTTTTTATTTACTATCTCAAAAACTAATAGGAATTTATAAAACCAAATTTAACACTGCGTAATTTTATATTAAGACTTGAGCTGATCAGATTTTGGTTAAAATTGGTTCATGGAAACTATTTTTATTATTTTTTTAAAACTTTTTATTTATTATTCAAAAATTAATAGGAATTTAAAACCAAATTTGGTATTTCGTAATTTAATATTGTGAGTTTTGGAGCTGATTAGATTTGTTAAAATTGATTCATGAAAACTATATTTATTATTTTTAAACCTTTTTATTTGATATTTCAAAAATGAATAGGAATTTCTAAACCAAATTTGGTATGTTCTATCTTTACATAGAGACTTAGAGCTAATTAAATTTTGGTTAAGATTGGTTCATGGAAACTATTTTTTTAAATGTTTTTATTTGATATTAGTTTTTGTTTAATGTTTCGAAAAGTAATAAGCATTTCAAAACCAAATTTGGTGCCTCGTATCTTTATATTAAGACTTGGAGCTGATTAGATTTTGGTTAAAATTGGTTAATGGAAACTATTTTTTAAATCTTTTTATTTAATATTTTAAAAATGAATAGGAATTTCTGAACCAAATTTGGTACGTTCTATCTTACATAGAGACTTAGAGCTGATTAGATTTTGATTTAAAATTGGTTCATAGAAACTATTTTTTCTTTAATCTTTGTATTTAATATTAGATTTTATTTAATGTTTCAAAATATAATGCGACTTTCAAAACCAAATTTGGTACTTCATTTTTTAAATCTTTTTATTTAGTATTGGTTTTTATTTACTATCTTAAAAACGAATAGGAATTTATAAAACCAAATTTAGCACTGCGTAATTTTATATTAAGACTTGGAGCTGATCAGATTTTGGTTAAAATTGGTTCATGGAAACTATTTTTATTATTTTTTTAAAACTTTTTATTTATTATTTCAAAAATTAATAGGAATTTAAAACCAAATTTGGTATTTCGTAATTTAATATTGTGGGTTTTGGAGCTGATTAGATTTGTTAAAATTGATTCATGGAAACTATATTTATTATTTTTAAATCTTTTTATTTAATAATTCAAAAATAAATAGGAATTTCTAAACCAAATTTGGTGCGTCGTATTTTGAGACTTAGAGCTGAGTATATTTTGATTTAAAATAGGTTTATGGAAACTATTTTTTAATCTTTGTATTTAATATTAGATTTTAATTAATGTTTTAAAAACTAATGAGAATTGCAAAACCAAATTTGGCACTTCGTATCTTTATATTAAGACTTGAAGCGACTATATTTTGGTTAAAGTTGGTTCATGGAATTTTTTTTTCATTTTTTAAATCTTTTTATTTAATGTTAGTTTTTTTATTAATATTTCAAAAGCTAATAGGAATTTTAACAACAAATTTAGTACTTAGAAACTATTCATAGAAACTATTATTTTATTTTTAAATCTTTTTATTTAATATTTCAAAAATTAATAGGAATTTCGAAATCAAATTTGGTGCGTCGTATTTTGAGACTTAGAGCTGAGTATATTTTGATTTAAAATTGGTTTATGGAAACTATTTTTTAAATCTTTGTATTTAATATTAGATTTTAATTAATGTTTTAAAAACTAATGAGAATTGCAAAACTAAATTTGGCACTTCGTATCTTTATATTAAGACTTGAAGCGACTATATTTTGGTTAAAGTTGGTTCATGGAATTTTTTTCATTTTTAAATCTTTTTATTTAATGTTAGTTTTTTTTTAATATTTCAAAAGCTAATAGGAATTTTAACAACAAATTTAGTACTTAGAAACTATTCATAGAAACTATTATTTTATTTTTTTAACTCTTTTTATTTAATATTTCAAAAATGAATAGAAATTTCAAAATCAAATTTGGTACGTCGTATTGAGACTTAGGGCTGATTATATGTTGATTTAAAATTTGTTTATGAAAACTATTTTTTTAATCTTTGTATTAAATATTTTAATTTTATTTGATGTTGTAAAAATTAATGAGAACTTCGAAACCAAATTTGGTGCTTCGTATCTTTATATTAAAACTTGGAGCTGATAAGATTTTTGTTAAAATTGGTTCATGGAACTATTTTTTTCATTTTTTTTACATCTTTTTATTTAATATTAGTTTTTAATTAATATTTCTAAGGCTAATAGGAATGTCAACACCAAATTTGGTACTTTGTAATTTTATATTAAAACTTAGAGCTGAATAGATTTTGGTTAAAATTGGTTCATAGAGACTATTTTTTTAAATCTTTTTATTTAATATTAGTTTATACATATTTAATCTTCCAAAAGTAATAGGAATTTCAATACCAAATTTGGCACTTTGTAATTTTATATTGAGACTTGAAGCTGTCCAGATTGTGGTTAAAATTGGTTTATGAAAACTGTTTTTATTATTTTTTTAAACCTTTTTATTTAATATTAAAAAAATTAATAAGAATTTCATAATTTTATATTGAAACTTTTCGAGCTGATTAGATTTGTTTAAAATTGGTCCACGGAAACTATTTTTATTATTATTTAAAAATTTTATTTAATATTTTAAAATTTAATAGAAATTTCAAAACCAAATTTGGTAATTTGAGACTTAGAGCTGATTAGATTTTGATTTTAAAATGGTTCATTTCTTTAAAATCTTTGTATTTAATATTAGATTTTATTTAATGTTTTAAAACTAACGTGACTTTTAAAACCAAATTTGGTACTTCGTATCTTTATACTACGATTTAGAGTTAATTAGATTTTTGTTAAAATTGGTTCATGGAACTATTTTTTTCATATTTTTATATCTTTTCATTTAATGTTAGTTTTTATTTAATATTTCAAAAGCTAATAGGAATCTTAATACCAAATTTGGTACTTTATAATTTTATAGTAAAACTTGGAGCAGATTAGATTTTGGTTAAAATTGGTTCATGGAAACTATTATAGTTATTATTTTTTTAAATTTATTTATTTAATATTTCAAAAATAAATAGCAATTTCAAAACCAAATTTGGTACGTCGTATTTTGAGACTTAGATCTGATTATATTTTGATTTAAAATTGGTTTATGGAAATTATTTTTTTTAATGTGTGTATTTAATACTAGATTTTAATTAATGTTTTAATACTAATAAGAATTTCAAAACCAAATTTGGTACTTTCTATATTTATATTAAAACTTGGATCTGATTATATTGTGTTTAAAATTGGTTTATGGAACTATTTTTTTCATTTTTTTAAATCTTATTGTTTAATGTTAGTTTTTATTTAATATTTTAAAATCTAATAAGAATTTTAACACCAAATTTGGTACTTCGTAATTTTATAGTAAGAGCTGATGAGATTTTGGTTAAATAAGAAACTATTATTTTATTAAAAATTTTTTTTTTATTTAATATTTAAAAAACTAATAGGAATTTCAAAACCAAATTTGGTACTTTTGTATTCAGACTTGGAGCTGATCAGATTATGGTTAAAATTGGTTTGTAAAACTATTTCTATTATTTTTTTAAATTTTTTTATTTAATATTTCAAAAATGAATGGGAATTTTAAAACCAAATTTGGTACGTCATATCGTTATATTCAGACTTAGAGCCGATTAGATTTTGATTTAAAATTGGTTCATGGAAACAATTTTTTTTGCGGAACAAAAGTTTTTAATCTTTGTATTTAATATTAGATTTTATTTAATGTTTTCAAAACTAATGCGACTTTCAAAACCAAATTGGGTACTTCGTAATTTCATATTGAGACTTGGTGCTGATTAGATTTTGGTTGAAATTGGTTTATGGAAACTATTTTTTCCATTTTTTAAATCTTTGGTAATTTAATATCAAATTTGGTATTTCGTAAAATTGGTTCATGGAAACTATTTTTTAAAATCTTTTATTTAATATAAGTTTTTATTTAATGTTTCAAACTATTTTTATTTTTGATATTTAGTAAAAGTGTGATAAAGTCATAGGCGTGGTCACACTTGATTTATTTCGGTGGTACGGGGCACTTTTGCACTTTTTTTTAAATGCTTAAATAAAACACATGCAAAAATCTATTTACAGTATAGGAATTTGGTTTTGCTAGTAAATTTTACCTTGAAGAAGCAAAGCGTAACGTAGCGAAGCGTATGCAAACATTTGCGTCTCAAAACTTCATTTTAAAACGCAACATAAAAGCAGGAAAAAAATCTTCAGCAGTCATTTAATATTGTGAAAAAAGTAAAAGTGGGAAAATAATAGTGAACTAATCACTTAAAAAATCGCAAAATTTACAATCGGAAATGCAAAAAATAGCAAATTTTATAACTTAAAAATAACTGAAACTTTATTCTCTCGCTGTGACATGTATTCTTTTCTCCAGTCTTCAAAATTCTCTCTAAAAGTTTGGGATACTCTCTAGTTGAGTACCGAGTTCGGTTTTTGGGTAGAGGGTCAACTTACTATATTGCACTCTTTGAGAAAATCTACAGTTTAACATGAAATCCGCAACTCAGTAGAAAAATCAGTATTTCAAATTTTTTTTGTACAGTATAAAAAATGACTAAATCACGTTACCCTAGCAACGGCAAAGGAGATAACTATGTTGACATCTTAAAACTAATTCTAATAAAATAAACTGTTTAGATAGGGAGGTCTCCCAGTGCCTCACATTATGCAGAAGTTTTACGATATTGCCTTAGCTCGAAAATGATATTTTATACGGTCAAACCTGTTTTTATGCGGTTCTTAGTGTGAGATTTTTTAATTTTAATGTTTCAAACAATTATCATTGAAATTCGATACATTCAATTGACATGAATCGTGTGAGCTAACTAATGTAAACGCAGCATTAAGACCAAATTAATGTTACAGTGAATTAAGGATTACTTTATTTTGATTTATACATACACATGTTCTATGTGCGACTGTTTTTTATATATTGCTATGGTTTATTTTACTTACTGCTACTGTTTAAAATAATTTTTGGGTTCCATTTAATTTAATTTTGTATTTTTTCTGTGGGTTTTAGTTCTTTGATGGGATGAATTCTTAATTTTGCTTCGTTTTAATTTTGTAAAAGGAAATATTCTTTTTTGAAACGACCATTTAACAATTTAATTTTAAATCGAGGACAGATTTTGTTGTTTTAAATTCAAAAAATGTGTTTTAAGTACTTTGTTAGCGAATCTAACATAAGATGTTACTGAAAATGATTAATAACCTTAGATTTTTTAAATTTTTTTTTTCTTAGCTTTTTATTTTTTTTCGTGCGATGTATTGTAAAATTCTATCAAATGCATAGTATGAATAAAAAATGAGATATTTTTAAAGAAATTCTCTTTATGCAGTCCCTATTCTCCGCGCAAAAATAGGTTTGAGTGTATTTTGTTTAATCTTTGCGCACTTTGTTTTATTCATAAACCTTTTATTTTGAACTGATTTTTAAATATCGCCGACAACTGTAGCCTTCCGTTAATTATTATTTAAAATTTTAATTTAATTTATTTATAATTTCAGCTTAGGGGAGGTTCATTAATTACGTGAACTCAAAATGGGGGAGTAGAACTCCGGCAAAATCTCACTAAATATCATTTAAAAGTGGAGAGGAGGTCAATGAAAATTTTACGTCAATGTAATTCACAGAATATTCATTATTATAAGAGAAAACATTTTGTATTACAAAATCAATACACTGTAAAAAATTACTGATTTCCGGTGTGGTAAAAATTATAGGGTAAATTTTACGTGAAAGGAAGGGGGGATCCCACTACATCTTATCAAATCTTACCAAGAGGGGGGGGGGTTAAATAAATATTGTTTCTTATTTTATTAATTTCGTTCAGTTAACTCCAATTTTACCACTTTAAAAAGTATTTTTAAAACTTTTTAATCCAATAAATTTGCGTCTGCACGTTACGCCTTTCATCATGGAACTGGTAATTCCATTTGTTTATTACTCGTTCTAATAATAATTCAATTTACCAAATTGTGAAAGTTAATCTTTCGCACTGTTGATTGAAATTTTTTAATTTCACCTTCACTTTTTTTAATTTTACTGTTTGATCAGAGGTCACAATTTTCTACACTTAAAATTGCAATTTTTATTTACATTAACAAGAAACAATTTTACATGTTGTTTAGCGCCAAATTTTAAAATCCCATATTTCAATTGTTTACTTTTCTTTTTTATTTAAGTATCTTTTCTTTTTAATTTTTATGCTATTAGTTTAATATATTGTCATGTTATTTTTGTAATAGAAGAATTATTAAAATTTTTGTATTTTTTGAATTATTCGAATTTGAATTGGATAAGCGGGGTAAATTATAAGAAATTTGTATTAACAAAAGTTATGAAGAAGGAAATATTGGATTGTTGTTTGACCAAGTGGCTGTCGAATGTGCAATAAAAACAAAAATAAATAAAATCTGATAAAGATTAATAAAGATAATGTAAAACGATAGGACTAGAAAATATCCTGAGATCCTAAAAAAAAATTTTGGTTATTTTTAGCTGTAAATTAGTTATTCCGTAGCTGTCGCTTATTATATGTACATATTATGGTATTAGCATTAGAACCTTGCAAAACTATCGGAAAGTCTGGTCCAGGTCAAAAGCAGAAATTCACATCAAAATAAACAATAAAATGTAAAATAAATTTCGTTGGGTAAATAATCGCCTATAAATTACTTCGACAGACTGAAACAAACAAATTTAATTTGTTGCTTTTTTAGTTTTGCATTTTGATAATATTTAAGAGCATTTTCAGACGTGGAAGAGAATATCTTTCGATTGAAATAATTTAAATTTTTGTCTGAACGCAGGATCGTACTCTAACTTTTTGAAAATTTAGTATCAATTGAGCGCTTTCCTTCAAAATTAAATCAATTTTTTAGGCGGCTGCTTTACATTATGTATAACATTTCAAGTCAATTGGTGCTTGTTTTTAATTCAAAATGTAATTTAAATTCCTGGTAAGATAGAATAGTTTGCATTGTGCTATCTGTAAAAGTATGAGAGGTTGGAATTAGATTACTTGGATAATTTATTTTAAATATAAAAATCACACTTTGGGAAATACTGATCAGATGGGTACGTCATAGATTAAATGTGAAGAAGTGCAAAATATGACAGCATGCATATACTTCCTGTTCGTAATCATACAAGGTTAACAATTATTACAGGTCCTACCAATCAATATCAATTAATCAGATTACTTCTAATGTTCAAACGTTTGTTTTTTAAACGAATTCACTAGTTGGAATATAAAATTTTAATTATGCGACTGGTAAGGTCAAGGAGCAGTACTTCTGACTACCTTGTTTCAAGTATCCATAAAAATCCACTTTATTACCAATTCAATTGTTTACTTCTTTGTATAACAATGAATTGAAGCAAATATTCAAACAATCAATCGTTTTATTACGTTTCAATTCGTTCTATCTGCCGATTTTTCTCCTACTTACTGAAAATACCGAAATAACGAAGTCACGAATAGCTGCTGGTCCGGTCCTGAGCAACTTTAAATCTTAAGCGTTTGCTGCTTTTATTTAAGGTGCTATTAATAGTGTTAAAGAATTTGCGCTGTTTGGAATATTGCAGTTAGTAGTTTTGATTTTAAAGTTTACACTGAACGTTCAATATTTACATATCCGATGATCACTACCGGTAAGATAATAATTATGATCAACTTGGGTTTTTCTTCATTACATTTTTTGTTGGGTACTTAAAGTCAGCGGTTTGCCTTCAGAATTTCAAAAATTTTATTAGAGAATCATTTTTATGTTGTTTTGGTGCGAGAGTCAACATTTTTGAATATCTGAATTATACAATCGCATATCATTTGTTTTGCTTGGTGTACAGGTGATGTAATTTTTAATTTCGTGGTTTATTGTTATTACAAAATTGTGGCAGTGTAGAAAAGAAAAGTGAAAAATTAATTGCTTCAAGTAGCTGCATCGATAATTTTAAGTTTTTAATCTGTATGTGTTACTTAGAACATTAATTTTTTATTATGTAAACAGGTAACTATATAACATTAAAATAAACAAATAGCTAAACCTACGTAAGTTTAATTTATTGTTTTTACAAAAAGTGCGCGTGAACCCCACCATTTGCAACTTTCGCTTACGAATTTGATAAAAATGTTTTCAATAATTTGTGTACCAGTTATCTTATCACAAGAATCGATTAATTAGTCACCCATGATTTGTAATGTTGTAATGAAAATCCACGAGAATTTGCAATGCTTAGGTATGTAAAAATAGGTATCCAGTCATTTGGCCGAATTTTTTGGCCGACAATCATTTGGCCGACAGTTTTGGCCGACACATCATTTGGCCGACACATCATTTGGCCGACAGATTATTTGGCCGACTAGTTTTTGGCCGACAGATTATTTGGCCGACAAGTTTTTGGCCGATAGTCATTTGGCCGACAGTTATTTAGCGGCAATCATTTATACCAATATCTCATGTACTTAGGGGCCGTTCATATATTACGGAAGACATTTTATCCTACTTTTAGACTCCCCCTCAATCCGTAATAAGAATATATTACAAAATGGATGTCATTACTAATTTTCTCCCCATTTGCAGATGGCGTTACTAATTTGCGGTTACTATTTTTTAAATATTGTGAATTTATTTGTTAATTTACCCCAAATTAATAGCGCCATCTGCAAATGGAAACAAAATTAGTAACGCCATCTATTTATAAAGGGAAAAAGCATAAGTTCTTATATATTATTTGCTCTAAACTACCAACTTAAAATAATATACCAAATATTATTATATAGGTACCAATATAAATATTATATACCAAGTAATATACCAAGTATTATAATACAGAAAATAAGATAATAGAAGAATAATATAGGAGATATAGAATAGAATAGAACAATACATAATAGAACAGAAGGAAGAATATTACTTTTTCGAAAATTTGAAATTAAAATTAAATCGTAATTACATCAAATATGCCTTTGGAATATGTTGAAAGTAGTCGTGGAGTTAAGCAGCTTTTGCATAATGGATTTCTGTTTACTCGCGATAAACAAGGTGGTGCAAAAGTTTATTGGAAATGCATCAAATACAACACTTCAAAGTGCAAAGCAAGAGCAATCACTGAAGGCGATGAACTTGTTGGACTTAGTGGCACCCATATTGGTCATACGGTGGAGAGTGGTGAAGTCGCAGCAAAACTGTGCTTGCCGATATCAAACAAGTGGCGAAAACTTCCAAGGAAAACCCTCAACAGATTCTGGCAGATGCTACTCTTAATCTTGATATAGCAGTGGCCCCGCATCTTCCTTCCACCACATTGTTGAAACAGATCATTCGCAGAACTCGCAATACAAATGGACCTGCTGTTCCAACATCTCCTACCAGCCTGACCGATTTAGCGATTGAAGGAGATTACCGAAAACTGGTAAAGGAGAACCTTTCCTCCTTTATGATAGCGGACCCAGTGAGAATAGGATCCTTATATTTAGTACCGCAGAAAATTTACAGTTATTGGCTGATTGCGATCATTGGTTCGCCGATGGGACGTTCAAGTCGGCTCCATCACTGTTCTTTCAACTGTACACGATCCATTCCATTAAGTACAAAGTGGTCATTCCGTCTGTGTTTGCTCTTCTTCCGAATAAGAGAGAGGACACTTACATTCGAGTTTTAGAAGCTATGCTAAACTTGAAACCCGAGTTAAAACCCGTAAGTGTTATGACCGACTTCGAAATTGCGCAGAAGAAAGCGTATCAAAGTGTTTTCCCTGGTATCGCTCACCATGGATGCTTTTTCCACTTTAATCAATGTATTTGGCGTGTAATACAGGCTAACCATCCAATTAGAATTCGTTACGAAAATTTGGCTGAGCCATTGTTTTCCTAAATATAAGAAAATTAGCGGCTCTGGCCTTTGCTCCGGAAGAGAATGTGGAGCTTATGTTCGAAAACTTGATGCAAACTGAGTTCTTTTTGGAAAATGAAGAAGTATTGAAACCATTACTTGATTACTTTGAAAACACTTGGATTGGTGCGATTCGAAGTAGGAACAATCCAGTGCGAAAACCCGTAAATTTCGGGATTTCGATCTGGAACTGTCACGATGCCTGCCTGGGGGATCTTCCTAAAACAAATAATTCCATTGAAGGGTGGAATAATAAATTCAGTCGTCTTCTCGGAGCCAATCACCCCACAATTTGGAAATTCATCGATGGACTCAAACGTGAGCAAGGTAATATTGAATTCAGCCTTGCTCAGTATATTGCAGGCCACGAGCCCAATCCTCCTAAGAAAGCGTACGTCAAACTGGCGGACAGGCTCAAACGACTTGCCCTGGATTTCCCCAACAAAACTCCCGACGATTTCCTTCGTGGCATTGCTCATAATCTCCAGTTTAAACCCAACGGATCTTAGAAATATTCGTTGATTTGAATTGAATATTTCATATTTGTTTTGTTTTTTAGTTTTGTGTTTTAGTAAATAAAATAATATAATTTATTTATTATTAAAGAATATTTTTAATTTTCGGCTAAATGACTATCGGCCAAAAACTGGTCGGCCAAATAATCTGTCGGCCAAATGATGTGTCGGCCAAATGATGTGTCGGCCAAATGATGTGTCGGCCAAATGATTTATCGGCCAAAACTGTCGGCCAATAGAATTCGGCCAAATAATTTTCGGCCAAATGACAGTGAATCGTAAAAATATTCAATGTAAAACTAAATGTTCAAAAATATCTTGAACTGTTAAAATAATTGTCACATTAACAATTTTGTATTCTTTTCAAAATATTTATATTACAAGTAAATATTTAAACATTTTCCTTATATTTCTTTTTTAAACGCCTACGTAATATAAAAAAAATCGAATTATTCGATATTAAAGTGCACTTTCGCAAAAAAAATTTATTTTATTAAAAACATTTGTTTAACCCTGTATGTACCTAAAAATTTTGTAAAACGCGCGGTTCTATTTTTCTGTAATTTTCGAACCTCAAGAAAAATAATAATTTTTTTATACTGTCGAGTTTCTATTTCTATATGAATTATGTTTAACCCTTAAGAGTAGGCTCCAAAAATTTGGTGTTAATTCACGAACACGAAATGGCTCCTGAGTTGATTGCTACATACATCATTATACCAGGTACATTTAGTCTCCCCCCCCATCGCGAATTTTTGGAAGAAATTGGTCTCAAACGTTTGAGCTTCAATAAACTTCAATTTTCATCGTTTGAACCACAACCATCGCGAAGTTATGGGAGGGACTGGAGAAGAGCCCCCTCCCATCGCGAATTTTTTAGTGAAATTGGTATCAAACACTTGAGCTTCAATGAGCATCCATTTCCATCGTTTGAACTACAACCGTAGCGGAGTTATTCGCAAAAACTGGGGGGGGGGAGGCATGGTTTTTACCATTTTCCGTTTCAGTTCGAATTTTCGTGTGAATTTGGTGTCAATCGATAGAGTTTTGTTTGAGCTCCAATGAACTTTTATTATCATACCGTTAATTTAATTTTTTTTAAATCACAGATATTTTAATTTGCGGTACCTCCGAGCAAGTGACGTGCGCTACCACTAGCTTATATTCTATTTCATCAGGTCAGTTTGGTGGAAATCTACCAAACAAGCTTACGGCCGTTTTACATTTTATTACAAATTTTTTATTGCAATTTAAGTTATTGCCGCATTTTTTGCCTGTTTAAAACCATCGACAAATATAAATATTACTTCAATACACTCAAATCTCTTTTATGCCGGGGTTAGGGAGCGAAAGCTTCACCAAACAAAAGATTCCAATTTTACAAGTGTACAAGAGTACTAGCTCACAATTTAAATTTGAAAATCGCGATATTCTCATAAGAAACCCAATCATGTAAGTGTATTATTGCGCAATATTTGAGTAATAAATTGAACACATTCTATCGTCAGCCCGTACATTGTAGGTGGAGCGACACTACAAGTCGCTCCTGCTAGCTGTCTGGTCAACATCTACACTTTGCCGAGTAGGACCGGTCCAGGGGATATTTTCAGTTAGTAAAGGGTTTATCAAAACGGCCCGGAGCGGCCGGAACGGAGGGATCGGAGCGGAGAGTCGGCTTTGACTAACGCAACCATGGAAAATTTCAAATTGGGTTTTAAAACCGCTTTTGTTCAAAATTTTTAGAGCGTTTACAAATTTTAGTTTTTATGCCTATATAGCATTATTATCTTTCATAATTTACCAAAGAATGGTAAAAATCGCAATCAGGGTTGATTATCTCTCGCCTTTACCACTTATTTTAATTCTCGATCGGGCGAGGTTACGGTTGCAAAAAGCCAATTAGAAAATTGCATTCCACATTCATTTTTAAAACCGCTTTTTTTCAAAAATTTGTGAACCTACCGCAAATTTTATTTTTTTATGCGCTAATTAAACCCGCATCTTTCATAATTCATTTCAAAAATTGTCAAAATCGGAGTTCAGGTTTATTATCATTCACCGCGTTTTTATGTGAAAAAAATGTGGTGGGCGGGGCCACAGTTAGAAAGAGGCACCAAGGTAATCGGTTTGCATATTAATTTTAAAGTCGTTTTTTTCCAAAATGTGTGGATCGACTGCAAATTTCTTTAGAAAATTGCTTTCCAAATTAATTTTTAAATCCGTTTTCTCCAAAATTTGTAAACCCATCAAAAATTTTATTTTTTATGCGCTAATTAGACCCTCATTTTTCATAATCCACTTTAAAAATGGTCAAAATCGGAGTTCTGATTTTTCGCGTCCCCGAAATCTGATCAGCTGATCTCTACCTTTTTAAACTCATAATGGTATTTTTTGTCACTAAATAAAAATTATTATTATTACTAATATCATTTTTAAAATTTTAAAATTGAAATTCATAAGATATGGTGAAAGTAAAAATAAAAAAAAAATATTAAAAAAATTTAATGCACCGGGGATGACATGCGTCGTTATGTACTAGGCTTTAAAAAGTGGGCCACGATCTTTAAAAGTTTGATAATATCATTAATATTTCGAATTCATGGTTTTCCACCTAGTATATTTCGTGTATATAATTTTGTAAATGATTTGCAATTGTTTGCAAATTTTGCAAATGTGTACCTATAAATTTTTGTAAATGTGTGTAAATTTTTGCAAATGCCTGTAAATTTTTGTAAATGCCTGTAAATCTTTGCAAATGACTGTAAATGTTTTGTAATTGTAAAAGCAAATATCTGTGTAAAGTTTTACAAATGTTAACAAATTTTGCAATTGTTTGCAAATTTTGCAAATATGTGTAAATATTTGCAAATGCCTGTAAATTTTTGGAAACGACTGTAAATTTTTATAAGTGTCTGTAAATGTCCAAAATTGTTTGCAAATATCTGTGTAAATTTTTGAAAATGTTTTCAAATGTTTTCAAATTTTCCAAATGTGTGTAAATTTTTGCAAATGTGTGTAAATTTTAGCAAATGCCTGTGGATTTTTGGAAATGATTGTAAATCTTTGTAAGTGTCTATAAATGTCTAAAATTGTTTGCAAATATCTGTGTAAATTTTGCAAATGTTGCAAATTTTGCAATTGTTTGCAAATTTTGCAAATGTGTGTAAATTTTTGCAAATGTGTCTAAATTTTAAAAAATGCCTGTAAATTTTTGGAAATGACTGTAAATCTTTGTAAGTGTCTGTAAATGTCTGAAATTGTTTGCAAATATCTGTGTAAATTTTTGCAAATGTGTGCAAACGTTTTCAAATTTTGCAAATGTCTGTAATTTTGCAAATGTGTGTAAATTTTAGCAAATGCCTGTAAATTGTTGGAAATGATTGTAAATCTTTGTAAGTATCTGTAAATGCCTAAAATTGTTTGCAAATATCTGTGTAAATTTTGCAGATGTTGCAAATTTTGCAAATGTCTGCAAATTTTATGTGTAAATTTTGCAAATGTTTTAAATTTTAGCAAATGCCTGTAAATTTTTGTAAATGCCTGTAAATCTTTGCAAATGACTGTAAATGATTTGTAATTTAAAAGTAATTGTTTCCAAATATCTGTGTAAAGTTTTAGAAATGTTAACAAATTTTGTAATTGTTTTCAAATTTTGCAAATGTGTGTAAATGTTTGCAAAGGCCTGTAAATTTTGAAATGACTGTAAATCTTTGTAAGTGTCTGTAAATGTTTAAAATTGTTTGCAAATATCTGTGTAAATTTTTGCAAATTTACACTTTGCAATTTACACATGCAAGTGTTTTCAAATTTTCAAATGTGAGTAAATTTTGCAAATGTGTGTAAATTTTAGCAAATGCTTGTAAATTGTTGCAAATGCCTGTACATTTTGGTAATGTTTGTAAATCTTGCAAATGACTGTAAATATTTGCGAATGTATGCAATTGTTTGCAAATTCTGCAATTGTTTGAAAATTTCTGCAATTGTTTGGAAATTCTGCAATTGTTTGAAAATTTCTGCAATTGTTTGAAAATTTTACAATTGCTTACAAGTTTTGCAAATGTGTAAATTTTTGTAGATGTGTGTAAATTTTGCAAGTGCCTGTAAAGTTTTGTAAAATCTTTGCAAATGTCTGAAATTGTTTGCAAATATCTGTGTAAAGTTTTAAACAATTTTGCAATTGTTTGCAAATTTTGCAATTTTTTGCAAATTATTGCATTGATTGGTCAGTGGTCAATCCGACTTAAGTTCTTAATTGAATCTTAAGGTTATATTTTGAAAAATATCTTCAACGAATTTTTTAGTTTTACAAACTAGCTTGACTAGGTTAGGTTGTTTTGTAAAATTCTTTTAAACCAAAACGGCATTTGAAAATCTCGTTAATCTACTAGTCCGCTTCACCAATTCGTTGCTATACACTGTGTATTTTAACTGAAACTGTTTTCATTTTTTAGAAATAAAAAATCGTTGACTGATGATTGTCGCATAATAGTAAAGGCACTCAAATTTACATTTGACAGAACTATCACAAAGCAGTAAATGACAAAGGCCCTAGGGGTATAAGCATGGTGAATTTGCCCCCGAAAGGTATCGGCTTGATACTGCGGGGATTTTTAGATACTAATAAGATATTAAGATCCTGAGAGTTTCAGCTTTTGAAACCAATCGGTCTTCGAGAAAAAGCCAAATATGTAAAAATCAGATAAAATGAATATTCTCAGAGACTATTTTATCGATTGACTTATACTCGGGATATGTTTTGGGGGTCGATAGTAGCTCCTCGGAAAAAAATTGGGAGCTTGATCGGTCGACAACAACCTCGAAAAAAATGACTTTTTAGTTTTAATTTCGACTTTTCACGATGTTACGGTTCTGGTACAATTATGAAATAATTTTTTTTGGATTCCTCATCCAATTTCCTATAGACTTAAGTGCTTTTAAAATTTTTAAAAAAGGTACGCCATATAGAAAAAAAAATAAAAACCACTTTTTAAGCAAATATTTACTTTATGAAATTAAAGTCCAGTTAGAATAAACTCTGATCAAACTTATGTAGAGATTCATCATAGAATCGTTTGTTTATTAAATGATTTCGACAGCATCGATTTCCATCTGGTATGAAGACTCGTCGCTTAATGAATGACTGCATTCGGGCTTTTGAGGAATAATAATTAAGTCACTAGTATTACCGCAAAGACAACAGTATCGATGAGTTGAAATAGTTCTTTTCATACGAATCTCAACGTACTCTGTACAATCGGTAGGAGTAATGTTGACTCTAAAAGAAGGATCATCTGAACTTGACTGAGACAATGTCGTGTGGACAGACTAGACTCCGTTCGTTCTAACATTCCACTAACGATAGATTCAGATCCATCTTCAGCATCAAAACCGCCGGTTCAACTTTTCTTTTTATACATCTCTACACGACATTTACCACAAACAATATCACCAGTAAAAAATTCACCATCAAATACTGCAGAAAACTCATCAATGTCTTGTTCTGTTAATAAAGTTTTAGGAGTTCCCGGAATTTTCTTTACTATTTTTGAGCAAATGCAACACTTATCATTGATTGTTTTATTTGGAGTCATTTTATTAGCTTAATAAATAAAATGTGAACAGACAATCTCTCAGATTCAGATCATAAACAACACTTTTGTCAGCTGTTGTATATACGACCAAATACGCCAGTGGGCGCGTCGGTCGTGCGGATCTTTTTGCACATAAGACGACTGAGTCGATAACATACCATATTCAATGACTAAAAGCGACAATTTGAAAATAATTTTAATATTACTGCAAAAAACTACATAATTAATTAAAAGGGGTTTTTTATTTTTTTCTATATGGCGTACCTTTTTAAAAATTTTAAAAGCACTTAAGTCTATAGGAAATTGGATGAGGAATCCAAAAAATTATTTCATAATTGTACCAGAACCGTAACATCGTGAAAAGTCGAAATTAAAACTAAAAGTCATTTTTTCGAGGTTGTTGTCGACCGATCAAGCTCCCAATTTTTTCCGAGGAGCTACTATCGACCCCAAAACATATCCCGAGTATAAGTCAATCGATAAAATAGTCTCTGAGAATATTCATTTTATCTGATTTTTACATATTTGGCTTTTTCTCGAAGACCGATTGGTTTCAAAAGCTGAAACTCTCAGGATCTTAATATCTTATTAGTATCTAAAATCCCCGCAGTATCAAGCCGATACCTTTCGGGGCAAATTCACCATGCTTATACCCTAGGGCCTTTATAACTAGCAAAATGACAGCATAGTGGCGGAGCACTTATAATAATTAATTAATGTAATGGGACAGGAAATGAATTCTATAGAAATAATAAGGCAATGGCGTAATATAGTATTGATTAGTATAGTGATATGATAGTGCGGCCTTCAGGCCGCACTATTTTGGTATTTTGCTGTACAAATATGTAATTTGCAATTTTAACTTGTTTAATTTTCATAAAATTAATTATTTAGAAATTATGACCAAAATGCATAACTGAGGGTTTCTTATAGCAGCGGCTCGTAAGAAATGGGAGCGGAGGCAAGCAATCGGGGTACGGAATATAATAAATTTTTGAAAAATAAGTGTTAAGAACCCGATTTTTATCTAATTTATTAATTAAAATTTTAGAGCGTTCGCAAATTTTAGTTATTATGCCTATATAGCATTATTATCTTTCATAATTTACCAAAGAATGGTAAAAATCGCAATCAGGGTTGATTATCTCTCGCCTTTACCACTTATTTTAATTCTCGATCGGGCGAGGTTACGGTTGCAAAAAGCCAATTAGAAAATTGCATTCCACATTCATTTTTAAAACCGCTTTTTTTCAAAAATTTGTGAACCTACCGCAAATTTTATTTTTTTATGCGCTAATTAAACCCGCATCTTTCATAATTCATTTCAAAAATTGTCAAAATCGGAGTTCAGGTTTATTATCATTCACCGCGTTTTTATGTGAAAAAAATGTGGTGGGCGGGGCCACAGTTAGAAAGAGGCACCAAGGTAATCGGTTTGCATATTAATTTTAAAGTCGTTTTTTTCCAAAATGTGTGGATCGACTGCAAATTTCTTTAGAAAATTGCTTTCCAAATTAATTTTTAAATCCGTTTTCTCCAAAATTTGTAAACCCATCAAAAATTTTATTTTTTATGCGCTAATTAGACCCTCATTTTTCATAATCCACTTTAAAAATGGTCAAAATCGGAGTTCTGATTTTTTCGCGTCCCCGAAATCTGATCAGCTGATCTCCACCTTTTTAAGCTCATAATTGTATTTTTTGTGACTAAATAAAAATTATTATTATTACTAATATCATTTTTAAAATTTTAAAATTGAAATTCATAAGATATGGTGAAAGTAAAATTAAAAAAAAAATTAAAATAATTTAATGCACCGGGATGACATGGGTCGTTATATATTGGGCTTTAAAACTGGGCCACGATCTTTAAAAGTTTGATAATATCATTAATATTTCGAATTCATGGTTTTCCACCTAGTATATTTCGTGTATATAATTTTGTAAATGATTTGCAATTGTTTACAAATTCCGGAATTGTTTGAAAATTTATGCAATTGTTTGCAAATTTTGCAAATGTGTATAAATTTTTGCAAATGTGTAAATTTTTGCAAACGCCTGTAAAGTTTTGTAAATGCCTGTAAATCTTTGCAAAATAACTGTAAATGTTTTGTAATTGTAAAAGCAAATATCTGTGTAAAGTTTTACAAATGTTAACAAATTTTGCAATTGTTTGCAAATTTTGCAAATATGTGTAAATATTTGCAAATGCCTGTAAATTTTTGGAAACGACTGTAAATTTTATAAGTGTGTAAATGTCCAAAATTGTTTGCAAATATCTGTGTAAATTTTTGAAAATGTTTGCAAATGTTTTCAAATTTTCCAAATGTGTAAATTTTTGCAAATGTGTGTAAATTTTAGCAAATGCCTGTGGATTTTGGAAATGATTGTAAATCTTTGTAAGTGTCTGTAAATGTTTAAAATTGTTTGCAAATATCTGTGTAAATTTTGCAAATGTTGCAAATTTTGCAAATGTTTGCAATTTTGCAAATGTGTGTAAATTTTGCAAATGTGTGTAAATTTTTGCAAATGCCTGTAAATTTTTGGAAATGACTGTAAATCTTTGTAAGTGTCTGTAAATGTCTGAAATTGTTTGCAAATATCTGTGTAAATTTTTGCAAATGTTTTCAAATTTTGCAAATGTGTGTAATTTTTGCAAATGTGTGTAAATTTTTGCAAATGCCTGTAAATTTTTGGAAATGATTGTAAATCTTTGTAAGTATCTGTAAATGTCTGAAATTGTTTGCAAAGATCTGTGTAAATTTTTGCAGATGTTGCAAATTTTGCAAATGTCTGCAAATTTTATGTGAAAATTTTTTGCAAATGTGTGTAAATTTTTGCAAATGCCTGTAAATTTTTGTAAATGCCTGTAAATCTTTGCAAATGACTGTAAATGATTTGTAATTTAAAAGTAATTGTTTCCAAATATCTGTGTAAAGTTTTAGAAATGTTAACAAATTTTGTAATTCTTTGCAAATTTTGCAAATGTGTGTAAATTTTTGCAAATGCCTTTAAATTTTGGAAATAACTGTAAATCTTTGTAAGTGTCTGTAAATGTCTGAAATTGTTTGCAAATATCTATGTAAATTTTTGCAAATTTACACTTTGCAATTACACATGCAAGTGTTTTCAAATTTTCAAATGTGAGTAAATTTTTGCAAATGTGTGTAAATTTTAGCAAATGCTTGTAAATTGTTGCAAATGCCTGTACATTTTTGGTAATGTTTGTAAATCTTGCAAATGACTGTAAATATTTGCGAATGTATGCAATTGTTTGCAAATTCTGCAATTGTTTGAAAATTTCTGCAATTGTTTGCAAATTCTGCAATTGTTTGAAAATTTCTGCAATTGTTTGAAAATTTTAGCAATTGCTTACAAATTTTGCAAATGTGTGTAAGTTTTGTAAATGGGTGTAAATTTTTGCAAGTACCTGTAAAGTTTTGTAAATGTCTGTAATCTTTGCAAATGTCTGAAATTGTTTGCAAATATCTGTGTAAAGTTTTAAACAATTTTGCAATTGTTTGCAAATTTTGCAATTTTTTGCAAATTATTGCATTGATTGGTCAGTGGTCAATCCGACTTAAGTTCTTAATTAAATCTTAAAGTTATATTTTGGACATTATTTTCAACGAATTTTTTAGTTTTGCAAACCAGCTTGACTAGGTTAGGTTGTTTTGTAAAAATTCTTTTAAACCAAAACGGCATTTGAAAAAATCTTGTTAATCTACTAGTGCGCGTCACCAATTCGTTGCTATACACTGTGTATTTATACTGGAAACTGTTTGTCTTTAGTATTTTTTTAGAAATAAAAAAAATCGTTGCTGTATAGCAGTAACTGATAATTGTTGCATAATAGTAAAGGCACTCAAATTTACATTTGACAGAACTATCACGAAGCAGTAAATGACAAATTTATAACTAACAAAATGACAGGATAGTGGCGGAGCACTAATAATTAATGTAATGGGACAGGAAACGAATTCTATAGAAATAATAAGGCAATGGCGTAATATAGTATTGATTAGTATAGTGATACGATAGTGCGGCCTTCAGGCCGCATAATCTTGGTAATTTGCTGTACAAATATGTAATTTGCAATTTTTAACTCGTTTAATTTTTCATAAAAATTATGACCAAAATGCATAACTGAGGGTTCCTTACAGCAACGGCTCGTAAGAAATGGGAGCGGGAGGCAAGCAATCGGGGGGTACGGAATATAATAAATTTTTTGAAAAATAAGTGTTAAGAACCCGATTTTTATCTAATTTATTAAATTAAATTTATCGAAATCTTTTTTTTTGCTTTTTCCAAAGATTTAAAATTTATAATTATGTTTTTGTTAAATTTGCTTTGGTGAAGCACTGCCTGGGCAAATGGGCAATGGCCCCCCTCCTTCCACAAGGATGACTTGGATCGTATCTCCGAAGTCCTCCGTGATAAAAATAATGTTTACCACGCAGTTTTAAAATTTAAATAAGTTTGAGTTTGAAATAAGTTTTGAATTTGTTTAATTTTTTTGATTTTGGAATTTGGCGGTTATTACTGACGCGCATGAATGGATTAAAGAAGTTCTGAAAAATAATTTGGTTTTCACCCTCCATAGGCATTTTTTTAAATACGTCACTGAAAACAGTATCTGCCAGGACCAAGGCAAGATCTAGCAGGACCTAGCTGAAGTTAATATCGGAAAACCAAAAATTTGTATCTACAAAACAATGTAATTTTACACAAATTCTTGATTATTATTAATTAAAGAGGAATCTACAGCTTTTAATTAATAATTTATTTTTTACGAGTTTTTAGCGAAAATATCTTTTAAAATAAAAAAAACTCTCTATTTCTTTTTCATCGGATACGCATCTAAACATTATTTAAATCCAGGACCGGCGCCAGATATATCAACCAAATGTTTTCCTGCTTTTGTTTTGTCATTGTCGACAAAGAAAGGTGGCATATTCTGTGGTATCACACCGATGGTAGCACGAAAGCACCGAAAAAAGTGAAATTTATTAAAATATTTCATTAACAAATCAGAATTTGACAATTAGTGAAATTTTTCTTTCCTAAAAATTCGATTTTTACAAAAACAATGCAAAAATATTTGTAAATTACACCGGAAAAATTCCTTGTAATGTAAGCCAAAGCCTTCCGAAAATATAACGCAAACTAATTTCCTAATCGCACACCTACCATTTGTTTTGTTTTATCTTATCGCTTGTTATCAGCGAAATTTTTTATTTAATTATCAGTTGTTAATCAGAGAGGTTTTAATAATGTTTTAGTTTTAGTGACGTTAAGATAGCCAAAATAATTTAAATGTATAACAATCATGGAAGAAGTAGAAGCCAAAACCCTCATATCGTTACCCACAACGCCAATTTCTGTACCAGATGACGAACCGTTTTTGGTAAAACCTACTCAGGCAAAGCCATCTCCCAAAGCAAGAAAGTCATGGTTCAAACAATTTCCTCCGCCATACGCAACTCTTATCATCAGTATTATTCAGGTATTGGCAGACAAAAAGAAAATTAAATCAAATTTATTTATTTTCCCTTTCAGATAATTTTTTATTACTCTGTCGATGGCAGAGTATACAAATTGCTTTGTTACGATCCGAATAGACAAAGGGAGGTTTGGAGGTTTGTGACGTATATGTTTTTACACAGTACACTTGGGCACTTACTGTTAAATATGGTGGTCCAATGTTGTTTTTCCTATCTGTTAGAAAAATATCAGAAAAATTATCGGGTCGTCCTGCTGTATTTTGGCGGTGGAATTATCGGTGCACTTGGTGCTTCCTGTTTACGATCCGATTTGGTAGTTGGATCTTCTGCTGGAGTGTACGCACTGTTGATTTCGCACATATCTCATATCGTATTGGTAAGTTTCAAAATTAGTAGAGTGGCTGTTAGGCTTCTGTCTCATTGTTTTAGAATTTCAATTCTGCCAAAAACAGGACCCTAACTCTTATAACTGTTTTTACCATCGTAGCTTCGGACGTAATATATAACATCGTTCATGTACATTACCACGGGGAACCGATTATATCGGAAGGAGCTCATGTTGGTGGCGCAATCTCTGGTCTAATTTTGGGATTTTTGCTGTATACCAGCAGAGATAAGGAGGCCAAAACTAGAAATAGGATAATATTTTGGGTCACTTTTATAATTTTTGTATTTTTATTAGTTTGTCTTTTAGTGTTAACATTTCAAATTAAAAGGTGCACCCCTGATAATCAAATACGAATTCGGTATATTTACCTTTGTTAGAGGGGAGACTAATTTTATATTAGAAAAACTGCCATAAATGTGATAAAAATTAACGATTACTACCTAAAGCTTGATTCTCATTCGATCGTTGAGGTAACTCAATGTGGAGAGGTACAGCAAGTTTTAGGGTGGGTAAAACTATCTTACTGCTAGTTAAATTTGTAATTTTTACATTATTGTTCTAATTTTGGAACAGAATATTTTAATCATCTTGTACTTATATATATATTATAATAAGACTGTTTTTTTATTATTTACAGACTTTTATTTTCCCAAAAGAATTTTTAATATTTAATTTTTCAAAAAAATTATTAGCATTTATAAGGGTTGCTTATTACTTGATATCTCGCACAAGGAGGTGCAAAATGGGTAAAATTGGGTAGGGCCAATAAGAGAGCAGGGTGAAGTTGTCAAATTTTTGCAAATTGTTTTTTTGATGTAATCAACCAAAAATATTTTTGACGGCAGTCCTTTAGTCCGATTAGACAGTGCAAATTGTTTTGGAGCAATCGGAGACCACTTTCTTGGTACCAAAGCTCTCCGTTACTACGTTAACTCCATGGATGGCTAAAATATGTTTATAATTAACTTATTTTATTACGTTGTATACATACATTTATATTATTAAAAATAAATTTATAATAAATTAACTTTTTCTTAATCAGTAAAAAACATTTAAATTTCTTATCTACTAAATAAATGATCTTAACATATAATTTAGCCTCTATTGGCAAAAACAATAATTAAAGCCTTGGTTTCGACATTATTCTTACTATAGCTGCATCCTCATACTGTCACACCAGCACCACCCTGTTTCGAATTGGAAATTCGTGGAAACGTATGTATCAGGATGCAGCCTTATTGAGATGCTATTGAAATGGATAATTTTTCTAAAACGGCGTGTGAGATTGGTTTATGGTAATTAACAGGCATTTTGGTATTCTATCGTGAAAGACAAATTGGTATGTACTGTATTATAGTTATGGCATGATTAAGGCTGACGTTTTCTATTAGCACTACTTATAGTATTTCTGATAAATGGCACGGTTTTCAAAATCAATTTCAGATTTATCACATTATAAATTTTTGCGAATAAAAGTACAATGTAACAATTTAAACCTTGATTTTAGTTTTGGATAAATCAGTGATTCTCAAACTGGTGCCAATATTTTCTCATTCAAGAAACTTCGCAACTCCGAACCTCAAACGTTAATTAGTTTGAGGACCACTGATATATAATTATATAATTTAATTTATAAGCACTTTAGTGGTGTGCATTCCACCCCAACTTCGGTACATTTACACTCTAAACAAGGACCTGATAACTCTGATATTATCCTTCCCACCCGATACATTCTTCCATAAATGTTACATCCCGCCAATTTCAGTAAGCCCACACCAACTGCAGAATCTGAACTGGGCGTTTCTTTCAGTTTAACATCTACACTTTCAGTTGACGTTGTTGTTTTTGCGATGGTTACTGGAACTACCCTCACAGTTGTCGTTTCTGGTTTCGGTGCAGGATCTTCCTGAACCAAAGCTGCTGTACCTATCGGCAATTTTTCCGTCGTGCTTTCTCCATAGAACAATAAATCCCAAACCTTGTTAAAATTAAATTCCTCCGTTGTCGTTATTGGCGATTCTGTCACACGCTCACTGACGTTTTTTGAAAATAGGGAAGGCTGTGTGGTGGACTGATACTGAAGATACGGTTTAGAATCGTCCACTAAAGAATTGTAACTTGGAACTTTCTTGGACAAGATTCTCTCGCCAATTGTAATAATATCGTGTGGGTTTGATGTCACATCCATTCGGTTCAAAAGAGACGGAGGCTCTTCTGTATCTAAAATATAAGATTTTAAAAATCAAGGTTCGGAATGATGTTCCAAAATTTTACCGCAAATGATTTCGGAGCAACAAGACTGAGAAGCGTTATCTGGCACTATTTTCCTACATCCTGGACTTGGTACAGGACACTCCGGTTTTTGGCACACTACATTTCCATAAAAGCAAATGCAAATAACACAATCTTTTGCTGTAACAGTTTCACTGTGTTGGTATTCCCTGTTATCAGCTATGCAATTCTCTAAAAAAAAGAACGTTGCACAATAATACTAATTCTGTAAAAAGAGTTTGACGTAGTTACGTTTATTGGATTTTGGTGTAATCAACAGATCGGTCAATGGTGATGGCGTGATCGATGTAATATCGACAATTTTAGTGGTGTGGTAAATGTTATCGTAGTAGTTAAGCATAATTGGAGGGTCCTTAGGAACAAATCCACCTGTAAGATCATTTTTTTTTTTTTACTGTTTTCCACTTTATCTTACCTTCTGTCTTGCTAGGAGGTGAGAACAAGCTGTATGGTGGTGCTTCTGTAACTCTTTCCAATGGTAAAGGATAAATTGAATTATCAATATCGTCTTTTTTGGCATCCAACGCGTCGGCTGCCACGAATGGAATAATCCTAATAAAAGATAAAAGTTAAAAAATAAAAAAAATTTTCGGGAGAGATTTTGACGGTGCGTCATTTTATTTACTGCCTGAGAAGTTAAAATATCTAAAATGCTATGGGTCTACCTCCCAGTCAGATGAAGAATTGAATGTCAAGGTCAAAAAGTAGTTGCAGGAGTACTGATCTCAAGCCTTATCAGTAAAGCATACTGAAAGCATACTGATGAGTGACGAAAACAACCTTTCTTCCACCATTTTGACATTCTCACAAACAATGAAAAGCACTTACCTTAAGTTTGGTAGAGATGGTGGTAAAGTTGGTTCGTTGTAATCGTAATCTTCATAGTCCTTGTTTTTGTTCAGTTTTATGTTAAGTATGGCTTCAATTTTTGACGTTTTATTGAACGGATCAACTTTTGATTCCAAATCAACTGTCGTAATATACTTTTCAGTTGTCGTTATCATAGTGATCTTTTCGGTATTGCTATTGGCGGTGGTTAAAGTTGAATCGTCAATTTCATTTAAATCGGTCAATATTGGATTAACGTCATTTCTGTTCTGCAAGGTTGCATTGGAACTCGAGTTACTGTCGGTACAATCCGTGGTAGTCACCAAAGTAGTAACCATGGTTAAAGGCGCAAAGGTTTTGTTCTCCACAGGTACATCCCTTGCTGTCGTCTCTTTTGGTTCACCCTCCGTGGTAGTACCCACATCCTCCGTTCCAGAAGGTAAAATTGTGGTCAAATTATTAATTTCCGTGTTCAAGGTGGTCGAAAAAACGTCATTCGCGAAGGTAGAAAACAGGGTAGATAACATATCCGTCAAATACGGCGTTTCTTCATGCGGATTTTTTACGCTATTTATTGGCGTTGTAGAAACTTCCTCGGTACTATAATATTTTTCTGTCGTTATTTCTTTTTTCGCATACTTGGTCGTATTTTTCGCCGTTTCGGAATCGTTAATTTTGTTGTCGAACAAAGAATCCACAAAACTTAAAAAGGCATCATCGCCGATTTCTTCTTCGTAGTCCGACGATCTCACTTGCTTGGGAGTCGATTGCTCGTTCGTTCCTTCCCCAAATTTTGGGCTTTTGGTTGTAGTAAAGTAGGGTTTTGGATTTACCTTTTCATTTACGCCTGGGTTAAGTTTGTTAGCTTCCGGGTTTTTTTTGTAATTGGTACTTGGTCGCGTTCGAACGGCTAACATCAAATTTGGAATGGTGGTATCTTTAGGTTTAAATTTGAAATCAGTCACCGAACTCTTTGAGTTGTAATAATACGGTTCCTTAGTGCTCGGACTGAAAATGTGACGCGTGGTTCCGACGCTATCGGATTGTCGATGGTTTAACGTGGATTCGGCCATCACGTAGAAAGTGTTATTAAAGTTGCCGGACGTGGTTTGTTTTTCGAATTTGTTGGATGGTTTTTGTTGAACTTCTTTTCTAAATTTAGCGTAATCTTTACTGATTGTTGGGTAACTTCCGTAGAATGGCTCTGGTTGAATTTCTATGGTACCATCTGAAAAGGTAGGTTATTTGTGCATTATCTGTGGGTGTGAAATACTTACTGCAGTTGTAACTGGAGGCACAACACTCTCCAGGTTTTATTACGGGCAGGCATCCCAAAATTGGAGGCGCGCAGGATAGAGGTTCACAGCGTAACATTCCTCGGAGGCAGTAGCAATTATCGCAAACCGAATGACCCATTCCCAAGACCTTGCTTCCATCGTTGTAGTACTCTCCAGATACCATGCAACCGCCTGCAATACTTTTAATTTACAAAAACTCAACGAAAAGAAAGCGAAAGGTAATAGAAGGAAAAGATGAAGAAAGTAGTGAAGACTTACGAGGTAGCATAAAGAAGAAATTTAATTTTTGCGTTGTGTTCATTCCTTGTTTTGGAAAAATAGTGAAATTTAAACTAAACCATCATACACACACCTGGTGCTATTAAATCTCTTGGTAATTGTGTTGTGGTGGTACTTGTCAAGTAATTGGAATGACCGGAGCAATTATAACGAGCCGGACAACAACTATGATCTTCAAAGACAGGTGCGCATCCTTCTAAATTTAACAAACATTTTGGCTTAATACATGTCTGTCGTCCTTCTATGCAAAAACAATGTTCGCAAAAAGTGGATGAACTCATAGCCGATCCCGTTCCGTAAATTGTACCGTTCTCAACACAATCTGGTAAAATATTAATTTATATTAATTGGAAGTAAAAGAAAACTAATTAATCTTACGAGATGTTGATGATTTTTTATTAGATTCCTCGGGCTCTGATCGTGCATCAATTTTGTTGCGTATTGAAACATCTAGGAAAGTTAAAATTAAAATTAATCTTTATTTGGAAGCCGACTTGTGTACCTCTGCAAATTAATTCTGGACAGCAGCTTTTACGACGATGCAAGATGATGCAGCCAGGAGGTGGTGGATCCGGAAGTTGTGTGCATACTCTCAAATAGCAGACGAGAGCTCCTTGTTTGCAGGTACAGTTCAAACATGGTTCGAATGTTACGACTTCGTCTCCTTCTGCATGTTTCTGGTTTTCGAACCAACAATCTTTAACATAAAATTGTAAAAGTTACGGTGACAAATTAGTAACAGTTTTATAATTAACTCGAATGGGTATGAAATTTTCTTTAAACAATAGAAAATTCTTTCAAGTTTATTCAACCTAAAGGTAATTAAAGGTGGAGAGCAATTATTGTTGTTTAATTATTTTACATTCTGTGAAGGAACGAAAATTCTAATGAAGGAAACCAATTAGTCGTTAATGAATTTTTTGCTTCCGGTTTTTGAAATCAGAAGCTATTTTAAATCTTTCAATTGGCAATGGTTGCCCACTAAAATCGTTAGTTTTGACGCCTCAAAATTACCTAGCTACATAGCTAATTACCAGAAGTTTATTACTTCGTACAAATTACCTCGCAGGGATATACAAATTCCAAGAGAGAGTTATGGTTGTTGAGAAATCTATTAAAATATTTTTAATTAAATGTACCTTACTGATGCTGTAATTGCAATAACAGTATCATGTAAATTTTAATGGTTGTCTCTACACTGACAACAATAAAATTATAACTGCACATTAGTTAATTATTTGTTACCCGTCATTACCATAAGATTATTTCATCATTTACATAATGCATTATATGAAAATCTCACCAAGTTGAGATTTCGTGATTTGATAGTGACATTGTGGTGGATGTCAATGTCACGATGATTTCTTATTTAGTTAACAGCGTTCAAATTTAAATACCCATACATCCAATCAATTTTTAAATACATAAGTTTGAGGAAGTCACATGCACCGAGTTTATTGCACAATAATATTGATTGCTTAAAATAAAACCTGGTAACCTCGAGATTGTTGCAAATCAAGTGCACTGTTTTATGTTGCACTTTGCGAATTTACGAGAAGAGCATTTTCCAGATAACTTGAACTATATACCATTGCAACATTGTAGCGCAAGCCAATAAGATCAATTAATTTCATCTCAATATTTACCTTTTTCTCTTTATCGGATCGCTTCAATAAATTGTAACACATTTTTTACAGTGTACCTACGATGGATGCAGTTTAAAAATATAAAATACAATTAAAAATATAAATTTTTGATTTTAGAAACCCGCGCTCTCGCGACCGTACCTGAAAAACGTAAAGTATAACTGCGTTCACCTACCAGCATAGAGGTGTTGATGAAAAAATTAACAATTTTCGGTACATGACAATAAAAGTGCCGTAGGCAGAACTTTTGGAAGGTGAATTTTGCTATTTTATTTCACTTGCTAAAAAGTCAATTTAATAAAAATCTGAATATTTATATTTATTATTATAGAAAATAAAAATAATAAGAGTAACTTTTGTTTTGGATTTTTTTATTTCCAAAACTTTAGAATTACATTAACAGCTCTGGGTCCATCTGATGAGAATTAGTAATTCGAAATATTTCTTCATGATTATTAATTCATTCTTAAAATTATTTTGGGTCACATTTGCTCCCCCCCCCCCTAAAAACATAAACAACGAAAAGCTACGTTAATGCTACTTGAAAACAAAATCAAAGAAGAAAGCCAAATTCTATTTAAAATTCAAATTCATAGTTGTTTTTAAATGAGATTTTGAAAAATTGGCGGTAAGCAGAATGTGGAATTGATTGGTTATAAGGCACTCCTATGTGTGATATAAAAAGTGTTCCAAAATTAACGCAAGATTTAAGTTTTCCGCCATTTGGCAACCCTGAAAAAAAAAACAATTTGACAGCTGAGAGTTTAAGGTTAGTAAAAATGGAGCGAAAAGAATTCGTCGAATGGATTATTGAACATCAACAAGTGGATGCTGATTTTTCGAACAAAATCATCCTAACGATAAAGCACATTTTCACCTTGATGGCTTTGTTCAGAAAATCTAAGACCAAAAACAAATGCATTCACTACGTGTCACTGTTTGATGCGGATTTTGGGGTGAAAATTTGAAAATCAAATTTGATCAATTTTCCCTGTCATTAATTAAACAATTTAATTATCCGTAATTTAGCAATTTAACTGTTTCTTTATCAATTTAACTCTTTTTTATCAATTCAACAGATTTTCAAACTATGCACCTGCTTTTTTTAAGAATTCAACAGTTTTATGCAAAGAAACTATTTCCTTGTCAAAATATGTAACTGTTTTATTCATTAAATTCAGCTGTTTCGTTCAATAAATTCAGCTGATTGATTCAATAATTTAACTATTTGATTCAACAATTTGCCTACTACCTTGTCAAAATATGCAACTGATTGGTTCAATAATTTAACTGTTTGATTTAATAATTAATAATTTAATTTTAGCAATTCAACCGTTACTTTAACACTTTAATAATGTTTAAACTATTTTACTGCATTATTCAACAGTTCAACTGTTTTAGGCTCGAAAGTTACTACTTTATCAAAACATTTCAGCTGCTTTATCCATTAAATTTAGCTGTTGATTCAATAAAACAGCTGATTGGTTCAATAATTTAAGTACTTTCTTCAACATTTTAATTATTTTTAGTTTTGTAATTTAAATGTCTTTTGTTGAATAATTCAATTGTTTTCAGTTCAACTACTGAATTATCGCTGATTCAACATTTTAATTTTCAGCAATTCAATTGTTTTTTTAACAATTCAACAAAATTTTCAACTGTTTTCTTGCGTTTATTAACAATTCAACTGTTTTATACAAAAAAGCTACTACTATGTCAAAAAATGCAACTGTTGTATTCATAAAATTCAGCTGTTTTGTTCAATAAATTCAGCTGATTAATTGAATCATTTAACTCCTGGATTCAACAATGTAATTTTTTGAAATTAAACTGTTTTTTAAGGTTTCGACTATTTTACTACATTTTCCACAGTTTAACTATTTTATACTCAAAAGCTACTACTTGGTCAAACATTTTGGCTGCTTTCTCCATTAAATTCGGCAACTTATTATAAAAAACAGTTGATTGGTTCAATAATTTAACTGGTTTGTTCAATATTTTAATTATTTTTAGTTAATTTAGTTAATAATTCAAATGTTTTTTTGTTTAATAATCTAATTGTTTTTTTGTTCAACTACTAAATTATCGCTGATTCAACAATTTAATTTTCAACAATTCAACTGCTTTTTTAACAATTCAACAAATTTTTCAACTATTTTACTGCGTTTTTTAACAATTCAATTGTTTTTGCTCAAAAGCTACTACTTTGTCAAAAAATTTTGGCTGCTTTATCTGTTAAATTTAGCTGTTTATTCAATAAAACAGCTGATTGGTTTAATAATTTAATTATTTTTAGTTTTATAATTCAAATGTTTTTTGTTTAATAATGTAATAGTTTTAAATGAAACTAATGATTTATCCCTGATTCAACATAAAATTTTCAGCAATTCAACTGTTTTATTGCGTTTTTTAACAATTCAATTGTTTTAGAAAAAAAAGCTACTACTTTGTCAAAAATGCAACTGTTGTATCTATTAAATTCAGCTGTTTCGTTCAATAAATTCAGCTGATTGGTTCAATCATTTAACCTCTTGATTCAACAATTTAATTTTCAGCAATTCAACTGTTTTTTAAGACTTCAACTAATTTGCTGCATTTTTCAATAGTTCAACTATTTTATGCTCAAAAGCTACTACTTTGCCACAAAATTTCGACTGCTTTCTCTATTAAATTCGGCTATTTATTCAATAAAATAGTTGATTGGTTAAATAATTTAACTACGTTTTTCAATATTTCAATTATTTTTAGTTTTCTAATTCAAATGTTTTTTGTTTAATAATTTAATTGTTTTTAGTTAGTTTTACTGAATTATCCATAATTCAACAATTTAATTTTCAGCAATTCAACTGTTTTTTAACAATTCAAGAAAATGTTTCAACTGTTTTATTGCGTTTTTTTAACAATTCAACTGTTTTATAAAAAAAGCAACTACTTTGTTCAATCATTTAACTTCTTGATTCAACAATGTGATTTTCTGCAATTCAACTGTTTTTTTAAGACTTTATCTATTTTACTGCATTTTTCAACAGTTCAAATATTTTATGCTCAAAAGCTTGGTCACAAAATTTCGGCTGCTTTATCTATTAAATTCAGCTGTTTATCAATAAAACAGCTGATTGGTTCAATAATTTAATTATTTTTAGTTTTGTAATTCAAATGTCTTTTGTTTAATAATTTAATAGTTTTCAATTAAACTACTGATTTATCTCTGATTCAACAATTTAATTCAGCAATTCAACTTTTTTTTAACAATTCAAACAATTTTCAACTATTTTACTGCGTTTTTTTAACAATTCAACAGTTTTATACAGTTTAATTCAACGAATTCAGCTATTTTGTTCAATAAACGCAGCTGATTGATTCAATAATTCAACTGTTTGGTTCAACATTTTAATTGTTGTTTGTTGAATAATTAATTTATTTTTATTTGACAATTTGACAAAATCAGTTTTTAGTACTAAAAGTAATTTGAAATAAGAATTTTATTAACAGCAGCGCCAAATTTGAATTTGAAGAAATTAAAAAAATTATTATAAAGAAAATTTTTAAAAATTTAAAAAAATTACCTTAATTATAAATTGAAAGAGAAAATATAGTTGAGGTGATAGACCAGTGTAATCTAACAATTAGATATCTTTACACTACACATTACTAACAAAAACATTTAAACAGCAGCGCCACATTCAGCAACATCGTCGAATGAAAAAAAATAACAAACAAAAATTACATTTTTTACAAATATTCTACTGGATGACCGCGGTTTTGACCTTGCCTACGATATACGTGGAACAAATCTCTTCAGACCCAGAAGTATTTTGTATTTGTAATATAATTGCAAAGTCAGCGAAACCTTGAGCTTCGTAACAATCAAAAACTTCCTGAGTACGGCATAACTCAAAATTATCCAAGTCGATCCGGCCGATTCGAGGGTCAATGGTAAAACTCATTAAAAATATTTCGGGCGAAAACTAATCTAAAAATAATCAATAAATTAAGCTGATTGATTCAATAATTTAACTGCTTGATTCAACAATGTAATTTTCAGCAATTCAACTGTTTTTTTAAAACTTAAATAGATATTTCAAGTATTTTACTGCATTCTTCGACAGTTCAACTGTTTTATGCTCAAAAGCTACTACTTCGTCAAAAAATTTCGGCTGTTTTATCCATTAAATTTAGCTGTTTATTCAATATAACAGTTGATTGGTTCAATAATTTAACAACTTTCTTCGATATTTTAATTATCTTTAGTTTTATAATTCAAATGTTTTTTGTTTAATAATTTAATTGTTTTTAGTTCAACTACTGAATTATCCTGATTCAACAATTCAACTGTTTTTAGTTATTCAACAAATTTTTAACTATTTTATTGTATTTTAACAATTCAATTGTTTTATACAAACATCTACTCTTTTGTCAAAAATTGCAACTGTTGTATCTATTCAATTCAGATGTTTTGTTCAATAAATTCAGCTGATCGGTTCAATAATTTAACTGCTTGATTCAACAATGTAATTTTTAGCAATTCAAGTGTTTTTTTAAAACTTCAATAGATGTTTCAACTATTTTACTGCATTCTTCGACAGTTTAACTGTTTTATGCTCAAAAGCTACTACTTTGTCAAAAAATTTCGGTTGTTTTATCCATTAAATTCAACTGTTTATTCGAATACAACAGTTGATTGGTTCAATAATTTAACAGCTTTCATCGATATTTTAATTATCTTTAGTTTTATAATTGAAATGTTTTTTGTTTAATAATTTAATTGTTTTTAGTTCAACTACTGAATTATCCCTGATTCAACAATTCAACTATTTTTTAACAATTCAACAAAATTTTCAACTATTTTATTGCGTTTTTTAACAATTCAACTGTTTTATACAAAAATCTACTCCTTTGTCAAAAAATGCAAATGTTGTATCTATTAAATTCAGATGTTTTGTTCAATAAATTCCGTTGATTGGTTCAATGCTTGATTCAACAATGTAGTTTTCAGCAATTCAAGTGTTTTTTTAAAACTTCAATAGATGTTTCAACTATTTTACTGCATTCTTCGACAGTTTAACTGTTTTATGCTCAAAAGCTACTACTTTGTCAAAAAATTTCGGTTGTTTTATCCATTAAATTCAACTGTTTATTCGATACAACAGTTGATTGGTTCAATAATTTAACAGCTTTCATCGATATTTTAATTATCTTTAGTTTTATAATTGAAATGTTTTTTGTTTAATAATTTAATTGTTTTTAGTTCAACTACTGAATTATCCCTGATTCAACAATTCAAGTGTTTTTAACAATTCAACAAAATTTTCAACTATTTTATTGCGTTTTTTAACAATTCAACTGTTTTATACAAAAATCTACTCCTTTGTCAAAAAATGCAACTGTTGTATCTATTAAATTCAGCTGTTTTGTTCAATAAATTCAGCTGATTGGTTCAATCATTACACTGCTTGATTCAACAATGTAATTTTCAGCAATTCAAGTGTTTTTTTAAAACTTCAATAGATGTTTCAACTATTTTACTGCATTCTTCGACAGTTCAACTGTTTTATGCTCAAAAGCTACTACTTTGTCAAAAACTTTCGGCTGCTTTATCTATTAAATTCAGCTGTTTATTCAATATAACAGTTGATTAGTTCAATAATTTAACTGCTTTGTTCAATATTTTAATTATTTTTAGATTTATAATTCAAATGTCTTTTTGAAGTCTTGAGCTTCGCAACAATCAAAAAAACTTCCCTGAGTGCGGCATAACTCGAAATTATCCAAGACGATCCGGCAGATTTGAGGGTTAATGGTAAAACTCATTAAAATATCTCGAAGCGAAAACTAATCTAGAAAATAAGAAATCTTTGAGCCAAAGGATCCGAGAAGAGGTTTAACTTATTAAAAATATTTCTGAGTCAAAATCAAAATTATAAAACTCGAAACCCGGGGTCCGTGGGAACTCGACGCGATCAGAGTACTACCGTTTTTTGGGTTGCCTACTAGAAATTAGAAGTAACCTGAATACACGTTTCGTCAACTGAATGTTTGCAATATTACGCAATAATTTCGCTTCCGTGTGTTTCTTATAGGAATTTTGTCTACTTCAAAATTGAATTTTGGGCTTAATATAAGACCTACAAAATAACCTTAAAAGTCTTGTATTAATGTTCTCTTTCGTTTGGTCATGCTATTTTTATAGGAAAAAGTATACTTTCAAACCCGGGTTAATTAACTCTAGGCCCCAATTAACCCATAATTTTATTTTTTTAGAATTTTCTATAATAAATCCCTTTTTTAGTGTATTAAACCACCAAACCTATTATTATTGTTATAACATTAAAAAAAGCAAATCAAAACGATTTTCTACCCCCGCTCAATAAATCTACCCCTTTAATCCAGTAGTTTCTAAAATTAGCGTTTTCTAAACTGCGACCCAGTGAAAGCAAAACCAAAAAAATATATTGGGTGTAGAATCTCTGAAAAAATTCAATACACCGGGGTCGAAGGGGCGGTCGCTATAGATTGGGTTTCTAATAAAACGTGGGTCGAAATGTTTATTGTTTGGAAACCGCTGGTTTATTTTATCAAAATATTACAGCTTCTATGAACATTTTTGGTGAATTTAAAACTTTTGAAAATCTAATCAGTTTAATTTGTATAAAAAACTTACTTTGATGCAGAAATATTTAAAATAAAAAAAATATATATGCAATTAAGTAAAAAACAACCAATAATTAGTGTTATGCATTATTTACGTAATTAACAGCAGAACAAAGAAAGAATGCATTATGTGAAAGTGCAAATTCGTCTGGAAAAGTGCATAATATGAGAAGTTACGAGTTCAATGGTAAAGACAACAAAAGAAATATGCGCAGATGACGTGGTTCTTCAGTTCTTTCAAAAACTTTACAGTTCTGTAATAATTTAAATATCGCAGACTTTTGGTTATCAAATTTGATAATTATTAATGAGTGACGTCAACCCTAAAGGCAGCAGAGTGCACAAATAATAAATGTGGGCCGATTGACAATACTACACTACCGGTAGGTCTTCATGTGAATGTTATCATATTCACAGGGGACCTACTGCTTACTGATGAGTTCTTGCTAAATCTTTCCTGCAGAAAATATTTTCGTCGTTTACCGATCCACAAGATCGCGCGCGAATTTGATCCTGTTCACTAATAAGAACCAATGTGAGTGGCTCTGCTGCCCTTAGGGGTTGACGTTATTACTTTGAAACCATCAATTTTTTTTGACATTTTATTAGTATTTTTCGGGTTTCTAGTTTTAAATTAATTGCATTAGTTTCTTTTGTCAAAAATAAACAAAAAAAAGTTTTATTTTAATTTTTTGTATTATCTTTTCTTAAGTTTTGATTAAAATTAACTGTCAAGTGAAGCCGACAAGACACAAAGAAGCCAAATGATGTGATGGTAAAACACGAATCAGTGCACTAGTGAAAGTGATCTAATTAGGTGCGTATCATTGACAAAACAAATAATTGCACGGAAGGTGGAAAGTTTTATCAAAATTTCTATTTTCCTCAACGAGTTCGAGCCCGCACACGATGAGTCTAGACCTGCTCGAATGACCATATCATACGGGTTCAGGGCTTTATAGGTGCAAATATTGCCGCACTGGTAAATGGTACCGTTATCGGCGGCCGTCAACCCACGCATGTAATTTTGTAATCAGTTTTCTATAGATACATACATATTATGGGAATTGAAGAAAAAATGACCACCATACAAATCTGACATTTGACATATTAACTTAATATTGACAGCTCAAATCAATTAACATTACCAAGTTAATTAACAAATGTTATACAAGATTAATTACATCTAGGTGGTCCTCATTCAAATATTGTCAACCGAAAAGAACACCTGATGCTTCCACTTGCAAGACTTTCACACTGTCATAAATTTATTCGCTTCATAAATTTTTGCGCTAGCTTTATATTTCCTGCATCTTTCGATAAAAAATTTGAAGATGAACCGAATTAACATTAATTATTATTTGCATACCAGACGACCAAAACCAGGTTTTGCAAAATGCACGATGCGTCTAGATGAAACAGCATAGGAATTGCAAAATTATTAATTCATTATTTATTTTTCTCTAGATGTTTAAAGAGCTAATTAATTTTTTATTCAAGCTAATTCGACCTCCATTTCATTAATCATTTTAATTTAATTATTATTTTCATGTTACTGATATAACTAAATCATTAAGAGCTACTAATCAATGGCCGACATGCGAGTTTTTTTACATTATGAAAAGTTTTTAAATTTTCTTGTATTTTGAAATAAATTTTGCAATCCATGTTGGTACGATCATATAATATTCTTTTGAACTGTAGACCAATGACGAATCGTCTAGAAATTATTGAAAGACTTTTTAACGACGACGACGACGACGTGAAGGTTGAAGAAAGCTTCGTTAGAGCGTTCACAGTTCGAAAAGTTCAATAACAAAAAATAAAAATAACAGCAAAGCTGCAATTTGTTCGGCTTTTTGTTTCCATTCTTGAAAAAATGTTTTTGTTGTTCCATTAACAAATAACCTAACGAGGTGTTCTTTTCATTAGTCATCCATAACTGGATCCATCTTGTGAATCAATAGAAAAACTGTTGCTATTGTAGAGTTGAGGAAGAATTAAATTTAAGTAATGGAAACCATTATTGCACTAATGAGACCTCGAATTTTTCGTAATTGTCTGTCGGCGTCTTGAAAACAAACAAGAATGTCATCGACAGTAAACCATGAATTTGAGGTGGTCCGATTCATAAAAGTAATCGTGATAATGGTTTTCCCTTCTGGGGATCATTACAATGCTAAGTTCTACTTAACCTGACGTATGTCTGCTGTTTCTGAGTGATTTCTCTTATTCTTGGTCCGTGTAAATGTAAATTCACGTGAGGAGAAAAATTGAAATTCTGTAAAATCAAGCGTTGCGTCAGCTGGACCACCCCGATGATAAAATCCATCTTCTCGTAAGCATTGGATTCGAGGGGAGTGGAGAGACACAATCGACGATATCCATATGGATAATTCTCTTTCATTCATGATTTAATTTTATTGCATTTTGCTGCGGCGAATTTTATTTGGGCGTTCCACTAAATCAGAATTAAGGTCACACATTTTTTATTCATACAAAAGAATGATTCATAAATACTAGGTGTTCTGATTTTCAATAAATTTACCGAAAATACTGATGTCTACCATTTTTCTCATCAATGGAAGATGAAATAATATCGAAATGAATCACTTGGCGCAGTCTAAAATTCCAACCTCATGACTATGATTTTAAAAACAATTAATTGCCAATTTATAGTTTAAATATAGGAAACAAAAAATTAAACGCTAAAATAATAGTTAATGAAGATATTACATAACATAATTACATAGTTTTCAAGAACAACATAATGATCGACTTTAATGATATGCTAACAGGTAGCAACCAAAAATGATTCATATATAGTGTGTCTCTAATACAGGTAAGAACGATCTCCACCCATGAACTGGGTAGTGGTTGCTTTGGCAGGTAACAGGTAACAAAGGTATATATAAATTCGATCTTCATTTTATTAATCTATAAAACTCAATTTTTATATTTCATTCGTAACAATATCAAAACTCGAATTACTCATTGCCAGACATTAGTGTGGTTTCAACCCTGCCGGACACCCCTAAACTATAATATTTTGTAATTCTACTTACGTTATATTGTAAAAGCTGAATTTAATATATATTTTTTTGGTGAACTATTAAACGATGTTTCCTTAGTAGCCAGACATTTTCGAGGGTTCTATCATCCTGCCAGACGCATTGAAGGGGGCAAAAGTTGCGAGAGCGCGGAGCATAACGTAGTAACGGGTGCGAGTGAAACAGAGCGTTCGGTTTATTGCGATCTTCTACTGCGCATCAGCTGTCGTTTTATTTATTTATAACAAATTTATTTGTCTGTCAGTTTCTTATTTTCAAAAAAATTGTTCTTGAATTGTAATTGAATACAACTTCATAAAACTAACTAATGATATGAATCAAGTTATTAATTTTTTCACATGATTGATATTTTATTATAAAATTTTAATGAATATTCTTTTAAAACTTTTGTATTCAGACTGTAATAATTTTATTTAATGGAATTTCTTGATAAATTAGAAAAAGATCACGAGACAATTCGGAATAAACGACAGCTGATGCGCAGTAGAAGATCGCAATAAACCGAACGCTCTGTTTCACTCGCACCCGTTACTACGTTATGCTCCGCGCTCTCGCAACTTTTGCCCCTTCAATGCGTCTGGCAGGATGATAGAACCCTCGAAAATGTCTGGCTACTAAGGAAACATCGTTTAATAGTTCACCAAAAATATATATTAAATTCAGCTTTTACAATATAACGTAAGTAGAATTACAAAATATTATAGTTTAGGGTGTCCGGCAGGGGTTGAAACCACACTAAGTGTCTGGCAATGAGTAATTCGAGTTTTGATATTGTTACGAATGAAATATAAAAAATTGAGTTTTATAGATTAATAAAATGAAGATCGAATTTATATATACCTTTGTTACCTGTTACCTGCCAAAGCAACCACTACCCAGGTATCATGGTGGAATCGTTCTTACCTGTATTAGAGACACACATATAAGAACTTTCAGCTTTATGAAAATAGGAAGGTCTTCACGGCTTTGTCTAAAACATAAAATTACATTTTAGCAATTTCGCTAATATAATAATCTGATCAAATCTGTTACCAGGTTTTTGTCGTTTTGCCAAGCATCAGTGAACTGATTAGATTGAAAGTTCATAATAATTATTACGCGACAAAACAAATCATTAATTACAATTAAACTGCTCGTACTTGCATCAGTTAAATTAACTGCCTCTATGTATGAACATATTAATTTCATGATGTATTATCGACACTAACCAGGTTTGCTTTGAAGCTATTAAAGTTTCGTGCTGCTTAAAACCTGATCTACTTAGTTGTATTAAACCACCGAACGAAAAAAAAGGTTGTAAAAACCATAAGCTGGTAATACATGATGTTTACGTTAAGAACACCTGTTTCACTTTGTAATTATGAAGCATCTCTTTGATATCTGCTAAATCAGGCTAATTTAAACAATTACCATTTGAGCCGTTAGAAAAAAGAGCGCAAAATGAAAAATATTAGTGCAAAACCGTTTCTTATGGTAATAAACGGTTTTTCTGAATTAATTACCCCATTGTTGCTATTTTTATAAAACAACCTTCTGCCTTCATCATAAAATTCACACGAATTCATAATGTTCCAACGATAAATTATTCAAAATTTTATGTGGGTGCCCTCCAACGTTTTTAGGTCAAATCCTTGCATATTAAATGTTGAACTTGAGACTTTGCAGTTGCATTTACAATAATTGTTAAAAGTACGAAAAGCTTCCTGGTACTTATGTTTTTCAAGGTTCAATGCTTGTTCGTGAGTTTTTGCTAAACATTATGCAATTACCTGATGTGCGAAAATTTTCGCGAAAGATTATATTGGATAGATCCTTGGTTCCCTAAGTACCAACTAGAACCCATTTAAATTTCTTGGAGATTTATCTCATTATATAAAACTGAAAGTTTGTATGTCCGGCTCATAAAATTCTCCCCAACAGAAAGCTCTAACGAACTGAAATTTGAACTAGTGATTCCCCGCTATTCCTAGCTCTAAACACATTGCCAAAAAATTTGTATTAACAAATCCATACATTTGATCGCAAATTTTTACCTAAGTAATTAAAACCTATAAAATTTAAAGTGAAATTTCAAATGGTGATTCTGTTACGAATTCTAGAGCGAGCGCCGCTTTTCCCAATAAATTTCAAAAAATTAGCAGTAAAGAGATAACTCGATCACCTATTCAATTTATTACCGTCTAGGCACTTCCTCTTGACAAAAATTGATATGTGATAAATATTTTTTATTATTGACTAATTTTACGGTTACGGTGACGAAAAATAACACGTTACCATAGCAACCATCAAGCAGATATGCTAAAATCTTCCATTCAGTTCTGACGAATAGATTGGGGTATGGAATACCATTACTGTGTCTTTATTCCCAAGAAAACTAAAATAGAGTACCCCAGGAATTTTCTAAATTAAATTCCCGACCTTTCCAGGTGTTCAAGGTTTCTCTTATAAATGATATCATAAGACTACAGCATAATTTTTCAACATTTCACGTTCTGCTTCTTGGTATCGAGGCACTTGAGAGCATTATATTTACAAATCCCAATAGAACACACTAGAAAACACAAGGAATATAAAGCAGTGACCAAGAATCTGGGAGGGGGGAGCATTATGAATTCCTCCCAGAATAATATGTCATCGTTCTCAAGAAAACCAAAGTCATGTAATAAACCCTACTCATAATCTGTAAACATTGAATATTTTGCCTTTCACCAGTGAAGCACTGGAGGGTGTTCCACACCCCAGACCCCCAGGTTTGTGTAGTTTATTATTTATTAGAAATAAATTGGAGATATCAGCTTAACCGATCTAGAACAACTAATAAATTAATCCTAACTTTTACGAGTCACACTCAAATAACTAATATCCCAATTAACCCAGAATATAAACCATACTTTTAGAGACCGGGGGGTTTGGGGGGTGTGGAGCACCCCCCAGGGACACCTAAACTGTGATAGATAAGTTTGCAAATTATGGTCATCAGTATGAAGCAATTAATAGTAAGAGTTTTTTGCACAAGGAATATAAAGCAGTGACAAAGAATCTGGGGAGGGGATTACGAATTCCCCCCAGAATAATATGTCATCGTTCTCAAAAAAACCAAAGCGATATAATAAATCCTACACATAATCTGTAAGCATTGAATATTTTGTCTTTCAACAGTGAAGCACTGACTGGAGAGTGTTCCACACCTCCCAGACCCCCCGGTTTGTGCAGTTTATTATTTATTAGAAATAAATTGAATCTTCGATCTAGAAAAATTCCAAAGAAAACTAAAACAGAGTACCCCAGGAATTTTCTAAATTAAATTCCCGAACTTTCCAGGTGTTCAAGGTTTTTCTGTTAAATGATATCATAAGACTACAGCATAATTTTTCAACATTTCACGTTCTGCTTCTTGGTATCGAGGCACTTGATAGTATTATAGTTACAAATTCCAATATTACACACTAAAAAAACACAAGGAATATAAAGCAGTGACCAAGAATTTGGAGGGGGGCATTTTGAATTCCCCTCAGTATAATATGTCAGGATAAGAAAACCAAAGCACTATAATAAACCCTATTCATAATCTGTATACATTGAATGTTTTACCTTTTAGCAGTGAGGCACTGGAGGGTGTTCCACACCCCCCAGACCCCCCGGTTTGTGCACTTTATTTTTTATTAGAAATAAATTGAAGATATCAGCTTAACCGATCTAGAAAAACTAATAAATTAATCCTCACTGTAACGAGTCACTCTCAAATAACTGATATCCCAATTCCACCATTATAAACCAAGTTTTAGTGACCGGGGGGTCTGGGGGGTGTGGAGCACCCCCCAGGAACACTCAAACTATGATAGATAAGTTTGCAAATTATGGTCATCTGTATGAAGCAATTAATAGTAAGAGTTTTTTGCACAAGGAATATAAAGCAGTGACAAAGAATCTGGGGGGGGATTACGAATTCCCCCCAGAATAATATGTCATCGTTCTCAAAAAAACCAAAGCGATATAATAAATCCTACACATAATCTGTAAGCATTGAATATTTTGCCTTTCAACAGTGAGGCACTGGAGAGTGTTCCACACCCCCCAGACCCCCCGGTTTGTGCAGTTTATTATTATTTATTAGAAATAAATTGAATCTTCGATCTAGAAAAACTAATAAATTTATCATAACTTGAACGAGGCACAGTCAAATAACTAACATCTCAATTAACCCAGAGTATAAACCATATTTTTAGAGGCCGGGGAGTGTGAAGCACCCTCCCCCCTCCTAGGTACACCCCCACTGTGATAGATAAATTTATTTGCAAACTTATGGTCATCAGTATTAAGCGATTAATAGTAAAAGTTTTTTCCACAAGGAAAATAAAGCAGTGAAAGAATCTGGGGGGGGAGGGGGGTTTTACGAATTTCCCTAGTATAAAATGTCATCGTTGTTAAGAAAACCAAAACACTATAATAGCTACTCATAATCTGTAAACATTAAATGATTTACCTTTCAGCAGTGAGGCACTGGAGGGTGTTGCACACCCCCCAGACCCCCGGTTTGTGCAGTCTATTTTTTACTAAAAATAAATTGAAGATATCAGCTTAACCGATCTAGAAAAACTAATTAATCCTAACTTTAACAAGTCACACTGAACTAACTATTTTCCAAATTAGCCCAAATTATAAACTAAAGTTTTAAAGACCGGGGGATCTGGGGGGGTATGGAGCACTCCTATTTCTTTTTCTATGCAGAAATTAATTGAAGATTTTAGCATATTAACTCCCACATTAAGGGATATTCATCTCCTTCCTAGTAGCACACTTGCCGAGTGGGACCGGTCTACGGGTATATTTTTAGTGAGTACAGCGTTTGTCAAAACTGTCCGAAGCCTCTACTCCATACCCCCCAGACCCCCAGTTATATGTACTTAATTTATATCAGAAGTAAATTGAAGCAAATTTTTCATATTATTGCAAAATTTTAATGTTTAATTAAATTTTAACTAACATTTGTGAAACAAGGCATCAGTGATATGGATTTAAGTTATTTTTCAACATTAAATATCCGGGCTCCCTGTATTGGCCCATGTAGCACACAATATTGCACCAATATTGGCATTACATCGTTTGAATATTGGTGCAATATTGATTTCCAATATCGCGCCAATATGGGGATGTGACCATTTTGAAAAAATGAGGCGATGTAAACCAATATTGCACTACAATATTGAGGCAACATTGCACCAATATTGCATTTAAATATTGCCTGAATATAGATAATCAATATTGTACCAATATTGGCATTACATAGTAAATCAATATTGCATTCCAATAGGTTTGTTCGTTGTACGTATTCTGAACTGCTTTGAACAGTTTCTGATTACGTCACACTGACAGCTTTTCAGAGCCAACATCCGACATATACGTTTCGAACAACTCAACGTTGATGTAAATAAAAATATTTTATAAATAAGTTTTAATTATGATGACTAATATGAATAATTTAAGGGATCAAATAATGCAATCTAAGTAGTAATATCTTATAACTTAAATTATTCATATTCAACAATACAATGAGAACTTATTTACAAAATAATTTGAGGTTAGGTTATTTATATGACCTAAAAGTTGTTTTAAAAGTATTCGTCGAATGTTGTCTCTAAACAGCTGTCAGTGTGACGTAATCAGAAACTGTTCGGACAGTTCAGAACACGTACAACGAATAAACCTAATGTTAAAACTATATTGCACCAATATTGGCTGTAGATTGCCAATATTGCACCAATGTACGATATTGCCCCAATATTAGTCCAATATTGCGCCAGGATTGTGTGCTACATGGGGGTGCACTGGAGGGTGTTCCACACCCCCCAGACCTCCCGGTTAGTTCAGTTTATTTCTACACAGAAATTAATTGAAGATTTCAGCATATTATGTGCTGATATAGGAACCCAACTGATATGGAATACCCTCAGATCCCCCCCCCCGGTCAATGTAGTCTATTTTCATCACAAGTGACTGGAAAATGTTAACATATCTGCATGATGGTGTTTCGTACATGCTGAAATCTTCAATCAACTTCTGAGAAAGCTAAACTGCATAAACCGGGGGGTCTGGGGGGTGTGGAACACCCTCCAGTGCACCAGAATATTATATTTTATGTTGTTTTAAGATACTAAAATAAACACTCTTATTTACTTTGCACCAAGACGTTCTTTTCGCGATTTCTACAAACATCGAAATTGGAATTCTGTAACCAATCTCTTATTGGTTAAGTTTTTAAACCTAAAATTTAATTAGCACAGCCAATCATACCAAGTATATTATGTTAGCTACTTAAGATGTGTAATTATAAGGTGGAAATAAATCAAAATTGAACCCACACCTGGATAGAAAAAAGAAATTTATTCCAATGCAATATTTGCTTCATGATGATAGATATTATCAAATTCAAAATGAAAAATACAGAGTGGGAGTCGGGGGATACCCCCAGCACATGTAATCATACAGCTTCTATGAGTTTATATAGTTTCCTATAATAGTGCACTGGAAGGTATTCCATACCCCCGCAGACCCCCCAGTTGATGAAGTTTATTGTAGATTTGATCATATTCGATTGACCGTTGCTATGGTAACGTGACATTTTTAGTCACCATTGCGATACAATCAGTAAATAATAGAAAATCTTTCATGAAAGCTTTACCCACCAGATTTTCAGTAAATATAAGCAATCAGCTCGATTAACCAGAAGTCGAGGTATTAGGGACTGCAAAATGCGTAAGTCAGTCCTCTGTATTATTCCAAATACAATCGAAACGACAGCGTCTTCTTCCAGTTCTTAAATCTCATGTTTTAGGTTAAATTTTGACATTTCAGCGCAAAAAAGTCAAAAATTGTAATTTGTTTCTTATATTAGGCTACGTTCATTTTGAGTTTTATGTGCATATTATACTGAAAATAATTATTTTATCATTTTTTTTTAATCCAAGCGACAACGAATGTATATTGTTATTTGCATAAAAAATATAATGTAGCGTATATTTTTACATTTTTGAGGGTTAAAAGTAATTTTAAATAGAATATTTTATATTTATAATATAATTGCAAATGGTAGCAAAGCCTTCGGCTGCGGAACAATTAAAAAAAACTTTCCTGTTCCATAATAGAGACTCGGAGTTCGAGTGTCAACTGTACAACTAGTTGACTCCGCCTACTAGATGTCAAGACCAACCGGGAGTGCAAGTCCCGTCAACAGAATGATCGAAATTAACATTTTTCATGAACTTGAAAATAAATCTTTGAGTATTATTTCGAGTTCATCATAGTGCATAGTACATTCGAATCATTTAAACCTCATCTAACTAATTCTAAAAAATTTAGAAAATGCTTCTTCTTCAGCTTATCCCCGTTCACTCTTGAACGTAAGCCTATCCAATTTCTTTCCATTTTTATTTGTTTTGAGCCGCCTGAAATCAGTATTTCCCGTAACACTCTTTATGTCGTCTAGTCATCTCTGTCATGTCATGTCATGTCGTCTAGTCATCTGGTCATGTCTGTCACTTTTGTTCTTTTCCTTATTTCTTCATTTCTGATGTTTTCCCTCAAATTCACTCAAGAAGTGCAATCATTAAGGACGTTTATTAATTACGTGAGGTGTTTTTCTTTATATTTGGGCTTTTCCCTCCTCCTTGGTGAGATTTAGCAATATGTGGTAGGACCCCTCCTCCTCCTCACGTGAGATTTACCCTACAATTTTTACCACACCGGAGACTAGTAATTTTTCCAGTGAATCTGTCATAATAATGTAATTCTCTGAATTGCAAAGTTAACGTGAGATTTTCATTAACCCCACCTCCTCTCAAAATAAAAAAAAAGATTTTGACTAAATCAAAATTATAGTCCGTTAAATTTGAAATCTAAATTAGGCTATCGTTTTTTTGTAAGTAATTTCGTTTAAAAGATACAGGATTCGCAACAAAAAGGAAAAAATGAAACTTGCAATTTATTAACATTTCTTCTCTTAATTTAATTCATAACTCCATCATATGGAGTTATGATAATATTATCAGTTGGTTGCCAATATCAGCACATAATATGCTGAAATCTTAAATTTATGCGTAGAAATAAACTAAACTGACCGGGGGGTCTGGGGGGTGTGGAACACCCTCCAGTGCACCAATACAGGGAGCCCAGATATTGAATGTTGATTCTAGAGGATCTCCAGTTTGTAGATAAATAAATGATGTTTAAAAAATCACTAATTTATTAATACGATAAAATCAATCGTTACGGTGTTATGGCCGTTTGAAGGCAGAAATTAAAAAAATTGATTTACAGAGGAGTACCACCCAAGAGTTTGGTTTGGACAAAAATTTTATTTAAAAATATCTTAGAAAAGTATTTTCTTTCACCACCTCAAACAGTGACATATTTAGGGGCGCGTTGGGGGGCACTCCCCCCCCTCCCCGGACAACTCGAATTGTATCCCTGAAAGCCTTCGTGGTAAAAATAATGTTTACTGGGCGGTTTTAAAATTTAAATAAGTTTAAGTTAGAAATAAAATTTAAATTCATTTTATTTTGAATTTTGTCAGTTATCTAAATCATTTTAAAAATATCGCGGACTGATATGGATTAACGAGTTTCTGAGCAGCGTGAGAGTAGGAATCACGCCTGCATACCTCTTACTCTTCTTTATGCTGCTATCTGTTGGGTCAATATCCACACTTTTCCGAGTAGGACCGTCCTAGCGGGATGTTTAATAAGTAAAGCGCTAGTATATAATAGCGCTATAAGTATAGCGATATTTGTATGTTGCATGGACTGACAGGCCTCACCCGTGCACTGGAGGGTTAATTTAATTCATAACTCGAAAATCGATGATTCTAGATGATAGGAGGTTATAAACTAGTTTGTAGATAAGTAAATGATCTTTAAAAAATCATTAAATCATTAATACCATAAAATCAATAATTACGGTGCTATGGCCGTTTGAAGACATAAATTGCTTATGTCATAAAAGCAATTTAAAAAAAAATTGGTTTTAAGGGGGGTACCCCCTCCAAGGATTTAGATAAAGAAAGAATACATTTTTGGAAAGCCTGGTAGCCTTATTGGCACTGATTTGATGTAGGTACGCATGTTATCTAAAAATAGCATAGAATCAATTTGTCTAGGAAAAGTAATCGATGATTAATAATATCGAAGCTACCAATTCAAACAAAATTTATTGCTTTTAAAATTATTAATGTTTCTTCAATATGTTTTAGAAGCCTTACCTGTTTATTAATCTGTTTAGATTAATTTATTTTAAATATCATTAATCACAATACCAAAATATTTGATTTTCTAATGAATTAATAAAAATCAATAAAATGGAGAGCCATTAAAATTTCAAATCATAAATCTCGAGGTAATAATTCAAATTAAACTGTTGCATGCGTGTTTTTGTTGAATAAAAATGGAAGAAAATCCAGAATAAGTTGATAAAAATTTATAGCTGGCGACGAAAAGTGATTAAACTAATTATTATTATTGTAAGTATGGAAATTAACGTACAAAATAAATTCAAATAATTGGATGGTAATTATACTCATATGCAAAGTTATAATTTTTCTTTGTGTTTATCAGCCTCTGTCTTGTTTTCACAAGATCTTTGAGGGTTCAAGTACTTCCTTTTATCTCGTGGGTGCCAGAAACTGCACAAGAGAGCGAGAGAGTTTTCAAATTGTAAAATTTGAAAACGTAGTGAAATTTTTTTTTATTTTTGATTTCTCGTTAACAAACCAATAATAATATGAGCATTGATGCTGAAATCAGATTGTTCAATTTTTTTTCTCATTTAAAAAACACGCGTGTTCCCTGATTGAACCCTGTGGGACTACCAGCGCCAATCTTCGGTTTTTTAATTTTATGCCTTCGATAAAGCAATGTTTACTTTTTATATTTTTTAAACATACAATTAATTTTTCAGACTTGAGCGTGTAACCCATCATCGAAGATTTATTTAAAATTTTTTAATTAAGCCAATAAAATATAACGCAGTTTTTTAATTAAAAGTTATATCATAATTATGTTAAATTGGATTGAGTCGACGATTTATAATAATTTATTAGATACAATCAAAAATTTCAAGGTGCGTCCCAAGTTGTGTTGTTGTCCCTAGCGATTTGTTTTTGGAAATTTAGTAAATTTTGTGTTGGTGAAGAGTGTTTATTGCTAACGTAACTGTTCGGAATCTAACAATGAATGCTTAAATTTGCTTTTAATGTATTAATCAACGCGAATGAAATTTAAATTTTGTTTTGCTTTGTTTGAAAAATGTACCGTTTTTTCTTGTTGTTTAAATATTTAACGATTTTGAAGATGTATGATTAAGGACCGGAACATAAATATTTCACGCCAAATTTTACGGAGATTTGCTTTTTCAAATAACAGTAACGAGCAAATCTGAAATTTAATTTCTTTTTGATACGCCGACAAAGCGATCAATTAATTTCTTTTTTCCACCGACCAATAAGTACCTATAACTTTTAAGATGAAAATTCTATTATTGAAAATGTGCCTATTAAAAGGTAGAACGTGTAATGTTGCATACTGTGTATACCGTTTGCTTTTATGGCTTGTTTAATCGATCCTCGTACATTCGTGATATTATAGGCAAATTATACAACAGTAACTTGAGTATATTCAATGAAGTCGATTCTTATTCTTTTTATGACCGCTGTTATATAATGAAAAAAGGTTTAATATTCATTTTATAGATGTTCCGGAAATTGGAACATAACGGTTTGCAAAATTTTGCAACATGATTGATTAAACATTCTTAACATCTGCCAATATATGCTTCACTTAATTTGACTTCTCGTATTACAATTTTTCGGTGCACTCATATGTATGTATATTTTTTGCATCAAATCTAATGGCACAGATTTTATTTCAGACAATTTTCAATTTCTACGTTGAAGGTATTAAAAGATATAAATAAATTTCAATCAATTTTTATAAATGTCTCCGGGGCTGTAGTTAAATTTTTTAAAATTATCCATTTAAAAGAAGGAGAGGTAACTGAGGAATATTTGGAATTATTCAGACAAGAAAATATAACGTGAGAAGAATGTTTGAGAAATTAGGACGACGAGAAGCGGAAATTTGCACAAAGAGGATACCTAAGGCAGAGAAAAAATGGAAATTATGATGCGGAAAGCTATACAACATTTTTTTAAATTATTTTGATTTAAACCAACCTTGTTTGCTAGTAACCCAAAATTTCATCTCATTTCAGTCGCAATTTTGAATTTTTAAACGTTAACAAAATAATTTTTTATTCCAAATTGACTTCTATACGCATAAAAATTTAAAAAAATTATAACTCGACCAATTTTTAATCTTAAAAAGAAAATTTATTGATAATTACAATAGATTTCAAGTTATTGGTAAAATAAAACACTTTTTAATATTACATCAAAATGTTTGACCGTCAAGTTTTAGAACTGCAGTAACTTCTTTTCTTTTTGGCTTATTTTCACTTCGTCAATGCAAAGAAAAAGTTTTTATAATTCCCCGCCCCCCGAAAAACCTGGCTGAGGTGGTACATAAATTTCGATACCAGCAGTGAAGGACGGTTGAACTTGAATGCTTGTAAAAATAAAATTAATAGCTGGAGATATTCTAAAAAATAGTCCAGATAAGCGGTCAACTACTACATAAAATGATATCATAAAACTTCTGCATGATTTTTATTGGTTTAACGTTCGGATATTCTATGCTCCTCGCCTATTTTCCATTCATTTTTATCAGTATCATAGTATTTTTAGTGACAATTAGAGTTAGGGCCGGCGCCAAGTTTTACACCACTACAAGCAATATTAAAAACCCCCGAGTCACAGAAATTTTCAGCGTTCCCAGTGGTCTTTAAAACCTGAAACGGTCAGAAAATTTGAATTTTTGTCATGGTAAAGTCGGGAAGTTTTTGATTTTTAAGCAAGTCCAGGAAATTAATAAATTGGGAAAATTCTTTGCAATAACAAAAAAATAAAAATTTAATTAAAAAAATTATGAAATTACGTTTTTGATTTATTATTTTAAACTGTTTTTCTATATTGTAATCTTAAGATGTATTTCCTAGAGAAATGTGAAAATTTGCTTTGAAAAATTTGGTGAAAAACCTTGTTTAATTGTTTTTGAAGTAATAATTTTATCATGTTTAGTTTAACAAGGTAACTTTTTTTTTAAAAAGCAAATTTTGTGATAATTCGATTGTTTTATTCAATTATTCAACACTTCAAATATTTTTGATTTAATAACACTTTAATTAGTTTTAGTTATCTATGAATGTAGCTGTCTTGTTTAAAAATGTTTAAAAATAATAATTCAATTTTGTTGTTGAATACTTTAATTATTTTTGTTTCAACAATTCAATTATCCATGATTTAACAATTTAATTTTCAGCAATTCAACTGTTCTATGAAAAAAACTGCTACTTTGTCAAAAATCAACTGTTTTATTCAATAAATTCAGCTGCTTTTTTTAACATTTCAATTATTATTAGTTTTATTATTCAATTGTATTTTGTTGAATAATTTAATTGTTTTACTTCAACTACTGAATTATCCCTGATTTAACAATTTAATTTTCAGCAATGCAACTGTTTTTTAACAATTCAACAAAATTTTCAACTGTTTTATTGCGTTTTTTAACAATTCAACTGTTGTATCTATGAAATTCAGCTGATTATTCAATAATTTAACTGCTTGATTCAATAATTTAATTTTCAGCAATTCAACTGTTTTTTTTTTAAATTCAACAAAATTTTCAACTGTTTTATTGCGTTTTTTAACAATTCAACTGTTGTATCTATTAAATTCATCTGCCTTGTTCAATAAATTAAATTCAGCTGATTATTCAATAATTTAACTGCTTGATTCAATAATTTAATTTTCAGCAATTCAACTGTTTTTTTAACACTTCAAGAGATGTTTCAACTATTTTACTGCATTTTTCAACAGTTCAACTGTTTTATGCTCAAAAGCTACTACTTCGTCACAACATTTCGTCTGCGTTATTCATTAAATTCAGCTGTTTATTCAATAAAACAGCTGATTGGTTCAATAATAATTGATCTGCTTTGTTCGATATTTTAATTATTTTTAGTTTTATAATTCAAATGTTTCTTGTTCAATAATTTTATTGTTTTTAATTGAACTACTGAATTATCCCTGATTCAACGATTTCATTTTCAGCAATTCAACTGTTTTTTTAACAATTCAACAAAATTTTCAACTATTTTACTGCGTTTTTTTAAAAATTCAACTGTTTTATACAAAAAAGCTATTACTTTGTCAAAAAATGTAACTGCTGTATCTATTAAATTCAGCTGTTTTGTTCCATAAATTCAGCTGATTGGTTCAATAATTTAACTGTTTTTTTCAACATTTCAATTCTTTTTAGCTTTATAATTCAATTGTGTTTTGTTGAATAATTAAATTACTTTTAGTTCAACAACTCAATTATTTTTGATTCAACAATTTATTTTTCAACTGTTTCTTTAACAATTTAACTTTTCCTTTAACAATTCAACATATTTTTCAACTATTTTCATGTTTTTTTTCAACAATTCAACTGATGTTTTATGCAAAAAACTAATACTTTGTCAAAAATTCAACTGTTTTATTTAATAATTTTACGCATTTTAATTATTTTTAGATTTATAATTCAGTTGTTTTTTGTTGAATAATTGAATTGCATTTAGTTCAACAACTCAATGATACTTGATTCAACAATTGAAGTTTCAACAAAATTCAGATAACTCAATAGATTTTTTAACCATTTTTTCGGTTTTGTTTTTCAACAATTCAACTATTTTATGCAAAAACTATTACTTTGTCAAAAAATTCAATTATTTTATCTAATAAGTTCAGCTGTTTTGTTCAATAAATTCAGCCGATTGATTTAATAATTTTAACTGCTTTGTTCAACATTTTAATTATTTTGAGATTTATAATTCAATTGTTTTTTGTTAAATAATTCAATTGTTTTTATTTCAACAACTCAATTATCTTTGATTCAGCAAATTAATTTTTAGTGATTCGACAATTCAACTGTTTCTTTAACAATTAAATTTTTTTTTAACAGTTCAATAGATTATTTAATTAATTCGCTGTTTATTTCACCAATTCAACTGTTTTATGCAAAGAAACTCCTGCTTTGTCAAAAAATGCAACTGTTTTATTCAATAAATTCAGCTGATTGGTAAATAATTTAAGTGCTTTTTTCAACATTTCAATTATTTTTAGTTCAACAACTCAATTATCTTTGATTCAACAATTTATTTTTCAACTGTTTCTTTAACAATTTAACTCTTTCTTTAACAATTCAACTATTTCCCTGTTTTTTTTCAACAATTCAACTGATGATACAAAAACAACTAATATTTTGTCAAAAAAATGCAACTGTTTTATTCAATAAATTCAGCCGTTCGACTCAATAAATTCAATCGATTAATTTAATAATTTAACTGCTTTGTTCAACATTTTAATTATTTTTATAAAAATTATTTAAATTAAATTATTTTATGTTAAATAATTGAATTGGTTTTAGTTTAAAAACTAAATTATTCCTGATTCAACAATTTAATTTTCAAAAATTCAACGGTTTTTCTTTTAATTCAACAAATTCTTCAACTATATTCCAGTTTTTTAACAATGCAACTGTTTTGTTCAATAAATGGGGTTGATTGATTTAATAATTTAATGCCTTGATTCAACATTTTAATTATTTTTAGATTTATAACTCAATTGTTTTTAGTTCATCAATTCAATTATCTTTGATTCAATAATTTAATTTTCAGCAATTCAACTGTTTCTTTAAAATTTCAAGAGATTTTCTAACTTATTTCCTGTTTTTTTCAACAAATCAACTGTTTAATGCAAAAAAATTACTACTTTGTCAAAAATGCAACTATTTTATTCAGTAAATTCAGCTGTTTAGTTCAATAAATTCAGCCGAATGATTTAATAATTGAACTGCTTGGTTTAACATTTTACTTATTTTTAGATTTATAATTCAATTGTTTTTTTGTTAAATAATTAAATTGGTTTTAATTTAACAACTCAATTATTATTGATTCATCAAATTAATATTCAACAATTCAACTACTATTTTCAACTATTTTACTGCATTTTTTAATAATTGAACTGTTTTATGTTCAAAAGCTACTATTTGGTCAAAAATGCAACAGTTTTATTCAATAAATTCAACCGTTTGACTCAATAAATTTAACCAATTAATTTAATAATTTAACTGCTTGGTTCAGCATTTTAATTATTTTTAGCTTTATAATTTAATTTTTTTAGTTAAACAACTCAATTATTGTTCTTGATTCAACAATTTAATTTTCCATGATTCAGCAAGTCAATTGTTTCTTTAACAATTTAATTCTTCTTTTAACAAAGCAACATATTTTTCAACTATTTTCCTATTCTTTTTTCAACAACTCAACTGATGTTTTATGCAAAAAAAAACTAATACTTTGTCAAAAAATTTATCTGTTTTATTCAATAAATTTAGCTGTTTTGATTAATAAATTCAGGCAATTGATTTAATATTATAATTTTATTGGGTTTCCTCGACATTTTAATTATTTTTAAATTTATAATTAAATTGTTTCATGTTAAATAATTCAATTGTTTTTGATAAAACAATTTAATTTTTAACAATTTAACGGTTTTTTAAATTCAACAAATTTTTCAACTATATTCCTGTTTTTTAACAATGCAAATTTTTAATGCAAAAAAAACTACTAGTACTTTGACAAAAAATGTAATTATTGTTTTATTCAATAAATTAAATTGTTTTGTTCAATAAATTGGGTTGATTGGTTTAATAATTTAAAGCCTTGATTTTTCAGATTTATACCTCAATTGCTTTTTGTTAAGTGATTCAATTGTTTTTAGTTCAACAACTCAATTATTATTGATTACAGAATTTAATTTTTAGCAATTCAACTGTTTCTTTACAAATTCAACAGATTTTCCAACTATTTTCCTGTTTTTTCAACAATTCCACTGTTTAATCCAAAAAAACTTACTACTTTGTCAAAAATGCAACTGTTTTATTCAGAGTTTTGCTCAATAAATTCAGCTGATTGATTTAATAATTCAACTGCTTTGTTCAATATTTTAATTATTTTTAATTTAATTGTTTTTAGTTCAACTATTGAATTATCCATGACTCAACTATTTAATTTGCAGCAATTCAACAGAAAAACTATTTTATTGCCTTTTTCAACAAACCAACTGTTTTATGCGAATAAACTACTAATACTTTGCCAAAAAATGCAACTGTTTTATTCAATAAATTGAGGTGCTTTGTTCAATAAATCCTGCTGGTTGATTCAATAATTTAACTGCTTTATTCAACATTTTAATTAATTTTAGTTTAAATATTTAATTGCTTTTTGTTGGTTCTTTAACAATTCAACACATTTCTTAAATATTTTTCTGTTTTTTTAACAATTCAACTGTTTTAGCAAAAAGGCGACTTTTTTGTTACAAAATGCAACTGTTTTATTCAATATTTAAACAAGTTTTCTGTTTTTTTTAACAATTCAACTATTTTCAGTATTAAAGCTACTACTTTGTCAAAAAAACGCAATTGCTTTATTAAATAAATTCAGCTGTTTTGTTCAATAAATTCAGCTGATTTATTTAATAATTTACTGCTTTGTTTAATATTTAATTATTTTTACTTTAACAACTCAATTATCCTGGATTCAACAATTTAATTTTCAGCTATTCAACTGTTTTATATAAAAACTGTCAAAAAATGTAACTGCTTTATCTATTAAACTCAGCTGATTTGTTCAATAAATTCAAGTGATTAATTCAATAATTCAACTGCTTGGTTCAACATGTTAATTGTTGTTTGCTGAAATATTCAGTTGTTTTTGATTTAACAATTCAACAGATTTTTCAATAATTTTACTGTTTTATGCAAAGAAAAGCTACCAAAAATGTCCTGTCTTGTGGTTTGTGAAAAAATGCAAGTGCTTTGTTAATAAATTAATATTTTTGTTCAATTATTTTGCTGTTTAGTTAAATAATTTAAGTGATTTGTATTAAAGTAAAATTTTAAAAATTAACAGGTTAACAGTGGTTAACCTCTGTTAACAGCAATAACATTGCTTGTAAGATTTAGAAAAAATTCTTACGTCTTATAATTTGGAAGGGGGATACAATTATTTTATTTTTGCTTATAGATGTCTATTTATGGAGAGCTGGGTGTCCACATCAGAGGAAACGTGAAAAATAATGGAAAAGTGTGAAGAAAAACAGGCAGATGCCTATAATAAAAGAAAAGAAGAAGAAGATGTCTATTGCCCGATTTCTTTGCCTAGAGATACAGTAGTGTGAAAATGAATTGCACCACTGCTTGCGTTGCTTTAAAATTGTGAATAAAATAAAAACTAAAGGACGTGGGTTACTGCCCTTTTAAGTACGCATACCTGCATCATTTTATGACCCTCTTAGCGCAAAATAATTTAAAATAACATTTTTTAAATACTTTTAATTCGGTTAAATTCTAAAATATCATTAATTATACGTAATTAATTAATTTTAAAAATTCGATTTTAAGTTGTTTGGGCACACTAAAAATGAACAAAACACATTTATTTTATTAAAAATTTATTATTTTAATAATTAATAATTAATTGTGACAAATCTAATATTTTGTCGACCCCCTGTTTTTAAAACAGCTTAACGCGGTTTGGCATAGAATTTACTAAATTATTTAAATATTCTATGCTCAAACCTTCTTTCCATACTTTATTTATGGTTGTAATTAATTCTGTCTTATTTCTTGGCCTTTCTTGAGAAATTTTTTCGCCATCACATACCAGCAATTTTCTATAGGGTTTACCATTGGGATTACCATTAAGTCATTGTAAGCGGATTATCCCTTTTGAGTCCAAAAATTTTGTACCTGTGAAAATTAACCGATTTAATTACTTGCCTATATAATATGCAAACAGTAAAATATGAAAAAGTTTAAGTACTTACAATTTTTGCCCAAATGGCAGGGTGCGGAATCGTCCTGAAAAATGCACTTACTTACATCTTGAAATTGTAAATTAACAGTTGGCAATAAACTTTCCTCCAAAATTTTTATGTAGTCAGGTGCCTTGACAGTCCCTTCTATGAAGTTCAAGGAACCCACCCCTTTACTAGAAAAGCATCCCCAAATCATAATACTAGTTGGGAACTTAACTGTTCTTTTAAGGCAATCATCCTTAAAACGTTCCCCTTTCCTTCTTAGAATGTAATTAATACCATCTGTTCCGTGAAGATTAAATTTGGATTCATCGGAGAAAATAACTTTTCCCCAATCTTCTACAGTCCAGTTCTTATGCTCCTTGGCCCAATTGAACCTTCTAACCTTCATGGCTTTAGTTAAAAGCGGTTTACTACTAGGGCGCCGAGCGTTTAACCCCATTGAAATTTAAACCCTTCGACGTACAGTTGAAGAACAAACGGCCACTCGGTACTTTCTTTCCATTCGGCATTCAACTGTGTCGAAGTTCCTGCCCGATTTTTTAAACATAATCGCTCTAAAACCCGATCATCCCTTGGGGTTGTTTTTCTTCGAGTTCCACCAAGTTTTTTATTTTTAATTTCTCCAGTTACCGAATATTTTTTCAAAAATCGCACCACTGTTGAATGGCTACACTTAACCCTTCGACTTATAGCCCGCACAGAAAAATTTTCATTTTTAGCGCAAGAATTACTGATTTTGCGCTTCACGTAATATTAATGTTTCATTTTACTAGCTGTTCGCTCTTCCACTGCTAAAAATAGACTGAACAAAGTAATAAAATTTTTTTTGTGCTGTAAGTATCATAAATAGTGCCAGTTTAAGTGCCTAAATGCGCAATAGGTCCACGCCCTTTGGTTATTGAAATATCAACTACTTTAATGCAACGCAGGTACCGGTGCAATTCATTTTCACACTACTGTATCTCTTAGATAATCTATCTATTAGATAAATTAACGAAGTAACCAATCAGACAGCAGGAAAACAAAAAAATCAGAAATATGACTGACTAGATTTTTAAAATTTTATTTTAATGTTAATTTCCAGGGTAACACTAACTATTTATAATTATATTAACTGATTTGTTTAACAATTCAACTATTTTTGAATGTAACAGAGCTCCGTTGGGTCAACGGCGAAGATTTTACCACGAGACAAACATTTTAATTACTTCCTGCCTTCAAAATATCTGATTTTCGCTTACCAAGATTCGAAAAGGTACAAAAAATTATCAAATATAATCAGGGAGGACCGGAAAAAGTCAGAAAATTCAACGGAAACCCTGTAGCAGATTCCATTTGCTCCTGGCGCTGGCACTGATGTGACTTTTTCAATGTGCAATTTCAACCTTGTACAGATTGGATTTTATAAAAACTTTTTTTTGTCATTTGGATGGGGATAAACCCATAAAATGTTGGGTATTTTATATTTTTTTCTTATGGGTAAAAAATAGTTATTTTCGATACTAGTACTTAAATAGGCTATAGTAACGAACACTATTTTAAATCTGAAATTGAATAACAATATTTTAACATTTACGCATCTGGACAAAGCTGAATGAAATAACCGCCAGTAGTGTTGAAAGTCAGATAAGTCGTCTCGCGAAGATAAGATTACGAATATGATCAAATAACATGAGTAATCGTACGTGCAGAAAACATGCCGCTTTCAATGCCATGTAACGTGTACGAAATGATAACATTTCACAACAGAATTGCAAAAAGATTTTTGGACATGGCATTGAAAGCGGCATGTTTTCTGCACGCAGATTACTCATGTTATTTGATCATATTTCGTAATCTTGTCTTTCGCGAGACGACTTTATCTGCACTTTTCAAAACTACTGCCGAGTTATTTTCATTTCAGCTTTATCCAGATTGCGTAAATTTTGTTAAAATATTCGTTATTTACCGAATTTCAGATTTGCAAAAATAGTGTTCGTTACACGTACTTCAATAGGCTATTTAAGTATAGGCTATAAGTAGGTTATATAAATAGGCTATAAAGTAGCCTATTTAAGTACTAGTATCGAAAATAACTATTATAAAACGGGGAAATGTGGAGAAACATGAAATTGCTAATATAATTTTATACGTTAAATCTCTTATTTGGGGATTATTGGACGATTCAATAAAATAGAAATCTTATTATATTTACTTTGTTCATTCAAGAGGCCTGAATAAGGAACTCTTTCCAACGGCAATGGGGTAAATTGGTTGAAATGTTTGAAATAGCAAAATAATTACATTTTTTGCTATACTGTGCAGCGACATTGGAACATCAACTTTATCCTCTACAATCCAGTTTTTGGAACATGAGCAACTGAAAGGTTTACAGAAGAAAGGTGAGATGATATTAGGTAGAAAATCGCTAAAACAATGAAACAGTCAACTCTTTTAGTCAAGTGTTAATCTTTTTTTAACCCAATTTGAGGATTTACGATTTATTGTGACAGATTCTATAAATTGCATTGTCAGGAAACCGTTTTCTCTTGCAATTAATATTTTTCATCAACATGAGCTGAGATTATTTAGTATGTAGAAACGGGTATGACAAATAATAAACATCATGTTATGGTTAAAAATAGAAGAAAGAAGATTTTTTATTCTGTAAACTTTCTGAAAATTATTTACTCTAGAAAATTTGAATGTAATCCACTTTCTACAATTTGTAAACAATATTAGAGTCATAAACGATGAAAGGCGTCTACGTGGTTATTATGTTATCTTAAGTTTTATGTATATAAAACGAGTAGGTAGGTATACCTATTAATATAGTTATCACATTATCGATATCGTTTGCAAAAAAGACAGCTTCGTGAAAGTGCTCTTCGCGGTCATAAACGTGCAGGTGAAGACGCAGATGAAATGTGATTTCAGTAAGCTCTTCGTAGATGTTTGTTATCGATAATTAGACATAAATTACAGAGGATAAAAGTAGGAATGGAGAAATTGACTTCAACTCAGTTTTATTCAAATTTAATAGCCGGGTAGTCTACTTGGTGTGATCCAAATGAATTTTTCATGGTGCGACCTTCAGATGATATCGATGAACCGAATATTGCGTTGTTTATAATATTAACATAAAATTAAGTTAAGATATCACAACCTAGCAGGTGAATTTGTTGTCGAACTACAATTTTTGTGCTTTTAGTTTCTTTATGGCCTTGGCTCGTCAATTGGCCAGATTTAGTATGTAAATATTGAACCCACTCTTTGAACCTTAGAATTTCATCATTGCACGGATTCTAACATAAAATTCTCGCCATATCAAAAATTGTCGAGTTTCAAAAATTATTCTAATGGGGATAGCCAAAAATTGACCATGATCCCGCTTGGGCTAGCGATGAACATCTACTACTGACCTATTGTGTTAATTTAATAGTTGTTCCAAGGTTTTTGACCTGCGGGTAAAATTTAAGACACGGGAATGCTTTATCTAGTCTATTTATTACATAACATTTTTTAAATTGTCTTTGATGGTGAACCGACGTACGATTCACCTTCATCATGTCATGTCAGCTCAAAATGTTGTTCTTCACAAAAAAAAATCTATCCAAAATTCGGCAAACTTTATTTCGAAGAATTTTATTATTACAAAGTTTTCTCTCTAAGTATAAGAGTATAAATGTTTCTTTTTGCCAACTGGCAGTAGAAAACTGTGCTGCGCTGCTGCAATCCAAAGTTCCAATATCAATCAGGAAGTTGTGAGGAAAAATCATGCTTATCATATGTATAATACCCCAAGAGCATCATATGGCAAGGACGCAACGCTTTTTTAAAACTGAGTTTTCTACTTGGTATTAGTTGCAGATTTATTGGAAATCAATTGACAAGTGACAGAAATTAATAATTCTCTTGTGATATGGAAAAATTCGTCTACGATAGCTTGTGTAGGCATCGACCCCAACACTAAAATGGTGGAATTATCTCGGATTCTCTGGATTAAAACACTCTTTGCGCGTCTCTCCCCCCGATGTATCAATTCCAAGAGCGAAGGTTCTTGACAGGTGAGGGTTTCAAAAAACTTAAAAAAAAATCATTTTTTTTGAGATCAACTTAAGGATTTAAAAACTTTAAAAATTTTAAAATAATATTTACTCTTTAAAAATTTGTATTAATCTTCTTCGATTCACTTCTTATATCTCTTGGAAGAGAATTCAAATTTAAAAATTAAACTTGTATTGAATTTAAACGAAAATTGTAAATTTGGTTGTCGATGATGAGTTTTTATTTGAAAATACCAAACTTTGAAAAAGAACCAAGAACGTCTAAGAAGATGTTAACCTTTGATTGATTTTGCAAAATAAAGAGATTGTAAGTACGATAGAACCTGCGAGAGATTTGTGATTTTAGCGTTAACTTTGAATTTATCTAAGAAAAGAAAATTGTTAACATAGAGAAAGATTTATGGATTTAATTCATGGCAATATAATATGCAAAAACCTCAATTTATCTATTTATTTTTTTATCTGTGTATAAAGTACATATTATACAGTAAATTTAAAATTATCCTCGTAAGTGCGGCCTTTAGGCTGCACAATTTGGTTATTAATTAATATACACATGAGTTTAAATTTAATTGTCTATCTAGAAATTTGGGAGTCTTTTTCAAAGATACGCAATACAGTGAATTCAAAATTATTTCTCTAATTGCGACCTACAGGTCACTCAACCTTGGAAATTTAGAAAATCCGAATGTTCGCTAATCCAAACAAGATGCCTCTTATGGAGTACTGTTAGAGTACGTGTACTGTTATTTAAATAAAATATTGAACGGCGACGATTTAAGAAGTATTTTTAAGAAAATAACTTTTAGGGTGAAATCGAAATTTGCCGTGGTTGCGTTTGTCAAAACGGCTTGGAGCGCAGCGGAGCAAAGCTTTACTCATTCAAAATTTCCCCCTACATCGGTCCTACTCGGAAAAGTGTGGATGTTGACCCGACAGATAACGATTGGTACGTAAATTTCTGAGAGAGAACATTTAGAGTGATGGTGCTACTGATACTTCGAAAAAGTACAATAAACAAAAATTTTATATAATCAACAAATTAGCAGAGGGCTGGGTCTTCAATTGCGGATGAAAAAATGAGTAAATAAACAAAAGGTAGAAATAATCATGTTTTGAGCAGCGAGGTCGTCCATAAAGGACGTCCTTGCCTTGGGACGGGGGGGGGGGGGTTACAAATGTGACAAGGGCGAAGGGGAGGTTAGCCAAATATGACGTCCGCATAAAAATTTCATTTTTGGGAATTGTAATTTCTTTTGTGCTTGGGTATTTCTTTCATATAATTTTAAAATATCATAATAAATGAGAGGGGTCATTGATTTGTGACCATTGGACGTTCCGGAGAGGGGGGATAAAATATTGTGATCAACTGTAATAAAGAGGAGAGGGAGGGGGGTGGAAAAAATTGAGGATGTTCTTTATGAACAGCCCCCTATACACAAAGAGGGGGGAGCTGATTTTTGCAAAGGTGATGGATGATCTAATGGCAGAGAGTGGCGTTTTAGACTGGAAGAGCAGCTGAAAAGAAGTAACAGCAATTGAGCCAAATATTGAAAGGGGGGAGGGAACAACCCGACCGCAACTCAGTCCAATCTGTTTTCCGAAGCCATGGTCACAAAAAAATAAAAAAAAAATAAAGAAACTGGTAATAGTTGGTTATTCGGGCAACTTTTCTGAGCGGCCCCAGTTTTCGGGACATTTTTATAACCAAGTACATAATTTAAAAAAATTAAGGAACAAAAGGAAAAAATGCAATGGTATTTTCCATGCAAGACTTGCATCATAAGTACCTACATCATTTTAAATAATAAAAAGGGCGCCAAATTTTAACAATTAAAAAAAAATGTAAGAATGAAATTCCTTGAATCCACTTTTAAATGATTTAATCCATTTTACAAATTCAAGCTAATTTTTGAAAAATAAATTACAAAATGTTCTTTTCTATGGAAAATAACGCTAAATTTTGAAATGTGATCTTCAAGAGAAATGAAATTAAAAAAAAATTGAACCCAAAATAAAGAAAAAATCAGCAAAAAATGTATTTTGTACCAAAAATAGAATAATAAAACATAGAACAAGTTAATAATAATGATATTCACATTAATTACCTAGTCCAAATTAGACCCTCCCTACCTATCGATCACCCATCAATAGGTCATCCCTGATCTATCAATTAATATTATTATAAAAAAATGTGAATTGCAGACACAAATCAATAGCCGTTAAATGCGGTTTTCAGACCGCACAACCTTGGAAATCTAGTTGTAAGACCAGAAGGTTGGCAGGAAAATTAAACAAAACTCCGAGTGAAGCTTCTTATGATTTTAAAACATTTGTTGGGGAGTGTTGCCAGATTGAGATATTTATCGCAAATTAGGCAAATTTTAGAGATATTTTGCGCTTAACTTTTTTCAAAAATCGCAACTGCAATTTGAGCGATTTTTGATAAATTTAGTTGCGGACTTTGATATTTGACAGCCAAAAATATTCTTGATGTCTAATCAGTGATGCATACAATCACTTGTAAGATGGGGAGAACAGTGGTTGCTGATTAACTGGTGGGTGCTGGGAGGTAGCAGTGCTGACTAATAGTGTGTTTCATTTTTTTGACGGGTAAAGATAAGATATAAGACGGATATAAGAAAATCTCGATTTCTTCAAAATTTGCCGTTGCTCCCCAGTAAATAACAAATTTGAATTTAACTAAATCAACATTACCACTACTGCAAACTAATTGCTATCACAACTAACAATAAGTGAAACTGTAAATTTGATAATCGAATGATATAAAGTTAAGTTTTTGACATTTGGAGCAAATAAAATTTTGTAAGTCAATTATGAAGTCAAAATTTTTGTTTTATTATTATTAGTTTAATTTAAAAAACAAATTTTTTTTGGTGATTTTATTGAATTTTGTTGAAGGAAGCGGCTGCTTGCCCTTATTATTTAATTTAATTTAAAATTATTAAGTATTTAATTATTTAAAATTATCTTTATTTAATGCTCGGTTTCACAAAGGTTAGTTAAAATTTAATCAATGATTAAAATTTTACAAATTGTAGTTACATAATATTGCATTGTTGCAGACTTTAATCATTGATTAAATTTTAACTAACCTTGATGAAACCGGACATAATTTTTTTAATTACTATTTCGGTTATAGCAGTGGCGTATTTAGGGGTGGGCAAGGGGGCAATTGCCTCCCCTCCCCAAGAATGACTCGGATAGTATCTCTGAAGCCCTCCGTGATAAAAATAATGTTTATTACGCAGTTTTAAAATGTAAATAAGATTGAGATAAGTTTTGAATTTTTTTAATTTTTTTGATTTTTGGAAATTGTCGAGGGTCTTTACCACGGACGCGCATGAATGGATTAACGAAATTCTAAAAATTAATCAGGTTTGCCCTTCCATAATTTAATTTTTAAATTAAAAAAACAGTTTTTGAAATAGCTGATGCTTTTCTAAATAACTTCAAAAATTTTACTTTTAATAAACACATTGATATCGTAAGGGGTTGCTTAAATCTTTATAAACAATAAAAACACCTATTATTTTTATATTTCGTTTTTACCCCCCCCCCCTCCAAAACTTTGCATTTTATGTTGTTTTAGAAAATATCTCTATTAATCACTTAATAATAAAAGCTGTAAGTTCCCAAATATAACTATTACAATTTGTGCAACTCGGGGGGTACAAATTTTTTTTATTTACAATTTTTGTTTTGCATAATTCAGCCTTCGATTTTGAGATGTTTATTGGAAGTAAATTAAAATTATTCACTATCTTAAATTTAACAATCAAGCTCAAACTAGAAAATATAATTTTAAAGACCGGGGGTTTTTTAGTTGTTCCCTTGGGCACGACAACATAATATATTGCGGGGTACTTCATACCCCCAGCCCCCGTTGCTATTTTGCATTTTATTTTGTTTTAAATAATTTTCCTATTAATCGATTAATAGAAAAAGTCTACGTTGAGTATGGCTGGGAAGTATTTAATTCCCCCCCTCCCAGACCCCCGATCACTACAACAATTAGTATAAAGTAGAAAATATAATAAAAATTATTAGTCACTTCAATCCCAACATCCTCTGATAGTAAATTTTCAATGCTTTTTTACTTTATATGCTTCCGTATTAAATTAAAGCAATTTTGTGTGATACTACGATAGGTGACATAGAGCAGCGGGGTTGTCACTGACCAAAAATGTGTACACCAAATTTCGATTTACAATAATTTGCAAAAATTGCAAAATTTCCAAATAATTTTAAAATTTGCGATAATTTTAAAATTCGCAAACAATTCCATAATTTGAAAACATTTGCTAATATTTTGTATTTTATTTTGTTTTAAATAATTTTCCTATTAATCGATTAATAGAAAAAGTCTACGTTGAGTATGGCTGGGAAGTATTTAATTCCCCCCCTCCCAGACCCCCGATCACTACAACAATTAGTATAAAGTAGAAAATATAATAAAAATTATTAGTCACTTCAATCCCAACATCCTCTGATAGTAAATTTTCAATGCTTTTTTACTTTATATGATTCCGTATTAAATTAAAGCAATTTTGTATGATACTACAATAGGTGACATAGAGCAGCGGGGTTGTCACTGACCAAAAATGTGTACACCAAATTTCCATTTACAATAATTTGCCAAAAATTGAAATAAATTCCAAATAATTTTAAAATTTGCAAATAATTTCAAAATTTGCAAACAATTGCAAAATTTAAAAACGTTTGCCAAATTTTACACAGATATTTGCAAACAATTTCAGACATTTACAGACATTTGCAAAGATTTACAGTCATTTGTAAAAATTTACAGGCATTTGCAAAAATTTACACACATTTGCAAAATTTACACACATTTGCAAAATTTGCAAACATTTTTAAAATTTGCAAACATTTGCAAAAATTTACATAATATTTGCAAACAATTTCAGACATTTGGTAAGGTTTACAGTTATTTGTAAAAATTTACAGGCATTTGCAAAAATTTACACACATTTGCAAAAATTTATAAACATTTGTAAAATTTGCAAACAATTGCAAACACAGATAATTGCAAACAATGAATTTCAAACATTTACAGTTATTTGCAAAGATTTACACACATTTACAAACATTTGCAAAATTTGCAAACAATTGCAAAAATTTTCAAACAATTTCAGAATTTGCAAACAATTGCATAAATTTGCAAAAATTTACAGTCATTTGCAAGATTTACAGATATTACAAAAATGTACAGGCATTTCCAAAAATTTACACACATTTGCAAAATTTGCAAAAATTTGCAAACAATTGCAGAAATTTGCTTAGAATTGCAAATCATTTACAAAATTATGTACACCAAATATACTAGGTGGTCAACGTCAAAGTAGCGTCCGTATATTTTTAAAATAGAGTACATAATATACTTAGGAAGAAACACTAAAACAAGAAAAAATTTTAAGAGATGTATAAAATTGAAAATAAGTAAGTAAAAATGTTTATAATTAATAAAAATTATATTTAAGCAGGTACATATTGCTATGATTTTGGAATTTTCACAATTGAATATTTTAGCGTGGGAAATACTTTTGTGAAAAATAGTAAGACTGCATGAAACTTTACTTGTTTATCTTTCTCGGAATTGGTTGGGTGCAAGTCTCAAATTTTTCAGAGCTCCGAGTTGATGAGCAAAATGCTCATTATTTTTAAAGAAAAATTCGAAAAGGATTTCTAAGAACGAAGAAAGTTAAACCAAGAAGATAAAGACAATTAAGATTATGAAAATGTAAAAAGAACTAAAAGGCGAGGGACAGCAATGCAAAAAGCTGTATGTTGAGGACAAGTTTAGCGTTGCTTTTAAGATACGCGAATAAAAATAAAACAAAAAAATATTTAATTTTAAATTTGAAAATTAAGAAAAATAATTGCAGAAGCGCTGCAATATTTAAAATTTTTATAAAACTTAGTTTAGCGAGGCACTCCCTACCTTGCCTATCCCAATAAGCTATTGTTTTATTTTAGAAATAATAATAAAATGAAGAACTAAAGAATTTCGGGATTTTTCTTTATATCGTCACAATTTCTTCCGATTTATTAATATTTAAAAAATAAGGGGAAATCGGGAAATGGGTGACAGTTCGAATTCCCTGATCGGAATTTTTAGCATTTTTAAAGTGGTTTATGATAGATGAGGGTCTAATTAGCATATAAAAAATATAAAATTTGCGGTCGGTCCACAAATTTTGGAAAAAAACGACTTTAAAAATTCAAAATCAGCTGTGGTTGCGCTAATCAAAACTGATACTCTTACTCATTAAAAATATCCCCTAGACCGGTCCTACTCGAAAAATTGGAGATGTTAACCCGACAGATAGCAGGAAGCGATTGCACTAAGTCTGTGTTTACGCACCGTAAATACAATGCATAAAATTATTGCGCAATATTGTGCAATAATACATTTACATGAATTTCTTACGGAAAAATTTTCAAAATTAAATTGTGGCCTTATTACAAGTCCGACAACAATGATCGTCACCTTAAAGAGCTTGTATTTTTCTGTTCTTTCGTTTGATAAACCCTTTTATAGAAAAAAAATGTATTTACGAACCCCTAAATTAGAACTTTTACCCGGGAAATGTTCCCGACTTGCATTTTATGTGTATTTTCCCATATTGCCCAATTAGCAATTTTAACTGGTGGAAAATGTTCGTTTTCCTAAACACTGCAGGATACCACTTGAGAAGCTCTAGTGTAAACTCAAAATTATTTACGTGAGTGCGGCCTTCAGGCCGCACAACCTTATAATCTGTATGATATAATAATAATTATTATATAGGAACAATGTAAGCCATCAGGAAGGACCAACTGCCACGTGCTCACCACAGCCGTTCTGCAAAAGCTTAATTTTACCAATCTATGAATAACATTGATGATTTTTGTAACTTTAATCCTGCCCCATAAGTGGTTTTCCTTAATCTTTGAGTTTAAAATTTATTTTTAATCTATTATTCTTCCAGAAAGTTTCAAAATTTTTGGTGTTATCTCCACACGGAAATATTACTTCCTTAAGGAAGAACGCCGCAATAAACATAAAATTCGCAAGGATAATTATTGTAAGCTATTCCTCCTTAATAATTTTTGTCAACTATTTTCTGGGAAGATTTTTTTTAAGTTTTAAGAATGCAGTAATATTTGCATACAGAGATATTTTAATAACTAAATTGCTAAAAAGCAATAACGCACAATCTACGTAGTACGATAATATTCTATCGTAATGTACCGGGTGAACTGGTTTAGACTCTCAGTGCGTCCTGCTGCCATAACCCATAGGAAATTAATAATTTATTTTCCTACATACTACAAAAATTTGCAATGCTGGTAGGCTTTAAAGCAAATAACACTTTCACAATAAAAATGAAAATTGTTTTAATTTAACCCAGTTTTGATCATTGGATTTTAAATCTGCAGTAATAAGAACAACCCTGATATTTTTTAACGTTGCCTTTTGGATGTTAGAACAAATGCTGGGAGGAATTATTGGTATAACTGGATATTACGCATTTCCTCGTTCTTGGGTTCACGTGCCGAAGTTTTCTTTTAAAATATTTTATCTTTAGGAAAATTGCAGAATTTATCCCAAGTTTTCCTTCGTATCAAGTCAAGAAAGATTTTGTCCCTTGCAAAAAATACTAAATTTAAAATACAGGATGATTATTCTAAATATTGTTATCCCAAGTAAATAATATAATAAAGTTCTTCTGATTGCAATAATCACGAATTAATTGTGTATTATTAAAATCGTTTATTACATCTCCAGGCCATTCAGAAATCAGTTGGTTTTTCAAGTTTATCAGTCGAGAGAATATAATTAATTACTACATAAATCCTAAAATTTTATAAATTTGTTGCTACTAATCCGGATTATCGAATTACAATTTTTTGTAAAAAAAATTATAAATAACAAAAAATTATATTTTGAAATATTTTTTATAAAAAAAAAACTCACCTGAAGTAACAGTAACAATCCAAATAAAATTTAAAATTAGACACAACACAAGCATAGACCACCGTACGCGAGGCATGTTAGCGGAGATCCGCCAAAGAACTGACTCGTCGAAGGTCCCATCTTGACACACGCTTTATGTACGCATCGTTCTTCACATATGTACGTTCATGGTATTTCTACATTTTGATCTTGAACATGCATTTTATCTTTGTTATGCAATTGTAAAATCTAAATCTGTGTTAATTTTCAAAAAAACTAGTTCATCAATAATAACAGTCCTACGGTGTCAATGGTGAGCGTAATGATGGGCCAACTAAAATGTTAAATTATAGCTTTGTAGTTTCCGTCAAAATGTTTAATTCTGCACGAGGTTACTCTTCATATAACTTTTATTGCGTGATAAGTAACCTATAAAGACGTCTAATTATTGCTTCCCAGACACCGCAATTTAAAACTTACTCGCTGAGAAGGAACCAGTACTTATCATTCACTCTTATTTAGTTCCGCATTTTGATGATCTTTCCGGTGCGGCAACTTAACTGTAAATATTAAAAACCTCATTGAAGTAGTTGTTTCCTACACCAAACCAAACTGTAACAATGATTTTGGCTTTTTTTACCATGGCGAAACAAAAATCGACAAGAATTTTTTATATTTGTTTAGGCTACAAAATAAATAAAAAAAACCGATTAACATAACAGCGAAAAGATTCCGGTTTCTTGCAGTACCAATTAAATTTCTTTTTGAGAGAAACAAGTAAAATTAATACTTGTCTCTAGGTGAAATAAGGGAATTAAAAACAGCAAAATTTACACAAAGAAATGAGAAGTCTTTAGCAGCTCACAATCAGTTATAGTAACCATCGGGTCACTAGAAGAACGAGTTTCCCGGATTTCACAGAATTCATCTGACAGCTCTTTGGCGCTTCTTGTCTTTTACACTCGACAAATATCGGAATCGACAATAAAATTTAATAATACTCACTTCGATGTTGAGGTTCAAACAGCGATAGAAACGCGACACAATTTTAATAATAATAATAATATTAGACTTGCAAATTTACATTAGCGTTATTTTATACGCCAGTCAATGAATTACATAATCGTCTGTTTAGCATACCTTTCATTGTAAAGTTACACTCAAGTGCTGTGTTTTATTGTTATGCGAATTTGGTTGTACATTAAAATCACCGCAGTACTTTTTTAAATGAGTCTCTGAATATGCTTTTGTAATAATAACACAGAAAAAGTACCTAGTATGTACCAGTTGTTTTCAGTTCTTATATTAGGCGTGAGATGTTTTCCACCAAGAAAGAAAGCAATTTTTGTTTGTTTTTACTACCGAAAAAGTAAATGTCATATTGCCATCAAACAGGATACAATAATAAAAATAAGTGCATAAACAAAACATTGCAACCCAAGCTCTCAGCGCTGTCTCTGAAAATGCAAAGTTTGACTTAAATTGCATATACAAGTTTTATTAAATTTTTTAATTAAAAAAAAATGCAGAAAATCTCGAATTTTTACATGCACAATTTGTAAAATATTAAATTTCTTACTACAAAAAAGTCCACATTCGATATTTTATTTGTGAAAACATTTCAAAGTCCACACCAGGCATGAATATGCAAAAGTTTTAACATCTTCGACTTTTTTTATAAGAAATTATTTTCTGTTTGTTATGTTCCAACGTCACACTCCCCCCAAGATTTTTTGATTTTGTTAAATATTTTTCCGACAATTTTCTACATTTTCATAGTTTCAAATTTTTGCCTATTTCTTACATATTACAAAGCTTCGATGCTTCAATATTTTTTGTTTCTATCCATCAATTCATAAAATTCTATTTAGTGAAGTCAATAGAGACTAAAAACATGCATTTTTTTTTGTTTTGAAATTGTTTATTTCTTATTTAAACCAAAAGGAGGTTTTTAAACCAAATGATTATATTACCAATTTCGAGAAAATTGAATTTGAATAATTATATATTACTCACGAACTGCATAAAAATTTACATAAATTTGGTAAGTTGTTAATGGCATAGCGTAAGATTGCAAAAAAAATAAAAACAAATGCGAAGGGTACTGGGATCGCATCCAGCTCCTGCCAATTTGTTTTTATATTTATTTGATTATTAATTTCCCTCAGTATAATTTATGTCATTGTTCTCAAGAAAACCAAAGCGCTATAATAAGCCCTACTCATAATCTGTAAACATTGCATGTTTTGCCTTTCAGCAGTGAGGCACTGGAGGGTGTTCCACACCCCCCAGACCCCCCGGTTTGTGCAGTTTATTTTTTATTAGTAATAAATTGAAGACATCAGCATAACCGATCTAGAAAAATCTCTAGATAAACTAATTAATCCTAACTTTAACACGTCACACTTAAGTAACTAATATCCCAATTAGCCCAAATTATAAACCAAACTTTTAGAGACCGGGGGTCTGGGGAGTGTGGAGCACCCCAGGGACACTCACACTGTGATAGATAAATTTGCAAACTTATGGTTATTAGTATTAAGCGATAATGGTGAAAGTTTTTAGCACAAAAAATATAAATCAGTGACCAAAAATTGGGGGGGGGGATTATGAATTCCCTCAGTATAATATGTCATCGTTCTCAAGAAAACCAAAACACTATAATAACCCCTACTCATAATCTGTAAACATTAAATGATTTACCTTTCAGCAGTGAGGCACTGGAGGGTGTTCCACACCCCCCAGACCCCCGGTTTGTGCAGTTTATTTTTTATTAGTAATAAATTGAAGACATCAGCATAACCGATCTAGAAAAAATCTCTAGATAAACTAATTAATCCTAACTTTAACAAGTCACACTTAAGTAACTAATATCCCAATTAGCCCAAATTATAAACCAAACTTTTAAAGACCGGGGGGTCTGAGGGGTGTGGAGCACACCCCAGGAACACTCACACTGTGATAGATAAGTTTGCAAACTTATGGTTATTAGTATTAAGCGATAATGGTGAAAGTTTATAGCACAAAAAATATAAATCAGTGACCAAGAATTGGGGGGGGGGATTATGAATTCCCCTCAGTATAATATGTCATCGTTCTCAAGAAAACCAAAACACTATAATAACCCTACTCATAATCTGTAAACATTGAATGTTTTACCTTTGAGCAGTGAAGCACTGGAAGGTGTTCCACACCCCCCAGACCCCCGGTTTGTGCAATTTATTTTTTATTAGTAATAAATTGAAGACATCAGCATAACCGATCTAGAAAAAATTTCTAGATAAACTAATTAATCCTTATTTTAACAAGTCACACTTAAGTAACTAATATCCCAATTAGCCCAAATTATAAACCAAACTTTTAAAGACCGGGGGGTCTGAGGGGTGTGGAGCACACCCCAGGAACACTCACACTGTGATAGATAAGTTTGCAAACTTATGGTTATTAGTATTAAGCGATAATGGTGAAAGTTTTTAGCACAAAAAATATAAATCAGTAACCAAGAATTGGGGGAGGGGGGATTATGAATTCCCCTCAGTATAATATGTCATCGTTCTCAAGAAAACCAAAACACTATAATAACCCTTACTCATAATCTGTAAACATTGAATGATTTATCTTTCAGCAGTGAGGCACTGGAGGGTGTTCCACACCCCCCAGACCCCCCGGTTTGTGCAATTTATTTTTATTAGTAATAAATTAAAGATATCAGCATAACCAATCTTGAAAAAATCTCTAGAAATACTAATTAATCCTAACTTTAACAAGTCACACTCAAGTAACAAATATCCCAATAAGCCAAAGTTGTAGAGACCGGAGGGTTTGGGGGGGGGGGGGGAGTGGAACACCCTCCTGTGCTTCACTGCTGAAAGGTAAAACATTCAATGTTTACAGATTATGAGTAGGGTTTATTAACCCTAGGGTTGATTAAAACGATGACATAAATTATACTGGCGGGAATTAATAATCAAATAAATAAAAAATTGGCAGGAGCTGGATGCGATCCCAGTACCCTTCGCATATGTTTTTGTTTTTTTTGCAATCTTACGCAATTCCATTAACAACTTGCCAAATTTATGTTAATTTTTATGCAGTTCATCAGTAATTTATAATTATTCAAATTTAATTTTCTCAAAATTGGCAAAAAAACGTGCCCTTATACTTGCACCTGTTGAAGTCCAATACACGCACAATAAAAATACAACAATGAAAATGAATCAATTTAGTGAGGGGAAGTTTCCGGTCTCTCCTTGTAAGAGATATGTATTTCTAGGTGAAGAAATTGGACATTAATAAGGGTTTTCGAAGTTGCTGAAACAGATTATGATGTCAAAATAGATTATTCAAAATGGCTAATCCAATATGGCCGACTATTCGATAAAAATTTTATTAAAAATGACGTAACTTGATAAATATTAAATAAAATACGCTCGGATTGACACTTTTTAGGTCGCTAAAATATATTATGATGTCAAAAAATAATAATAAATAGCGGATTCAATATGACCGACTTTTCGATAAAAATTTCATTAAAATAGACGTAACGCGATATTTTATAACTCAAGGTTCTGAAAATTTTAAAATTAAAAGCTGAACGAGATGTTTCTCTCTCTCCTCTCCTTGCCAAATTGTTTTAATTAATTGTAAAAAAAATTATTGTAAAATCATCACAAAGACTTTGTGTTATCGTACTTGAACGCAGTAGTGTATTTAAAAAATGCCTAGGAAGGGGCAAACCAGATTATTTTTTATAACCTCGTTAATCCAGTCAGGTGCGTTAGTGGTAAAGAAATAACTGACAAATTTCAAAAAATTCAAAAAATTAAAGAAATTAAAAACTTATTTCAAACTCAAACTTATTTAAGTTTTAAAACCGCTTGGTAAACATTATTTTTATCACTGAGGGTTTCTGGGATACAATCCGAGTCATCCTTGGAAAGGGAGGCAATTGCCCTTGCCTTCCCTTAAATACGCCACTGTTTGAACCTTATTTTTAAATAAATCTAATATGTTGCAAACATATTTTACTCTATGAGAGCCATCTAGTTTAGATTAGTGGTATTTTCGGTGTTTTTGTTTTCGGCACTTTGACATCTGTGTTTATGTTTTAGGCGTTTTTGTTTTTGGTGTTTTAATTTTTCGGTGTTTTTGTTTTCGGAGTTTTGAGGTGCTACCGCTGTGATAAAAAAAGTCTAATATCAATCTGTATCGCGAACGTCTTCGTTATTGAAATACACGTACCTATAGAATATCAGATATTTTCATCTTCGTTTTCATAAATCCTCTCTCCCCCCTTCTCAAATCAAATACCAAAAATACCATAAAAGCACTAAACTAAAATGCAATCAAGGAAAGTATTTAGTTGGTTTATTGATGTTGATGGTCTCTTCTCTTCTTAGTCGTTAACTCGATTTCGAGTGTCGTGACCTCCCAATAAGGGGAGGGGGCTCTCTTGGCTAATAACCTCGGTGGGTAGCCACTTTCTTCCGAGGGGAGACAATCAGAATAAATTTTTTTACTCCCCCCGGGGTTCGAACAGTTTGGTATTCGATACACTCAAGTGCCAGACCATGACCGTCTTGTTTTGCCGTCATATTAATGGTATTGTAAAACAAATAAACATAATTTTTTAGTAATTACAATAAAACCAAATGATTTAACTTAACTAAAGAGAAAACTATTAAAGAGCTATTAATTATACAATTCCGATATAAAGAAGCACACTCGAAACGGTAGAACAGCACTTTCTAATTAAGCTAAAATGATTTAACTGAAGTTTCTCACAATTTATAAACAGCATGAATTTCCAACCAAATCTATCAGCTGGGGTTAAAAAATTAAAAACATCACATGTTTTAAGTAAATACTGTTCAACAGCAAACTGGACAGGAACGGCTGGGGGGAGGTCACAAAATAGTCACAAAGATTTTTAGCCAAAGATGGACGGGTAAGATATCTGAACTCTGGTTTGGACGATTTTTAAAGTGAATTATTAAAATGAGAGCCTAATTAGCGCATAAAAACTAAAATTTACGGTCGACCCACAAATTTAAAAAAAAACGGCTTTAAAAATTAATTTTAAATGCAATTAAATTGAAGTTTCTTATTGTCTTTTTGTAGAAACTTTACCCCCTTCCCCCGTAATGGAGAACTAGTAACGCTCATTAAAAGTATAGCGGAGGCAAAAGTAACCTAGAACCCCTACCATATACTTAAATTATTGTAATAGATAAATAGGTGAACTTATGGTTTAAAAAATTTGAAAACAACATAAAATGTCAGATAGCTACATAGAGTCAAAGGGAGAGCGTATGTAATACCTCCTCCGTGTATGCATTTGTTTTAAGTAAACTAAAGCGGTATAGTAAATCTTTAAAATATGTATTCTTTCTGAAGAAAATTGATTTAGAAGAAATCTTTTATTTCAGTTTTGCCTATGTACTTGTATTTATTTTATTTTTCCCCAATTCTTTGGCTCAATATTTAGATTAATTTGGATTAGCTTGAAGAGTGCAGGCGAAAAAAATTTATCATATTTTAAAGCAATTCAGTTTACCACCCCATCTTCTAGGGGAGAGTCCATTAATGACTGAAGCAAACTTTTGGGAATGAGGGGAAAACTTACAAATACTTTGAGAGGGAGATTAAATAGTGACTTTTTCTATGTGTACGAGTTTAAAAGTCAAGCTTAAGTAATATTCCAGAAAACAAACCGCAGGTTTAGAATCCGGGGGGTTTGGGGGGTATGGAATACCCCTCCAGCCATACTTAAAGTGTAGTAGATATTATATTGGCTAAAGTGATCAAAAGTAAAATTTTGAAGACTACAAAAGGTCAGATAGTGACCTAGAGTTAAAGGGGAGGGCGTATATAATACCTTCCCCGTATAGGTATTGGTTGCCAAGAAAACTATGGCGGTGTCATAACACTTAAGCTCGTCTCACACGAGGCTTGTTTTGCTGATGGAATGCTTACTGGCCCTGTGATGACCGGCCGTGATGGAAAGTGACATCACGTGGTGGGTCGCTTGCTTATTTTGTGATGGATTTTGTGATAGAACGCGTGCTATTTTGCTTGCTGGTTTTCCTGATGGTTTTAAGCACCGCGCACCGGGTTACTACGATGCTAATAGTTGATCGTCAGTTGTCAAGTGACACGCGTTAATTTTTATGGCTTGTTTAAAGATTTTTAGCCTTAATCTTATCCTGAGAAAATAACGATCTTGGCAAAAATTGACACATGTGCAAAAGGACTTCTTAGACAATTGTTCCTTATCCAATTTGGCCCAAAAAGTCGATTGGCGCAAGAAAAATTGTTGTAAGTCTACCGGTTAACTTTTATGGTTTGTTAAAGATTTTAGCTTTAATCTTATCTTGAGAAAATAACAAGCTTGGCAAAATTGACACATATGCAAAAGACTGTTTAGACACTTGTTGTTTATGAAATTTGACCCAAAAAGCGATTGGCGCAAGAAAAATTGTTGTAAGTCTGCTGGTTAACTTTTACGGTTTGTTAAAGATTTTAGCCTTAATCTTATCCTGAGAAAATAATAACGGCAAAATTAACATATATGCAAAAGACTGTTTCGACACTTGTTACTTATGAAATTTGGCCCAAAAAGTCGATTGGCGCAAGAAAAATTGTTGTAAGTCTACCGGTTAACTTTTTATGGCTTGTTAAAGATTTTTACTCTTTGGTAACGTAACATTTTTAATCACTTGTTTAGTTCTTTTTTAGGATTAATTTAGTTTAGGCAGAAAACGAAGATATAATTTTTTCAGAAGAAACTTTTTCCATCTTCCATTTCAGTTTTGCCTGTGCACTTGTATTTGTTTTATTTTTCGCTAATTTTTTGGTTCAACATTTGGATTAATTTAAGTTAGATTGAATTGTGCTGGCAAAAAGAAATGATCACATTTTATCGCAATTGAGCTCACTACGTTATCTTCTAGTAAAAAAAGAAGAAGAAGAAGTTAAGAAAGAATCCGTAGTAGTCCGGGGGGTCTGGGGGGTATGGAATACCCCAGCTAATAGATAAATTGGCAAACTTATGGCTTTCAGTATATAAAACCTAAGGTCTTCTAAAACAGACAACATAAAATGTCAAATTGTGACCTAGAGTCAAAGGGAGAGAGCATATAATTTAATACCTCCCCTGTATATGTATTTGTTTCCAAGAAAAAGTCTTCAATATATTCTTTCTGAAGATAATTTCTTTAGAAGAAATTTTTTCCATTTTAGTTCTGTCTGTGTACTCACATTATTTTCTTCTAACTCTTTGATTCAACGTTTAGATTAATTTAGGTTGTTGAATCGTACTGGTGAGCGTCTATTAATGACTAAAGACTTTTGGAGATGGGAAGATCAGAAAAATTCTACGAGTACTTCAACACGGCATTAAACAGCAACAGCACAAATATTGATTTTTAGTTCAGAAATTGTTTTAAAACACACCGGCCACCCGCTCCTGCTTCCTTTCCTGTCGTAATTTATTGCAAAAAAAGGGGGAATTTATGCCTATGGAATATTATGCCTAAAATAAAAGGAAGAAGAAGTAAACTTTTGTTTGGCTACCTGCACATTGGATCCTTGGAAGCTAGTCAAGAGAAAAATTGTTTCACGCTTGTTTGAGCATTGCAGAGACTTTCTGGATAACTTTGTGTTGGAAAAAGGAGAAAAGATGAGAAATTTATGCAGATGCAGAGTAAGTACTTATTCAGATATTGGGTGATTTTGGTCATGAAACTTTCATGAGGGTAAAGTACTGGGCTCGCAGTACAGTTTTCCGAAAAAGCAATTCTCCTCTGACAAAGAAATAATATTAGTTTTTCCAAACTTCCTCTTTTCATACTGAAAGGAGAATTGTACTTCTTCATGTTATGGGTTCTCCAAGAAGACCATATTCTTTTCATCAGCTTTTATTTTGAAGTGATAATTCAATTCCAGAAACTTGAAACTCTCTCCCCAAAATAACTGAGAAAACTGCTGCTTTTCAAGCATAAAACTCACTTCTTCAATTTAATTTTTGCGTTTGAGCATTTTAACTCCGGCATCTGTTTGCATTGACCGATTACGTCCACATCTATACCATCAGATTACGACGAGCGATTAGCAAGGTACTGACAATTATTTATACTTGGTCGAACGTATTACACCAGTTTCTTCCATTTGTAGCTAAAAGATTTTGCTCCAGAAAAACTGCAAGAAATATAAATTTTATCGACGATTGTAATTTAGATAAAATAATAACGTTACCAGCGATGAATCGCGGTAAAGAAGTTGTAAAGACTGAAATTATTGAGGAAGCTTACCGATTTAATGAGAAAGAGAATTGCTCAAGATGCCATCTAAATAAAGACGATTCAGAATACCTAACAAAAGCACCTAACAGCAGTTTAAAATTAACAAATAAAAATTTCATATCCTGTTTATCGTTGCTTAAAATTAATAACGCAAGTGACTTAATTTAGTGATCCAGTTTATTTACGTTTAATTTTTTAATATTAACGAGCGATTTATTAATGAAGCGGCAATTCGACAAAGGTCAGGAAGATTTCGTGATAGTAAACCTGATTATTACACATTACAAATCTATATATTATAAAAATTGCAATTTTTAAATTTAAAAAAATTTCAAGTTGGGCTTTAAATGAAAAAAAAGGATTAAATGTGCCTCGGCGTGCATTAAAGCAATAAAAATTAAAATTATCGGCATTGTTGTTCTGTTTAAACAATGCATTCTCATAACGGGCATTAACATTATTCTCACTGGTTTTTTCTAAACATTAGACACCACACCAATTCAAAATGCGATATGTTCGTTAAATATGAATGCTAATTATAATTAAATTCTACAATTTTAATTTGTTTGACGTAAATGCTAACAGTAAATTTTCTTCCATTATACTGTACCTCTTTATTTCATTTTAATTCAATCAGTAACGAGCAGGAATTAAATTTTTTTTTTATTTCGCTGTGGTGTAGTATAAAAATGTTTTATTGCATTTGGGTTGTAATTTTTACATTTTATTAAATTGTTTTCGAGATGTGCTAATCTTTTTATTATTGCAATTCCTGCCTACTTTTTACGATTACTAATCTTAAGTTGTAATAAAAACTAAATATTTTTTTTTAATTTGCATAAAATTGTGCTACTAATATTCCAAAAAGCTCGTACCATCGTGATAATGGCTTGATTATATTGCAAACCACTGCAGAAATAGATCACATTTATTTAAGCAGGCTTAGACCGAGCATGATTTATTTTATTTTTCAAAGTTGAAGCTCACATTCGCCTACGCCACTTTTCTAAACAATAAATTAGATTCAGTGGCTGTTGATGGTTAAAAAAGTTTGCAAGAGGATTGTCCTGTACAAACAATAAATTTAATTAAAAAGGTGTTAAAAGCCTCATTCGTGATTTTTGCCAATAAATCCTATGCAGGTTAAAAAGTTTAAATTTCAAACATATATTAGGAAATTGTTACTTTACGAGGGCACTCCCCATTCGCTTGGACGGCCAACGCATTATAATCACAGGGAACAGGACTATACCTGGAAGCCATAACATAAAATTTAGTGTTCTACTTGTCCTATGCAATGTGATTGTTCGATTTTAGACTCCACAGAGTGGCGATCCTTGCGAAGAAACACTTTTATCTGTTAAATAACCAATGGCGGCTTTATATGTGTGAAAGGCGTGACAATTGCACACCTATTAATATGTCAAGCTGAAAAAATTAATAAAAAAATACATAAAAATGCGAATTAAAATCATTTGTTGTTTATAATTGCAATTATTGTAAAATAATTTAATGCCCTGACTTTTTGTCCTAGTGAAACCTTTGGGAGGTACCTCTCATTAAACCTAATTTTTGACCTTGTTCATTATTTTGTGAGTTTTTGTAAAATAAGTTGATTTTACAAAAAATATTACTAGACTAAAATTATAGCCCGTTAAATTTGCTATTCAAAGTAAGCCATTAGTTTTTATTAAATAGTTTTGTTTAAAAGATACAGGATTCGCAATAAAAACAAAAAAATAAAACTTGCAATTTTTTAACATTTCATCTCCTAATTTAATTCATAACTCAAAATTCATTGATTCTAGAGAATAAAATTATAAACCAGTTTGTAGATAAATAAATGATCTTTCAAAAATTACCAATCCATTAATATCATAAAATCAATGATTACGGTGCTATGGCCGTTTGAAGGCGAAAATTAAAAAAATTGCTTTAAAAAGGGGCACCCCCCAAGAGTTTGGACTTGCGCCAAAATTTTATTTGAAAATTTGTCTTAGGAAAGTGTCCTTTATCATAATCTCAAAGATTTACCATGGACACGGAAACAACCTGTATGACTATTAATTTTTTGTACCAACCTTGTTGATTATTCTGGGATTTTCTGTGAAATAGGTTGGTTTTCTAAAGTTTTAATAGACTAAAATTATAGCCCGTTAAATTTTCTACCCGAATTGAGCCATTAGTTTTTTGTAAGTAGTTTCGTTTAAAAGATGCAGGATTCGCAAGAAAAATGAAAAAATAAAATTTGCAATTTTTTGACATTTCTTCTCTTAATTTAATTCATAACTCGAAATCTGTTCATCCTAGACAATAGGAGGTTATAACCTAATTTGTAGATAAGTGAGTGATCTTTAAAAAAGTTTTAATCTATTAAGTCTAAAAAATTAATAATGTCGGAGCTATGACCGTTTGAAATTAGAAATTTAAAAATTGCTTTAAAGAGAAATATCCCCAAGGGTTTGGCCTTGGATAAAAATTTTATTTAAAAATTTGTCTTAGAAAGGTCTCTTATCACCATCTCAAAGGTTTTCCACAGTCACGGGGACACCCTGTATATTTTCTCAAAATTTGAAATAAATCCGTCAAGCCGTTTTTAAAACGAGTATTTTCTAGTAAAACACACCAGTAGTTTTCTTGTATTCTCTCTTTCTCTCTCTCTAGACTTTCACTGTTTGTCGTTTTGAGTAAGGTTTTCATCAAATTAATTTTAACTTTTTGTGATCTTATAAATCTTGAACTACAATGTTAGAACTTGGTCATAGCGACAGCAATTCTAACGTACAATCGAAGAATCTAGTAATTCGAGTTACTAAAAATTAAGTTTATTACCATTAATTTTGATGCAATTAAATGTAAATATACTAAACTTTTGAATTTTTATTTGGTTACTAATAATATATTTGTACGGTACAGCCAGAGTAATCCATTAACTCAATTTTAATAACTCGATTTACTAGGTTCTTTGATTGTACGGTAGAATTGCAGCTAAAACAAAAACCGCCCACTCGAAGAAAATAGAATTATTTAACAATGGGTAAATTATTTTATTGTGAATACTTTTTTACAAAATTTAAAACCCAAATATAAAATTAACTAAAATTTGTAACTGTCAAATTTTGTTACAAATAAAATCTATTTTAAGAAAATTGTCTCAGGTGATATCTGAGAACCGAAAATGGAAAATAACTATTACAATACATAAAATTCAATTTCTTTTATTTATCTGCCGCAATGAATTTCAAATTTTCAAATTATAGATAAAATTTGGTGCCAACGTGTCAAATTTGATGTTAATCGTTTGTATGTCGTTTGTGTTTTAATTAGTTGTGGGCAAACGAAGTTGTTATTGTCCGAGCAACAATCGCCGTATGCTTTAAGGTTTTAAAAAATGGATGGGGCTAAAGAAATGGACCTTAAACAATGCAATATCGCTGGAGGCGTTTAAAATCAAAATCGATGTTAACAAATAGCGAGTGCACTTCAAAGTAACAGTACACTCGCTTCCGTTGCTAGCGGATTCGAATCTAGCAACTCTAGCAACACTGTGTCATTTTTACACAGAAGAAATATGTTCAAAAAATACCGCAAGCATCTCAAAGATTGACTCACCCTTATGTCCTTCACAGGCTCTAACAGTGTCATTCAAATCAACTGCAGGAGTCGACTTTCTTGGTAACTAACCTCCGAACAAATCGCAAAAGAACGAAAGTACGCTGTTTTGCGGCCACTCACGTACTTTTCGAACGATTGTCAGGATTCGCCCCCCGCCTTTTTTTAAAGAAAATTGGTTCATTTTAGCGGAAAACTGTTACCATTTAGCCTTAGAAATAAAGAAAAAACTTCAAAGACGAAAATTATATTCTCTCGAATAAGATCCCACCGGGATTTTACGTCCTCTCTGGTCGAGGTTCAACCGGAAGATTTTGTACATGCACCTCCAACACCGATCGCGCATTTGTTCTCACGCCCGTGGAAAAACCTATCGAGTTTTATCCCCTCACTTGCGGTGTACCTATACACATACGAGCCGGAGGTTTAAGCGCAACCTGACGAGACATTGGCGGCCGGGAAAAGTGAACATCGACGACGATGAAACTATTAGGTTTGTTTTTAATACCGCGCCTGCGGCGCGGAATTTAATCTTATCGGGTAAGCTCCGACCGGGGATTCTTACGTCCTCTTGGGTCGAGATGCCACCTGGGAGTCGATTGCGCATTTTATCTCATGCCGCGCGGGGGATAACTATCGCGTACAATTTTTTGTTTATGGTAATAATAAAGCTAAATATTATGTTTTATTTTAGGCATTTAATCCTCTCGGATAAGAACCGACCGGGGATTTTTACGTCCTTTCGGGCCGATATCTAACGCGACTGCTAGAAATTCGCACCGTTCCCCTACCAACCGGAAACATTTACATCTTCCCGGCGTCGCGTCGGAAGACGATCATGAATTTAGTTAAACAGTTGAATTGGAGACGGTGTTGGTCTAGTAGTTAGAGCGATCAATTACTGATGCAAAGGCACCCGGTTTGATCTTGAGAGTAGTTTAAAAGGAAAAATTTCTTTCTGACTCTCTTTCTATCTATGACCGTCTCCTGTGCTTCGGATGAGTTGATGACCGCCAGCATCAACAATAAAAGGGTAACAGAAAGTTCCCCAACCCGGACTAAGCAGCCGTAGGGTCTTAATGCTTTAACCTTTCTTTTAGAGAAATGGGCCCGAAAGTGCGCAAAAATGGGCGGAAAGGGCTAACTAAGAAAAAGTTAAATTGTTGAAAAAACAGGAAAATGTTTAAAAAATCTGTTGAATTTTTAAAGAATCAGTTGAATTGTTGGAAAATAAATTGTTGAATCAAGGATAATTGAATTGTTGAACTAAAAGCAATTGAATTATTTAGCAAAAACAATTTAATTATAAATCTATAAACAATTTAAATCTTGAACCAAGCAGTTAAATTATTGAACCAATCAGTTGAATTTATTGAACAAAACAGTTGAATTTGTTGAATAAAACAATTGCATTTTTTTAAAGTAGTCGTTTTTTTGCTTAAACAGTTGAATTGATAAAAAACAGGAAAATAGTTAAAAATTTTGTTGAATTTTTAAAAAACAGTTGAAGTGTTGAAAATTAAATTGTTGAATCAAAGATAATTGAGTTTTTTGAGCTAAAAACAATTGAATTATTTAACAAAAAACATTTGAATTGTAAAACTAAAAATAATTAAATTAGTGAAGCAATCAGTTGTTTTATTGAATAAAATGCTGAATTTAATGAATAAAGCAACCGAAATTTTTTGACAAAGTAGTAGCTTTTGAGCATAAACAGTTGGGCTGTCGAAAAATGCACTAAAATAGGTGAAACATCTATTGATGTGTTAAAAAGCACTCGCATTATGCTAGGTGTGCAACCGTTAGGTGGCCAACATGACTTTCTCATCAACTCCACAAGTGATAACGCCGAACTAATGTTGTGTTTTAAACTGCAACATGTTGATGTTTGCCGGAAAACCGAGCCAACAAGTCCCGTTATTAGCATCTCACCAGTACCAGGTCGTGTTCCAGTTGCCGCGTATAGCCATCTGACCACAAACCCGGCAGATGCCCCAACAAGCCTTTGCCTTCAAAACAGAGGGACCGCCAGTTTTACGTGCCCTCCAAAGCACGGAGACGGTTATATTTAGAAAGATAAATTTTCTTTGTCGCATGATCCCGAGATCGAACCGGGTACCTTAACATCAGTAGTTGATCGCCCTAACTATGTATTAAGCCAGTGACCGCTTTCATTGAATTATTAAAGAAACAATTAAATTGCTGAGTCACTAAAACTTAAATTCTTGAATCAAGGATAATAATTGAGTTGTTGAACTAAAAAATTAAATTATTTAACAGAAAACAATTGAATTGCATATATAAAAATAATTACTATGTTTAACAAAGCATTTCAATTATTGAACCAATCAGTTAAATTTATAGAACAAAACAGCTGAATTTATTAAATAAAACAGTTGCATTGTTTGACAAAGTAGTAGCTTCTTTACATAAAGCAGTTGAATTGTTGAAAAAAACCGGCAAAATAATTGATAAATCTTTTGGATTATTAAAAAAGAGTTGTTAAATTACTAAAGAAACAGTTGAATTCCTGAATCACGGAAAATTGAATTGTTGAATCAAGAATAATAATTGAGTTGTTGAACTAAAAACAATTGAATTATTTAACAAAAATCAATTGAATTGTATATCTAAAAATAATTACAACGTTTAACAAAGCATTTCAATTATTAAACCAATCATTTGAATTTATTGAACAAAACAGCTGTATTTATAGAATAAAACAGTTGCAGTTTTTAACAAAGTATTAGTTTCTTTGCATAAAACAGTTGAATTGTTGAAATAAAAAGCAAAACAATTGAATAATCTGTTGAATTGTTAAGAAAGAGTTGTTAAATTGATAAAGAAACAGTGGAATTCCTGAATCACGGAAAATTAAATTGTTGAATCAAGGATAATAATTGAGTTGTTGAACTAAAAACAATTGAATTATTTAACAAACATCAATTGAATTATATATCAAAAAAAATTTACAATATTTGACAAATCATTTAAATTATTGAACCAATCAGTTGAATTTATTGAACAAAACAGCTGAATTTATTGAATAAAACAGTTGCATTTTTTGACAAAGTAGCAGCTTCTTTACATAAAGCAGTTGAATTGTTGAAAAAACCGGCAAAATAATTGAATAATCTGTTGAATTATTAAAAAAGAGTTGTTAAATTTCTAAAAAAACAGTTGAATTCCTAAATCACGGAAAATTAAATTGTTGAATCAAGGATAATAATGCAGTTGTTGGACTAAAAACAATTGAATTATTTAACTAAAAACAATTGAATCATAAAATTTTGATTAAATCAGTTAAATTTATTGTTGAACCAATCAGTTGCACTTATTAAATAAAACAGTTGCATTTTTTGGCAAAGGAATGTTATTTTTTTACGCAAAACAGTTGAATTGTTGAAAAAATCAGGAAAATAGTTGAGAATTTTGTGGAATTGTTAAAAGTTAAATTGTTAAAGCAACAGTTGAATTGCTGAATCACGGAAATTAATTTGTTGAATCAAGAATAATTGAATTGTTGAACTAAAAGCAATTGAATTATTTAAAAAATACAATTATTGAATTATAAAGCCAATAATAATTAACATATTAAAAAACTTAGTTAAATTATTGAACCAATCAGTTGAGTTTATTGAAGAAAACAGCTGAATTTATTGAAAAACAGTTGCATTACAAACAAGCAGCTATTTTGCACAAAAAGATTGAATTGTTGAAAAATCCAGTTAAATAGTTGAATAATCTGTAAGAAAATTAAATTGTTGAATCAAGGAAAACAAAAAACCATAAAAATATTCAACAAAAAAAATTAAATTTTAATAATTTTAAATGGTTTAATACCAACCAGTGGAATTATTGAACAAAACTTTTTTTTTTACTTTTTACGCACATTTATTGAATTTCAATTTTCGTCAAGAAAACTTGACTTGATGTCATTTGAATATCAAATTATTAAAGTGGTAATGTTGATTATGTAAAACTCAAGTTTAATACTCGTGGCGGGGGATACCAGAGGCAAATCCTAAATTTTGTTTGTTGCACCGGATCCGGCTACTGTAGAGATAGAGACCGAAATTGTTTTATCTATGACCCGTGAAAGTTGTTCTGCGCATTACTGATTGAACATCGAGAATACTTTCGGGTGTCAAATATTAAAGTCGATTATTTATCGCAATAAACCGCAACTTAATTTCTAAGAAAACGCCCAAAAAAATTAAGCGCAAAATATCTTTAAAAGTCGCCCAATCTGGCAACAGTGGCGTGACGCGGGTAGTTCATACGACAGACAGACAAAAGGATTAATTTTTATGAATTTAAAACTCATTGCTGTATCATTCAATTTAAATTATTGTGCTTTTCCAGAGATTGAGTTGTCGTTTAGGGTCCAGAAAGTGTTACAAAAAGAAATTTGTTTTGTCTACTCTACAAATTTGCATTTCTGTATTCCAAAGATTTTCTTTATTTGCAGTTTTCAGCGGTATTCGATAGTATAATTTTGTAAAGAGAAATAAACTTGTTATGTATGCAATCCTCCAAACGTTGGTGTGCTTGGGTTGCATAGGTTGTTTCTGTCCAACCGGATATTTTATATTATTATAATATAGGCGTGCTTCACGCATTTTTAGGCAGACTCTTGGAGTTGGCCATTTTAACAGAAGATTTTAACTTCTGATTGATCGGCCATGATATCGTAAAATTGAATATAATACCATCATTCAGCGTATAAATAAAATATACTAAAAAAAAATACAAAAATATTTACAATAGGGTTAGATGCTGATTTTGGAAAAGCTTAAAAAAATTTTCTTAAAGAGCAATGTCATTAAAAACAATATATTGGATTTTTGATAATTTTAAGTAGTCATTACGGATTTCCGGCTTAATATCTTGGCAAACTTTTGTCTCTATTTTTGGAATAAAAAGTTTCATTTGAGAAAATCGCTTGCAATGTAAATTGTTTTCCAAATTACACAGGAAACTTCCAAAACTTTTTTCCAAAAAAAAATTGTAAAACTGTGTATTTAAAATGTGCAAGTTAAAGTTTTCTCATGCAATAAATCTTTTTCAGTCAGGACCGGACTAGTAACACTTTAATTATCGGGCAACTCTTTTGAATGACCCCAGTCTTCGAGACATTTTTTATGTAGCAAAGAAAATTTATGGTTTTCAAGCGAAGTTTTTTGAAATTTTTTTTTGCAAGACTGTTCAGCAACTTTTGAACCACTCTGCTCAGTCTCAGGCACATTTTCCCAGCTCTAAGCATCCAAATGCGCCATTATAAAAAGGATAACAAATTTCAAAACATTTTTGAGAAGAAAAAAAGGAACTTTTTGATCCCAAACCCTAAAAGTTTAAAAAATGAACAATTTTTGTTCCCACATTGGCCACGTTTACGTTAGTTCTTTTCAAAAAATGAGATATTGACACTTTTGACTCAAAAAATTAACTACACGAAAACAACCAGTTTTTTCTACTGTTTCTGATATATTTCGATCGAAAATTGTTATTGGCGCAAAGAGTATACACGTAGATATTATATTTTACATTTTATTTTAAGTTTTAAAGTGAAGATTTTTAAATTCACGTTTATAATACTTAATTTTGAAAAAGTATTCCTTTCAATGGAAAATAATGCTAAAATTTTTGCGATAGCCTAATTTTATGAATAAAAATGCGGAGAAACAAAATTAAATCAAAAAATTGATCTCGAACCAAGGGAAAAATGTACTTTGTAGAAAAAAAAATAGAAAATGTTCGCACTCATTACGATGTTGCAAGGCCTCCAGCGTCTTGCTCCTTTGCCCGCGGGCCCAGTCCGGATCTGTTTTTAATCCACTGATTATTATTTAATTAATTTTGTAGTATGAAAATTGTATGGCGGCACCATCTATTATTAAACGAATAAAGTTTTTGAAAAACTATATAAATTACTGTATTAAATTACTTTGCTTAAATCAAAAAAAATTATCTAAATACTGCAGTGGTTCTGTTTGCCGAATTTTACCAACTTTTCAGTGGTTCCTCTAATTTACCGAATTAATAATTACTACAAGGTACCGAACTAATTATTTTAATATTGAAAAAAACAGGAATACCTAATTTAAATTGCTTAAGTGCAACATGTGAGTTTATTTTGAAAATTTTTGTTTTTTAGAATAAAAATTATAATGGTTAATGTAACAGACGTCGAGGTACCATTTGAGTCGTGTTTTATGTATCGTGAAATGGATTTGTCCGACAGAAACTGGGGTGAAGAATCGCATTTATATATGAACGATTGGATAAGAGAATTAAATCCATGCAATAGATCATGGATATCGGATTCCGCTTCAAATGCAAATAACGAGGAAAGTCAGCCCGAATTCGAAACAAATAGTGAATATTGGGAAACGGGATCGGAAACTTGCGGAAGAGATTGGATAGCAGAATTTGGAGATTGGGAGAAGCCATCAGATTCCAGAATGAGGCTGCCTAATTTATATGGTTTTCAAAATAATAATAATAATTCAAAAGAAATTATTCAAAGCAGCTGTGCAATTTGTCAGGAAGAATTTGATGATGTAGTGAAATTTGGCTGTATGGAGAGTTGTCGCCATAAATTTTGCTTTGAGTGCATAAAAACATGGTCAAAAATTAATCGTACTTGCCCATTGGACCGTACTCCATTTAGGTACATTATTGTACGTTATTGCGGTTTAATGATAAATATTTTTGATCTCCCACTCCTTACATCATAATTTTTTTTATATTATTAAACTTGGAGACGCAACAGAGAAAAAAATCTTCATTTTAATTTTTAAAATGTTAACAAAAATTTTTATTACTATTGTAATAATTAAATATTTTACAATGTCGAAATACACAGAAAACAAACTGAAAAGTGTATGTTTTTTTAAACCTAACTCCTTTGCGGTGGTGAACAGGAATTCACTGTCAATTGTTACTGTTAAATAATAAAATAATCTTACAACAACAATTTTTTATAATAAAATTTTATTTACAAAATTTTAAAAATATAAAAATCTTGGCACTCTCAGTGGAAGAATTTCAAGTACTGATGATAGAATAATAATATTAAATAAACAGGAAAATAAATAAAATTAAATAAATTAAATTAAGATTGGTAAATAAGGAAAGGTGCTACATAGGGAACTAAAAGAGCGAAGAGGAAGAATGTTAGACATTGAAAATAGAAAAAAAAGTTTCGAAAAGAAAGAAAGTTTAAGAATGACGCATGCAAAGGAAGATGAAAGTTGAATTGTTAATAAAGAGATAAAATAATAAAATTATCAACGCGCTTGCCAAAACTACAATTTTTGAATACCTAATTATCACTTTCACTAATCCTACACTCCCAGGAGTGTCGTAATGTTACATTTTTCATATTCTGGTAGGCGATTTTCAATTTATGTGTTAGTTTATTGTTGTTCAATTTAAATAATAAGAACAAAACAATTACGTTTAGAAATTTGCTACCATATATGAAACTATAATAACATTGCGTCACAAAAGCAACTTTTCAATATTAATTACGACCTATACCATCGATTTGTGATTGTAAATTATTGACTACTTCCAGAGGAAATTGGTCTCCTAAGATATCCCCAAGGTTTATCCTTTGATTGCCGGGGATGCCTTCGTAGGCTCCAATTTCAATACCTTCTTCTACCTAGAAAGAAAAGGAAAATTAGAACTCGATGGAAAAGTAGTGAAAGTATTTATGTTAAATCATTATTGAAAATGAAACTATTATTAAATTAATGGAATAATTAACTTTCTTTCGACGAAGCGCCGGCAATTTCCAATCGCATTGACCTTTGCACTATAAAACTAAAAAATAATGTATGGAAAAATCCAATGCTGTTTTGATCCCCTTCCCTGCCTTGTTGCGAATATAGGGAACCTACCTTCATATAAATATTAACAAATCTATCTCCACGAAGTTCATTTTTGAAAAAAATCCTCGAATCCAAAATCAGGGAGGAGAGGAAACAAACAGCCGGGTGGAAGGTTCTTCCCGTGCAGGGGTCAAAGAGATATCCGTGAAACTGGCCAAATGTAACAAATAATCACAAAATAGCGAACGGGAACGACGTTGGCGTGTTAAACGACTCAAGAGGAGCAAACGTGGATGTTATCATGGTAAAAATCTTGAATAGATAAAATAAATAATAAAAATCAGATACATGTCACTGTGAAAGACAGATATAGGTTAAAAAGAAAGCACCAAGTGGGCTGAAAAGAGAAAGGAGGGTGTATGTAAATTTCAAGACTTCAAGATTTACGACATTCAAAGATGCTTATCCAGTGCTGCAGAGCCAGGGATCGGAGAGGCAAGGAAGATACGTGTAGAAGATGCCATCAGACAGGACACCTATAAGTTAATCGTGCGTCCAAGAATAAAAACAAAGAGCGGAAAAATAATTTCATATGCATAAATTAATTACCCCAGGCCCTGAATTACTAAATATGCGATCGTTTCAATGATATCCTTATTAAGGATTATATAACTGATTGTCCGGATTAAAATATATTATGTAGCGTTTGAAAGTGTTTCTTTTTATTTCCTCGAAAAAGGAGTTTTGAAATCAAAAAATAAAATGAAAAATATTTTCTCGACCTCCTTGGGGTTATAACAGCGCTCGGATATGTTTCCTTTAATTTAATCAAGAATAAAAACTTACCTTTTGAATTTGAGCATCTTTCGGAATTAAATCTGAATTTTGAGCTTGACGAATTGCTTCGTTAGTGTAAACTCCACCTTCTCTTTGAGGATAGGCAGTTGCAAGGGCTAAAATTGCGACCAACACAACTCCTAAAATGCCTCGCATTTTGATTCTAAAAAATTTCGTCTATTAATATTTTTTTTCAAAACGAGTTTCGTTTCCATTCACTCGTACACTTTCACTATTTACCTTTTCAGTAAGACGAAAACACTGACATATATTAGTGCATTTCACCTTTCTTAGTTTTATAAGATTTCTCCTTCCAAAAAACCACCCATATGTACTGCGTGACCACTCTTCACACAAAGATGACCTGAATCGATGCTGTGTTATACAAAATCATGTTTAAATATCAAATATTGTTTTTGTACTTACAACAATTCTAATTATTATTATTTCTCAAATGCTATTTCAATAAATCTTGGCTGCAAGATTTTTTTTCCGTTATGTAACAAATCGCATTAAAAATTAATCATTGTACACAACCCGCTCATTAAAGCTACCATACAATTATTTGAGCAAAAAAAGTTAAAATTGACATAATTTACAAACGTGTGGTACCAAAACATGAAAGTACTTTATTAAGTCACGAGTTCAAAAGAAAGTGTCATTCTTACACGATTAAAACGCTTTTCCAAATCACCTGTGACCTTGCTAGCAATTAAAACATTTATCGGTAAAAATATTTCCATTCGTTTCTCAAAATGTGGAACAAACGGATAATTTTTTACCATGGCAAAAAATATTAATTTGTAACTTTCTTATAAGTAAGAAAAATGATTGTAATTAATTATTAAGTTTAAATTTACTTTTTCGTTAAATTTAAATTAATTTACAATTATGGAAGTCGAGAATCGATAAGATCCAAAATTTTAATAATGTAAATTTTTTTAAAGGTAACATGGAAAGGTGAAAGTATCGATTGACGATTGTGTCGTCCCATAACTTTAGTTTCCTGCTGTGTTTTAGAATTTAAATTTTTGTTGATTTTTCTTATAAATTTAATTCAGGTTCATCGCCATAAGCATCAAACCTGTTTTCTGACCGGCGACATAATCATCATTAATTGCCCAAGTAAATCACAACTTAAATTTTGCAAAAAGCTATCAGCAAAACCATCAGCAGCATCGATTGAGGAGTAATGAAAACTGCATTAGGAAGTAGAACAGCCAAAATAAAACGTATGGGTGTCGTTCAGGATATTAAAATGTTTTTTGGCTTTATCCATTTTCCTTGAGAAAGTGAATAGTCGCCGATGGGAAATCGTCTTCGTCTAATATATATTTGCAAAGAGAAAAGGAAAACCAGATATCCTACGATGGTAATTTGTATAATTTTTCAACCGTAATCATTAATAGGGTTAATTGTAATTTTTATAATAAAAGTAATTGCATATCTACACTAAAATTAAGCAATTAGATTTTATTATATAGAAGACACACAAAACTGTTACAAAATGTTAAATATGCATTTCATAACGTGCATCGCATGCATCCTTATACTTCCATTTTAATTATCACTGCTTTCACTTCTGCCTATAATTTAAAATAATTTATATCATCATTTAAAAGTATTTATAAGGATTCCTTAATGTTGTTCAAAATATACCACGTTATTTTGATGAGAAATCTCACATCATGTAAATTCCATCAAAACAACTTGGTTCCAATCTAATTTTTAGGCTGTTTGTAGCTTTACTTTAGGTAACACAATCACATACTTACAATTTAATAATTGCTTATGAAAAAATAATATTTTCGTGTTTGACAAATTTTTAATTCCGAGATTTTGACTATTTTTTGGAAAATGTAAAATAATGTTTTTTTACTTGTTGCTCTAGAAAATTGGTAGAATCAATCTCCGAGTTTCCAACTTCTTTGTCCAGTTGATTCCAACAGTTGCAAAAAATTATATTCCATGAGCCATGAGCAAAGTTTGGATCAACGGACTGACGTATAAATTAATACATTACAAATTTTCGGCACATCTTATAAATTTGCTAAACTCTTACTCTGCGTACCATGACAGTGAAAATTAAAACCATTAACGTAGGAGTTTCTCAAGGCTCGGTGCTCGGACCGAAGTTTTTTAACGACATACCGACATTTGCGAGAACGAATAAGGTCCTGTACGCAGACCACACCGTGATTTACGCTCACTCGTTCTACGCATAGGTTGCAAAGAAACAAATAACAATCCACGTTGACACACTAGAATCTGAACAAAAACGACAAGCAGGTTTTTAATTTTTTCTTGCTCAAACGACGGGAATGTAAGCTCATTGAGACTTAAACGAAACTCAAACGTTTGACACCAATTTTACCCAAAAATTCGACTTGGGGGAGCCATCGTGTCTACAACCCCCCCCCCTCAAGTTTTCGCGAATATCTCCGCGACCGTTGAAGCTCAAACGACGGGAATAGAAGCTCGTTAAGGTTCAAACGAAGCTTAAACGTTTGACACCAATTTCAACAAAAAATTTAATTTTTGGGGGGGGGGGCAGCAACATGTACCTACAAATAATATACCAAAAGTTAACAACAATAGCCCTTGAGGGTTTTTGTTATTAACCAATGTAGTTGCAAAATACCAGTTTCTGTCAAATATCGCTTAAAATATTTTTTTGTTAAAAAAATTAATTACACCATTCGAAAGTACGGGAAATTTTACATAAAAAATGTATACAAAGTTCTTTTATACGATTAAAAATGTAGGATCCAGATTTTTTTGTTTAACTCAAGGAAATGGAAGGCTGCGACACGTAATTACGCTAATTTTCTTATAAAATCGGTAAAAGTTCTACAATTCTTAAGATAAAGACCTGAAACTTTCACATATTACTCTCCAAGTGATGTATAAAAACATCCAATAAGTGAAGAAACTCTCAAAAATTTAATTTTGAGGATGTACACTTTCAAAGTTTCAAAATTCTATGAAAGTAATAAAATTTGATATGTATACCTAACTTTAACCACATATTACTCTTGCTTAAATCGGGTTATTGAGTTTCTGTAGGTGCGATTTTTAAAGCTCGAAATGTGTACTTTAAGGGGATTTACTTTAAAAATTAAATTAACTATCTTTATTTATCAAAAATTTAAAAAAAAATTTTTGTTTCAAAATTCGTGAAATTCGATAACTTTTTTTTAGAAAATTCATTTAGGCAACCTATCTAGCATATATTAATAGTAGAACCTAAAAATCAGTAAAAAAAATTTAGAATATAAAACCAATACTTTTCAGAAAATATTGAAAAAATCGGAGCCTGGTACGATTAGATCTGTACCAAGAGGTCCATTGATAAACCAAAGTTTTTCTAATCTATTTTTGTGTAGAATCCGCGTAGAATTTGCGTTAAAATTATCTCAGAATGGAACAATTGTTTTAACAAATACAAAAATTTATAAATTTTGGTTCGAACTATTTTTTTCTAGTAACTAGGCTAATTTAGTAACTAATTTGTCATTAATTTGTCGCTAAAAAAAGTTTTGAATTTTTAAAGTTGCTAAAAAGTGCTCGATTTTGGAACTTCAAAATTTTTAATTTTTTTAGAAGCCTACGTCAAATTATTAGAAAAAAAATAGTTTAAACTAAAATCTGTAAATTATCGTAATTGTTTAAACAATTGCATTTTAATAAAATTATACCTGTCTGAGACAATTGCAAACAAAAACAAAAAATAAATTAGACCCTCAGCTAGTACAAAACCATGAGTCATAAAATATCGAATTACGTCTATTTTCGTCTGCCATATTGGATCCGCCATTTATTATTGTTATTATTTTTTGACATGATAATATATTTCAACGACATAAAAATCACTCATAATGTCAATCCGAACGAAGTTTGTTTAATATTTCTCATCAAGTTACGTCACTTTTAATGAAATTTTTATCGGTGAGTCGGCCATATTGGATCGGCCATTTTGAATAACCTATTTTTGTCATCATAATTTGTTTCAGCGACCTCGAAAACCTCTATTTGAATTTAAACGCCTTAAAATGTCTCAATTTATAATCATTTGGTTCAAAAAACCCGTTTTTTTTGTTTAAACAATAAACAATTTCCTTAAATTTATATGTTTATAACTATTTACTTTGAACTATTAAAAATCAAAATTAAAGCTTCCCGTAATTTTCAGTTTCTACTGTCTCCACTATAATTAATTTATGTAATCCAGAGTCACCTGAAACACAAGCGTTAGCCAAATTATGGGAAAAGCTGGAGAAACATTATTGTATCAGGGATTATATTTTTAATGAACCTTCAAGATTTCACAAAACAAAACAAAAGGCCGAAGAAAACGTGGTGGAATGGTGTGCTTGGGTAAAAAAGCTATCTGTAAATTGTAAATTCGGTAACTGTTTAAGGAAACGTCTTTGCCTTGGGGGGGGAGGGCACAAATCAGACCAAATGTGACAAAGGGGAGAGGGGGTTAGCCAAATTTGATGTCCGCATAAAAATTATATTTTTGGGATTTGTAAAAAAATTGTGTTTGAGTAAATTTTTTGTATAATTTTAAAATATTATGATAATAAATCAAGGGATGGGGTCTTTGATTTGTGACCATTGGACGTTCTGTAGAGGGAGGAGGAATAAATGATTGTGACCAACTGCAACAAAAAGAGGAGAGGGGGGTCCATCGATTTTGACCATTTTTAAAGTGAGTTATGAAAGATGAAGATCTAATTAACGTATAAAAAAATAAAATCTGAAGTCAGTCTATAAATTTTGAAAAAAAACGGTTTAAACATTTATTTACAATGCAATTTTCTCATTGGCTGTTTTGAACTGTAACCCCGCCCATCAACAATTAAAATAAGTTTTCAGCGCTAAAAGTAATTGCAAATAAGATATTTTTAATATATTAATGAACAAATAAAATTGTAAACTAGGCTCCGAAATAAAATATAATGTAACGTATATTTTTAGGGTAAATCCGAGTCTTGTCGTAGTTGCGTTGTCAAAACGGCTTGTAGCGGCCGTAGCTGAGCGGAGCGAAGGCTGCGGAAAGTCGCTTTATCGGCTCGGTCCAACTCGGCAAAGTGTGAAAGACGGAACTCAGGGAGCGACTGGTAGCTCCCCATCGCTAGTTACTGTCGACCCACCTACAGCACGCGGACTGGTGATAGAATGTGAGCTATAATGACGTAATACCACGGAATAATACACTTATATGTATTTCTTATGGAAAATCATAATTTTCAAATTTGAATTGTGGTTTTATTGGTAGTACGATTAAATTCAACTTCATCTTAAATGATTCGCATTTTTGTGCTCTTTCGGTTGGCAAAGCCATTTTTATAAGAAAAAGTGTACTTCTGAAGCCAGGTTTATTATCTCGACCCCAAAATTGGAGGTTACATTAATAATATAATTCTCCTTGGAAAGTAATGGCATTTTTGCACCGAATTTTGAAAGATGAGAGTCTAATTAGCACATAAAATAAATAAAATTTGGGGTCGGTCAACAAATTTTAGAAAAACGTCTTTAAAAATTTATTTTCTCATTGGCTCTTTCCAAGCTGTTACCCCGCCCCTCGAAAATTAAAATTAGTTTTTAGCGCTAGAAGTAATTTTAAATAAGTATTTTTATTTTTAATATTATCTTAATTTATTGTTTTAATCAGTGGCGTATTTAAAAATGATGCATTCTCTAACTTGATGCAATGATCGAGAATACCCTGTATACAAATTTTTTTTGGAGTTTTATTTTCCCGTTAGAAACCACCTTAAAAAATATACCTCTAAAATAAGTGTGGTGAATTTTTAGATTTTTAAATTTCTAGATCATATGTCTGTTTTTCTTAGGTTTTTGAGTCGAGTCAGTGGCGGATTTAAATCCCCCCCCCCTCATATATTAAAAATGAAAGAGTTAAATTTACTGGACCATGAAAGTTTTAAGATATTAAATGGTTTTGTGTTGAATTTGTAGCTTACGCCCCCCCCCCCATTATTAAATATTATTAATTTTTTATGTTAGACGTTGGATTCTTCAGATTTTAACATTTATGACTATATCACCTCCTCTGAGTTGATCCTACATCTACCACAGAGTCCACCAAAATAAACTCGTCAAACCCCAGAGGTGGATCTAGAAAATTATCAAGGAGGGTGACTTGAAAATTAAAATTAAATAAAATAACCATTTCTTTTAAACTTTTCATTAAAAATATTTTTGCTTTGGTGATTATACCAAAACAATATTGCGTTTAAAAATCCCAAAACAGATATTAATTTTGGGTAGAGTCAAGAATCCTGAACTCAAAAGTACACTTTTCCTATAAAATGGCTTGACCAAACGAAAGAACGCAAAATACAAGCTCTTTAAGGTGAGGATCAATCTTGTCGGAGTTGTAATAAGGCCACAATTTAATTTTGAAAATTGCAAATTTCCATAAGAAATACATGTAAGTGTATTAAAATGAAAAGGTATCATTCATTCTGTTGGCGGTACGTGTGCTGTGCCTGGGTCGACAGTGACTAGTGGTGGGAGATACCAGTCGCTCACAGAGATCCGTCGCGTCAACTTTCAAAATTTTCGAGTTGGAGCCGCTTAAGGGATGTTTTAATGAGTTTAGCGCGTGTCAAAACCGCTCGAAGCCCGTACGAGCCCCGGAGGGCGAGGGCGAGTGCGAGAGTAGGTTTTGACAGTGCAACCACCTCCGAAACAAATTCACACAAAAAGTGATTTTTTTTGAAATTTGTTGTCCGATCACAAATTTAATTCTTTTTATTAGCTAATTACACCATTATCTTTCATAATTCGTTGTAAAAACGAGATTCTGGTATATTTACAGTCGCCACATCCTCTTTCAATTTTGGGGGCGGGGTTAAAGTTCAAAAGAGCCAATGATAAAATTGCATTCCAAATTAACTTTAAAGCCGTTTTTTTCAAAATTGTGTGAACCGACCGCAAATTTTATTTTTTTTATACGCTAATTAGACCCTCATCTTTCATAATTCACTTCAAAAATCATGAAATTCCAAATTCGGGATTATTGACCGTCCCCTTAATTTTAATTAACTTAATGATCCTATAGTTTTACTATACCCCAGGCTATTACTTTTATATTTACGATGATGTTACTCATTGATAGTATATCAATGGATAAAATATCATAATTATTCTAGTTTTCGTATATCTATGGTCAAACCAGTTCCTTATAACCTAACTTTTTTTAACACATTTTAAGCGAAGCCGTAAATTAATTTTATTTATTAAGAAAATGTTTCAAAGTAGTGTACAATTAAGAAATTTCCTTCGAACTACACAAAATTTACGTTCTATAAATTTAAATTTGTTGGTGAACAATAATAAATGTGCGGTTTGTTACGGTCACGAATATCACAAAAACTACACTTACAGGAAGAAAGATTTTATGAAAAGGGACAATAATAGCAAAAATGATGAACCCAGTAACGATAGCATTTCGAAAATTTTCAAACCTGTACAAATACCATTGAATTCGTCTGACGAAAATATTGGAGAAGACTTTACCGGACCATTAAATAAGTTGGACATTTTAAAGGTTTTAGAAAAGTTTTATCACGATAAACAAATTAGAGATATATTTGCAAGTGAAGCAATAGATAGTGAGTTGGTTGATATAATAATTTTCTGTTATAATTAATATTTTCGTTATTTAGGAGATACTTTACACGAAGCTTACACGAGTTTTAGAAAGTATTGCATGGATACTGCGTCGTTGCCGGTGGAATTGCACCTCCTCATTAGTGATATTTTGCAAGGAGCCTACTCCCATGCAGACATTTTACCGTACTTCAGGAGCCACATGAAACGAGTTTTCCCCCACTTAGACTGTATGGAAGTTTTGAAAAAAATATCCGATTTAACTACACCGCCACAATGGTACGACGGTGCAAGGAAGATGAAACGCAAAATTATTTTTCACACCGGTCCAACAAATTCGGGTAAAACTTATCATGCAATGAAAAGATTTTTGGAATCAAATTCAGGGATTTATTGTGGTCCGCTTAAATTACTTGCATCTGAAGTGTTCAATAAGTCTAACAATCTGGTAGGTGGTGAAGCAAGTTAAATTTATTTGGCATTAAATTGTTTTTTTTTAGGAAACGTCCTGTGATCTCGTTACTGGTGAAGAAAAAAAATATGCTGATTCGGACAAGAATCCTCTTCTCACCTGGCGTGTACGGTTGAAATGACGAATCTTTTGAATAAATGTAAGGTTTTACACATGGTGTAAAAACACATTTTTTTTTTAATATTTAACTGGCGTAAAATGGTATTTATAGTAGTATTTTTATTTGTTGCTTATGAACTTTTGAAGAAAACTTTTTTGTAAACCACAAAATTCTGTACGAGAAAGTCTCGAAAACCGTATATCTAACATAATTTGTTTAGGTGTTAGAGCCGTTTGAAGTTACCCTGTTCACAATTTTCTTTACCAATGTAAATATGAAATTAAAAATCCAAAGAAATTCCTAGCTTATCAGAACGTCATAATTCAATTTTGTATATTAAAAATATTATTTTTATTGCCAATTTAATCATTTTTGTGAATTGCAGAGTAATTTGATTTTTGAAATTGTAGGTAATAAAATATTTTATTACTTACAATTATAAAATACAACATTGTTTTTCAACCAATGTTTTCAATATCACTTAAATTAAATTTATTACCAAATTCATCGTTACTATTAAATTTAAACTTGGCGACATTGGCTCAGCGTAAAAACAAAAAAATAATTATTCACATTCCAGCCAAAGCTCTAAATGAAAACTTTTTGGATTTTTCCTGTCAAGTCTCTACTTTTTAGAATATAAAAATTTAATTTTCAATGTTACTGCAAATCATTGTTTTTCTGTATTGTGGCGTTGAGAAGTAAAATAATATTTTAAATCTGTAGTCCACCCGTCTTACAATTAGTTTGTACTAAAACCAATTTTAAGTATTTTGGTATTAATAATTTTTATCTTTTTGTTGATAAAATAGCTGATTATAATTATCATGTAATGCATATTCAGTGAAGAATTAAATTAACATTTTTAGATCATGCATAAAACACGTTAGGCAACACAATTTGCTCTTCTATTTTTATTACAAGAGTGAATTTTAATGATTTCTACAAGTTTATTAAATTTATAAATTTAGTAAACTACTTCGTTGTAAAATCTTCATACTATTTTTACAGAGTTAAATCTTCGAAAAGAAAAGCGGAAAAGTGTCGTTAAAGTGGCTGATGTGGGTTTCCGGTTGAGAAACTAGAAATATTGGGGAATTTAAAATTGTGTTAATTTCGTCATGGAAAAGTCTGGGAATTTTTGATTTTTAAGTATGTCAGGGAAACTCACACTTTGGACAGCGAAAATTCTTTGAAATTTTAAAAAAAAATTTAATTTGAAAAAATAATAAAATTTCTTTTTAACTTTGCATTAAGTTGTTTTTATATATTGTAATATTAGGATGCATTGCTTTTATCCAATCAATATTTAATTTTTAAAATTTATTAAATATCCAAAAGTTAAGGAATTTTACCAATTTTAATGATGGAAATTTGTAGAAGTCAGAATTTCTTTCGTTGTTAATTGTTTTTGATTTAACAATTCAACTCTTTTGTTTAATTAATCAGCTGTTTTGTTCAATAATGAACTGGTTTATTCAAATATTTGTGGCTTAATAAGTAATCTTTTTAAGTTTAATCTAATTCAGTTGTTTTTGGTTCAACAATTCAAGTGTTTTGTTTAATAATTCAACTGATTTGTTTAATAAATTCAGCTGTTTTGTTCAGCCACTCAGTTATTTTTAGATTAATAATAATTTAATTGTTATGGGTTCAAAATTTATTTATCATTGATTCAACTGTTTTATTTGATAATTCGGCTGTTTCTTTCAATAATTTGGTTATTTTGACCAACAATTCAAATATTTTTGGTTTAATAATTCAACCATATTTTAAAAGTAAATTTAGTTGCTTTCTGTAATAATTCAGCTGTTTGGTGCAATAATTAATTGGTTTTGATATAATAATTCGATTGTCTCTTGTTTAATTTTTGTTTGTTTTTGTTCAATTGAAGTGTTTTGTTCAATAATTCAACTGTTGTGTTTACTAATTGAAGTGCTTTGTTTAGTATTTCAATTATTTTAATTTTAATAATGTAATGGTGTTGGTTGAATAATTCAATTGTTTTGTTCAATAATTCAGGCGTTTTGTTCAATAATTCAGCTGTTTTGTTTAATAGTTCCGCTGCATGATTCAATAATTCTATTGGTTTGTTCAACAATTCAAGTCAATTCAAAACAAAGTTCATTTAAACAAAAATTGATCTAAAATGTGACAATATTATTTTATTAATGGTTAATGTTTAAAAAAAATAATTACGAAATACAAATAAAATTGCAATACAAAATTAAACGTAACTAACCATTTCCTTGTTAATGAGTTTCAAAGTAATAGTTAAAAAATTGAATTCAAACTTACCTTTTTATACAGTTCGCAATCAGGTTTCTTTTTCATTTGAATGTAATAACTCAAAATTAAGTAAATTAAAAAAAATCAATTGAATTAAAATAATTGTCACACACGGTTTCACCTTACGGTGCATCTCTCAAAATATTGCAACTTAGTGTTGGTGAGAGTGGTATTAATATTGACAAATACATCTGTTAAACGGTACATTGACAAAAAATCTGTTAAAATTGGAATTGAGGGTACACTGTTAAGAAAAAGTAACCATTCGCAATTAATTACCGTGTAATATCGTAAAATGTATTGAGCTCAATTGCAAGGAAGTTTTGTATTTTTAAAATTTTACAATATGTCAGTTGACACTCAGATCTGTGAACAAAATAAAACCACACTTGTGCACGTTAGGGATTTTCTATTTTTTAGTTTTTTTCGATTTGTAATTCATTTTTTTATGGAAACAATTTTTTATCTAAAATTGCACGAAATATTATTATAATAATTTGATTTTAGATCTAGCGACATCTTTATCGGCATAGAACTGACTGTGGAACCGGAAATTTCAAATAATAAAACAAAATTTGATATTTCTGGAAGACGATTTGTCAATAACAGTTGCAAGCTATCAGTATTCATTCACCTTTTCAGTGTTCGATAAATGATATGGCCATAATTAAAGAACGCACGCAAAAAGGTTTAATTAGTGATTTTAAACTATGTTGTAAAATGGTGACGAATATTGAAACCGATACAATTGCCAAAGAAAATAATTTTGAAACTAATTCTGCAACAGCTTTGGGAACCATTTCTACTGGTTGTGGATTTTCTCAACTTGAAGAATTCTGTTCTGCCGTTGATATACTTGCCATGTCATATAGAACATACAGTACCCATCCTGAAAAAATGGGGGAAGTTATAAATGCTACGGCATTAGAATTGATGAAAAATGCAGCACAAGAAGCTGAAATTGCACGAAAGCTTGGCGATGTTGATGACAACAAAATTTTTTCTTCTACTTCCGGTGTTGCTTGAATAATTGGTCAAGCTACTGGAAAGCTATTGTTTTTGGGTATTCGAAATAAATATTGTGCAATGGCTGAAAGTAGAAACACAGAGGCACAAGAATTGGACAGGTTCATCTACATCAATGGAGCCATTTATTATTGTTGAAGGATTTCAAAAGTAAAAAATATGCACGGTTTAATTTACCATAAATTGGTAGGAGACGGTGACAGCAGTGTTTTACACAAATTTATACAAAATAAACCATACGGAGCACAGCTTGTCAAAAAAGTGGAATGTTGCAATCACTTGCTCCGAATTTACGGAAATAAGCTAGTGGAATTAGCAAAAACTGCACGCCTTGGGAACAACAGTGTACCAAGATCCTTAAGAAATTCTATAGCAAATAATATTTAAAGATTAAAATGTGGTGTAGAAAAAGCTGCTGAAAAAAGAAGGAAGGAAGAAGATACATTAGCCCAAAAAATAAAACTTCGTTTTGATGATATCCTCAATAACCCTAGCAACGTCTTTGGGGAACATGCTAAATGTGCTGAAATTGGTTATTTTTGTAATGGTTTAAAATCAGATGAAGAGAACTTAGTGCCAAAATTAATTGAAGCCGGTCTTTATCAAGAAATAAAAAGTATTTGTGATTAGTTTTCAATGCTTCAAATTTACTTTTAAATATGACCAACAATTCGGCCGAGTATTACTACAGTATTGTTGCAAAATTTGTTGGTGGCAAACACATTAATTTTTTACAAAAAGAATCTTATCGTTGTTGATCTGTGAATAACTCCAATGTTACAAAAGTAAAATTTTACAGGAGACGCAAAAAACTGCTTTTTATAAAAAATATTTAATTTATATTTACAATTTTTTTTTAGGCATTTTGGTTATTTAGGTTTCTACATTGGGGCTATTACCAGCTATACAGCATACACTGTAGAATCACAATCAACCAATACATCATTTTTGCAGAAATTGTCACATTGAAGTTATTCACAGATCGACGACGTTATCAAATAAGATGTGAAGCTGCTGCAGTATTATTTAATGGTAATGAGAAATATCTAGTAAAACCTAATCAAAATGCATTCAAAAACTTAGCATGGTTTCTTAGAAAAAGCCAAATAAAAAGAATTAAAGAAACCAAACGACGATTACAAAATAAAAGAAAATTAAAAAGGAAGAAAGTGGAAAAACCTGACCAAGATTATGGTGAGCCTAATGCAGAAATTGAAGATATGCCACCATTAGAGTTCGAATTGAAAAAAAGCGACTATGAAGTTATTAACCTGGAAGTAAATGCACGAGGTCAAAGTTCAAATCTAATATGTAAAAGTGAACATGCATATCGTCTCACTGCTTCTAAATTTGGAGAAATATGCAAATTAAAAAAAACAACTTCGTGGGTAAATACGGTAAAGGAATTAATTTACAAACACTTTTCGGGGACAAAAGCTACAAATTATGGCTTGGAAAATTAAAATAATGCACTGATTAGTTTTCAAAAAATAACCGGTCTAGTGCTTGAAGATGTGGGTTTTTTATTGGAAAAAATAATGAATATTTTATGGGAGCCAGTCCAGATGGGGTAATTAATTTCTGCAATGCCATCTTAGAAATAAAATTTCTGATACGACACCAACACAAGGAGCAAAATTGAAACTTTGAAACTTTAATTTACGATGAACATACGAATTTAATTAGTTTAAAAATTAATGATGATTACATGTGTCAAATACAAAGGCAGCTGCATATTATTGGAGCATACTAGAAATCATAGATCCCCGTTATAATCGTAGCGCGGGAATAATTAAAAATCCAGACAGCATGGAGATGAATGATGGAAGTACTATAGATTTACGTAATTTTTATATTTTTTTATTTGACTAAGAAAATTTTTATTCTTATCTTTTGTGATTTAATTTGTAAACAATTAGAAAACGTTTAGAAATAAAAATAACATTATTTTAAGAAACCGCAAAATTTTATACCTGCTCCTTGGTTTAGGGTAAACGTTTTCTTACTTACGGGTGTACTCAATGGTCTTATCAAAGAATATTTCCGATTATCACAGGTTTTTGGAAACTTCTGATAATTATTACTAGTAATCTCTACAAAAGAAGTTAGCAAAAATTGTCGAAAATTAAATGTTTGTTTAAATTAACCATGCTAAGTTATTATTTGTTTGTTTATGCTCAAATTTTGAATTGATATACATAATATTGAAAAGAAAATATATAAAATAGCAGTTAAAATTCCCCAAAAGTTGTGTAGACTATCGGTGATTTTTTCCAAATCAAAAAATAGAAAAGACGGTTAAATCCATCATTTAAAGTAATCTTTTTCTAACGTTTTCTCAAATTTCAAAGTAATCCATTGAGTCAAATTTACACAGCTTTTGTTTAAAAAGTAGAGTGCAAATGCACTGTGAGAGATGCCCCTTAAAAAAATCATCTTAAAAACGGCTGTATTTCGGGAAAATTGTAAAAAAACATAGGAAACACAATTAATAAGCCATTTTATGTTGAAATATCTAGAATTTATCACGTTTATATTAACTTGCTTGTTTGTCTGTTCAGTACAAGTTTTGCAATCGATGTAAACTAACTTTTCGATAAGCTCGAGATTTGAAACTTTAAACAATGTGACCAATTTTATTTAAATATTTCAAGGGTCGGAGAAAAAAATTGTCAAGTCCACATTTTGGTTGTATCAAGTTCTTTCTTCTTCCTAAATTTACCTGTACTATCCATTGGTGGCGCCTGTTTAGTTGAAGATCACAAAAGTACAAAAGTTTTGATGTTTTTCTTCTGAAGTTTGGAACCTAGCCTGCAATTTTTTTGCAACATTTATTTGATTAAATTAGATACATATTATTCTTTCATATATTAGTGAATCATCTTGTAAAATATTAAATAATAATAATTTTTGTTTGTTTCAGATGAAATTGCAATTATAGACGAGATACAGATGATTCAAGATCCCGGGAGGGGCTGGGCTTGGACGCGGGCGTTATTAGGGGTTCAAGCAGATGAAATTCATTTATGCGGAGAAGAAGGTGCAGTCGATTTAGTCCAACAAATATGTGCAACAATGGACGAAACAGTTGAAATTAAGAAGTACGCACGTTTAACCACACTTAAGACTGAAGACACGGCTTTGGGTTTGTTTTCAAATTTATTGCTTTTTTGAGTGAAATCTTTATTTTATTTTTCAGGCAGTTTGAGGAATGTACAACCAGGAGATTGTGTAGTTTGTTTTAGTAAAAATGATATTTATCATGTATCGAAAGCTATCGAGGAGACAGGGAAAGAAGTGGCTGTGATTTATGGCAGTTTACCTCCCAATACAAAACTACTGCAAGCTGCCAAATTTAATGATCCTGAAAGTAATTGTGGTGTTCTCGTAGCCACTGATGCAATAGGAATGGGCTTAAATTTGTAAGTTTGTTTAATCAAAATAAATTGTAGATATTAATTTTTTTCACGTTTTAGGAGCATAAGGAGAATTATTTTTTATTCGTTAATTAAACCTGTAGTCAATGAAAAAAATGAACTGGATATGAGCACCATATCTGTTTCACAAGCTCTACAAATTGCCGGCCGAGCTGGAAGGTATACAATTCCGATTTATTAAGAATTCTCTGTTCATTTGGTTTTGTTTTTGCTAGGTTTGGTACACAATGGGAGGAAGGTTTGGTAACAACTTATAGGGAAGTAGATTTGCCCATATTGAAAGATCTGTTAGCTCAAAAACCTGAACCAATAAAAAAGGCAGGTTTGCATCCAACAGCAGATCAAATCGAATTATATGCTTATCACCTGCCACATTCGACCCTCAGCAACTTGATGGTAATCAAATTAAGTTTATCAACTAGAAGCGAAACATAACATTTAAATTTTTAGGATATTTTTGTAAAATTATCCACGGTTGATGATTCCTTGTATTTTATGTGCAATACAGAGGATTTCAAAATTTTAGCAGAAGAAATTCAACATATTCCTTTACCCTTAAAAGCGAGATACATGTTTTGTTGTGCCCCAATTAACAGAAAATTGCTGTTTGCCCGCAAAATGTTTATAGAGGTAAATAGCCTTTTTTTTAATGTATTAGTTTAAAAATTGTACTTTTTAGTTTGCACAACGATACAGCAAATCTGAACCCATAACTTATAAGTGGTTGTGTGGAAAAGTTGGATGGCCTTTACAGCCACCCAAAACAATAGTAGATTTAATGGAATTAGAGGCTACATTTGATGTTCTCGATTTGTATTTGTGGTTAAGTTACCGTTTTGAAGACTTATTCCCAGAGCCTGATTTAGTGAGAGACATGGAAAGAAAATTAGACGTCATCATCGAACAAGGTATGCTTCAAATAACGAGGTTGCTGAAGAATTCGGAAAACAGTTTGGCTCCCGATATGTCGACTATTTTTGAAGATGCCGAATTAAGTAATCGAAATGAAAATGAATCCCATGGTTCTGGGAAGAAGCGCATAACAGAACAGCTATTAGCTGAAGGATCTTTGACTCCAGAAATGCTACAGGAACTTAAGAAAGAATTTTACCAAGATTTGTTTAATGATGGCTCATCCAAAACTAGGAGAAAGTTCAGAAGGCTTACCAAAAAATAAGTAAAATATTAGTCAAATGTAAATTATGATGTAAATGATTAATAATTAAAAAGTGTTTTTATAATTAAAATTTTTTTTATTGAAGTTTTTGTAACCTTATTATTAAATTGACGTTTTACGGCGGTAAAACGAGCACCAATGAGAAGTTGGAGTGGGGTGGTTGTTTCTGAAAAACAGCTTTCGTTTGTAACCGCAGTGAACCGCATTTCATTTCTACATCCGGTGTGCGGCAGTTGGCATCTTAGAAAAGATGCTCGGTGATTTGTGTTAAATTGGGCTTTTTTGTCCACCAATCTTTTGTAAATTAATTATTGGCGAAAATGTGTAAAATTAGTGTGTGTGTTTTAAGTGATTACATGAACTTCGACAATGTTGGAATTTGCAGCTGTTCGGATAGATCAACAGGTGCATCGGTCAGCTGCGGAGGGTAAACTGGAAACAAAAGTAAGTGCATTTTTATATTATGCATGAAACTGATATTATAATTTGCGCAATTATTCCAAAATCGAATTTATATTTGATATAATAATTATTTAGATTTGCCCCTTCATGACTATAAATGTCCTTTTTGACCCAAAATGGCGTCGCGTTACATTGCTTTGTGTAGAAAGCTACATGCAACTGATACGGGTGAACAACATGACATAATGAAACTTTGTTTTTTGAATTTTTACTGATATAGCCAACTAATTAGTTTTTATACTTGTTTACGCATAAATGCTTTAAAAATGATATGTGTTTTTTAAATAAAACAATGACCTAATTTTTGTGTGAAAAACACATGGAAAAAAAATTACTTATTTGATATTGGATGATTTATTTTTGATATAATATTTTAATATTGCACAATAATGCGCAAAACTATTTTGAATGATAAATTATTACTATAATTGTGTAAAAATAATTAGTGATGTACTTAAACCACAAAAACAATTACAAAAATAATATATTTTTGACACATCAAATTTAAACGTAAATGGGTACATAATTGCATAAAAACGGAAAGCAATTTTTATTTTAAATTTTATTATAAAGGTAAAACAAAACACTAAACAAAGGTAGAAAATTATAAATGATTCAAAGAAAACACGAAAACAATAACAATATACAGGGTAAGCAGAAATTTTTCGATTGCGGCAGAATCGCCAACCAAAGTAAAAAATAGATTAAATTGAAAAATACTATACAAATTAATATTACAATCCTTAATTTATACAGGGTGGCCCATCTGTTGGTACGTTTTTAAAAATGCGATCAAAAGAGTAGGCATTGATATTTTTTATTAATTTTGTTGTTGTTGGAAAGCTACAAGTATCCGCGTCAAGAATGAAAAACGATTTCGTTCATGTGGCTCCCTCTACTGGCCTTACAGTATGCCATTCGGTCACCCCAATTAGTGATGACATTTTGAACTACCTCGGCGCCAATTTCACTCAAAACAGTCGTAATGTTGTTTTTCAAAGCTGGAATTGTCTCTGGATTATTCGCATAACATCGGTCTTTAACGGCACCCCACAGGAAGAAGTCCAGCGGTGTCAAATCGCAGCTACGCGCAGGCCAATTGACATCTCCTGAACGGCTGATTATGCGGTTGTCAAACTTGGTGCGCAGAAGGTCGATCGTAAGTCGGCTTGTATGGCATGTGGCGCCATCTTGTTGAAACCAAAGGTCGTCCACATTCATAGCGTTGATTTTAGGCCATAAAAAGTTGGTCAACATGGCTCTGTAGCGTTCGCCATTGACGGTAACGGCGTTGCCAGCATCATTTTCGAAGAAAATGGGCCAATTATGCCACCACTCCAAAATCCACACCAAACTGTGACTCTTGGAGGATGCATTGGTCTCTCCGATTGCATGTGGCTGTTCCGAACCCCAAATCCGACAGTTTTGCTTGTTCACATATCCGCCGAGATGGAAATGCGCTTCGTCCGAAAAGATGATTTTTCGACCAAAATCGACGTCATTATTGAGCTGGTCTATGGCCCACACAGCGAACTGATATCGAAGCGGATGGTCATTTGCTTTCAACTCCTGAGTCATCTGGATCTTGTAGGCGACTAATCCGAGGTCTTTGTGCAGTATTCTCCCCAGGCTGGTGCGACTAATGCTCAGTTGCTGCGATCGGTGTCGAGTTGAGGTCGTCGGATTCTGTCTCACACTTTGGGCCACAGCCTCAATATTCTCGGGTGTGCGCACTGTCCGAGCTCTGGGACCACTTCTGTCATCCACTAACATCCCTTTCTCACGAACTTTCTTCACCAATTTGCGTATAGCGCCTTCGGTGGGTGCTTTATCACGACCCATATTTCTTTTCAAAATTCGCAGTTTCGGCGACACAGCACTGACTTTGAAAATAAGTTTTTAAAATTTCAAAACGTTCTTCAAGAGAAAACATGTTGTTTCATGCCGCGGACGGTATGACTAATGAACTGTAAAAATTTCGGGTCTGTAGCTCGTTTGCCGTTGACATACGACGAAATTCAAAAATGTACCAACAGTTGGTCCACCCTTTACTTATTTATGTTACGAATTTTATGAAATAATTATATTATCATAAAATATTGATAAAAATATTTTTGGGAGATGTCTTTGGTTTATGATACTTGGAATTGATTAATAATACTTGATTAATGATACTTGGTTAATGATACTTAGTTAATGATACTTGGTTAATGATACTTGGTTAATGATACTTGGTTAATGATACTTGGTTAATGATACTTGGTTAATGATACTTGGTTAATGATACTTGGTTAATGATACTTGGTTAATGGATACTTGGTTAACGATACTTGGTTAACGATACTTGGTTAACGATACTTGGTTAACGATACTTGGTTAACGATACTTGGTTAACGATACTTGGTTAACGATACTTGGTTAACGATACTTGGTTAACGATACTTGGTTAACGATACTTGGTTAACGATACTTGGTTAACGATACTTGGTTAACGATACTTGGTTAACGATACTTGGTTAACGATACTTGGTTAACGATACTTGGTTAACGATACTTGGTTAACGATACTTGGTTAACGATACTTGGTTAACGATACTTGGTTAACGATACTTGGTTAACGATACTTGGTTAACGATACTTGGTTAACGATACTTGGTTAACGATACTTGGTTAACGATACTTGGTTAACGATACTTGGTTAACGATACTTGGTTAACGATACTTGGTTAACGATACTTGGTTAACGATACTTGGTTAACGATACTTGGTTAACGATACTTGGTTAACGATACTTGGTTAACGATACTTGGTTAACGATACTTGGTTAACGATACTTGGTTAACGATACTTGGTTAACGATACTTGGTTAACGATACTTGGTTAACGATACTTGGTTAACGATACTTGGTTAAAGATACTTGGTTAAAGATACTTGGTTAATGATACTTGGTTAATGATACTTGGTTAATGATACTTGGTTAATGATACTTGGTTAAATGATACTTGGTTAATGATACTTGGTAAATGATACTTGGTAATATTATGTTTGGTAATGATGTTTGGTAATGATGTTTGGTAATGATGTTTGGTAATGATTTTTGGTTAATGATACTTGGTTAATGATACTTGGTTAATGATACTTGGTTAATGATACTTGGTTAATGATACTTGGTTAATGATACTTGGTTAATGATACTTGGTTAATGATACTTGGTTAATGATACTTGGTTAATGATACTTGGTTAATGATACTTGGTTAATGATACTTGGTTAATGATACTTGGTTAATGATACTTGGTTAATGATACTTGGTTAATGATACTTGGTTAATGATGTTTGGTTAATGATGTTTGGTAAATGATGTTTGGTAATGATGTTTGGTAATGATGTTTGGTAATGATGTTTGGTAATGATGTTTGGTAATGATTTTGGTTAATGATATTTGGTTAATGATACTTGGTTAATGATACTTGGTTAATGATAGTTGGTAATGATATTTGGTTAATGATACTTGGTTAATGATACTTGGTTAATGATACTTGGTTAATGATACTTGGTTAATGATACTTGGTTAATGATACTTGGTTAATGATACTTGGTTAATGATACTTGGTTAATGATACTTGGTTAATGATACTTGGTTAATGATACTTGGTTAATGATACTTGGTAAATGATACTTGGTTAATGATGTTTGGTAATGATGTTTGGTAATGATGTTTGGTTAATGATGTTTGGTTAATGATGTTTGGTAATGATGTTTGGTTAATGATGTTTGGTAATGATATTTGGTTAATGATATTTGGTTAATGATATTTGGTTAATGATATTTGGTAAATATATTTGGTAATATTTGGTTAATGATACTTGGTTAATGATACTTGGTTAATGATACTTGGTTAATGATACTTGGTTAATGATACTTGGTTAATGATACTTGGTTAATGATACTTGGTTAATGATACTTGGTTAATGATACTTGGTTAATGATACTTGGTTAATGATACTTGGTTAATGATACTTGGTTAATGATACTTGGTTAATGATACTTGGTTAATGATACTTGGTTAATGATACTTGGTTAATGATACTTGGTTAATGATACTTGGTTAATGATACTTGGTTAATGATACTTGGTTAATGATACTTGGTTAATGATACTTGGTTAATGATACTTGGTTAATGATACTTGGTTAATGATACTTGGTTAATGATACTTGGTTAATGATACTTGGTTAATGATACTTGGTTAATGATACTTGGTTAATGATACTTGGTTAATGATACTTGGTTAATGATACTTGGTTAATGATACTTGGTTAATGATACTTGGTTAATGATATTTGGTAATGATACTTGGTTAATGATACTTGGTTAATGATACTTGGTAATGATACTTGGTTAATGACGATTAAACAATATTTATTTTTAGCACGACGCCAATCGAATATTTCTAAATTTATAATTCTTCATATACGCATAAATGAGTAAATAAAACCTTATTATAAAATTTTTTTGAATTTTGCAATTAGTGCGTTAAAAATTTGAAATAATTTAAACTGGAATAAATTAATTATGAGACTTTTTTTTTATTGTAGTTAATACTAGATCAACAAATTAGTTTGTTACACATAGTAGCTTTAAAAGATTACACAATAGCATGAATAAATAACTAATGAGGTCATGTACCTCGAATATCATATAAGTTAATATTTTACAATTTAAGTTGAGTTAAGTTAAGTTGCTAGGTCGTAGGTGTTTGTCTTGAGGGAGACGCCTTTTGAGTCGCTGGTGTAGAGACATTTTAAAACTATTTGTTTGATAAATGCCGAAGATGAATAAATAATATAAAGAACTTTTTGACTTCTGATTATATGAAATTTTTATGAACATGAACGAATCAACTATAATTTTTGAAATTTAGTTTTTTTTTAATTGCAAAAGGAGGCGTTCAAGTATTACGTAGGCTTAGGAGCGCGGGGGTAAATTTTTCTTACTTTTGCTGACAATAGTAACAATTATTATAAAAAATTTTAAATAGTAGGATATTTCTAAATTACTTAATCCAAATTATAAATACTATGCTCTATAAATCCATGTATAGTTAATTCCAGATTAATTGTATTGAACAAATACCTGTCGGTTAATATGCTATTATTGTATGATTTTTCTTGCTTACTATTCAAATAGGAAAATGTTATTAAATCCATTTAATATTAACTAGAGATTCATAAAACTAAAAGTTTATTCACCTAAAAATTTGCACGCCGATAGGGGTAAAGAGTTTTATAATAAAGATATGAGGGCTGTTTTAAATAAATATAATATCAATCTGTATAGTACAGGAACAAAAAATAAGGCTTTCTTTGTTGAGCGATTCAATCGTACTTGAGGAAATAAATTGAATTTCCTCTCCTTTGTAAATTTCCAATGGATTTTTGTAATTATCATAAACACTCTTAACGTATAATCCATAGATAATTTTTCTAACGAAGTAGGCATAAATTTAAATGAATCTAAAATGTGAGTCTAATATTAATTTTTTTAAGTTTATCTTCTTTGACAATTTCATCAACTAAAACATATTTTGTAAATGATATATATTTCTCCTTATTTTTAGCAATGACGTCAATTTTTTCATTATTCATTGCTATGTTTTTAATGAATAAATGTGCATCATAATTAGATAAATTATGCAGGAAAACAGGTATAACATTAGAATACTTCAAATGTAAATTGCAAATCGAGTGAGCTGCGCCTCTATAATTTCCAGTCAAATGACAGTGATCTTTCACCTTACCATTAAATATTGAAAAAGATTTTTGACAGATATGGCAAACTTCGCATTGATTATATTCATTAATTTCATTTGATGTGAGGGGATTCATTGTTTTCATAGTTTTTAAACAAGTTTCATATAAATATTTTACATCTGATTCTAAAGATTCCATGAAGACAATTGGAGCATTTACCCTCGATATGATTTATATGTTGAAAAATTATCATTGAAATTGCATTTGATATAATATCCAAAAGAATGGGGCACATGATGTGCAGTTTTAATGGTATATGAATGTGTGGAATTAGGGGTTGTTGTGGAGATGGGGAGTAATAGACTTTCGAAATCGGCATAGATTACAAATGGATTTGGTAATTGATTTTGAATGCTATCAAATTTTAGTATATTCATAGGAATGCTATTACCAAATTTATCAATTCGAAATTCACTATCGGAAGGTAAATCAACGCGTACATGATTACAATCATGTTCAATATGTTTTTTTAAATTAAACTCTGAACCAAAGTATTGAAGACATCCATCACAAAAATATTTGGTGTTATTATGTTTGCTTAATTGCTTGGAGACTAATCGCGATAAAGATTTTATTAGGCAGTAATGGAATTTACCAAAATTATCATCTAAAAGCAACAAATTTACATGTTTTAAACGTTTTAAATTTGTATAATGGTATGGACCTATTACGCTTATCTCCTTCGTTTTCACATCTGTGTTTAACCCGTAAACGTTAACACTAATATTATTTAATTTTTCAAATTTATCAATATCGATTAATTTCACGGGGGAAATCTATATTACTAAAATTTAGAACTTGTGAAAAGTTTGGATACGAATTTGGACTAATGTCATAACTTGTTGGCTCATATAATGCAGCCATTATTGAATATGCAAAACAAAAATTATCATGAACATTTCTTATATTTAAAACAGCTCGTTTTTTCGAAATCGATTTTGGTAATTCTAAAAAAGAACTATTGCCACCCCTCATCGGATTAAATTTATTAATGTTGATTTCTATGTATAAAATTTGAACTAAAGCCCACCCTGAATCTTTCTCCTGAAAATCACCCATTTTACATTTTAAAATGTTTAAAAATACTTTTAATAAATCATCTAAATTTGATTGCTAGAGTTATAACAAAATTTGATGTATTAAATGATTTTATATCTGTTAGATTTTTCGTTTGTTGAATATATTTTCCAAACAATTGTAGATTTATTTTAAAAGTAGTAAAATTTTGACGGGTATTTTCAATTAAATTAATGAAATCACTAGAGATATCATTAAAAAAATCATTTATATCTATATGTTTTTTTGATGGTGTCACACGATTGGTCTGAATTCTACATTTAAAAGCTGAGTTAATTAATTGAATTCGTTGTGATTCATTTGCTTTCAAAAGTCTAGTTTTATGTTCAATACTCTGTCTATGATTGCTTAGAAATGAAGTTTCAATATTGCAGATGTCGCAAACTAAAACATAATATTTCAATTAAATATTTAAATATAATTTCTTAACTTAATACCATTATTCATCTTCATTTTTATAGCGCCAGTACTTGTTGGTGGATTGTTTATTATTATTTGGTTAGATTCTGCGATAATAAAAATAATAATTAGAGCAATGTGAAATAATAATAATTTAAAAATAAAATACTCACCATTTTGTTTTCTCATATATGCAGCCTTGTAATTGATGCCGTTTTAGTGTGTAGAGCGATTTCAAGGTGATCCCACAATTTTCACAAATAAAACACGACATATTCTAAAATAATTAGTTGTTGTGTGAACATGTGGACTACTTTAAATTTAAGTTAATTTAAGTTTAAAATATTAAGGTTAAGTGAAGGTACTTACAAACCTACTTTGTATCATGAAAGCTGTTAATTTATTGCATATAATTTGTTTAATGTAAATTTTCACATAAATGGATATATTAATTTTAATTGTAAAAAAATACTTTTGATCTTAAAGTTTTAATTTAATGAGCATAATTTATTTGCATCTGCAAAACTTAATTTTCATATAAATGAACCATATCCATACTTATATGCAAAATGCATTCGTTTTGCATAATTAAATAAATTACACTCATTAAATTTAAACTGTGCAGATGGTTCATTGATATGAAAATTAAGTTTTGCAGATGCAAATAAATTATGCTCAATAAATTAAAACTTTAAGATCAAAAGTATTTTTTACAATTAAAATTAATATATCCATTTATGTGAAAATTTACATTAAACAAATTATATGCAATAAATTAACAACTTTCATGATACAAAGTATGTTTGTAAGTACCTTCGCTTAACCTTGAAAAGTGGGTGCGGCAAGTGTGTGTAGCTTAGCTTTAGTAACGTTTCAATCGCAGGATCAAACAAAACGCTATACAGCACTCGTGAAGAAACGAATTCGCTCACTTATGAGCCATTCCACCCTCGGCTAGCGCCTCGTGTGTAAACTGGCCCATCCGTGAGCAAAACACGTGCTTTCTTCACTAGTACTATAATATACTATTACGTACGGAATTTTTATAAAACTTTGGAGCTGTCACACTGTCAAAATCGTTTTTATAAAAATTTGGATGAAATTTTTACAGTGAGACACGGGCTTAATAATTACCCCTTTTTCTGTAGAAATGCACTGCCTTAATTGTGTGTCTTTGCGGTCAATTTTATTTCGTATTAGGTTTAAAATTGTCGTAAAGGATTCTTCGTCCATACGTAAAATTTTTTTATAGTTTTCTGGATCTTCAGTTTTCAATTCAGTTTCCACCATTGAAAGAACACCTCGACCACAATCGATATCTCTTTTTTGTAACCAGGGCCTAACCCACCATCTACGTTTATTTTTCTTTTTTCGTTTTTCAATAACCGCATATCCTACCAAACTTGTTAAGCAGGCCAATAATAAGCGATTTCTTATTGATCTTTCCATTGTATATCAAATAATGCAAACGATGAACAACTCTAACCTCACTTTTCACATCTGATCTTGTTTTTATAAAAACTTTGGACCAAATATTTTTACAGTGAGACACGGTCTAACGAAATATTTTTATGACGTCACGGGCATCGTTTTTATAAAAATTTTTATAAAAAGATTTTATACAAATTTTTATAGTGAGACACGGGCTTTAGAAGCATTAACCCATTCTTTGGCATCTGCGTACAAATCAAATAATAATTATATAAGTACAACAAACGAAAATCACAATTCAATTAAATATTGCTTTGCTATTGTATTTTTATTATTTGTGATTCTTAGCGTTACCACAATAAAATCTTATTTGAGCATTGTTGGAAATTTACGTATTTTAATATAAATGACTTTTATTGTATTCTGTTTATAATCAATTTGTAGGATAGGCTAATTTCCACACAGAAACGCGTACATTTAAAATCAACAAATAACAATCTAAAATAATAACGAGTTTACGAATAACATACCTTGCAATGTTATTTCACAATATTAAATAAAAATATATATTATATATTTTGTTAACGCACAAAATATAAAAATGCCAAAATTTAGAAAACGTACTTAAATTTATTATTACAAATGTATGTTACAAAAAAATAACAATTTTAAAAATTGCCTTAGCGTTTATTTTAATTTTTTGTTTTTCATTTGTCGGCAAATTTTCAATTGCTTTTAAGTTAAAATTTTCATTCGATTTGCAATCTATTGTACAAAATGGCATACAGTTTGATATTCTATAATATGTTTTTACTGTTGATGCCGTATTTTTAATTGGTCGGATTATTTTATCACGAGATTTTGCTACTTGCCAACTTCTTACATATGTTTTAATTTCATAATTTTTAGTATTAAATTTGGAATTGGCTTTAATTATAAATCGTATATTGCGCGTATTCACATTTCCATGCATGTTAATATGAATATCGCCTTTTAATTTAATTACACTTATGTAATTTACAGGCATTGGACTACTCGTTTTACAGCAATTTAATTTATCCGGGTCAAACTTTTCGCCATTTTTAAATTGGTCAGCTTTAAATATAAATTTAAGACAATTGCAGCATTGTACATTAATTTCTCCGCGATTTGATTTAATGTTAAGGCCTATATAATTATGTTGTAATCGGCGTAAAATTTCAAAAATTACACTGCAATTATATTCAATATTTTTATTTTTTAACAATTCTTGGACAATAAATAATACCGGTCCAAGTGGTCTACATAAGATTATGCATAAATTACACCGAGTCGCAACAAGTTGTTTAGCATTTCTTTCGTATGATTTACGTCGTCCCGGTTCAAGTGACCCAGTAATTTTCTCGTATGATTTGCACCGTCCCACTTTTTTGGTCCAGGAGGGCATTTTAGACCCTACTTATTAAAACACTAATATTCCCTTAGAAATAATTTAGTTTTTTAAATTTCGATATTTAACCCTTTAACGCAGAATATTTTTATTAAGGGATTACATACCTTGGTATAAAAATAAAAAAATTTTGGCGCAACTATTGAATATATAAAATACTTTTTATTTTATACATATACATAGTAGGTTTATGAATAATTTGAAATAATAATGAATAAAAACGGGGGTAGGAATGAGCTACTTTAATTATTAAAAGTTACTTTTTTCACAAAAAGTTACTTCTGTTACTTTTTTCAAAAATACAATTAATTTCTGTTTGTTTAAATTAAATTTTAAATATTAAAAAATGTATAAAAATTTATGAAGTTGGTAACACCTTTTAACAAAACTTTTTTGCAAATGATAAATGATAAATTTTAGAGGGGGACAGTTTTTCTTTTGGAAAAACAGATGGCGCGACAATATAAAAACAAAAAGCTACAAACAAATCAAAATATTGTTATATAGTCCTGAAATTCTACAATTAAATTTTATATTTAGTAAAGCATGGAATGATATAATTTTGTTAAAATTTTATTACTTTTTGTCAGAAATTTTTGGAAATGTTTATCATAAGCTTAGTTCATTTTGTAAATAAATTATTGCTTAGGGGACGTCCATTAATTACGTGAGGTGTTTTTTTAATTTGGATTCTCTTTTCCCCTTGGTAAATTTTGTAAGATGTGGTTGGACTCCCTTCTCTTCACGTGAGATTTACCCTGCAATTTTTACCACACCGGAGACCAATAATTTTTTCAAGTTAATCAGTTATAATAATGTAATTCTCTGAATTACAAAGTTTACGTGAGATTTTTCCCCCCTTAAAATTAGATATTTTTTCTCTCAGACCCCCAACTCATTTTTTAACTCACATAATGAATGGACGTCCTCTTATGTACATGGTTTATATGAATTTTATCCAGGTAAATTAATAAAAAGATTTTCACCTGTAAAATTTTTTTATTCGAATTTTATTGCTTTTCTATTGTCGCTCAACCTGTTGATGATATTTTTCCACTTTGAGAAAAATCCCAGTCGTGTTAATCTTGATAGGTCAATTTGGGAAAATTCATTTTGGAGGGTCTGAAATTTTAAAATTCAACTTGGGAGCTTAAATTTTGCAAGTCTACCTGCTACCTTCTCTAGAAGGAGGCAGCCGAGGGAACAGAAATTTTTAATTTATTTATTATTTAAAAAAGATGTACCACCTGCTTATAAAATTTTTTTATTAACTTAAATGTTATTATATAATTTTTTAAATTATAAAATAAATTTTATTTACAAGAACAAATAAAATTTTCGGAGTTTTTGGTTACTTTTTTCTAGTGCGCAGATTGCTTTTTTTACTTTTGAAATAATTTTTGTTCCGAGCCCTGTAAAAACAATTAAAAAATGCCGGAGATTATGCCATCAAGTAGGACTCTCTTTTGAAAACCTCTGCTGATGGTGTACTTGTTTTCTCTGTCAGGCATTGACTGAAAAATAAAAACTAATTTTTATATAGCTAAGATGTAGCATAGGAAATTTTTTTTGTCGAAATGGCAGCTGTTTGAAAAAAAATCTTTGATTTTTGTCTTAATTTTTTAATTTAAAAAATTTGTAACTTACGAACGTAGCACCCAATCAAAAAAATCGTTTACTACATCTTAGACAATATTATATAGAATATGAGTTGTAAATTTTAACAAAATTGGCTAAGTAAATCTCGAGATAATCTTGTACATCAATTTGAAAAAGTAGTTTCGATCTCGTATATCTCCGTCATTTTTAATTTTTTTGAATTTTTTTCAATTTCAAATTTTTCATAAAAGTATCATACTATGTACATATGTTGTATAAAATATTTTAAAAGGTTTCAAGTTTAATGAAAATTATTATATTAATTTTAATTTATTTATTAATTAATTTTATTATAAAAAATTTTCATATATAGTTTTTGATTTTAATTTTAATGGATTTTAATCCATTTCATTCATTTAGGGATAGTTTAGCCACAAGACGAAACCACTTTACGCAAAGAAGGTCCTAAACTTAAATGTGAGCTGGAAAATTTTCAAATTTCATTAGAATTGTAAAAAATTTTTTTTTCAAATTTTATTAAACTTGAAACCTTTTAAAATATTTTATACAACATATAATTTCAACAAGAAATAATAAACATTTACAATTACTACAGTAGCGGTCATAAGAATGGTTGCACTTAGTTTTTTGTGATAACTTTTTAAATTTCAAGGAAATTTTCTAAATTTTCAAAATTTATTCTTTAAATACCTTGGAATTATAACACATAATTAAAATTATTTGAAAAATTTTATAAACAAGTAAAATTTAAAAATCTCAAAATAGGAAATATTTTCTTATAATAAAGTATTTTTAAAAGCACTTAAAACAAAATTTAATGTATTTTATTGAAAATATAAATATAAAAACAATTAATACTTTGTTGCATAACCTTTTGCGGCTATAACTGCTTTGCATCGAGAAGGCATAGAGTCAACAAGCTTTACTAAACGCTCTAATGGAATCTTTTGCCATTCTCTCCTTAAAGCTTCCCATAACTGACTCCTATTTTGGTATGTCCCACTTCTAATTTGTCGCTCGAGCTCTTCCCACAAATGCTCTATAGGATTTAAGTCAGGAGACTGACTAGGCCACTCAAGTAGGCGGATATTAGCCTTCGCCATGTATTCTTTAACATGCTTTGAAGCATGTTTCGGGTCATTATCTTGCTGAAACATCCAGCCGCGTGGCATTATTCTCTTCCCATGTGGTAGCATGTGATCTTTTAATATGTCAGCATACGTAAACCGATCCATAATACCATCGATTAAGTGTATAGGTCCAACACCATCACGGGAAAAGCAGCCCCACACCATGACACTTCCACCGCCGTGTTTTACAGTGGGAACCTGATACTTAACATCATATCTTTTATTTACTGGACGTCGAATATACTTAATACCATCAGAAGAAAACAAATTATATTTGCTCTCATCGCTCCAAAGAATTTTAGACCATTCTTGAACTCCCCAGTTTAAGTGATCTTTGGCAAATTTTAATCGGGCTATCCGATTCTTCTTCGAAATTATTGGTTTCTTAGAAGGACGCCTACCAAATAGTCCAGCTGACTTCAGTCGACGTTTCACTGTCGAAACACTAATATTATCTTCGCGATTCTCGTTAAAATCACGGACAATTTCGGTAGCTGTTAAACGAGGATTCTTTACCGCATCACGAACGATCATTTTATCTTCCCGTCCGGTTTTTTTTCGTGGTCGCCCGGTTCTTGGTCGATTGGCCACTGATCCATATTGGTTTATTTTACGGATCCAACGACCTATAGTTTGATTTGGTATACCAAATTTGCGTTCTGCTGTCCTTAAAGAGTCTCCATTTTTCAATGATTTCAAAATTGCATTTTCAGATCTTCGGAATATTCTTTCGTCTTTACCATAATTCTTACTGTTGAAGCAACTACTCTAACAATTTTATTTCGAAAAATTAATTTTATTTACAGTTTTGACGTTTTAAAGAATATGCCACTTTACTTTTGGATACTGAATAAGAAATAATTTTATTTTTATAGTGTTCACGTTATTACCAACATTAAATTTTATACGTCAAAATCTGTATTAGCCTACTTACTTTTAGGAATGATACAACAATTTGCAAAATAAGTTTTGCTTTTATTAATTTTGCTAAAAATTGAGTGCAACCATTTTATGAGCGCTACTGTATGTATACATATGACAGGGTTTCCACTTGTATGGAAAACCTGGAAAAGTCATGTAATTTAAAACTTGCCAGGAAAAGTCGAGGAATTTTAAATTTTTAGCACCAATGTCGGGGAAAACAAAATTTTGTTAAGGAAAAATTTTAATTTCTATTTTCAGATATAATATTTTTAAATTTGAATTAATTTTTTTTTTAATTTTCAAATTTTTTAAGTTGGTACATATCCTGATAATCAGACAACTCAAAAATAAAAAAAAACTGTAGAAAAGGTGTTACTGTAGGCGATTATGATGAAATACTTGTTTGTTTTTAGAAAAATTAAAAAAAAAAATTTTAAACTAGACATTTCCAAGCATAAATATCGACAATGATAATTTTTTGAAAATGTTCAGATTGTTCAACCATACTAAAATGTCAGGGAAAATTAAAATTTTTGTCAGGGAAAACCTGGAAAAGTCGGAGAATTTGCTTTTAAAAATATAGTAACCCTGTATGATATGTACATGGTAGGTAATGTAACTCCTTAATTTATGGTACAAAACAATTTCTTTTCTTGCAGAAAATGATATCTAATTTTATTTTTAACTATTTTATTTAAAAAAATAAGCCAAGTAAACGAAATACGTCCAGTTATGTACATATTGCTATGTTCTTTTCGTTAATTTGTTTAAATAATTTTTTTTTTAGAAATATTGTAATTTTCGGCACTTCACTCACCTTTTACAAACTGTTTTTATTCACCTCGGCAAGCTCTATGTTCCTTTCGATGTTTTAATAATTGCAACTTATTTAGATAATGAAATTTAAAATTTATTGAGTTAAAAATATAAAATGTTCTGTAATGTACAACTTGTACAACACAAATTTGCATTAAACCCCGGGTAAATTGCACTGTTTACATCTCAGTATTTTGATGTTTCAGCAATTTATTCCACTGATAGATATTGGAAATGAATTATTTCATTTCCTGCAATTTTAAAAGATGCTGCTCCATTGAATTAAAAAATGGAAGAGAGGAAACGCTGTCAAATAGTTTATCTATGAAAATAATGACTTGGGCAGTTTGTGTTGCTTCTGATGGTAACTTGAGAATGGCTTTATCGGTTTCAGCAGTCGTTCCTAAATTATAGAAAACACATTAGTGAAAACTTATCTACTATATAAAAATGTTTAATTCGTACCCGATTTAGCCATATGATTAATGGTAGCAGCAATTGTGTGGCTCAACACTTTAGTGCAACACGAAACCTTTATTTTTTTTTAAATTTTGTGGATGAACGTGATTTATCATTTATTTTTGGCATCGCACTAAATTCACCACATACATCATCTATTAAATATGCATTATAAATATGATCCCACTTCATATCCAACTCCATGGTGGAAGCCAATTCATCGAAAGATGTACTCATAAATCTAAAAGAATCTATAAATTATAATTTATGATTGGAAATTATAATTGAAGTCCTCGAGCCACCAATTTATATTTCTTTGGTTGGAAATTCCCCAAATTTTCTTTTATGATGTCAACACATCTGCTTGGTAAAAATACAACACAGTCTTCTAAAGTCACCTTCGGAACTTCTCCAAAAGCACTATTAACAATTTCCAAGTTTTCGATTATACAGGGTGGTCAACTAAGGAATTCCGATTTAAAAGAGAAATAAAACAAAAACTTTCAAGTCAATTTTAATTTTTTTTTTTACAAATAATGTTCAGCTCTTTGGAAATTCATTTCTTAAAAATTACGCTCTCCAAATGTCCACCGTTTTTCAGCTGGCACTCTTCGAGTCGAACCCCGAAATTTAGAAAAACACGTCGCAAAGTTTCTGGACCGATGGCTTGAATTTCCTGGCGGATATTTTCCTTCAACGCAATTAGAGTGCGGGGATTGTTGCGGTAGACTACACTTTGAGGTATCCCCATAAGTAAAAGTCGCAAGGTGTCAAGTCCGGCTTTGGACGTTATTCAGGCGAAAAGCGCCTGAATAACAGGTAAAGACCGATTTGAAGTGTGACAAGTGGCCCCGTCTTGCTGAAACCAAGTGTCCTGATTGTATCCATCAAAGTCTTGAAGGGCTGGTTCAAAAAATTGTTCAACATGTCCACATAACGATCAGAATCCACTGTTACTGCTCGGCCGCGTCCGTCTTCGAAAAAGTACGGGCCAATAATGCCTTGTGCGTGTATTGCACACCAAACTGTGACCTTCAGACTATGCAATTGAGTTTCATGTTTCTGTTTGGGGTTTTCTGAAGACCAATACCGGCAATTCTGTTTGTTTACATAGCCGTTCAGATGAAAATGGGCTTCATCAGAGAAAAAAATGTTGTCGTACGCTTGAAATCGGTTCACCATTTCATTGGCGTAATCAAGGCGTTGTTGATGGTCCCCTGGCTTTAATTCCTGCACTAATTGGATCTTGTAGGGGTGCATGTGTAAATCTTTATGAAGAATGTTTATCATTTTGTCTCAAATGTCGCAAATTTATTAATAGCACTTAGATTCACTGAAAATTTAATATAACTAATTATATGTAATATTAGATAAATTAAAAATTATATAACTTACTTTTGAAATATTTTATTGGAATAACTCACTATCACTTCAATACAAATAAAAAGACAGAAAAATAAAATATTTGTTAAATGGTTAGGTCTAGATAATAGTCACAATTCGTGGATAAACAGAAGTGAAATTGTGTAATGCTAACATCTTGTTAATATTTTTTTTTTTTAATAAAGAATACTAGAAATAATAATTATTATTATTTAATTAATTTTTTATTTACATTTATTATTATTTAAATTTTTATCAAATAAAAGTTTTAAATTTTCTATAATTTTTTTCTTGCGTTTATTTATTTTTATCCGTATACGTATATTTGAATATTATAATTATTTATTTTATTTTTTATTATATGTTTTGTTTTATTAATATTACTTTTATTTTCTTCAGCCCATTTCTTTTCAATAATGGAATCTTCTATTGTAAAATACTCATCCATTCTTTGACTATTTTCGCGAATTAATTTTAAAAATTCGTTTTCAATTTCGCAATTATCCTCATCAATTTTTTTACTCTTTTCATTGGTTGATCGATATTCTAAAATAAAAAATTAAAAAATATTCTAAAATTAATATATTTATATATAATTTTCATACCTTCAAATGCTATGTTGTTCTCCAACATGTTTCTCAATATTCCATCATTTTTAATTTGGAAATGTTGTAGAATATTAGCCATTTTATCTTGGTTGTCAGTGCGTTACTATAGCAGCGTTAAATTTCCTCTCATATTTATATGTGTATATACATGTATATGTAAAGTGTATGTACTTTATGTATGAATAAAAGAGGGGTTAAATTTAAAACCAGATATTTTAAATTGCATGTAAAATGAAATTTCAAATTAAAATTTTTTATGGATGTAACAAGGTTGTGTTATTCAATCTCGTTCAACTGTTTAACAAGTTCATGCAGTTGAATGGATTCGTGACCCCACGCTAGCGTAGAATGTGAATTAGATTTAAGATATCGCTTATCATCAAAATATGATAATGCTACCTTACATCGCAACTCAGTGTACATTTCATGAAGTGTTGATTGAAAAACACTCATTTTACAGAATTTGTCTTGTTTATTTTCTATAGCGTTTTTATAATCTAAAACATGTAAATCTTTTTGTATTGTAATTTTTGAAACCCCCTTAGCCTTGAATCATTCGAAAACAATTACACTCATATGAAGAGTGTTGTAGTTGTTTCTGAGTTTGTTCAAATTGAGCACCAAATATTCTCCAGGATTTCTTATTTGACTTGTATCTTGAAATTCGAAGATGGTCTCATAATATAAAACCAGTTTATCATTCTGAATTAATAGTGGGTGTGTGATAATGTATTGATCACTTTGCATGATATCAATGGACATTTTATCAAATTTTTCGCAATGTTTTATTGGTTCCGCAATATCCAGATATTGAGTGCAAATCATGGCGTTTTTTTAGATTTCTTGGACACGTCAATATAATTGTGTTGTTCCATATCGCTGCGATGAAATAAATTAATGTTGAATTCATTTTCACTTTATGTGCTTGCTTGCTTTTTTTTACACACACATCTACTTTGTTGGAGATACTAAGTGCTAATAAGTAAAACATTAAATACACACATAGTTTTATAATCATTTTTATTAATATTATTGTTATATTTCATTATTAATACATTCTAATAATTTATTTTCTATTACAAGACAATATGGTAGAAATTCTATTATTTTACATATAATATCTTTAAAATTTTTATCTCTTAATATTCTACAAAATGTTTCTAATGTTATTAACTTTTTTAAAAATTTATCACATAACTCTACTTGAATTCCATACTTCGCTGCCATAGCTGTAGCCTCCTGCAAGTTCGGATACGCTGATTTCATATATACAGCACTATGCTCAACATCGAATGCCATATCTGTTAAAGTACACTTCAATCGTTCGATGGATGAATTTAAATCTACAGCTTTTGGATAATGTTGTTCAGCGTAAGCCATCCACATCCTATAATTTGACCACATTAGCAATTTCTACATCAACTATAATTTTTTTCAGGAAAGAAATGTGCCATCTCCATAAGTGTATATGCTTTGATTCCATCAGTTTCCATATTGATAAATTTCATAATATTATTTGGGTTTTCTAGCAGGTTTACTTTATTTTTAATAACGTTTGAGTAAAATATATCAAACGTTTGTTTATGTAATACTGAAAAATACGCGTTTATCAAATCACTTAACCCCCATAACCCAGTGATACTTTCAACCCCCAAATAAACCCAAGTTTCATTAACTTGATACAATTTGATAAGTTTCTTGTTTTTAAAATTATGAAATTCAATCGTAAACACATCATATACTGCAGGCAATTTTAAATCATCTTCATTAAAATACGATGTTAGCATGGTTTTGTAAAACATAAATCGTTTCCAACTGTCCTCACTTAAAACCGCTTTCTGTTTTTCTGAACAGAAGTTCAGCTGAACTGAAGTTCAAAGAATTTTGAAAAAGTTTAGAAGTTGAAGTTCTGTTGAACTTAGTTGGTACAACCGGCCCTAAATATTAATGTATCAAACCAACCGGAAGTACTCGAGTTATATCGGCAACCCTTGGGACCGTTTTCTGTATGAAGAGCCGGAAGAGCAAATTAAACTTTTTCCACGTATGGTGCAAAGTAGACCCCGAAGAAGCAAAGTAGTCCCGGTTTACGGTAAACTAAAAAATTTACATATTATATACATCGGCATTCTTGAAGCGCTCTAGACGAAGCCGGGCCAACTCAGATTCATATTGAGCTTTTTTAACCTCCTCCCGAACTTTTTTAAGCTCCTCCTGAGCAATTAGCAACTTAAGGCTCTGTAATTCTTCATCATGTTGCATTTGTGCCTCCACACGCCTGTTTATGATTGATGTTGGTGGCTCTGCCGGTTCTGCTCTTCTCTTACGTCTAAGAGGAGTATCGTTACCTACACTAATAGGTAATGATGATCCTCCGGTAGCTATCACTACTGGAGGTAATCCTCCGGTAGCTATCACTTCTGGAGGTGCATCGTTACCTATTATTGTAGGTAACACGCTACTTGCTGCTGATGCTGCCCCTACATACATACTGTTAGGTTGGTGTGAATAGTAATTTTAAAGACTCACCATGTAATAGACTGTAACTGCTATCAAAATTATTTGAAATGCTGATATCCATCCATGGAGCAGCATCAGCAACTAAGTTCATTACTGGATCAACTATTGGTAGTTTGGGTAGACCTCCGCCAGTTTTCAATGCCTCGAAGGTCTCAGCAGTGCACAACTTTCTTTTTTTTTATGTTTTAAATTTTTCCAAAGGCTTTGCAGTTGTGCACTGCATCTTGTTACTGTTACTTCGGGTTGCCCATTGTATTCGATGGTAAGGCTTTCCCACACCTTCTTCTTTTCTTGTGTGGTACTGGCATCAGTCCTCTTGTCTTCTAATACAGGGTAATTCCTAACCAAAATGGCTAGGAGCGCCCTTTCCCTGTCGTTGTAATTTATTCCTTTACTTTCCATTTTCGCGCCAAAGAAGTAAAGCACAGAGTAAAGTGAGGTTATAAAAGTGACATCTGGTGATATTACTAAAAATATCACCAGATTTGGTGATATTACTAAAAATATCACCAGATTTCAGCTCAAATCGAAATTTCTACGAAACTTCCCGAAGCGCTGACTATTAGTAGCGACGAGTTTCAAACCTCAAAAAAGATTTGCAGAAAATAGGTTCAAGTGGAGTTTTGCTCGACGACTATTAGTACCACCATTAGACCCCAAGAACATTCATAAGCATTCTCGATGGATATCTTTAATGATGAATACCTATTTCGGTAAAAGTACCATCTTTCTTTAAAGATTTAAAATATTTTCGATTTGAGTGTCATTTAAATAATCATACTGTAACGCGGGTAAAGTCATATCAAAGTTCAATCGCTCAAACACTTCCGGTACTTTAAACTTTTCAAGAAACATTTTTAATGCAATTTTCAATTTTTCAAAACTAAAATCCTTATCTATGCCCCACATTTGAAATAAATGAATATTTACTTGACTCGGTAGTTCCAAAGAAAATATATCCGTTCGTTTTTGAATGCGATTGTTTATTTTCTTGCTGCAGATATCGTATAAATGCTGGGGTTGAAATCTATGCGGCTTTACCATTAAATTTATTAGTTCGTCTGTATCGTATCCGGGGTCCTCTTCCATTTTTATTTTCGGTTGGAATTAGTGAAGATCGATTACTTTTATAAATTCTGCAACTAAGGCGATAGGACATGATGCGCTAAACACACCTCCACATCCTTTGAATTGGCATTGTATGCATTGTTGAACTAAGGATATTGCATTACATGTGATGTTGACAATTTTTTTAAATTTTAGCTCTTCGATTGAAAATACCTTTACTTGTATAAGTTCGCCGCAATCCCAACGATACACATGAATTAATCGTGTCTTAATTATAAAATTATCGATGATGTATTTTATAAACAAAGTACGCGTATCGATATCAAATTTAATTTCAGTTATTACACAGTTATTTTGCACGTTCAAAATTACTAACACATCTGCGACAACCATTTTTTAAACTAAAATTAAAGGTAATTTTACCAAAAATTTATATAAAATCTTGATCAGCATTTCCTGCAAAAAATTGTTTTTTTTGTGAAGGCATTAGATAAAATTATCAATATACAATTAATCTTTGTTAATCTTTGTAAACAATACATACAGTTTTTAATTTGAAACATTACAATAATTAATTTTTAATACTATTATATAGTTTAATACAATTATTTATAGCACATTTACAAATAAGCAATTTATGTTTTTCGCACAACGGTTTTTCTGGATAAAAATTACATACTATATCATTATCGTCTAAATCGGTGATTTTATCGTTAAAAATTTGTTTTAGATATTTAAATTTTTGATGACCTTTACAAAATACAACATCGGCGTCTCGAGTATTTTCAATTATAATTTCCTTAAAGTTTTTTAAATCCAGTTTTCCATCACTATATTTTAAAGAATGTAAATTGTTCTCCAACCATCGGACTTGCATCTTTATATTTTCCACTTAACTCGCGGAAAAGGTACTCAGATTTAAAATGATAATGCTGAACTTTTGTTCCGTCGTAAATTGCAACTTCTTTCGGTGTAAAGTTGGGTGTGTTGAAACCTTGTATATCAATTGTATAAACCTTGTGCTCCACTTCAACCATTTTTTATTTTTAAGCGAATAATTTATGAACAGCTTCTTCGATAATGTGTGGATAAATTTTCAATATTTCATACAAACAATATGAATTTTCAGAACAGTATTGACCGTTGGATTGGACTAGCACTGATATATTGCTATTTAAATCACCACCTAATTGAACACCGTTTGTTACGACATCTTCAAAATACTTTTTGAAGTTTAAAAGTTTCAAATTTTTAATTCGTACTTGAATAATTTCGTCAACTTTAAATAATGTTTTTACACTTTCTTTGCCCAAATACAGGTAACGATCGCCTCTGGAAATCTTAATCACAAAATCATTTTTGATTTTTGCCGGTTCCACTATTAGCCCGGACACGAATATCGGCATTAATTCTAACTGAGCACCACTTTGATTAAGGTAGTCTTCTATATTACCCTTGTTTGCACTAATACAAGTCCATTCAAAGTCGGTAATTAAAATTTCTATTCCTTTACCATTACACAATTTTAAACCAACATTCCAATCGTTGCCGGAATTCAAACCCAATTCCACATGCTTGCTCTTTGATTTATTTAAATAATATATAGTTTTATATATTAATTCGTGATGTATTATCGTTTGCTGATCCAATTCATCAATATTACATTTCAACATTTCCATTTTTGTGTTGATCTTGGTCGTACCCCTCAAAACTTTAATATCGATTTGTTCATGAGGGTGTTTATATATGTATATATTTTTTAATTTAGGTGGGGGGTAATTTTATTAATTTTCACTTCCGTTAAAATCACGTGACCTTTTTCTTTGGTTTGTTTCATGGTAATCCTGACATCTCCATTTTCTTTGATTTACATCAATCCAATTTTACTGTTTTCTTTGCTCTGCATGATTCCAATTTTGATGCCTAGGTTTTTGTTTAGGATGTCTATTAAAACACCTTTTACCGAACAAACAACGTCCTTGCATGTAATATTTGCATACAATTTTAGTTTTTGAGTCGCCACACTGCAATGGAAGTTTAGAATTAGTTTTAGTATTTGGTTCACTACTCAATCGAAGTTTAGAAAATTTATAGATGCTCTTCTATAATGGCCCCCATATTCAATTACTTAAACCAATTACTTAAATTAATATTTTTTTTTTTATTTCTAATTTTAATGTTTTAACTAATTTTTTTAAATTTAAAGTTTTTCTCCGCACCTTATCAGTATATTTTACCTGAGCCAGCAACACTTTTTCATAATATTCTTTTTTATCGCGTTCAATGTCCTCCCGAAGTTTTGAAATATTTTTTCTAATGTTTATCTTTTCGTGATCAAGCAAATACCTTTGGGTCCATAACGCATTCAATTGTTCATCACTAATGTTTTTAAAATGTTCACAAAACTCATCATTGTCCTGATCCAACATATTATCATCAGCACCAACTAGTTTTTTAAAAACATCATCCACGTACGTGTTTAAATTAAAGGGGTCCTCCTGCGTATTTGATGGAGATGGTGATGAGGGTGGCGATAGGTTTTTGAACACATCATCCACGTAGCTGCTTAAATTGAAAGGGTCCTGCTGCGTATTTGATGGAATTGGCGGCGATGGGGGTGGCGCTTTACTAATCACTGTTAAATCGAACAATTTTATATCCTATGTTTGCCGACGAAGAATATAGTCGAACTCATAATGAGACAGCTAGAGAAATAAATGATATGATATATTAATTTATCAAATGATAGACTAATTTTTTTAAATTTAAAGTTTTTCTCCGCACCTTATCAGTATATTTTACCTGAGCCAGCAACACTTTTTCATAATATTCTTTTTTATCGCGTTCAATGTCCTCCCGAAGTTTTGAAATATTTTTTCTAATGTTTATCTTTTCGTGATCAAGCAAATACCTTTGGGTCCATAACGCATTCAATTGTTCATCACTAATGTTTTTAAAATGTTCACAAAACTCATCATTGTCCTGATCCAACATATTATCATCAGCACCAACTAGTTTTTTAAAAACATCATCCACGTACGTGTTTAAATTAAAGGGGTCCTCCTGCGTATTTGATGGAGATGGTGATGAGGGTGGCGATAGGTTTTTGAACACATCATCCACGTAGCTGCTTAAATTGAAAGGGTCCTGCTGCGTATTTGATGGAATTGGCGGCGATGGGGGTGGCGCTTTACTAATCACTGTTAAATCGAACAATTTTATATCCTATGTTTGCCGACGAAGAATATAGTCGAACTCATAATGAGACAGCTAGAGAAATAAATGATATGATAAATTCGGACGCATTTCAAGATTATTTAAACAGTTTTGCACCCCTACCCAGATATTATGTAGAGACTATGATAAGAGATACGGAGGATGTTTTTGATTTTAATTATGGGGTTAGACATGATTTGGAAACTGCAAAATTTACAATTGGGGATTCGTCGCTCGATTTTGATGGGGAGAATATTACAATCAAATCACCAAACACTAATCAAACTTTAAAATATCGAGGAACCAATGGTCTTTATGATCTTTTATTTAAAAAACACCCTGTGGGTTATCATATGAACGATGTAAAAAACTATATCGATATTGGAAATAGAACCAATTTATTTCGTAGAAATTATTCATCTACTGATCAAATTAATGGTACTGGTGTGTCCAAATATAAAAAAATAATTAAACCAGCATTAAAAGAAAAAGGTGTAATTAGAATTAATAAAACTGGTGGTGGTTTTCTAGAATCTCCACGATTTTTACAATACAACAATAAGAAAAAGTATTTTGTGTATTTTGACGATGTAAATGAGATAATCGAACGATTGAAACTTTTAATAGCATCCCAATCTGCTGGTCACGACGGTCATGTAAACGAGATCGCATCTATAGAAGAAGAATTACGAGAAGCTAAAATTATATAATTATTACTTTTGACAACACCACACAAAACTTTAAGAAAAATTTTGTTTCCTAGATAGATGAGCTTAATTAGAGTACACTGAACACATAATAAAATACTTTTATTTGATTTATAAAATACATAATACAGTGTTTAAACTAATTCCTAAATTAGAAATAAAACAGTACTTAAACTAAATTAGAAATAATACAATACTTAAACTAATTACTTAAATTAATATTTTTTTATTCATAATTTTAATGTATTAACTAATTTTTAAATTAGTCTATTGAACTATCACTACTTAAACCAATTACTTAAATTAATATTTTTTTTTTTATTTCTAATTTTAATGTTTTAACTAATTTTTTTAAATTTAAAGTTTTTCTCCGCACCTTATCAGTATATTTTACCTGAGCCAGCAACACTTTTTCATAATATTCTTTTTTATCGCGTTCAATGTCCTCCCGAAGTTTTGAAATATTTTTTCTAATGTTTATCTTTTCGTGATCAAGCAAATACCTTTGGGTCCATAACGCATTCAATTGTTCATCACTAATGTTTTTAAAATGTTCACAAAACTCATCATTGTCCTGATCCAACATATTATCATCAGCACCAACTAGTTTTTTAAAAACATCATCCACGTACGTGTTTAAATTAAAGGGGTCCTCCTGCGTATTTGATGGAGATGGTGATGAGGGTGGCGATAGGTTTTTGAACACATCATCCACGTAGCTGCTTAAATTGAAAGGGTCCTGCTGCGATAAAACAAATAATGTTTGTTAGTGTTTGTTTATCGAAATTGATGTCACTGATGATTTGTCCGTTATCAACATTTTACGCACACCTGAAGAATGTTTGTTTATTAGCAAATTAATCAAAGGTTACATGAACATATTTTCTAACTAATCACTCACCCAAATCATATAACACATCAATAAAAGAAAGAAAATGAGGTAAAATTCATTGATCTTCTTCTTCTTCTTTCACTAATGGCATTTGCTCAATAGGTCTTCGAAGAGTTTTATTCCAAATTTTGAAGTTATATACTTCAATTTTTGAAAACTCCTTTCTACATATTGGACAGGTGTTGTTGCCCACCGACCAGGTCACTATACATGTTTCACAAAACGAATGACCGCAATTTAACACCCCTAAGTAATCACTTAGTTCTTCTAAGCAAATTGCGCAAGTCATTTTATTCTACAGCTAGATGAATAAGATCTCTCTCTTTATATATCGTACCAAATTTTGAAGTTATATACTTCAATTTTGAAAACTCCTTTCACATATTGGACAGGTGTTGTTGCCCACCGACCAGGTCACTATACATTTTTCACAAAACGAATGACCGCAATTTAACACCCTAAGTAATCACTTAGTTCTTCTAAGCAAATTGCAAGTCATTTTATTCTACAGCTAGATGAATAAGATCTCTCTCTCTCTTTATTTTCGTACCACGGTGTACAGCCACCCGAAGGTTGTGGACCCCAAAAACCTAAATTTAAAATCGGAGATAGTGTTAGAATAAGCAAATATCGACATGCATCTTCGAAGGGTACACCCATCATGGTCCAATGAAATATTTAAAATTTCTAAATATTTCATATTTTTTCACTAAATAATAATAATAAATAATAATATTTTTCACTAAATATCTCTGATATTGACAATGGTGATATTAAAGGTGGATTTTATGAACAAGAATTGCAAAAGTTAAACATCATGATGTTTACTTAGTGGAAAGGATTCTAAAAGACAGAAAAGAAAATATTTGTTAAATGGTTAGGTTTAGACAATAGTCACAATTCGTGGATAAATAGTAACCAACTTGTATAGTGTAACTTTTCTGTTACTGATTTTTTAATAAATGAAAATTATATAATTAATTTTTATTTATTTACTATAGTAAATAATATTTTACAATATCTATATAGATATATTATATAGTTTACAACAATAATCGCTTTAAATTTTCACAATTTTTTTTTTTTCTAACTATTCTCCCCATTATGTATTCTATTTTTCCTATTGTTAGATTATTTGTTCTGTCTAGAGTTTACCTACCTCGTAAACTTATAAACTTACAATGCCTCGAGTAGCCAGCGTTCCCCAGTTCAAATAAGAATATTTGAATGAGGCCAGGTTAGAAAATTGCTTACTGTTGAATAGGCAGACCATCAATAAAACACAAAATACATAATATAGTCGTATAATAAAATTATTTGAAGGTATGCATATATTTACACAAATGTCCTATATTCATCACCTTAGCACCTATTTAAATTTACTCAATCTTTGTCGATAATTATTATTACTCAAAATGTTCATTTATCTTAAAGTGAAATTGATCTCAATTAATTAAAAGTATATCCTTTAATTTGCATATGGCTTAAGCAATAAAAGTTATTAATTTAAGCTCTAAGGGCTTAAGCAACAAAAGTTATTAATTTAACTCAATTTTATGGAAAACGATTCCAATATAATTACAAAGATTGTTATTCAAGTTATCAAGTTTAGAGACCATTGGTCTGATCGTCATTATTTGGCACTTTTCACTGATGCACTTTCTTATTACTAATTACAAAATGTTACCTTTAGGAGATAATTGTCGGTGGTAGATGGTTGTAACGATAAAAGGGCCAAACACTCTTTCGAAGTGGTCACGCGATTTCGCTTATTGTCCACAGTCAGCAAACGCGGCACCCATCGCGCCGACAGCTTCCTCATGCCCAAATGTTCGTGCACGATATTTTGCACACGTTCATATGAGATGCCCGTAGTCTCTACTATTTCGCGTAACTTCACTCGACGATCTGCTAACACGAGATCATGGACTTTGTCGACCATTTCCTCATTTGTGGCCGTTTTTGGACGTCCACTGCGTGGTTCATCCTTGGTGCTCGTACGGCCTCGTTTGAACTCGCTCACCCAGAAACTGATAGTCGAAAATGAAGGTGTGGAGGTGCCATGAACTTTCTGCAAAATATCTCGTATCTCCGTCGCCGCTTTCCCATCCATCCAGAAATGTTTGATGACTGCACGAAATTCGAGTTTATCCATTTTTGCAAAAGTGCCTGACTTGCTTCACAAAACTGCCTGGTGAACAAGAACTGTACGACGTATCTGTCTGAAAATTTGACAGCTTCCCTAAAATAAGTTCGCCTTGTCAACCATCATAACAATTTGGCGACATGCGCGCCATCTCTTGCCCATTCCGGAAGTTTTTCAATGTACCCTCGTACATCAGTTGTTTTTCTGCTCCATCACAAATATCTGCTCCATCTGATCACTGACAAATTTTCCTAAATTAAAATTATTGTCATCCACCATAGCTATAATAATAATAATTATAATAAAAAATATTAAGGCTATATATTTTGAATACCTTCATCACCAATCTCCAATAAATTTCGTAAAACTCCACCCCTTATTTGAATATGTTGCAGAATCTTAACCATCTTTAGCTGTTGCTTTGGATATTATTATAACAACTCTAAGTTTGCTTTTATATTTATACTATGTATCATATAACTATATATATATATATATATATGTTGCGCACACGACCTTGGAAAGTGGGCGTGGCCTTAGAAATTAAGAGTGACCTTGTGAAAAGTGGGCGGAGCTTGCGCACGCGACCTTGGAAAGTGGACGTGGCCTTGGAAATTAAGAGTGACCTTGGGAAAAGTGGGCGAGTTATATTTAGAAAAATATAATTTCTTAAAAAGTTTATTAATAATAATACACGATATCGTTCAAAACTAACAGCATGACATTAACGTAACAATTGGTGATAAATAGAATTTGTGATGGCTCTTTATAACTTTAGCTTATCGAGTGATAGGCTAATGTAGATGTCCAAGGGTTGATGGGTCCAAAGGGGCTGCTGGTTCATGTTCCATTAGGTCGTTAAGTCCGTGTACATAACTGGCCGAGCTTGCACACGACCTTGGAAAGTGGACGTGGCCTTGGAAATTAAGAGTGACCTTGGGAAAAGTGGTGGGAGGCTCAAAAGTGGTGGGGGCACTCTTAATTTTTCTCTACTAGTGTTGCCTAATAATGAAAATTGGATATGATTTGAATATATTAATTGGCTTAAAATAATAAAAAGCTTATTAATGTCTTATTTCCTCTTTTTGATTGGGAAAATAAGTTTGTTTTTCTATTTTTCTTTTAATATAGAATTGAATTGGATAATAGACATAATACATACCTGGATAAACAAGAATGAAATAGTATAATGTTAACAGTTTACTAAAAAAGTTTTATTTACTCAACAATAAAGCTTTTAACTGTACAATAATATTTTTTTTCGCTCTATTTTTTTTTTAATTTACAGCGATCTACTATGTGAATATAATTCATTTTCATATTTAATAATCTGATTTTTAATATGAAGTGTAATTTTCATTTCCAAATCGATAGCTTCAAAGATGGGGTGAACAGAAATGTGACTCCACAACATTTTTATATTTTTTAACTTGAAGAACCATACTTTGTTTCTATATTTATCGATTACCTATGTTATTAGTGATGCCAAGTTGAGCAACTGTATATGAACATTTAACTTCAACTGTTTCACTAATTATTCCATTTGGAGAAGCAACCAAAAATCCATTTTGAACATCAACGTATAAACTTACAGAAGAAACTTCTTGGAATTTACTTATTGCTACAATTTCATTCCGTTTTCTATAATCCATTGCCACTGTGCATGTGAAGCTATTGATCCATATCTCCTTTTGCTCATTAAGCAAGACTGTAAGACGTATAATAAATTTATTTGTCGCGTCTTGAATTTCCTCAGACGATAGATTAATTTCTGCGATATTGGCGCCATAATCTTTTTCGACAACTTTAACTTGATCACTGGCAGCAAATTTTAGTCTTTTAACGTGTCTAGGTTTTTCCTGTCTCTGTGTTTGTTGGATCATGTACTTCTTCAAAACTTTTCCATGATTTTTTTGAAACATTTCTTCCAAGAATCGTGCTGCCAATTAAAAATAAGTAATTAATAAATGAGCTCTAACTTCAAAACTATTTCGTAAATAAGGTTGAGCCGCTTTCCTGTATTGAAAAGTGCCAAAATACTCATAAAAAGTTCTGCACGATTATTCGTTTCGTTATCTATTAATTGACGACTTTTGCTAATAACCATATTCAATGCAGCATAAATATGATGATGTAATCCAGAAGTAATTAATACTTTTGTTTGAGGCAATATTTTGCCTGGCTCTCTTCTTCATGCCTTCGTACAATAGTTTTAATTGTATACCATTCCTTGGGCCCGTTTTTGCCATACCATTAAATTTGGTAGCAATTCTGTCCCATGCTTCCCGTTTTTGGTTAGCCCAAACGACATCGGTTTTTTTTATTTTCAAGAATATGTTTATTTTCTTCTACTAAATTTAGCAGCGTTTCTTTTTCCTCTTCTAAAAAGTTTCTAGAACGTTCTCTTTGCGTTTTAGGCATTTTCAATAAACAGAGTGTTCGGTAAACAGTACTATAAATTTAAACAGCTTTAATATAATAAATTATAAAATTAAAAGTAAATATATATGCAAATAATTTAATAATACTTACCAATAGTGTAAACTCAACCAGTGTTTCAAACATAAACAAGTAACATCGTCAACTTTTATAGGTTTAGGGCCAGTTTTACAATAGTGGTATTTACCAAGTATAACGTTATTCTACGAATAAGTGAGTAGTAAGCGTTTTACATTCTCGGAATAAGCACAGAATAAGATAAAGTATGGTATAAGCGTTGGGATACCCTATTCCGTGCTGGGACCTAAGTATAACATTTTATGCTGATGTATAACCTTAAATTTGCCCTAAACAGTTTACGTTTACCCGCTCACATAAGTCACGTTAAAATTTTAATTAAAAAAAATGAATATTTCAGTGTTTAATTCAGATGAAGAAGATATGGAAATGTTTAATTTGATACCAAAAACGCGAAAGTGTAAAAGATTATCAAAAAGGTATATATTTTATTAAACTATTTTTTCGGTGTTTAATAATAACACATTAATTTCTTACAGAATTAATTACTTCGAAGTGTTGGATGACGACGAATTTTTTACCAGATTTCGTTTAAGAAAACATACAAGCATGAATTTGTTGAACGAAATTCGCGATAAAATTAGCAGCAAAACCAACCGAAACCATGCAATATCTCCAGTTATAAAATTATTGCTAACTTTATTTGTATTTACTTTTATATATGGTATTGGATTAATCTGATTTTCTTTAGATGCTGAAAAATAATTAAAACTATGCACATCACAAAACTACTTATGTATCGCTATACACACCTAATAAGATCTTTATTATTATAAAGAAAAAAAAACTAACAAGCTCTACAATAATTAATTTCAATACTACAAAATTCCTACAATTATTACCACAAATGTCTATATCGTCATCAAATTTAGTATCGTAACCTCTACCACCGCCACCAATAATTTCTAAAATCGTTGTTATAATCCGACAAAGTTCTTTAGGAGGAGGGCCACCACCAGTTTTGTACAAACTCCTTTTGTAAATTGCAAATTCTTTTTTGGAAGTCTTTTTTAATGACTCCCATTTGCTACGCAGCATTATTGGTGTTCGGCCTGTAGCAACAAGCGCATTGAAAGAATTTGCAATTATCTGCCATTCCTTCTCTTTTTTGACCATTAGTCACGGTATCAGTTTTCTTACATTCTAAAATATAAAAATATTAGTAGTCGTATAAAAAATAATCCAACAAACTTGATTTAATATTTTATGTAAACACTTACCGACTACAGATTTATGGTTATCTACCAATGCAACTAGTGCTTCTACTTCTTGTGCGGTAAAATTAATGCATCGGCTTCTTTTTTCGCTTTCCATAATTATTATTTATAAATTTAAAAACTTTAAAAATTATAAAATGATAAAATTCACAAACACAACAACAGTTGGTGCATACGGGCATTAGAAAAATGTTATAATTTACCTTATTGGCATTAATTATTCTTTTGCCACGTAGAGCTTTGAGATTTATAATAAGCCTTCGTAAGGCCGAAGACCGACACATCTAGGGGGTACAACTTATTGATGCAGCGTGGAGGGGAACGAAAGGATGTGTACTCCATTTGCATCCGCCATATCTAGTGCATCTACGGATAAATGGGAAGTGTGCTTGTCCATCAATAATGGAACTGGCGACTCGGTCCATGGTTTGACATTTTATGAAATGGCGAATATAACGAACAAACTCTGGCTGGCACTTTTACACAGAATCATTCGCGAAGCCCACCGTTCCAGTTGATACATTGTCCAGAAAGGCCGAATGCATGTTCTTGCTTGGAAACATAAAGAATGGAGGATTTGCATTTCCACCCGCACTAACAGTAAGTGCCACAGTCACCATCGTATCACGCTCGGCCGCCTCCACTTTTCCAACTCTTCTAGCTCCTTTTAAGGCGATGAACTTGAATATGTTTACATAGAAATGGTTATTATTTACCTCTTTTGTTTGGCTTAATTATTTTTTTTTGCTCTTTTTGATTGGGAAAATAAGTTTGTTTTTCTATTTTTCTTTTAATATAGAAATTGGATTGGATAATACACAATACATACCTGAATAAACAAGAATGAAATAGTATAATGTTTTAACAGTTTACTAAAAAGGTTTTTTTAATAAAGAATACTAGTTCGATACTAGTTTCGCGACAGCATTGACAGAGTGACAGTTTGTAAAAATGGACGCTGTTATAATGAAAATGTAATTATAATGGACTCTTCCGATTCCTAGCCACAGGCAATACATTATAATTATATAATTATTATAATTATATATCTCAAAACTACTATCTTCCCAATCGGTTTCCAGCGCTAAGACCATTTGTTCAAACTCTCCGTCAGATATTTTGTCCGTAAAATCGCTATTTGAAGATAGATCGTTGTGTTGATTTAATTCTGGGAGTTCCTCAAAATTAATTTGGAAAACTTGTATCCCATTTTCATAAATATTTAATTTTGGAATTGGTATGTGACACACTGGACACATACTCGATTAAAAAATTAAATGTATCGTCATGCACGAATGGCACCCTCGGTGCTCGCAGTTTTCAGATTTTCCTACCATAAGTGGTAGGAAATCATTGCACAACACGCACAAATTATTATTTGCCATACTGATGATGATAGTTACTAACTTAAAAATTTTTGTTGGTTTATATATATATTGCTGTGGTTTGCATTTGTATATAAAAAAATTTGATAAACTTAAAATTTTCCCCTCGGAATGTTTAAATTTCCTTGGTACGGCACTTACCTGTCAGCGAACTAAATTTAAATTTTGGTGGCCCACAAAATCGGCTTCTCTCTCTCTCAAAGCTTGGGTTCTCTTTGTTAAATTGATTTGTGAAAATAAAACTTGTGACTTGAAAATTATTTAATGTTGACAAAACTTTTGTAACACTTTGTATACAATTCGTATTATTATAATGGAAATGAATAAGAAATGAATTTTTTCTATCTTAAATTGTTGTCATTTTGTGACACATTTGTCACCTCCTGTATAATAAATATTTACTATACTGCTTCGTCACGCTGCACAATCTTATACCTTAATATTAAAATAACGACAAGTACACAAAAAAAACCGGAAATGAAATCGGAATTTGATATATCACACAATCCAAAAAGGAAAAAAAAATACGGTCGCAAATCTGAGGTGGAACCGAAAATTTATAAATCACCACCAAATTTTTTAGAGGATGGTGCAGTTTATCAACACGAACCTGATGATGTTGATTTAAATCGAACAATTTTACATCCTATGTTTGCCGACGAAGAATATAGTCGGGCTCATGATGAGACAGTTAGAGAAGTGAATGATATGATAGGTTCGAATGCATTTAGGGAATATTTAGAAAATTTTGCGCCACTACCAAGACACTACATAGAAGACATGATAAGAGATACGGAGGATGTTTTTGATTTTAATTATGGGGTTAAACATAATTTGGAAACTGCTAAATTTACTATTGGTGATTCACTACTTGATTTTTAATATTTTACAATATCTATAGATATATATATAGTTTACAACAATAATCGTTTTAAATTTTCACAAATTTTTTTTTTTCTAACTATTCTACCCATTATGTATTCTATTTTTTCCCTATCCATATTAATTTCAACCTCATATTTGCGAATATAGTTATTTATATATTTTATTTTTTGTTGCTTTTTCTCATCAATATCCGAATATTTTTTTTTGCCAATTCGATGATTTGTTTATCACTAATATTAAAAAAATTTTCTTCATCCTCTTTTTTCTGGCTTTTCGCCATTTCGGTGATCATGTTGTCCGTAAATTCTTCTTCTTCTTCTACAACAATATTATCAGTCGCTATCCAAGGTAGGTGTTTATCTATTTCCTCATTTACAAATTGTGATAAATTAAATTTATCACAATCAATATTTGATTGGTATTCTAAAACAACAAATGGTTTAGCAAATAGAATAAAAAAACATTTTTCTCACCATCATATGTGATGTTATGTAACAGCAAATTTTTTAGAATTCCATCTTTCAATTGGTAGTTTTGTAAAATTTTAATCATGTTTTCTATCTTGACTTACTGCACTCGAAAATTCAAATTGTCTCCATCATATATATACTCTATATGCATATGTAGTGTAATTACAACTTTGGCGTTTATGTCGATTTAAATTATATTTGGTTTTAAAATTACATGTGCACTGGTCACATGTGTGCATCTTTAATCGGTGTATTTACTAATACAATATTTAAAATGCATGGATGCAGCTATTTATACCTTTCAATTAGGATGCAGTTTATTCACATTGCAATTTTTTTTTCGCAATTTAAATTATTTAAAAATTATAATAATGTATATCGTGGGGAGAATAATAAATTAAGTTGATTTGCATTAGTGTCGTAATTTATTCTTCACTTGTTATTTAAATCGAGTAATATGCATGCAATTCTTAAAGTACAAGTTGATTGATCTTGATGAAAAGAGTAATATATATATATATTTAAAATTCCAATACATTGTAATGTAAATTATATTGGCATGCAGCTTAATTAAAACTAGTCTTGAATAATTAAAACCTGCATTCTAGATGCTTCACGCACTTCTTCTTCCGGTACAAGTTGTTTGATCAACCAATAAGATGTTTGACCTTGGAATGTGGGGCGTGGTCACCAACCAATAAGATGCTTGACCTTGGGAGGTGGGGCGTGGTCACCAACCAATAAGATGCTTGACCTTGGAAGGTGGGTGTGCTTGCACGCGCAACCTTGGGTGGTGGGTGTGGATGGGCGTGGTTTGGATTGTTGGAGTGGGGATGGCACCAATTTCTTACTACTGATGGTAATTTAAAATATCGTTTAATTGAAGATTGATTAATTGACTACAGTAGGTATGGGGGCACTTGAGCGTGGGAACCAAATTTAAATCCAGGGTCGGACTAGGGTGGTTTCCCAAGCGCTCAAGTGCCCCCATGCAACTTTTATAAATACATACATATGTGTATTTATAAACACTGTTATAATTAAAATTATACAGCGATGGATAGTGTAGGACCCCAAAAATTTGAGGGGCTCCCTTCATTTCTAAAATTTGAGGGGCCCCTTGTTTTCTTTAAAAATTGGGGTTCCTTTGTTCTTTAGATTTTCTCTCTCTCTCTTTTTTTCACTCTTCCTTTTTCACACAAATACTACACAATAGGGGGCCTCTTCATTTCTAAAATTTTGGGGCCCCTTAGGTATGGGGGCACTTGAGCGTGGGAACCAAATTTAAATCCAGGGTCGGACTAGGGTGGTTTCCCAAGCGCTCAAGTGCCCCCATGCAACTTTTATAAATACATACATATGTGTATTTATAAACACTGTTATAATTAAAATTATACAGCGATGGATAGTGTAGGACCCCAAAAATTTGAGGGGCTCCCTTCATTTCTAAAATTTGAGGGGCCCCTTGTTTTCTTTAAAAATTGGGGTTCCTTTGTTCTTTAGATTTTCTCTCTCTCTCTTTTTTTCACTCTTCCTTTTTCACACAAATACTACACAATAGGGGGCCTCTTCATTTCTAAAATTTTGGGGCCCCTTATTTTTTTTTTAATTTGAGGGTTTCTTTGTTTTTTTTTAGAATCTCTCTCTAATTTCTAACAGGAAGAAAATAACCAGTTTCAACTGCACATTATCTTATTTATATTATTATATTTAAAATAATAATAAAACACCTGCTGTTTTTTTTTTGGTGTAACTAGGTACAATTTTAATAATGTGAAAAAATTTAGAAAATCTATAAAATCTTGAATTTCCATGGTAATATATCCGATCAACGTATCAAAATGCATATTTCTGTATACAAAACTATTTTTACTGAAAATGACCTAACCTTTTCGTTGTTAAGGGATGAGGGTACTCGCAACATACAAGAGAGCCAAACCCAACATACTATAAAGAACCCAGTTAAATATTTTTACTCTTCATAATTTCCCGGTTAATAATAATAATAACATATTATAAAACATAAACCTATTGTAACATCTCTCGGCTGCTGCTGCCTATGTACGAGTTGACGAGCTGCTTGTTGGCAAACTGTTTGTCTGCTGGCGAGCTATTATTCTATCATGTTGAGAATCTATGTTGAAATTAGTGAAATTTTTGAAATTAAAAGATAAATCTAGATTCTTCAACAGATTACCGTGCTGAACTGTATACAATTTAGTACAATCATTTTGTAATTTTAATATAGTTTGCATCTGTTCTATATATATATATATATATATATATATAGCACAAATTGTTGTAAAATTTTCGTCAGTTGTAGAACTTTTACTTTAGTGTAAATTGACAATTCCGGTATAATAATAATAATAATAATAATTACACAATACCTTCTTATGTATAGGAATATGTAGTAAAGCACTCTAAACCTTGTAGTAGTATGTTTATAGCAGTACGAACAATCACATACACCTCTGTTGCGTCTACTAAGTACCCGTACTTGTATTGTATGCTCAGTTATATATTCACATTGTAATTACCTAAAAACGTATAATAACCCTACCATAAACTATTATAATTGTATTTTAAGAAGCACCTGTTATTATTAATTGGGAGAATAAAACACCATATGTGCATTTAAGAAATTTATAAATTATTAAACAATATATTTTCTGAAAAATATAAATTATATTACATATTTGCTTAATTATAGCAGCAGAGTGGCGTGTTGGGAGACGTATGTGACTACGAATAAGTAGTCGCAGGTTTGAATTCCATACACCCCTGTTGTCTAAAGTAAAACAGAGGAGTAATCCGCCTTGTAAAACGGATTGTGAAGACCTCCAGAATGGACGTGGTTATATTCCGACAGGAATGGAAAGCCGTTGATGATGATGATGATGATTTGCTTAATTATTATTTATGACTCGTTGGCGCTGTATTATCATCGCTCTATCGTGCTCCAAATCTATTTTCGCGTGTAGTAATTCACGCTCCCTTATAATAGCGCTGCGAGCAACGATGTCTTGTTTGTAGGCTGAGGAGGACGCATGGGCCTTGTAGGTATGTATTACAAACCTCGATCGTTTGACCATCGCCGGACAGTATGGACACTGAAGAAGCTCCTGTTCGACATCTCCTAACCTGGTGTAACGAGTCTGTGGTTGATGCACAACTTGACGATGGTGGTGATTATGATGATCGAGGGCTTCGAAGTATTCTTCTTCTTTTTTTTCTCGCACGATCTCATCTTCCAGTTCTTGAACTTTGACACTCCCAACTAATTCCGCTGACAGAACACAACTCGTTGTGTTTTTTACTTTCAGCCATTTCTTGCCATTTATGGAGATAGCTCTTGCAATTCCGAGGCTATATGATTTCCATACGAAGCATATTTTCCAACAGTTTGGGTTTGGTTTGCATTATTCCCTTGCAGGAAACCGCGTTTCTGTTTAAGGTGTAAAAGTTTATCTATTGCGTTTTCCGTTAATATTAATTCTGATTTTAATTGAGAGTAACGTCGCGATAAAAACGTGTTTTGTGGTATCTTATGTTCTAGGATAATAATATTTGCTGTTAATTGTCTTAAAGTAATTTCTAGCTGGGTGAGGTTGTGAAAAAAATAGATTTTATGGTAGTGAGAATGAATTTTCGCGATACCTAGATCTTCTCCGAAGTATCCGTTAGTTCGAATCTGAGTCACTTCCATTGGAATCGTGAACTGTACTAGGCCCAGGTTCATCAGGGTCCTGCAAAGAAATGTGCTTTCTTAGTCTTTTTATTTTTCTAATGTGTGAGCTTGTTATTCTTCCTTTTCCCGATTTTCCTTCGATCGTATTGCCTGACTTGTTCGTAATTTGTACTTTGTCGTAGAGAGGGTCTGTTTTACCTGGGGTAAACCATAGGTTGTTACCCGGATAAAACTCGGGTAATGAACTTGTTAAAGCAGTCAACTCTTTAATTTCGAAAGTAACGCTTGGCCGTTGTTGACTTGCATTATCTAATGGGGTGTCATATTGTTATACACAGATATTGTATTATTTAATTGATAAGGTTTAAAACGATTATTTTGAGAAAATGCACACGTTTTTTCTTTACGGGAGGTTTTATTTGTTTCCTCGTACTCAAATTCAATGTCAATATCGGACATTAGTAGCAATAATAGAAATAATAAAAATAAAGTAAAATGAGAAGGATTCAAAGACTTACAGTGATAGTAGAAGGATCGTTGTCATTCTTTGATTCACTTTTGTTCCAGGCGACTCCTTGCTCAACGTGTGCTGTAATTTTCTTTTTTTCAGGTTCGTGGATAATTTCTAAGGTGTTGAAACACTCCGGCTTCTGATTCACTCTTGGTCGTCACAATAGGTGATAGAGAAGTTATTTTTCTCGATCGTCTTGTAGTTGCCAAATAAGTGGTTCCAGAATACGTGAAACTATCCTGTTCGCAGCGCCAGTCAAATACCAAACGCACAAGTTGGTATTAAACAAAAGATTTATTCAATTTAAATTTACAAACAACAAGTTGTATAAAGAAATCTAAACTAGTTACAATTATGTTTGTACCCCTCTTTAATACATTTTGTTTTAGATGATTAGCTAATTACATTTTCATAAATGCATTGTTATCGTATGATAACAATTTCAAAGTTTAAAGTTGACAAATTATCTTTCAAATTTCTTATCTTATTATAATTATATATCTCAAAACCACTATCTTCCCAATCGGTTTCCAGCGCTAAGACCATTTGTTCAAACTCTCCGTCAGATATTTCGTCCGTAAAATCGCTATTTGAAGATAGATCATCGTCGTCATCGTTGTCTTGATTTAATTCTGGGAGTTCCCCAAAATTAATTTGGAAAACTTGTATCCCATTTTCATAAATGTTTAATTTTTGAATTGGTATGTGACACACTGGACACATTCGATTAAAAAATTAAATGTATCATCATGCACGAATAGCACCCTCGGTGCTCGCAGTTTTCAGATTTTCCTACCATAAGTGGTAGGAAATCATTGCACAACATGCACAAATTATTATTTGCCATACTGATGATGATAGTTACTAACTCAAAATTTTTTGTTGGTTTATATATAATAAAATATCAAACACTAAATTTGATAATAAAAAAATATTTATTTAGACGAGAATTAGAATTACAAGTTATTACAACATAAAGAAATCTAAGACTGACTTAACAATTGAGTTGTTGGGGTATTTATACAATCTAATAAAATGTTATTAATTTAACAATTTCTTATCTATTAAAAATATTATTAAAAGTGATAGTTATTGATCAGTTACATAATTCCTCCTTTCTTAAAATTAAAGAACGTCCTCGTTCTTTTTAGGAATCAAGTTCAATTCCACCGCGTCTTCTTTAGTTATTTTAATTATTGTCCTTTTCTTTAATAACTTGTCTTAAATTTGTTTTCTGCACTTCACTAAAACACATGTAAAATAACAACAATTATGATAATTATTAAGGTGATGGAGAAATGTACGTAGTGGACGATTGGTTGTTCCGTGGTTGGTTTCTCTTCTATTCTTTTTAAGTACTTTTCCAATTGTTCCAGATTTTTCAAGTGCTCCATTTTTAATTGCACCTCATAAAATCCATTGAGGTTTTCTTGTTGCACTTTTGGTGGTGTGACCGAAAAGTTGGTGAACTTGAAATTAATAATTTGTTCGTGAATTATGACAGAGCAGGTGGATTGCAGAAAGTTCGTTTTTTGTAACCTATATGTGTTCACTTTGTAATTACAATTTTCAATGACTTCTTCTGGTGGGTCAAAACTGGTGATTATTCCTTAGTACCGCAAAGATGCTGTGTTTGCTTGTAGTTACTGCTATCGTGCACTTTTCCATATTTTTGAGGTTGCATAAGTTGTCGACTGGATTGCGGCAAACGGTTTGATTTATTCCGTGAACACATTCTTTTAGCCATTTTTCATTTCCTTTTTCTTGCAGGTGGTAATGAGTAGGTGGTACGAGAATTCGAGAGTGCGAATTTGGTAAAGGGTAAATCTTCGATAAGGTGTATGAAATAGAATGTAGGATTGGAATTTTTAATATCATTACTATTGTATTGTTTAAAATCATTAATGTAAATTTTGAGAAGTTTAGTTCGAAAAGGTGTGTATTATTAATGCACAACAGGTCGAGGGTTTAGAGTCAGAAGGGTGTAACTACAAATTGGCACATTTGAGAAATTGATGATAAACCGACAATTTCGGGGAAGAACTGTCTATAAAGTATTACTCGATTTTTTTTAAGTAATAAAATTTTTTACAAGTTGTTTAGGTAGTAAACTACAAAGTAATTTGGTAAATGTTTATTAAATTTGCCATAGAAAAATATGCCACATCAAGTAACAAAATATATCACACTTACCTCTGTCTGACATTAAATAAATTTAACAAAATTGACAAAAAGGAATCTACTAAATAATAATTTATTGCAAACTACCTATAAAATTAATAATTTTTAAGAAAATTAAACAAACATAATTATTAACAATAAACAAAAAATATTTCATATAATTTTAAATTTTTACGGTTTTTTCACCTGACAATTTATGTTTCATCTTCTGACGAATCTCTTGTTCCACTCTCAGGTTTAGAAGTTAATGATTTATAAAACCCGTGATATGGTTCTCTAATAATGCCCATGGAACATAACTCTAACAAATCTTTTAATTTTTTTTCTTTTATAGCTAATGGCAGGTTATATTTTTGAGTAAGCTTTAGAGTTGAAACATCAAAATTTCTTCTTCTTCGTACTACTTCAAATTTTAAAAACTCACCATCATCTTGATTATATTTAAAATATATATGTTGAGGATCTTCTTTCCTGTACTGAAACCACTTGATTTTTAGCCAATTGATGGATTGTCCGTTAGTGTCAATTCTTCTATTTTTAATCATTATTTTTTGAAGAGAATCGAAATTCAAAAACGTATTTTGCCCCATCTCTATTACCTCATACTTAGTTTTTTTATTAGATTTTGAAGTTTGTTCAGGACTTGCCATCCGTACTGCAGTATACCAACCAGATGGATCGTATACCTCCAAATTTTTGCTTTTTTTTTCAATTTGTGCGTGTACACTATCGCACTCCATCTGCGAGTGCCCAGATTCAAAAAACAATTGATTTATTTCAGGAATGTCAAATGTTTGTACAGCATACAGAAACATTGTAGTCATGTTTACGTTTCTATTCTGACCACCACAAGTATCAGAAAAAAAATTTACTGTTTTTCCGCTAGCAGTTTTTTGCAGAAAATTAAAAACACAGGAAGCTGTTTCGATTGAGCCTTGGGCGCCTATTCCCTTATGCCACATATAACAATACGCAATTTTTTTCTCTAGGCTTAGAATAGTAAAGTTATATACGGCTAATTTGTTTCGATAAAACAAAGCTTTTGCTAGACTTTTGGGACAATACAGTACAGCTTGTAAATCGAATTCGGCTAGGTGGCATTCTCCCTTTAAAGCTTTTTCTTTTATGTCATTCTTTAACTGTCTAGCTGAATCTTTGCGACCGATATGTTTTTCATATTCAGTTTTATTCTGAACCTTTTCATAGTTTCGCAATTTAATCAACCAGATAACATAAAACCGGAAATGAAATCGGAATTTGATATATCACACAATCCAAAAAGGAAAAAAAAATACGGTCGCAAATCTGAGGTGGAACCGAAAATTTATAAATCACCACCAAATTTTTAGAAGATGGTGCAGTTTATCAACACGAACCTGATGATGTTGATTTAAATCGAACAATTTTACATCCTATGTTTGCCGACGAAGAATATAGTCGGGCTCATGATGAGACAGTTAGAGAAGTGAATGATATGATAGGTTCGAATGCATTTAGGGAATATTTAGAAAATTTTGCGCCACTACCAAGACACTACATAGAAGACATGATAAGAGATACGGAGGATGTTTTTTGATTTTAATTATGGGGTTAAACATAATTTGGAAACTGCTAAATTTACTATTGGTGATTCACTACTTGATTTTTAATATTTTACAATATCTATAGATATATATATATAGTTTACAACAATAATCGTTTTAAATTTTCACAAATTTTTTTTTTTCTAACTATTCTACCCATTATGTATTCTATTTTTTCCCTATCCATATTAATTTCAACCTCATATTTGCGAATATAGTTATTTATATATTTTATTTTTTATTGCGTGTCGCAGGTTCGAATTCCATACGTGCCTGTTGTCTAAAGTAAAACAGAGGAGTAATCCACCTCGTAAAACGGATTGTGAAGACTTCCAGAATGGAAGTGGTTATATTCCGACAGGAATGGAAAGCCGCTGATGATGATGATGAATATTAAAAAAAAATTTTTCTGCATCCTCTTTTTTCTGGCTTTTCGCCATTTCGGTGATCATGTTGTCCGTAAATTCTTCTTCTTCTACAACAATATTATCAGTCGCTATCCAAGGTAGGTGTTGATCTATTTCCTCATTTACAAATTGTGATAAATTAAATTAAATTTATCACAATCAATATTTGATTGGTATTCTAAAACAACAAATGGTTTAGCAAATAGAATAAAAAAACATTTTTCTCACCATCATATGTGATGTTATGTAACAGCAAATTTTTTTAGAATTCCATCTTTCAATTGGTAGTTTTGTAAAATTTTAATCATGTTTTCTATCTTGACTTACTGCACTCGAAAATTCATGTCGTTTATGTTTCTCTCTTGTTCTTCTCGCTCTCTTATAACAGCGCTGCGAGCAATGCTGTCTTGTTTGTAGGCTTCTGAGGATGCATGGGCCTTGATGGTATGTATTGTAAACCTTGATCGTTTGACCAATGCAGGACAGTACGGACACTGAAGAAGCTCCTGTTCGACATCTCCTAACCTGGTGTAACGAGTCTGTGGTTGATGCACAACTTGACGATGGTGGTGATTATGATGAACGGGGGCTTTGAAGTATTCTTCTTCTTTTTGCTCGCACGATCTCATCTTCCAGTTCTTGAACTTTGACACTCCCAACTAATTCCGCTAACAGAACACAACTCGTTGTGTTTTTTACTTTCAGCCATTTCTTGACTTGATTGGTGTTTGATGATCGAGACTAGTTTATTATTATTCAAATTATTTTCAGGGGTTTATATACAAAAGTAATGATGTAACTGTATCTCAGATCGAATTTCACGCAAAATCGACAGTAAAATAAATAAGTACTAATTAACAATATAACTTACCGTATTTAATCCCTGCCGGGGCCTGTCTCTATCTTCCAAGAACCGGAAAGCCTCATAGGCAAACCAACGACTGGTGTACACTTCATCTGTTCCTACATAAATAATAAATATACTAATTTAAAAACATAAAAATTTTTGATAATGTTCAATAAAGGTATTTCAATAAAAATGTATTTCAATAAATGTTTGTATTTACCTTTTCCTGTTCCCACAGACGACCTAGTTCTACCCTTTTCTTTTCTGTAAGTTGATAGCAAACTGGCAATTTTCTTTTTGCAATCTTCTGCCGATTTCCCTACAGCTGATGAAATTTGGTTCCATGCGTCTCCTTTTTGGTCCTTTTTGAAATAACTTGTATCTTTTGGATCCCACAAATTTTTATATAATTTATAGATCTCTACTAAATTCAGCATTGTTTCTTCAGTCCACTCCATAACTAACGCGTATTTCTTTCTCTTTTCTTTATTTCCTTTACGAAGTAATGGTTTCTTGATTGCCACACATCCTTTGAGCCCCATTTTCCCAAGACTGCGACGAACTTGTGAAGAATTAACAGATGTTCCCGTTGCAATACGAAGTTCTGCAGTTAATTCCTGCGAGGTTCGGCTTCTGTTTCTTAATGATTGCACTTTTAAAAACTGTTCGTCGGTTTTGGTAAGCTTTTTAGGTCTGCCGAATAGGACCCGTTGAAGGTATAAGTATTTGATAAGCGTAATTCTTTGGACCACCACTGGCAAATGCATTGATATAGGCATCTGGACCGTAGTCTTCTAATTCGTTTGTTAGATCTCCGAGATATCTACCAGTCGGAAGATCGGGTTCATCTGGTCTTGAAATGTAGATGACTGAATCTGTATCATAATACAAGGCCCTTTCGTCTAACTGTTCCAGATATGAATAAAGTTTAAGACGAGCCTGAGTGGTGACGTATGAGGCTATAACAACATTCACGGTTTTTAAAGGGTCAGCTGCTTCTTCCTTGTAGGACCAGTTTACTACATCAGCAGATGAAGTGATATGTTTCACAATGTCGTTAAATTTATAATTAGGTGTAAATCCACTTTCCCATAATACTCCATGGTGATTATTTATCAAATACGTTGCTTGTTTTTGAAAATCCAATGTTAAACAATCAAATCGAAAAGGTGGTTTAAAGACGTAATGAGCTGTCTTGAAACCATCATAAGCAGCTAATTCCTTAGGTGAAAACACTTTAGGGGAAGTCATAAAACCTTGCACATCCAACATTAATATATTACTCATATTTGTTTCACTGAATTTGTAAGTGGATTATAACTAAACACGCGATCATGTAGAATTAAGCAGTATGCGGCTGTGTGTTCATTTATATTATCACTACATTCAAATTCTACTCTAACTTCTATTGGTCCTTTACTAAGACCTTCCTTCTGACGAGTACAATCTACTACTACCATTGGAGCATTAGCTTTAAATTCTTCAGGTGTAAACATTGGCTCGTTTTCTTTACCATAATATGTTTGTTGAAAATTTGCAAACATTTCATATAAAATTGAAAATGAATTCTTTTATAGTTTATATTTAAATTATCGTAGGGATAACGCTCTGAGTTTAAGTAAACATTTAAATTTACCAAATTGCAAAAATCAAATTTACTGATATCTTTATTAAGTTGGGTTTTTCTATTTGTTGAAAATGCGATTATTATCATTCTAGGTGTTTCTACTTGAGTGGAAGTTTTTACAGTCCACGAATGACGATTTGCTAAAGGTAATTGTGGATATTCGTGAAGTTCCCACGATCTAAACGCTATGGGGATTTCTATGCTTTTATCAATATATTTTGTTAAGCGCAGTTGTTCCTCCAATGAAACCGATATGTGCGGTACCTTCCAAAATAGTTTATTAATAGTGACATGAAGCTTTTCATCAATCTTAGAAGATTGCAATGCGTTCATATCACTATTACTTCTTATCAATACTAATTCTTGTTTTGCATTCAATATGATTTTATTATAATCCTCACAAAAACCCAAAAGCATCTTTAATGGAATGCAAGCATTGAAATGACCATCCAAACCTTGATTTAGCACCATTTCTTTATGTGCTTTCGGATTCCATCCAGAATTTTTTAATTTTAAACACTCGTTTTCAGAAAAGGATGCATATGCCTTCATAGTAGAGGTAATACCTGCATTTCTAGAGGAATCTATTACAACTCCGTTTTCTTTTTTATCGCGTTCAATGTCCTCCCGAAGTTTTGAAATATTTTTTCTAATGTTTATCTTTTCGTGATCAAGCAAATACCTTTGGGTCCATAACGCATTCAATTGTTCATCACTAATGTTTTTAAAATGTTCACAAAACTCATCATTGTCCTGATCCAACATATTATCATCAGCACTAACTAGTTTTTTAAAAACATCATCCACGTACGTGTTTAAATTAAAGGGGTCCTCCTGCGTATTTGATGGAGATGGTGATGAGGGTGGCGATAGGTTTTTGAACACATCATCCACGTAGCTGCTTAAATTGAAAGGGTCCTGCTGCGATAAAACAAATAATGTTTGTTAGTGTTTGTTTATCGAAATTGATGTCACTGATGATTTGTCCGTTATCAACATTTTTACGCACACCTGAAGAATGTTTGTTTATTAGCAAATTAATCAAAGGTTACATGAACATATTTTCTAACTAATCAGATTAATCAACTTTAGTTTCATAAAAATAACTTCGTTTGAAAACATACACAAATATTTACTGCAAATTAATATAAATTAATGCAAAGTTATTGTAATAATGGCAGGAATGACAATCATTTTAATCATTTGAATGTTATATGTGCTACATTTATCTGACGAACGTAAATAAAAACGAAACGCATTTCGCGTTTAGTGTAAGCAATTTTATCTCTTAGGAAGTTTTTTTTTAAATATTGTAAAAATTTCTAAGTTTAAAATAGGAATAAGGATGAGGCTTTATTTCTCAAAATTATTATAGTGATTAGAAGTCCTAGACGGCATGATTCCAAAAGTTCCATGCTAGATCAGTGATTCTTGAATTTTTGAAAACTTAGTATATTTGTCAATAATCACAGTTTAGTTTCAAAATTTGTTAAAGCTAATACATATTGTCCATCATCAGCATATATAGTCGGATTAATTTCTGAATACAATTCGGAGCTTATTACCGCTTACACTGATTACATATGACATTTCGTGATGGGTGGTTGACTTAACACTGGTGTAAATTAATTAGTGGAATGTCTATACAAAAAGTCTAAACACAGATGTCCACAATTAAACGAATTATGCTTTTGGTATCTATCATAATTATATTTGATTTTCTTATTGCCACCGAAATATTTTATTAATTGTGGAGGTGGTGCTAGATTTCCATAACTATCGAAATATGAAATATCATTATGATGTTTAACATATGCAGTCCAATGAGATCCAGATTTAAAATCTTCCTCCAAATTAACTAGACCACATTCAAATTTGCATATTTTTTTCGGTAAAGTATTTTTCATAAACACTCCTCTAAAATGTGGAATTTTTAATTTTTTAACAACTCGAAGTAAATCGATGTTTGTTAGCGGTTTTTTCGGTAGCGATGCTATTAGTTTTTTGAATATGGCGTTAGATATAATCCAAGTCCACTTTTATATGGCTTTAAATAAAGACCTTTGCCTATGGCAATAGCTTCCATGTTTTTATTATGTCGCTGGGCCTCTTTTAAATTTTCACTGGCACTTTTTGAATCATTAACGGCTTTAACAATTCCTGCAGCACCACCACCCAATGCTCCTAAAGCACTTAGAGCTGCGAATATAGGAATTAGAGGTAGGAAGCCACCAGTTTTTGGTATTGGAATAATTCGTGGTTTTTTAGGTTTCTGCTTAATGGTTGAAAGAGCAATTTTTGCATTAGTTAATAAATCTGAGCTTTTACTTCGACGTAAAACGTCGGCGGTTTTTTTCAACGTCTGGCTAAACGACGGTTTTTAGCTCTTATACAACCCATCCCCATTTTTACTTTGGCTTTCATAACCCCTGTTACACCCATAGCAGCGATTTTTTCTGCAAGTGATGAATCCTTCGAATGTATTCTATGTATAGCTTTATCGCTTAGTATTTTATCTGCTTTATGTCTTTCAGATATATCTTTAAAATTTGAATATACTATATCGTGCTCTTTACAAGCTTCATCTAGTTGATTAATGCCAGAATCGCCTCTCGCTAAACGTTGTTTTAACTTCGTACCGGGCCACAAAATCTTTTAAAATTAAATTAATATTATCATTTTCAATTACCTATTTTAGAGTAGATACCATATCCAGGGATATGTAATTCAAAGGGAGCTTATTTATTATATTATTGACAAGTCCACCACCGTGTCTACGATGTATCAACATTGCATTACAAATGCGAACTGAAATTAAATACTCATATATTATATTTATATATTATATTTACATCCTAATACATGTGATTTTCACGTAATTTTAAAATATTTCATATTCGTCAGAGTCTTCATATTCCTCATCGTCTTCACTTAACTCACCCAAATCGTATAACACATCAATAAAAGAAAGAAAATGAGGTAAAATCCATTGATCTTCTTCTTCTTCTTTCACTAATGGCATTTGCTCAATAGGTCTTCGAAGAGTTTTATTCCAAATTTTGAAGTTATATACTTCAATTTTTGAAAACTCCTTTCTACATATTGGACAGGTGTTGTTGCCCACCGACCAGGTCACTATACATGTTTCACAAAACGAATGACCGCAATTTAACACCCCTAAGTAATCACTTAGTTCTTCTAAGCAAATTGCGCAAGTCATTTTATTCTACAGCTAGATGAATAAGATCTCTCTCTCTTTATATATCGTACCACGGTGTACAGCCACCCGAAGGTTGTGGACCCCAAAAAACCTAAATTTAAAATCGGAGATAGAGTTAGAATAAGCAAATATCGACATGCGTTTTCAAAGGATACACCCCCTCATGGTCCAACGAAATATTTAAAATTTCAAAAATTAAAGTGACTTTACCGAGAACTTATCTTCTTACTGATATTAACAATGAGGAAATTAAAGGTGGATTTTATGAACAAGAATTGCAAAAAGTTAAACATCACGATGTTTACTTAGTAGAAAAGATTCTAAAAAGACAGAAAAATAAAATATTTGTTAAATGGCTAGGTCTAGATAATAGTCACAATTCGTGGGTAAACAGAAGTGAAATTGTATAATGCTAACATCTTGTTATTATTATTTTTTTTTAAATAAAGAATACTAGAAATAATTATAATTTTTTATTTATATTAAATTTCGTAATTTTATAATTATAGTTTCTTCGCGCTCATATCGTTTTCGGCAAATGAACGCTTCTTCCCGATATCGTCTTAATTTTATTTGATGTTGAGCAATTTTTGATTTTATATGTCTAATTGTTTCTTTTTTCTTTCTATTAAGCTCCATTTGATTGGCCTCCACTAAATCGATACTTTTAAACTCATCATTCCATCCATCATCAAATACATCACTGACAATTTCCTTTGATTCATCTTCCTCCGCAAGTGGCTTCTCCATATCATCACCGTCATTCCCCACTTGCTCATCCACTACAAACAACTTTTCCATCTCATCACTCACATATTTTTTTAAATTAAAATTATTGTCTTCCGACATATCTATAAAAAAAATATATAGTGCAAATAACAATATTAGAGCAACATTTTATTACCTTCCACACCATCCTCCAATAGATTCCTTAAAATTCCGCCCTTTATTTGGATGTGTTGTAGAATCTTTGCCATCTTATAACTTTGATATATATATATTCTTCATATGTCTCAGTAGTAAATTTTCAACTCTATATATATATACATATATATATGTGTGTGTGTGTGTTAAATTGTAAATGTGGTGGTGGTGGTTGTAATTATAAAAACACAGTAGAAAATAAACAACTAAACTTGTTTGGACGATGTTCTTCAAACTATTCATTCAGCTGTTTAACGAGTTCATGTATTCCAATGGATCCATGCCCCCAAGCCAACGTAGTATGTGAATTATCAGATTTTAGATATCGTTTATCATCAAAATATGACAAAGCTACCTTATTCCGTAATTCTGTATACATCTCATGAAATGTTGATTGAAAAACACTAATCTGACATAATTTATCTTGTTTCTTTTCTATTGCGTTTTTATAATCACTAGCATTCAAATCTTTTTTTATGGTATTTCTAGAGATTCCTTTTGCTTTTTTAATTATAAAATCATCATCTAATATTACACAATAAGCTTTAGCTCCAGTCCCATAAAATTCTCTAATAATTTGTGATGGATACTCTAATTTCATTTTCCCCAATATTGATGGATTTCGTGGGATATTGAAAATATTAGAATCTTCAAAATTAGATGTATCGAACTTATCTAAATTTTGTTTAATATCAGAATAGACATCTTCCGTTTGAATCTCAATAATAAGTGAGTCTGTGTCCGTGTACAACAACAATACGTTTTGTCCATATTGTGGGATTAAAAAGTCATAATAAAATTCATACATAACGGTTTTTGCAATGTCTAGTATTGCAAATCCAGCATATATTGGTTTATCATATATAAATTTTCTGAAAATATAGTTGCATTTTTAAAATTTGGTTTAGCAACGTACGATTCAACACCCCAACCTTTTTCATTTCCCCAGTGGGAAAGTAATTTAATATCTCTACGTTTTTCTGTATTTTCCATGGTTTTCCCGAAAACTGAATTATTTAACAATTTAAAAAAGTCTTTTTCAAATGCATTGGTTGCATTATTTCGAAATTTAGTGTTTAAATTTATATATGAAGCCAACCATGGTGATTGATTAAATTTTGCAACGCGATGAATTTTTCGAATAATTAATCCATGCTTCAAACACTGTTTTAATGCTCTATAGTGAATGATATAATTCGTTTTGTTACGCAAATTTGGAATTAATTTAGCTATTTTTCCATTGGGTGGAATAATATTTTCTGGACAAAACGGATAATCATTGTGTAAATCATGTAAAGAAGTTGGATAATCTAAATCTACTTCCAAAGCGTACCCCACATCGGAGGTGTCAGAAATTTCATCTAAATGTAAATTTTGAATTTCTTCAACATTTAGCCAAGCGAATCCTCCGCAAGGTAAATATTGTTGCATGGCATAACCATACAAATTAGTTGCATCCAAATATAGTATATATGTGGATGGTTTTGATAAATCATAATTATTCATGTAAATGTTGTTTGCAATTGATTTTCTTTTAACACAGACCGAGACTCCACCGCGAATTCCTTTTTTAAAAAAGTGAAGTAAATCAATATCTGTTATAAGCTCCAATTCAATATTTGTCATTTTGAGCATACTAGACCAACTCAAAGATGGTAGAGTGAAATATTTTGCAGCATCTAACCCATATGATGAAAATGTAGAGCGACGAAATTTTTCAAAACAATCGGCTAGTAGGAGAACGTCCGATTTTAAATAAATATCAGAATAATCACCCAAAGTTTTACAATCGAAAGACTTCCAAACACACACAGCGCGTTGATAATCAGCATCTGTTATGGGTTCATTAATCAAATGATTGTAAAACTCATCTATTGGGGGTAATATTTTCTCATCTAATTTTGTAAAATTATCAATATACCCGTACGGAAAAACGCCTTTCTGGCGTACTAGGTTAAATTTATTATCATCTGCAAAAACTTTTCGAATTTCGATGCAATCTTCATTAGATAAATTTCTAGATAATTTTTCTAATGAAGTTGGCATAAATTTAAATGAATCTAAAAATGTGAGTCTAATATTAATTTTTTTAAGTTTACCTTCTTTGACAATTTCATCAACTAAAACATATTTTGTAAATGATATATATTTCTCCTTATTTTTAGCAATGACATCAATTTTTTCATTATTCATTGCTATGTTTTTAATGAATAAATGTGTATCGTAATTTTCAAGGTTATGTAGGAAAACGGGTATGACATTAGAATACTTAAAATGTAAATTGCAAATCGAGTGAGCTGCACCTCTATAATTTCCAGTTAAATGACAGTGATCTTTCACCTTACCATTAAATATTGAAAAAGATTTTTGACAGATATGACAAACTTCACATTGATTATATAGTTTTCATAGTTTTTAAACAAGTTTCATATAAATATTTTACATCTAATTCTAAAGATTCCACTGCACTCCACCTAATTCCATCAGAGGCGGAACACGACTCGGTGTATTTTTTACCTACAACCATTACTTGAGTTGATTGTCGTTTAATGTTTAGACCTACTTTATTATTCAAAATTATTTTCGAGGGGTTTATATACAAAAGCAAGTAACTAAGTCCTGGATAATATTATTAAAAAGTATAATGGGAATGGGAAACTCAAGGACTAACTAATTATCAAGTTGATATAGCGAGAGGGTCTATTTTAGTAAAAATTTAGCAAAATTAGTATAAAAGTAAAAAAAGTCTATATCGGATTGTACAGGTGGGCGTAGAATGCATTTATCCAGGGGTATTATATACCCATCCTCTAGTATACCGGCCGGACCCACATCGCTGATTGAGATTAGTACGTGTTTCACAATATTAGAGGAACCATCGGTATATCGCAATAATGTGAAATTTATAGGTATGTCGTAATTAATACCTAGAACTCTATAACAGAAGTTCGTTATATAATGGGGTGCGCTCAATACATGTTTATTGTTGCTGGGCTCTGCTAACATCAGCTCGAACATGTTAATAACGGGGTCCTGTTCCACGGTGCTGTCGAGTGGTAAAGCTGAACACACTATATCGAGATGATGGCGGTAAAAAAGAATAATTAGGGCGTAATAGAGAAACATTGCTTCAGTCTAAAATAACAAAAAATATAATTAAATATAACGTAAACCATAAATTAATGTTAATTTACCTTTTTGCTGGACTATTATTTTATAAACACGAAACGCGTACTTACAATGATAAAATTGTCTTCTAGCCGGGCGTTTAAATACATGAACATTATCTACAATAATTTTTACGGCTACTTCTTTGAATGCTCATCAATTTATTGCAGAACTAATTATATCTAATTCCTGGTTTGATAAGTAAATACCGCTTAATCACAAGGATAAATATTATAACGTGTTTTAACGCAGCCTGCGATAGTTTATACAACAATAATTGTATTGAAATCAAGGTCATTTGTTGTTGTGTTGGTCAGTTACTCTCTGGGGTACGGTATCAGTAATCGGATGTGTATGTGTTATCTTCATAGCTTTAAATTGAGCTATCTGATGTTTTAATTACCTAATTACATATTATATTTACTATGTTATGTGATTACTATAAGTTAAACATTTCTGTTAATTGGTTGAATAAATTTATTAATTTCGCAATATTGTGATAAAATATTTTGATAAACCTGTACGGTTTGATGCTGGGGTCTTTCACGAAGGATAATAAGACATCTTAGACGCATCTGTAATCCAAGCTTGAAAACCTTGTAGTTGTCGTTGTTTGACAGATGTTTTATCTTCGAGCGTTGCCATCAGGTTTAATTAAAAAATTTTTGTTAGAGGGAGATAGAGGAGCGAGATAAGGCTGAAGAAGAGTGATAGAGAGTAGCTTGTAACCAAGGTCATTTTTGTTTCGATAGCTGGTCAGTTAATCGAAAGTTAATCGTCAGTTAATCGTCAGTTATTTGAAAATATTCGAGCTTTTATAATAATTGTATTGTTCCTATTGTTTATAATGTTTAAATATTAAAATGAAATTTTTAAAGAATACAATGTTTTGTATTTTGGTAGCATTTACTTTGAACCGGAAAGCAACATCCAAAAAGTGAAAATTCTGACGTAACTTCATTACAGTACAAAGCAGGTGATCTTCCTGGCTGAAAATCTCAACTTCCCGATCATTAAAATAATTTAATTCTAATCGACTTATTAATCCACATAGCATTAAGAAGTGGGCAGCTACCGAAAGCCATGTACTTACTATATATTTAAATATTAAATTGTCATGTATGCCGGATTTTGCCAAAGATTTTCGTTTTCTACGACCCAAGTCGTTTTGGGTTGCACAATGTTTTATTAGACTTTTATGTATTTAAATTTATAAAATATAAATGATGCTTTAGGGCATATAACTACACAAGTTGATAGAAAGTGGGTTTATAGTTATTGAAACATGGCATATCTAATACTGGGACAGCCTTATATTTTTCTTTGGTAGTGTGCCTTTGTTGTGACCATACATTTGATCGCAGTTTGTGATATGGTTTCAATTTCATGTAGATCATCTCTGAAACAATACATACTAAGATAACAATTTTGAATAAAATTGAACATACTTTGATGTACACCTTAACAACGCTGCTGAAATGTGTTTACATGTGTTTCATAAATATCAGTTTGCAAACACAAAGCAAACAAATTTATTACATCAGGTGGTCCAACACTTTGACCGCACAAAATTATATGTCTTGCGTGAAGAACAGCTTCACCTTCGTAAATACACCTTGAATTTAGATTTTCTTGCATGTATTCCATATAATGAAAAACGCTAAAACGAAGACCCGAACCATGCATTGCTTCAAAAACAAACTTATAGATATTAAATATTTTACACACTAAACTATTTTAACCTGGATTATGGTTCAAGGGTATGTCACTTTTTCTAATCCTTTTAGATTGGTTGCATATAATTATTTTAAATATTACAATAACTAATCAAGAATCCTCCTTCCAGCCCCTGATGCTTTCGTGATCGGACACCGTGGCCAGTCCTGGGAAGGTGTGGAGGTAGTTCTCCAGTGCCGACGGCTTTACCTCGTGGATAGATGGATCATAACATTTTGCATCGCCAAAGTCCCTGTCGATCTTCTCGTGTGGAAGGAGCTGCTTTCCTCCCTTAATCGATTTGGATTTCGATTTAGGCATAATCGCGTCAATCCTTTCCACACTTCTTTTTTTTTAGCTTGAAGCAGGGAGGTGAGAATCTGGAAACAGACTCCTAGCAGATCTTAGCTAGGAAGTGTGGGGTTTCACCCACTAAACTCACCCCCCTACCACCGGAGACCAGCAGGTCGTAGGCTTTCCTGGCGGTGTGGAGGTTTGCTTGCAGACATCGGACCTGTCTCTTCTTTGGAGGAGCGTCTTGTCCCCCCCTTCGCGTCTGGGGGATTAAAAATTTCCCCTTTTTCTGTTGAGATCCGGCAGGGGACTCATGTAATCTGCATGAGTGGTTCTTGCCGATTGCAGGCTATGCATGTGTTTGGTGCGTAGGTGTTGTGCGCAGTACTCCAAATCATCTTCCATGCTGCCCGGGATGTTATATGCTTTCAGGTAGCTGGAGTATAGCTCCCTTAGCTTTTGCGGGTTTATCAGCAAGCCTTCCCCTTGGATCCTGCACGTTAGGACCATTCTGTTTATTCCATCGACGCCGTATTTTTCTGGCCTGTCGTAGAAGTATGCCAGGTAGAGGCGAACGCTTTCTCTCAGTGCGTCGTCCCTCAACCTGGCCACTTGGTATCGGCCCCCTTCTTCCGCCTCTTTCGTCATTTTCACGACGACGGGCTGGATGGGTCCCTCGGGTGTGGTCCTACCTTGAGGGACGTCCAGGGTGGCGTTCTGATGGAATTTCCCCTCTTTCGCCGCTTGGATGGCGTCCTTGTCGGAGGTGATCACCACCTTTCTTATGGCCCCTGTGCTGGGATGCGGGCCCGCGCCGCTTTGTTGGATGCCCCGGTACCCAGACTGTTGTCGGTACCGTCTTGGCTAATGGTGTTAATGGGGCTTGCCTTGCGGGGGGTGGGGCCTTTTTTGCACATCCCCCTCCTTTTCTGTGTCCCGATCTTCCGCCGAGGGGCTTCTCTTTACAGTTAGTCATATGGTGCCCCTCTTCCCCGCAGTTCATGCAGTGCCCGCTTCTGTCAGGGCCCTTGCAGTGGGCGTCAATGTATCCCATCCCCATGCACCTGTAGCAAGTCGTGGGGGTAACCGGCGCCTCGCGGATCGCGCACCTCGACCACCCGATAAAAATGGGGTAAAAATGTTTCCCCCGAAACGAAACTTGGACACATCCTGTATGTGTTTGTAGTTCGAAAACTTTTAAAAGTTCCCCTGTAAGTGTTTGTTTGGAAAAACTTCCTGACAGAACCTCGTATGTAAATTTTCTGTCAGTTCCCCGTATATTTTAAATTTGGTGGGTGTATTTTGAGTGTCCGAATTTTTCTGATGGCCCGGTGTGCCGCTAACGCCTCAGAGAACTTACTGGCGTCGCGACAAAAGTTCTCGGGCACCCGAAATTCGGATGGTGATGTTGGTCCACCCCAAAACCGCCCAAATATCGCTCGAGTTCCGATTTTTAATTCAAAATTTGGGTCGAGCGAATACCGATTTTGAATTCCGTAAGCGACGGATTTGGGATCCTTTCCACACTATCACAAAATTACTTCACACTAAAATATTCACTCACTATGCATGTCTTGACTGCGACTCGTCGACCAAGATGGTTAGATTACCCTGGTTTTTATAGCGATGATTCTGTGCTTACATCTTACGGGTGTGCTTTATGCGAAGGTTGTTTACCTTTTATAAAATGGCCATTTCTATGATTTCATGCAAAGAATGGTTCTTAAGTAAAATACACAACATTCTGACTAACACTAAAAGTGGTCGTAAATTAAGGTTTAATTTCTTTGCGTTGACAAGTAAAAATACATCAAGTATATAATTAAAAATGGCTGTAAAGAGTCTCTTTGTTATTGGTTACATAACTAGTATATAATTAAAAATAATTTTATTTAAGTAAAATAAGCGTACACGAGTTACAAGCTTTACGCATAAAGAATTAATGACTTAGACACCTACATAGGTTACCCTGGTCTTTATAGTGATGAAAGGTATTTCGTGATTTTTTTAATAACTTCGTTGACAAGTGTTTCCAATTGGTCACTAACACCATTCTACTAGAAAAAAAAAACTTGTGAGTGAAATATTATTTTTCAGTGGTACTTTTAAATTAAAATAATCTTCCCCTATTTGGTTTCTTGGAATGTCATAATTTATAAGCTTTAATAATAGAATATAATTTAATCTATTCACAACTTAAAACTTCGTTCCGACTGTTTTAAAAGGCCGTACTGTTAATTTACCAAAGCAGCACAAGTTTGAACAATAACGATAGCATGTTGTCTGTCGTGGGGCTTAATTAAGCCCAATACTTTAAAATTTTTAAGACGAGCTAGGGCCGTTTCCACATATGTAACCTGGCTCTTGCTGGTTTTCTTGTTATTAAAATTTCCTGTTCAGTGAATTGTCGATTATTGAGGAATGGTGGTATATTAACAGACACGTCCAATTCATTACACATATCCTTAATTAAAAATCCTTTGTCAGCTAAAATTGAATAGCCAGACATAATATGATATAAAACTCCATTTTCTTTAGTGATTACTTTATCCGATGTTGAACCTGGAAATAAATCGCTAACAAAAATAATTGTGGCATTAGGTGCAATACCAATCAACACTTTGAAGGTATGCCTCTGTTTGTAATGAGACAACAGAGCCCTTTTCAATTGCAAATTTAAGGGTAAAATGATAAATATTAAAAAATAATTGCACATATTGCAATATGTGAATGTTGATTCTACCAGGAATGTATGTAACTTGGTTATACCAAAAAATGAATAAAATATTACTGAACGCTCACTATAAAATTAAAATTATTTAATTAATAAAAATTAAATAAATTAAAATAAAATTTGTAACTGTTGGTAAATAAAAGACTTATTATTATTATTATTAAATTTCGTAAAATGTTATATTATAAATAATATTTGAGGCATAAATTAAAATACTGCGCTTTACTGAATTTGTAAATTGTTGGAAAGTCTCAAGGTGCATTTGAACAAACTTTGGTCTTGGGTGCCCTGTTTTCGCCTGGATTGTACTGTCCCAATTTTTGGATGAGTGAATCTGAAACATGACGATACATTTTTGCCTGCTACATTTTTCTTTCGTTTTGTAATAGCGCCAATGAGGTTTTCTGTACTTAAAAAGTCTGTTCTTTCCATTTTTTTAAAGTGAAATGCTCTTTTTTTCTTGATTATACTATGGCTGAATACCAGTCATACGGTACATAAATTGACTTTCCTCTACTGAAAGATTCAATTGAACCAAAGTCAGAATCATTGGATAAGTAAGAGTGACCACTTACCATAAACTTGTGATCATAAGTTTTAATCTGGTTATTCGCTAACAACTAGTTTTAGCATAAAGAGAGCCAAGTTCCAGTTTCTATTTTGACCGGTACAGGTATCACTATAGGAAATAATATGCTCAGCTTCAGATGCATGAGCCTCAATGTGTTTTGATAGACAAGAAGTGATTTCTTGAGAGCCCCTTGAAGCGATTATTTCATCCCAGCCGTACATAAATCCTAAACCACTTTTCAACTCGTGACACCCTAAATTGTATACATACATGTTTCGCTTGTAATCAGCTTATGATGTGGTAAGTTTGAGAAAAGCGAGCCTTTTCAAGGTCAAACGTAAAGGAGTAAAATGAGGGATCCGTCTTAGATTTTTCTGCATCAACCTTCATTGAAGAACGGGCCAACTCTGCTTTGCGTAGATGCCCGTGATCCATTATTGAAGGAACTTGCAGAAGGAAACTCATAGCTGCCTTACCATCTATCACGGACTACAATACTAATAATACATCTTGTTTGGTATCAACAATACATATGGTTTTCTTTAAATGTACAGGCTGTATGCGACTCCAATTTAAAATTCTTAGATATTGTGGCCCGCTGGCCGGGCAGTGTCCATGATTCTACAATAATTTAATAATTCACTTTTAAGAGCAAAATTGGAGAATAATGAATTTTCTGACACTTATTTACTTGGAGATAGTGGCTATCTAATTCACATTGTTCTTTTTTTATAATTTCCATTTTTTTCTCGTGACGTTCCTTTTTCATTCTATAGTACTCTTCTTCATAATTAGTTTTATGCGTAACATTTTTCATAAACCTCTTTTTATTTCAGCTGGGTGCGTTGTAGGAGTACTTATTGGCGTAGGAGTACTTATTGGCATTTCACGTTCGACATCTTCATCAAGAAACAAAAAGTTGTCATCGATGAATGAAATGTCATCATTTTCTGTAAAAATATAAATACAATTTGTAATATTTACTTCGAATTTAAAAGTTATTTATTACTTTGTACATTGTAGTCCACATCTGTATCGTAGGGATTTGACAACCCACCACTTACTTCATTTCCCCATCAAAGCGATTATTTGTAGGTTTTGCGAAGTAGTTTGTGCCACATACGTACCACCTCCAGTTTTGTACATTTCCATCTAAAATAAAATTCTCTTCTATAGTAATTGTTTTTCTAAATGTACATTAGCAACTTCAATAAGTTTTATCTACCTTATTTCAATTGGACTCACCTTGTCATCACTTTTATGTTTTTTTGCGTTCTTCTTTAAGTTTTCGTACAAGAGCTTTAATTGAGCACCTGTACGAGAGGTACTGTTAAAAATTCCAGCAATCTCTCCCCATGCTTTAGTTTTTGCTTCAGTGAAAACGCTGTCAGTTTTTTTATTTTCCAGGATGTCTTTAAACCTTTCTGCAATACTGACTAAATTTTCTTTTTCTTCTATTAAAAAGTTTCTGGATCTTTCTCGTTTGCGTTTACAGCTATTTTGTTCTACCTTCTTTTCCATTTTTGTTAAAATATCAATTTATTTCAGAAAAACACTTAAAACACACTTTGATTAAAATAATTTTAATCGAATCGTGTAACACAACGCGAACACCACTACAAATGTTAGGTTATGTTTTTAGAATAATGTCAATTTACTACATATTTGTGAGCGGTTCACATTTATTCGATGAATAGTTATTTAACTGTAGAATGAGGTTGGTGAAACGTAAATAAATTTAACCTATGAATAAATTTTATTCAGTGAATAACTAAACTGAGATTAACTTGATGTCGGTGAAACCGGGCATAAGTTATTTATTTCGAATACCAAAATGTACAATAAGTTTAATTGTTCCTGAAGTATGCAAAGCACTAATTCCTACATTAAAGGAAAATCACATGAAGGTGAGAGTACTTTCTGTTTCAGTTTGTAAGTACAGTAGCGGTCATAAGAATGGTTGCACTTAGTTTTTGTGATAACTTTTTAAATTTCAAGGAAATTTTCTAAATTTTCAAAATTTATTCTTTAAATACCTTGGAATTATAACACATAATTAAAATTATTTGAAAAATTTTATAAACAAGTAAAATTTAAAAATCTCAAAATAGGAAATATTTTCTTATAATAAAGTATTTTTAAAAGCACTTAAAACAAAATTTAATGTATTTTATTGAAAATATAAATATTAAAACAATTAATACTTTGTTGCATAACCTTTTGCGGCTATAACTGCTTTGCATCGAGAAGGCATAGAGTCAACAAGCTTTACTAAACGCTCTAATGGAATCTTTTGCCATTCTCTCCTTAAAGCTTCCCATAACTGACTCCTATTTTGGTATGTCCCACTTCTAATTTGTCGCTCGAGCTCTTCCCACAAATGCTCTATAGGATTTAAGTCAGGAGACTGACTAGGCCACTCAAGTAGGCGGATATTAGCCTTCGCCATGTATTCTTTAACATGCTTTGAAGCATGTTTCGGGTCATTATCTTGCTGAAACATCCAGCCGCGTGGCATTATTCTCTTCCCATGTGGTAGCATGTGATCTTTTAATATGTCAGCATACGTAAACCGATCCATAATACCATCGATTAAGTGTATAGGTCCAACACCATCACGGGAAAAGCAGCCCCACACCATGACACTTCCACCGCCGTGTTTTACAGTGGGAACCTGATACTTAACATCATATCTTTTATTTACTGGACGTCGAATATACTTAATACCATCAGAAGAAAACAAATTATATTTGCTCTCATCGCTCCAAAGAATTTTAGACCATTCTTGAACTCCCCAGTTTAAGTGATCTTTGGCAAATTTTAATCGGGCTATCCGATTCTTCTTCGAAATTATTGGTTTCTTAGAAGGACGCCTACCAAATAGTCCAGCTGACTTCAGTCGACGTTTCACTGTCGAAACACTAATATTATCTTCGCGATTCTCGTTAAAATCACGGACAATTTCGGTAGCTGTTAAACGAGGATTCTTTACCGCATCACGAACGATCATTTTATCTTCCCGTCCGGTTGTTTTCGTGGTCGCCCGGTTCTTGGTCGATTGGCCACTGATCCATATTGGTTTATTTTACGGATCCAACGACCTATAGTTTGATTTGGTATACCAAATTTGCGTTCTGCTGTCCTTAAAGAGTCTCCATTTTTCAATGATTTCAAAATTGCATTTTTCAGATCTTCGGAATATTCTTTCGTCTTTACCATGATTCTTACTGTTGAAGCAACTACTCTAACAATTTTATTTCGAAAAAATTAATTTTATTTACAGTTTTTGACGTTTTAAAGAATATGCCACTTTACTTTTGGATACTGAATAAGAAATAATTTTATTTTTATAGTGTTCACGTTATTACCAACATTAAATTTTATACGTCAAAATCTGTATTAGCCTACTTACTTTTAGGAATGATACAACAATTTGCAAAATAAGTTTTGCTTTTATTAATTTTGCTAAAAATTGAGTGCAACCATTTTATGAGCGCTACTGTACGATGATAAAGTTGTTGATGTCACTTCAAAATTGGTTGGTTGTTGTTGTAAATTGTTAGATAACGTGGAATTTGAAGAAGGATTACTGTAGGAATTTAAAGAAAGTCTTTCTTCCTCTTCATTGATATCCATTATGACTTTATAAATTTGCCTTTTAATTTTTTTCCGCAAATATTCGGAAGACAGATTTCTCATTTTCGATTTTTTAAATTCGCTGTTGAACTGATTTCTCAGATTATGTATCTTTCTGTTTATTTCGTCCGTAGTTGTATTGAATGTCTTTGAAATTTCTCTAACACTATCAATTTGTTTAACCCGATCTTTATATATTACATTCTTAAAATCCCACAGTTTGGGTTTACTGTGATAAACATTTATTAATTCTTCAATTTCATTTTTGATCATCGAAGAACCATATTTGTGTTGATTCCTACATTTAAGCGATGACAATATGCCCACGTTTTAATTCTCGCATCATCGGAAAAATATTTTCTGGAAAAGATAAACAAAATGTCAAATTTAAAATATTGGTCATTTGGATTAATTTAAATAAAGATATCTATGCTAATTAAATAAAAAGAATTGAAAATAAACCTTTGAAAATAATTGCTAAAATCAACTTCATTTTTATCTTCAAATTTCCTAAAATAATCGTTTTTCAATTTCCAAAAATTTACTTCATCAGTCGTAGTCATCATTATTTTGCCCAAATCTGCCTGCATTTGTCGTCTAATTTCTGGATTTTTAATTTTTCTTTTCTCCTGTGATGTCCAATTTTTCCAGACATGTCAAATACATAAAAGTCTCCTTGGAATGTTACCCATAATTGATATCCATGCGTTGTGATATTTTGGATCGTCGTCGGTCATAAATATAATCAGGCTTTATTTCTATTCCAATTCGCATTTTTAATTCCAGCAAGAATATTTCTTGAATAAGTTGATCTTGCCTGGTGATTTGAAATAACGTTAGATAATTTTTTTTTAATAATAAAATTTAACCTGTTAGATAGAAAGAATGCTACTGGAAAACCCACTTCTTGATTATCCCTAACCATCATTATTGTTAATTGAAATTTTCTATTATTTGTTGAGTGAGTTCCATCCATACATATAATTTTGCTGTAATTTTTAAGCTTCGTTTCCATCGACTTATTCATGAATCCTAAAGCAAAATCATTCTTTTCTAATGTTAGATGTGAATCGCCTACAATATACCTTCGTAAATTTTTTTTTCTTGCTTTTTTCTGAAAAAAATTCGATTCTTCCACCAGTGCAGTGGAGGTTATGCGTTTATTGCAAAGGAATAATTTTTGTCAAAAAATAATCCATTTTAACGATTCTGTAACCGGATATCTGTTCAATATGCTTTTCTTTTGTGATGCATAGTTCAATTAATTAATAGTACAATAAGAATATAATTTATAAAGCTTACGAAGTGTACTCTTCCTCTGAAATGAAGGATCGAAAGTCGTATTCGTTGTTATCACTGACATCATTATTAGAGCCAATATTTACAACATCATCAATTATGTCGTTCAAAATTTCATGGCAATATTTTGTGTTTTTGGGCTCAGTTTCTTCAATCACATTCGTTATATGTGACTTCTTTTACAATTTCTTTACGATAAATTATGTTTACGTAGTTTCGCTTTCCTATTTCTCTTGCGAATAGATCTCGTAGATGTTTTTACCATTTTAAAAATTAAAAAAAAATGTTTTTAGGTTTTTACGGATACGTGGTACCTGTTCTTGTATAAGAATCCATAGAAATAACTAAAAATTAATAAAAATTTATTTAAGCGAAGCATCTGCTTCGTATATGCGGACAATTCTCTTTTATTTGATTTTTTATTCTGAAATCATTTATCTGAGTATTACTTATCCATAATTACATGATATACCCTTACCAATTTTTTTTCCACATCTGCAGAATTTATGGAAGTCTACAAAAAACAAATTAAAACAAAAATGTGAGTTTACTGACTACTTACATTTAAGACTTTTACAGGCATTTCGAGAACACTTTGAGGAAATGTATGTAGAGCATGCTCTCGTTCGGCATCCAGATCGTCTTATAGAAAAGTGGTAAAAATACGATTTAAAATTGGTAATTCAGGAGCATCAATTTTCTTGTTCTGACTCAAAACTTCCCGAAATTCTTGATACGGAGCTATTGTGCTCTATAAAAATCAAAAGTTGTATAATCTTTTAAACAATAAAATTCGATTAGAAATTTGTAAACATTAACAATCTTATGCTTTCATTCAATGAAAAACTTACATCATGACTCCGACGCGAAGCAGAGCGTCCATCTGTTCTTCAGTTGGAATAATTGTAATCTATATTAAAAATCAAAAGTTCTATCATTATTTAAATAATAAATTTTGTTTAGAAATTTATTAACATTAGCAATTTCTAAAAAAATTACATACATCGTCACTATCACATTTATTTACATCTGTAAAAAAAAGTAAGACACAGCTGCAGCCATCACTAACTCCAGTTCGGAAGCTAATGCAGGTGCAAAACCACCACCTGGCCCTACTTGCTTTCTTGTGCTCCGAGACTTTTTTTTGATTGTAGCTTGATTATCATTTGAAAAACGCTCTTACCACTACTATTAGGCCTTACTTCTTTCAAACCTTCCACAATTCCTTCCAGCGCACTTTGTCTTTTAAATTTATTATGATAATTCGGATCCGACGTGGTATACAAAATCGGTTCCACCTGGTATAAGTCTATTAATGCAGATGTTTGTTCTGCGGACCACACACCAGCCATTATAATTAAATAACAAACGAACAAAATAAATCACGAACAAAATCAATCAAAATTGCAACTGAACAACTAAACAAAATCTCATCAGCTGTTTGCTTCCATTACTACACCGGCCGAACACGTTTATCAAGTTGGGTGGGGACCAACAGCCAATGGGATGTCTGCTTTTATAAAAACTTGAGAACTTGCGCTAAAATTTTTATAAAACTAAAGTTTTTATAAAAACGTTTTAGTGACGTCATTAAAATAGAAGCACGATAAAACTAATTTTACGTACGGAATTTTATAAAACTGTGGAGCTGTCACACAGTATGTTAACTGGTCGGTATAATCTCAAAGACTCGCCCAAAACACTCACCACAGGATAAACTAAGTAAAACAATGTCAACCTTGGTGTATTATTATTAATTATCGTCAACATCTACATCACAACAATAGTAATTCAAAACTAAAACTAAAAGTCCTAATAATAATGATTAAAATCTACTTTCTATACGATGTAAAAAAAAAACAGCTGAAATTTTTTTAATATGGTATTGGTTATCTCTAGAACTAGAATCAATATTTTATAAAACTTTATATTTACGTTTTAAACTGGAAAAGCATGTTTAAACTTCAAAGGCTCGTCATTCTAACAATTTGAATTTTTAAAAAAGTTCACTACCACCGATGTTGATCACCAACCCCTTCCCCCTATTACAGGCTCAATATATTGTCCTGTTCGAAGCACATTGTTTAAAAATTCTTGTACGTGTGCTGGGGTCTCTTCTTCTTCAGAAACGATGGTTGGGAGCTCTTGAGATAACAAGTCGTTATACCGTCTAAATCGTTCATCAATTCTGGGGCACGAGCATTTATAATCGTATAAAGATGTTAGAAGGCGATCGTCTAATTTATTCACACGACAGGCTAAGCGGGAAACCATCGATGTACATAATATACATAAGACGACCGCTAAATGAAATACGTTGACGAAGGTTTCTAGCATTTGCTCGCAACCTTTGTTCCATTACCCTAGCACTATCCTCTGTACACTGATGGGTTACGGGTACTATTGAGTGAGCACTACCCCCTTGCTCTAGGACCCCTATATTCTCGATTGATTCTTCTTCTTCTCCGAATAAATCCATAATCTCTGGTTCGGGTACTGTAACCGAAATAGTCGTAGTTGACGAGAAGTTGTCTATATCAGATTGTACAGGTGGGTGTAGAATGCATTTATCCAGGGGTATTATATACCCATCCTCTAGTATACCGGCCGGACCCACATCGCTGATTGAGATTAGTACGTGTTTCACAATATTAGAGGAACCATCGGTATATCGCAATAATGTGAAATTTGTAGGTATGTCGTAATTAATACCTAGAACTCTATAACAGAAGTTCGTTATATAATGGGGTGCGCTCAATACATGTTTATTGTTGCTGGGCTCTGCTAACATCAGCTCTAACATGTTAATAACGGGGTCCTGTTCCACGGTGCTGTCGAGTGGTAAAGCTGAACACACTATATCGAGATGATGGCGGTAAAAAAGAATAATTAGGGCGTAATAGAGAAACATTGCTTCAGTCTAAAATAACAAAAAATATAATTAAATATAACGTAAACCATAAATTAATGTTAATTTACCTTTTTGCTGGACTATTATTTTATAAACGCGTACGCGATGCAGGCGCTTGGCCTTGAAAGTGGGGTATGTCCTTGAGCGCACTTGGCCTTGAGAGTGAGGTATGTCCTTGAGTAGTGCTTGGGGGCGTCCTTGGCTGGTCTTTTTTAACCTTGACTGTGACCTTGAGGGTTAATAACCTCAAGGTCATAGAACTGGGGTCAAATGAGGTCAGCCAAGGCGTCCCCTTGCCTACCTCACGGGCTTTAGAATATATAAAATTATATACATATTGCTATGTTTTTTTTTTGTTGTAAAAATTTAATTTATTTTATTTTATTTGAAAATTTTTTTTTAAACAAAAGCAAACTAATTTAATAAGTTTCCTCTTCACGTACTTACGGACGTTTCTTCCAGCTAGCTCAAGTTTCCTTGATTTACAAATAATTTCAACTCGATCAACGGTATGAAATATAAATTTATTTAAAACAAAATAGTTTTCCAAGTGCATGAAAATATGCATAACCAAAGTTAATATTGCCTTGTACATAAAATATAAATTTTTTTGTTTCAAAAAACCTAACTTAAAACAACTTATCAAATAACATGCAATAACTACTAACCTATATTGTAAAAAGTCTTCGTGCAAAAAATATTTGTTAACACTAATGTCCGTTTTTTAATATTTTTAGTAAACCTTCAGATTCTGGAGTTTCAGAGTTGGGATCGACTGGGTCATCAGTATCATCAAGTCTTTCTTCATCTATAAAACTGATGCAATGATGCTATCATATTTTTTCTTTGCAATCGGCAATTTGCCGATTATGTATTTTTTAATGTTGATTTTGCGTCTGTCTTTATGGTCGATTCTAATTTCATCAAAATTGGCTTCATCATAATCATCCGTTATAGCCTTCTCCGCCCACTTTTGAGCATTGGCCTCTTTATCTAAGGGAAAGGTTTAAGCATTAAGACCCCACGGTTGCTAAATCCGGGTTGGGGAATGTGTCTGTAACCCTTTTCATTGTTGATGCTGGCAGTCATCAACTAAGGGGGACCGCCGGCTTTACGTGCCCTCTGAAGCACGGGAGACGGCCCTAGATAGACAGAGGGTCAGAAAGAAAATTTTTCTTCCTAGACTCCTCCCGGTTACTTATGAGTAATACTATTTATATTAAAATTTGCAATGGCAAATGAATACATTGATATTACAAATTTATTTTTATTTTGGCCCCCACAATTATAGAAATATTTTGAATTGGTTTGGCTTTGTTCTTTTAAAAGTGATGTCTTTTGCGATCGTTAATGTAATTTTCGACATATCAAGTATTTCGAAGAGGTGGGTATCATCTAAAGATAATAAATGGTCTCCGTCATAAATTTTGATTAGGAGTTTGTAAATTTCTTGCAATTCTGAAAATGTTATTAATTCGATATTGGGGTTTCTAATTTAGCTAGATTAATAATTCTTTCTAATATTTTATGTTTTTGTGATAATTTTGACTTTTGAATAATTCTAAGTCTAACAATTAAATTATGTTGGTGGATTCTGATAATGACTTAAAAGCATTTATGGTTTCATTTTGAAATTTTCTTAATTTTTCTAGGTCTTGTTGATAACGGGTTGTAATATGTTCGGCAAAAGTGGTAATTTCGGTCATTTTTGTATTTTGAATTTTCTCATTGTTAAATAACGTTTCTATATTTTTATTAATGTTTTGCAAGTCGTCATCATCTAAATTACCTGTAATGAATTTTATGGAATTCATTTTCATAAACGTTATTTTCGAAATAGTCTTCGCTTCCTATTTATGTATTAAACAATTTTTCTGAGATAAAATTTGGTCTGTTTGTGTGTTGAGGGGGATTAAATTTCGGTTTGTGGAATATGCTGAAGTTTGAACTGACATTGGTGTAGGTTTTTATGGGGTTCGTTGGATTTGGTTTCCGGGATTTGTTCCAACACTTGTTTGGTAGTAGAAGATCTTGGTTGTTGTTGGATCGGTTTGTTGATCGGTCCCAAAAATGGTTTTGGATGGGGTTGAAATTGTATTGGATAAAGGTTGAGATTGTTTTGGTTGGAATTGAAAAAATTTTGACTGAAACTGAGTTGGGTTATTGGTAGGTCGATAAGTTTGTGGGGAAGGTTTTTGAGATTTGTTGTCTTGAAGTCGGCGTACATAGTCGGTATAATTATTTTCTTGGATTTTATTATCATAAATCCTACATTTATTTAGTGCGTCTTCTAAACTAATTAAAGCAAAATTCAGTAAATAGGTCCTATAAGGCTCTAATAATTCTAAACAAAATATTTGTAAAGATTGTTTTTGATGTAATAATTTTTTAAATGTGAACATATTAGCGTCATGTTCATGTAATTGTACGTATTGCAGCAAATCGTTTTGAGCGAGTAAGATCTTATCATAATAATAATTATTATAATTTTATTTTTGAATTGTATGGTGTACGAAGAGCAGAGATGAGCAGTTCCTCGTTTCTTTGGTCTCCGTACTTTCTTAATAGTGCGTTACGTATATCCGGGCCATTCGGTTTCATTATGGAAATTTAGATAGTCTCTAGTTTTTTATTTTTGATAAAATAGAAACGTTAAATAAATATGTTTAAGTGGGTGTTAATTTTGATGCTAAAAGATTGCTAAGTTATCTACATAGTTATAAGTTGATAAATTACTTTTCTGGATAAAAGTCAGGTAATGAATTAGTTAACGCGCATAATTCGTTAATTTGAAAATGGAATTAATAAAGGGTTTGAAAGCGTTTGCCATATTATTATTTAAGGATATGGTAGAATCTAGTATTTAAATTATTTAAATTAAATTTTTCTGATTGATCGGCTCTAATGCAGCCTCTAATTCAAGTTCAATGTCGCTATCGATCATTAAGAACACAATAATAATAATTAAAAGGAAAGGATTCAAAAACTTACAGAATTAGGAGAAGGATTGACATGTCCAATCTCAGGTTCTGTGTATCGTTCTAGATGAGGTCTTTTCTTATAATGGTTGTCTTCTTTCAGGAACACAGTTCGTGGATAGCTTCTAAGGTGTTGAAACACTCCAGGTACGATTTTCTCTTGGATTGTGAAATAAGATGAGCTGGAACTTTTGAAACTTGAAGTCAGGTTCTCTTGGATTTCCAAATAAGATGATCTGATTATTTCTTGAGTCCAGTTTTTCTTGGTTTTCCAAATAAGATGTATCGCACTTTAAATACCCTGTTCGCAGCGCCAATTAAATTTACAGACACAATTGAATTTTAAAATAATTTTATTAACTTAGAATACGTACAGAAGTTACAAGTTTAAGCATAAAGAACTAATGACATTGATAATAATAATAACAAACTCATATATTTTTCAGAATATCTATATAAACAAAATGTTAACAATTCATTTCAATAGTAAAACAAAAATTTAACATTGAGTCTTCGATGAGTCGTTCGTCTGCTCCCATTTAAAAAATTTATCAGACGGTTTTGCTTTTCGAAAATTGATAGTGCTACATCTATTTCATATTCATCGAAATGTTCCCAACGAAGTGTACATATTTTATAAAAGTAATGGTCGGATGAATAATAATTCGAAGTAATAGTAGAAATATTAATCGAATTCAGTAATATTCGTTTGCGTAAAATATAAATAATTTTTTTAATAATTTCATTAGGTAAAGGACTTAGATGAATTTTTTCACTAAAGTTGCCTATTAGGTTTTTCCAAATTTGAAGTCATTGATTTTAAAATTTCTGTGCTACACAGATCAAACAGATTTAGCGGTTGAAACATTTTAGAAAAACTGAAAATTCGAAAGTATAATATTTAATAATAAATCAAAAGTAATTTCTTACCCTCAGATTGAAATATTAAAGATAACCCACACAATTGTAAGCAAATTAATATTTCATGATATTATTATTATAATTATAGCATGGATAAAATTAATTAGACAAAAATTCTAATAACACCATTTTATGTTTGATTTTGTCGCAAATTGAGAAAAATAGTCGGACGTTAGCCGGTTACTTTATTGTTAGAAATTTTAAATAGACCATTATAGATAAAAATATTATTGCAATTTATAAATTGGGAATATTGAACTTGAATAACAATACTGGATTATACTACAATAATATGAGGAAATAATTCGGTTGTCTTAATGTAAATTAAGGAAAATAGTTGGGTGTCGGTTACTTTATTATTAGAAATTTTGAATAGACTTGATTAATGCTGAAATAAGTAGGGTGTCGGCTACTTTATCAGTTAAAATTTTGAATAGACTAACTATAATATTCCATATAATAGAAAAAAATATATATTATTGCAATTAGCGAATTATAGTAGGATATTCAAATTTAATGATAAATTTTACAGTGTCACATACGGATTCAAAAATTAAATATTTATGAAAATAAATTTAAAAATTTGTGATTGAACGATACTTTACTTAAGTATCTCAAATAAAATGTGTTTTTGACATTGACGACATCTTTCAAGCTTTTATTTTTCAAAAACGAAATAATGTTTTCTCTATAATTACTATTAACCACCATTAACGGTCGGTAATTTTGAAAAATGTGTGTGACTAAAATTCTTACTTTGATTATATAATCATATTCTTTATGCTTTAATATTCCATTTTGGTTTTTTAACAACTGTTCGCTTTCAAAATCTGAAACATTAGCAATAGAAAAGTTATTTTGAAAAGTGTCTTTAGTGGTTAGATTATTGTTAGAAATATTGTTTATAACAGCAATAATATCTATTTCGCGTACTGCTGTTCTTTTTGCATGGATTGCATAATACACCGATTGAATTCCTATAAATTCAATAAAATTTTGCAAAATCCAACATATGCTGGTATTATTGTTAATTACTAAGTATTGAGATAATTTTTCACATGTAATGACTCTACAACTGCGTTTACTAAAATTGAATAATATGTATTGAATTCTACTCAATAAGAGACCATATTCTTGTTTAATTTTGTTTTCTAAAATCTTGTTACCCGTAAGAATTTTCTTACGTTCAAATTGTTACAATTTTTTAGAATATTTTATATTTGCAATGATTATTAATCAGTTGCGACACAAAGTTTTGATTGTCTTCTATAAAAGTCAACAGGTTTAAGAGCCATTTATTAATATAGTCTCTTAATGTACTTTCATAATAGACTATGCAATTTCAATATTTGACTATTTTTTTTATAACCGTCGCTTTTTGTTTTTCTTGGTGTTTTAATGTTTGTTTTTTCTATAACACACTCTTTATGTGTTTCGGAGAAATTAAATATTTTATTAAAATTTATAAGTTTAGACTTTTTAGCATAAAACGATGATAATTTCATACTACGTAAATATAAAAAATTTTCGTTACAAAAAATAGGACTTTTCATCATATAATATAATTGAACTTTATGTTGTATTAAACGATATCAAAATCCTCATCTGTTGTCGATAACCTGCCGAAATAAACTTACAGATGTAACACTCTAATTTACATAATCCTGAATTTAAAATTACATTGATTTTATATAATTTGAATGTTTTTCAACTATTTCAAAATTTTTGCGAATCTCTTTTGAATTTTTCGCCAAAACAGCGAATACATTTTTTTATTTTATTTGCAAGTAGTATATGATCCGCCGACAAGTTTTTTTTCGTATATTTATCATAGGTAAAATTATTCAAGATCGTATCTAAATTTACCCAATCTGCATATGTTATTATTTCATTTATTAACTTTTTTATGCGGTAACAATTTTGTTTTTTTAATAATTTAACAAATTCTTTGGGACAACTTATTGTTTGTAAATATTTATCAAGCGTGTTTTTGTTTTGATTAAAAACATTTATAGTTCCTGCATTTTTTCGTTTGCTAACTCGTTCATTTTTTACAAAACTTGAAATTGTTTGATTTGGAACTGTTTCAAGTAGTAGTAGGCATAGTAGTTTTCTTTAAATTCAATAGCTACACCTTGAAGTAAGCCTAGGACCGAGGTACAAATATGTCCAAAGTACAACACCTTCCCCTACTATAATAATAATATACTAACAACTTATGTTAAGCGCTCTCAGTTTGCAATGACAATTCAAACTATTGTTTTAGGATTATATCCCCAAGGTAATGTATCGGTAGTGTTAGGCAGTAATCTTCGTTTATCATCGTGAGGACTTAAATCAATTTTGTTCTGCCTTATACTGTACATATTAAAATTTAATGATCTAATGCAATTTTGCTGTCGCAAAATCGTTTTCATATTAAATAAACATTGTAAATAATCATCAAAGTTGATTTTATTTTTAACAACATAATTTTTTATACCTTTCGCCTTTTTAATAGTACAAATCCTACAAAAACTTCAAATATACGTCCATCCAATTCATCTTTTATAAGACCAGGTACTTTTTTATTCGCCAAAGGAATTTTGTATGGATTGTTGTACGGATAATTGCTTGTATCAAAAAGTGCAATATTATTTTTAATATCAGCATAAATATCATTACACTTTACTTCGTACACTAATGAATCGGTGTCGCAATATAACAATTTGCAAGCATAATTAGGAATCATATAATCATAATGAAAATCATATAATTTTGTTTTAGAAATATCTAAAACACACATACCCACCATACAATGGTTTATTCATGGAGATCTCACATTTGTTGAGTTCTATCAACATCAAATTTTCATCTAAAATTTTTCTGCTATGGAAATTTGGTTTAGCAATCAATACTTTTGCGCTGTACCTCCCACTCCATTTGCTAACCATTTTCACAATTTTGTGCTTACGTACGTCTTCCATACACTTTCCAAAGGCCGCATTGTTCATTAATTTAAAAAACGTTTTCTCAAACTCATTTTTAGTTCGAGTCCTCATCATAGTGTTTAAATCAATATAAGGCTTCATCCATGCCGATTGTTTAAATTGTAAAACACTATGAATTTTTTTAATTTTTAAACCATGTTTAAGAGCCTGCTTTAGATCGCGATAATGAATAATATAACGTTTCTTATCATACAATGTAGTAAGCAATTAAGGTTGCTTAGAACCAGGTGGTGTACCATGTTCCGGACAAAGAGGAAGATCCTTGTGTATGTCGCGTATCTCTTGAGGATATTCCAAATCAACTTCTAAAATGTAACCTAAGGATCCATCGTCAGGTATCTGATTTACATCAATATTAATATCGGTACACCATTTAAAATCTTCATACGGTAAATATTACGACATAACCCATCCGTACACTAAAATATAAAATGCATTATTAAATGTTTTTATATTTTCAATGACCTCGATAAAATTTACAATTATTGACGTCGTAATATTGTAAATATATATCTTGCTCTAAAGCGGTCTATAGACGTTAAATTTGGTTGTCAACCAAGTCATCAACCAGTTCACCACACACTTTTCAATTTCGTTGACAACTTCGTCGTCAACATCACTTTGTGTTATCTCAACTTTGTGTTTATATGTAGTTTGGCGTTAACTTTAATTTGTGAAATTTAAAACATTATAAACCATACTAAAATTTAACATGAATGAAGAATTATCTGTATTACATTATATTATAATTAATGAGTTATGTGACGAAGATGTGAAAACCCGAGAAAAAAAAAAAATTTGGTCACAAGATTGGTATAAAAAACGGGAGCAATATTCACATTCACATTTATTGAATGAGCTACGCATTAGTGCACCTAAAGATTTTAAAAACTTTTTAAGAATGAATAGTGAAACGTATTCCGAATTGTTAGAGAAAATACGACCATTAATAGAAAAGAAAGATACTTTTATGCGGGACTCAATTACTGCGAATGAACGGCTATCGGCAAATCTCCGATATTTAGCCAGTGGGCAGACTTTTGAAGATTTAAAATTTCTAACTGCAATATCACCTCAAAGTCTAGGCAAAATAATAATTGAAACTTGTTCTGCAATAATTAAAGTTTTAAAAGAATATATACAGGTAATTGAAAAACTGTTATTTTTGTTAATTCTTATATTTTTATGTTATTTTACTCTCTAGATGCCAAAGACAGAACAAGAATGGCATGTAGTTTCGGATAAATTTGCGAAAAGATGGAACTTTCCTAACTGTATTGGAGCGATTGACGGAAAGCATGTCGAGATAAAAAAACCTGTAGGTACAGGATCGTATTATTTTAACTATAAAAAGACATTTTGTTACAGTATTATTTTGTCGGCGCACACACCTGTAACAAAAGTCTAAAAGTGCCGGACTAAGCTCCGCCGCGAAGGTCGGGGTTAGACGAAAATTAATTTTGAAATTCGTGCGCCAAAGGGGTCGAAATCGTGGTGGTCGACGACACGGGAAAAGAAAGGGCGCCACTGGCACGTCCCAGGGTTAAAGTTGTTAAACAATTCTGTGCACCAGACCAGAATCACCCTTAAAAATGAAATACTTAAAATTGTCCACCTGCGTCTTACCTTGGTAGAGCGTAATTCTTTCGCGTAGCTTCACAAACTAGGATCTGTAAAAGAGCACAAAAGAAAGCAAACACAGGTTTGGTAAAATAACAATATAATGTTGGCAAAACAAAACACAACAACAACAGGTTGTAACATTCACAATACATAAAATCAAGTTGATGGTGGAGTGCACTCGCCCTAATATTTAAACTTATCTAAAATAAAACTTATTTAAGGTATTGACAGTAAACAGGTGATTACTAATCACAACAAATGTTAATGTTTTGGAAACTTAAGGTCATTTAAAATATTGACAGTAAACATATGATCACAAACCACAACAAATGTTAATGTTTTGGCCGACGACCGCAGATGGCGTTCGTGGTCACTTTACAATTAAATTACTGAGTGTGTATCAAAATTTGACCGGAAAAATGGCGGCGTAAGACTTTGAAAATATAACGGCGATCATTGCACTTCGCTGCACTGAAGTTGTGAGATTAATCGATATTAAATAACTAACCTTAATTATTGCGATCCAGCTGTTGCGATCGAATTAGCTCTACCCTGGCGACTGTGGTGGTAGTCAGCTGTGATGACTTTGGACGGGGTCAACGACTTGTTGAACGGAAAAGGTGATAAAGTGCTCCGGTTCTGGGCGCGATGAAGAGATGAATTTTCCCCAACAGAGGGTTTGTTCCCAAGCATGGAACGACAAAGAACGATTGATGTGCAACGTAAATCTTCCCCAAAATGTGGGTAAACAGGTGTATTAGCATAACACCCACGGTAATTAAATAAAACGACACTAAAAACTTGTTGGCACTCGTTTCTTACAAACAAAATAACTTCATCGGTCAAAACCATCAAAAACTAACAAGTCAGCCGTCTCAAAATCTACGAGCTTACTCGTTGTTTATATTATGTTTAACTCTATAAAGGTGTCTGACACCCATCAGAGCTACTGGTCCAACTATATTTAAGAAAGAGTGGCCACTAAAGTCACCACGCTTTTCAACCATTTCTGGCGCTGTGTACGATTCAGCGAAGGTAATCTGACCCTGAGAGCCAGTTCCTCCCTGCGGTTCGTCGCCACTTTCAATCCATTGAAGATTTTCCAACTCTATGGAAATTGCAGTCATTAACCTCTTGTTATATGTGTAAGGCGCGTTATCTAACAAAAACTCACCGTCTTCAATGCCGGCTTCAGCTAGAAAAGCTTCTTGTGTTCTAGCCAATGTAACCGCTTCCCTCCAACCTTGAAGGTTTTCGTTCGGGATTAAACCCGCAGCGCGTACTCTTGGTGGTTGGTGGTTGGAAGTCGACTCTCATGTTTTTCGAGAGAAGGGGATAGCATTCGCACGCTCGTAGCCGTTCGGGTGGCAGATGAAGCCTGCAGCTGTGAACGAACAACGTTCAGCTTGCACGAAATTGTCAAGGCTGTCTGGAAAAACGGCACGTGGCTAGATAAGACTTCAAATATGAACGCAAAACTTTCTCTACGGAATTAAAATTGAACGACCATGAAATTTAAAATATTCAACCGACATGAAGCTAACTAACGGAATTAATCTGAAATTTAAAACTTCTTGAGTTTTCAACAAAATTTTCATTAGGGGCACCGTGCATTACCATGAGGAAATGAAATCACGTGACAATTTAGTATCGTTTGTAATGTATAGCTAGTTGTGAATTTAAATATTTAGTATTTAAAAATAAATATAATTGTAATAGTAGATAGTAGATAAAATTGCTACCTTGCATGTACTTACTTGCCTTGATGAGCTGGAATCTTGATTACACGTTGACTCTGTTATTATGAATAAAATTGTTTTGAAATTTTCAAATAAAATGCTACAAATCTTGCCCTTTTTGTACTAAACTTTGTATTGGATTGAAATGTTTACATGAAATTATAGATGTCACCGACGTAGCTAGATTACAAAGAATTCTTTCTTTGATGATACATCTTACTGTAAACTATAGGTGTGGGTGCTTGTAAAATGTGTCTGTAACTTAAAACTAACTAAACAAGTGATCATTTGAATTAAATTTACTTAAACTAATTAAATCTAATATGGTGCAAAAATTCTATGGTTCAAATTAAAATTTGTTGGTAAAACTAACCGTTGCGAACATAACAGCTGTTTTAAGTAGGTCATCGCCCCTCTTCGAGTTCAGTAGTACCAAAACGTAAGCTCGTTGTAATTCTTCTTCAACATTTACGCAGGTAAATACGAAAAATTTTATTTATTTGCTTTTTCTCCGATGCACTTTCTTGAATTCACTTTTGATTATTTAAATCATCCATAGCGTCACTAGTAATTGTACAATGCATGTCGAAAAATTATTTTTATTGGTTAACTTTCATATTTTTAATTTTTCAGGAGCAAAATTTATACGTGTTCACTGGACGAGTGAAATGGGTCTACTAAACGTATTTTTCGCATCGAGAGGCACATAAACTCGGAAAATTCATTTGTTTATTCCCGGTTTTTCCATAAATGCTCGAATGCGATTGGCTGGGAATCTTATCAAACGGATGTCCATGAGACTTTCACGAAAATTAAAGACTTCAAAGCCGTTCCTACAAAATTGTTAGAAAATTCTAACTACACCGGTCGTTCCATAATCGAACGTCAAAGTACGAATTCTTTCTTTGCACCCCATGTTAATTTTCACACACTTTGTCTATCCTAACCACTTGCATAACACTTAGTTTTTAATTCCTCTTCCTTCAACACTTATCTTAAAAATATCCAATTTAATCTTCCACAGTTCGGGCAAATCTGTTGTCGATAACCTGCCGAAATGAACTTGCAGATGTAACACTCTAATTTACATGATCCTGAATTTAAAATTACGTTGATTTTATATAATTCTAATGCTTTTGAACTATTTAAAAATTTTTGCGAATCTCTTTTGAATTTTTCGCCACAACAGCGAATAAATTTTTTTATTTTATTTGCAAGTAGTATATGATCCGTCGACAAGTTTTTTTTCTTATATTTATCATAGGTAAAATTATTCAAAATCATATCTAAATTTACCCAATCTGCATATGTTATTATTTCATTTATTAACTTTTTTATGCGGTAACAATTTTGTTTTTTTAATAATTTAGCAAATTCTTTGGGACAACTTATTTGTAAATATTTATCAAGCGTGTTTTTGTTTTGATTAAAAACAGTTGTAGTTCCTGCATTTTTTCGTTTGCTAACTCGTTCATTTTTTGCAAAACTTGAATAAAGGCGCCTTTTTCTATTTCACCATTTTCTGTAGCCGTCGATTCTATAAACTCTTCTTACTCAGTGCTTGATGACATTACCTTTCGTTTTAGTCTTTAATTTTGAGTTAATTGAGACAGTTCTCGTTTTAGAAAGGCGCATAGAGTGCTTTTCCTCAATTCGTATTTTTTCTGGGGTTTCAGTTAAAATACACGATTTTACTTTACGTCTTTTTTTGCGTGCTTCTTTTCTTGGCGCAGCTTTTGGATGAGGTCTAATTAATTCGGGGCTCACTATTTTAGAGGTAGATTGTCTGAAGTCTTCGGAATTTGTAACATCGGAGCAAAAAGTCTCAGATGGTTTCCTTACAATTAATTCCAAAGTAGAACCATTTTTTTGATTTAATGGCCTATCTGTCACATCGGAAGGCATAAATTCATAATCTTCAAAGATATTTTCATTAAGAGGTTCTAGTCCAGAAACTTTGAAACCTTTTGAGATGTTATTTGGTGTAAATGCTAAGGGATATGCTTTACCTACTAATGTGGCTATGTCATAAATCGTTACTGGTTTACCAATATGGTCAGGTTCTATCATCATTTCATTCATTGCAGTATTATAATACGTTTTGAATGGACCGAAAACACTTCGATTCAGGGGCTGCATTTTATGGCTCGTATGTGGATGAAACGTAACCATTGTTACACCATTGTCTTTGCTAGTTGAATTACAGGAACCGAAATATGACTCTGGTGGTTATCCATTAGTAAAATAGCTGGATGCTCTTTACTTGCACGACTATATTTTAGAAAGTGTTTCAAAAATTGCAGAAAGAGGATTTCATTTGACCAACCACTCGGATTGGCACTTCCAATTGTTCCTGTTGGCGCTCCATGTAGCATGAAATCATTCAAATGAACCCGAGGTAATATTAACATGGGTGGTATAAATCCTCCTCCAGCATTTATAGCTGCTATCATGGTGACGTTGGTACCTCTTTCTGCACTGGTCATACTTCCTACTTATTTCGACCCCTTTCTCGCCAGTATTTTTGGAGGTACGTGCACGGTTGATAATCCGGTTTATCTACATTCCAGGTGTTAAATGGAGTTATACCTTTAGTGTTTTCTAAAGCTCGTTTATAATTTTGAAATACAAAAGCAACATTTGCTCTGTTAAAGGCTGTGGAACGAGCCAGACTGGTAGCTTCCGGTTTTCTTAATGTTAGTTTACTTGAGTGTCGTTTTCGAAAGTTTCGAAGCCACATCTTACCAGCCATTTTGTCATGTTCCCACTTTTCATCATATTTTTTATTATTAGTTTTAGCAAACTGATAAGCTAGGGTCCGAACATCTTTCAAGGTAAGACCGTATTGAAGATATGAGGCTTTAAGGATATATTCAACCAGTAATTTTTCTTCTTCGTCGCTAAAAACTTTATTGACATCATAATTTTTTCTATAAGTAAAAGTGTTAAGCCCTGATGCTTTGAACGTTTTAATATGTCGTAATAAAGTGGTTTTCGAAATGCTATTTTTTTGCAGCTGAATAAACGGTTGTTTTATTCTTTAAAACATCTTCTACTGCAGCACCTAAATCAACTTCGTTAACAGATAATTGCTTGTATCAAAAAGTGCAATATTATTTTTAATATCAGCATAAATATCATTACACTTTACTTCGTACACTAATGAATCGGTGTCGCAATATAACAATTTGCAAGCATAATTAGGAATCATATAATCATAATGAAAATCATATAATTTTGTTTTAGAAATATCTAAAACACACATACCCACCATACAATGGTTTATTCATGTAGATCTCACATTTGTTGAGTTCTATCAACATCAAATTTTCATCTAAAATTTTTCTGCTATGGAAATTTGGTTTAGCAATCAATACTTTTGCGCTGTACCTCCCACTCCATTTGCTAACCATTTTCACAATTTTGTGCTTACGTACGTCTTCTGTCTGTACGTACGTCATTTGATTTTGAAGCAGAACCTCCATAGTTTATCTACTAGAATTTGTCGTAATTTGAACCTTAAACAATTTTTAAATTGGTAAAGCTTCTCTTAACAAACACAGTGGTAATATTAGTTTCAATTATGCAAAAAGTGGAGTTGTCGGGTTTTGAAACTGGACGATTCACTTTATTATTTTTTTGGTAGAGTCAAGAATCCCGAACTCAAAAGTACACTTTTCCTATAAAATGGCTTGACCAAACGAAAAACGCAAAAATACAAGCTCTTTAAGGTGAGGATCAATCTTGTCGGAGTTGTAATAAGGCCACAATTTAATTTTGAAAATTGCAAATTTCCATAAGAAATACATGTAAGTGTATTAAAATGAAAAGGTATCATTCATTCTGTTGGCGGTACGTGTGCTGTGCCTGGGTCGACAGTGACTAGTGGTGGAAGATACCAGTCGCTCACAGAGATTCGTCGCGTCAACTTTCAAAATTTTCGAGTTGGAGCCGCTTAAGGATGTTTTAATGAGCTTAGCGCGTGTCAAAACCGCTCGAAGCTACGAGCCCCGGAGCGAGGCGGGGAGGTTTTAAGCAACCACCTCCGAAATGAATTCAACAAAAGTGATTTTTTCGGAAATTTGTTGTCCGATCACAAATGTAATTCTTTATTAGCTAAACACCATTAACTTTCATAATTCGTTGTAAAAACGAGATTCTGGTATATTTACAGTCGCCACATCCTCTTTCAATTTTGGGGCGGGTTAAAGTTTAAAGAGCCAATGATAAAATTGCATTCCAAATTAACTTTAAAACCGTTTTTTCAAAATTGTGTGAACCGACCGCAAAATTTATTTTTTATACGCTAATTAGACCTCATCTTTCATAATTCACTTCAAAATCATGAAATTCCAAATTCGGGATTATTGACCGTCCCTTTTTTTATAATGATTTAGACAACTGCTTAGAAGCATAATAAACAAAAATTGCTTGCATGAAATGTTAGCTAAATTTAAAAATACTCGCTGATACTTTCCTGTCATTTGTTAAAATTAATAAAAAATACATCGATTTTATTGGTAGAAATTTTCAGAGGGAAATACTCACATTAATGTCCGATTTCTTCACCTAGAGATATCTCTTAGATAATCTATCTATAAGATAAATTAACGAAGTAGCTAATCATATTTCTGGTTGTTTTGTTTTGCTGTTGTCTGATTGGTTACTTCGTTAATTTATCTAATAGATAATATAAGATATATCTCTAGGTGAAGAAATCGGGAATAAGAAGAAGATACATAAATGTAATTGTTAATGCAACCAAGGCTTCAAAAAATAAATGAAAAGTTTAATTAAATTTTATCAGGTCAATTTAAAGGGCATAAATAGGGAAACCTTGGGGTAAAAATAATTTGTAAGTTTTGTTTAAAGATTTAGCTGCATTACAACCAAAAGAAAAGCTCATGGACTAAAGTTGGAAAATTTCAAGGACGTTCACCTCATCGATGGTACAAAAGATGGTTACAACATTAGAAATCGTTATGGAAATCATACAAAATGCAAAAGGAAAACTTCAGTTGGAATTGGACGCAATTGAAATTGAAGTAACAAAGGTTAATGGTACAAAACTAGGACGCTGGATGTCAAACCAGAAACTGATCATCTCAATGGAGACACCACACCTATAAATGATCATTTTGGAATAGTACGTTACAACATCAAGTCAGAAAATGAAATGGAAGACAGAATGGATTTGGACAAACAAAATTTGTGAGGAACGTTAACGAACAGTTTAAAACTAAAACAATGCGGCAGTGATGGAAAAATTAAAGTACAATTCGCGAGTGAAAAATAAAAGAACAATAAACATTTTGAAATCAGAAAATTTAATCACGTCATTCAGTTAAAACTAAAATTATAAAAAAACAGCGCGTAGAAAATTTTAAAAACAATCCGCGAAAGAGTTTCGAGGTGGAACGGTACGACGACCGAGAAACACAAAGGAAGACAAAGCCCAATTTAAATCATGAAATCTTAAACAAATGAACTTCCAGGCCCAAGAAGAAGCAGATACAACAAATAAGTGCATAATGATTTAAAAGTCAAAGCTACAAGACCTTACCCAAGTAAGCACGGAAAAAAGTGTAAAAACTTTCCCTCAAACAAGTGCCAGAAGAACAACATTTATAAATAAAAATATACGCGAATGTGACCAAAAGCAGAGTAAACAAAATAAAGTGAATTCTCAAGAAATTAAAAAGTTAACGATAAATTTGTAAAGTGCACGCACACCAAATTACAGTCATCATACAAAGACTAAATTTTAAGCAGTTAAATTAGATTATGTAGCAAGATTTTTCATGGAAAGCGAATTAAGACTTGGCCAAGTTGAATAATATCACATTTTTAGAAATCGCTTTCTATGTGAATGAGTCAAAACAAATCTAATAATTTATTAATTATAAATAATTGTAAAGCATGCAAAGTTGCAAAGATAGTACGAAAAAGGATACTCTGGAAACCCTGGAGGGCAAAATAAAAATGTAAGCCTTTCAAAGGCAAAATAATTAAATAATACATTCAAGTTTCAACTAGGGCTACGTGCCCAAGAGATAAAAAATACTATTGCAGGTGTCACATTCCAAGAACAAATGATTATTTTAAGTAATATGATTCAGAATAAACTAAAGTAATAGATTAAAGCTGATGATAATTATTGTTAATAATCGTAATTTTTTTTCATTTTCAAATATAATAGCTAATTATTGTTTATTAGGTAGAATTTAAGGGTAAACAATACATTTAAAATATTTTTTTCACATATAAATAATTTTAATATTACTAAGGAATGCGAAATAAAACATCGTTTTCAAACTAAAGGAAGTAATAACCGTGCAATATAAACGAAAAGTGCGTATACACAATTAAATAAATTTTCAAATTCATTGAAGGATAAGCAATCATATGAGAGGTAGATAAATGGGTCAGTACTTCGTTATAAACATTGTAAGTTATCTTTGTAGTCAACGCAAGAAAATACAATACTACATAACTTTAACATTATAAAGGAGAATACATTTAACTTAGAAAACAATTTTTTAATTACCTTTTTTTGAAACTAACGAATTTAATAATTCGAATAAAAACCTACAGAAAAAACGTCTTTTCCCCCGTTTTGTCATGAGCCTTACGCACAGATGACTCGGATTCTGTTAGTAACATCCTTTAACGGTGGGAATATACATAAAATTGTTTCACCATTTTTATTGAAAAAATGAAACAAGTCACGGCATTGAATGCTTAAAAAAGTGACCTAACATAATAAAATTGTCTTCAATACCGACAGGACACCACAGTTTCAAATTTCAAGTTAACTACCAGATCTAAATTACAATCAAATTTTTGTTTTTGAGAATCGTAAAAGAGAATAATTTAAAAGTGTATACGAATCAATTAAAAATTTTTTAAAAGGCAATAATAGTTTGAAAGCGAAGCAAAAGTTAATAAATAGTAAACAAAATACTAATTAAACCATAACATAATCTTAACCGAAAAGTCATTAGCACCATGCTAAATTTTTTTTGTTTTATCGATTTTTTACTGTACATTTAGTACAAACTTGAAAGAAATTTTTTTATTTTTATAAAATTTAATTTTAGTAGTAGAACTATAAAGATACTCGACCAATTCTCACGGAACTTCGAATATAAAATTTTATTTCTTTGAGTATTAAATGTTTAATTTTTAATTAGTTCACAACCAATTTTGGGTGAGATTTTTTTAGTAGGGGGAGTAATGTCAAATATTCAATTATTAGAAAGTCAAATTAAAATTATAAAATTGAATTAAATCAGCAAAAACTGCATTGTAACACGTTATTATATAACACATAAATTTATATTACAAAAACGAAGTTCACCGGACGGATTAACATTTCCCCGGGAAATGGCATTGTAGACAAGACAAAAAGACATTACTTTCTCGAAATCGGTAAAAGCGTGCGAATTGATGAGTACATAATTTTGTAAAGGGCAGACATGATGATTCAACCAGTCAATGAATTGAGTTGTTTGTGATCCCGGGACATGAACGCACCAGAGGTGGGTCGGTTGTAATCGTCATGTGTGCCATACGAATTTTAGCAATAATCTTAATAATGTAAGATATTTTGAATAATTAATATTCTGTAACTGTATACAAGTACCCACTCTTTATTGTTAATATATTGTTATTGTTGAAATTATGTTGACTTATCATTTCATAATAAAATCAATTAAATAGATCCCTACGTACATGGAATCATTAAGGTACCAAGAAGCTCTACAAGTAATATGATACATGTACGTGAGAATACGTTGGTTTTAGTGCCGTTTGAGATCTCTAACAGCAGACTACAAACTGTGTTTGAAAATTAGCATCGCATTTATTTATTAAAAAGTAAGCTAATTTTAATTTTAATCAAAAATAATTTTTTATAAAATTTTTTTGAGAAAATTGAAGGTCTCCTGAACTTTTTATCTATGCAGTGCTGTTTACCAACACCTAAAGTTTATAAAAAAAAATACTTAAAAAATCATGCAACATCCCTATTATTTGTTCAAAGGAGCAAAATACGTACATAAGTCTAAAAGAAAACTAACTTTTAAAAAAAGATATAAGTTTATTGAGGACTCACTTCGAGTCTGAATGCTAATGACAAACTAAACTTGTAGTTGGCATTTTGTTGGTATGTACAACTTTATCAACGAAATGACAACTTTACATATTTTCTTATCTACGTATTTCTACTATTACTAGCTTATCATTACAAGAATGCAGAATGCATTCTTAAATTAAATATAACTTCTCCACGCTTAAAAGAAAAAATTACAGTTGAATAAACTTAAATTTTTTAAAGAAATCTCTTCTTACTTTTTGACTTGAAACTTTGTCAATGTCTTCCTTTAGACATGGATAATACTTTCTGCCTAAATATAAAACAAAAATAGCGATTATTAAATAAATGAGGATATTATATAAACTAATATTATAATGAAAAGGTACTGATTTTATTGCGTGTGCTTTAGTTGTACATCCAAATCTTTTAATTCGTCCAGATGAATAAGATAGATTTCCATATTATAATGCTGGTTTTCTTCTGGTATTTTAACCGTTGGTATATTAAAGTGTTTAATGTTTGGATTTAAATTTTAAAACGATTTTAAAGTTGTTTTGCCAATTTTTAAAGTACAAGTTTTTGGAATTGTTATTAAATAAATTCCGTTCAGTAAGAGTTTTTCAATATTATTTTGACAATTGCTGCTAGCTATTGTCAAGTCTAACGTTATCACTAACCATTTGTCTTTCAATAGTTTTTGGATTTTAGTTTTTGTTAAATAACTATCCCGAACTTCACAATTTTTATAGTTTTCACTAAGACCAATTACATCAACTTTACACGGATTGTTTTTCAACATGAGAGAGGAGATTTTGGAATGATAATTTTGTAAAAAGATTTTTGTAACACAGGTAAGGAATAAAGTTTATAATAATTATATGAAATTAATTCTGTACTAACGGAATTTCCAAAATAAATATTATTTGTTATTTGCTTATACAGGGTGTCCCCGTGACCGTGGAGAACCTCTTAGGTGGTGATAGAGGACACTTTTCTAAGACATATTTTTAAATAAAATTTTTGTCCAAGTCCAAACCCTTGGGGGGTACCTCACTTTAAAGCAATTTTTTCAATTTATGATTTCAAGCGGCCATTGCACCGATATTTTTGATTTTTTGGGTTTAATGGATTAGAGCTTTTCTATAGAGCATTTGAATATCTACAAATTATGTTATAACCCCTTATCGCCTAGAATCAATAGATTTCGAGTTATGAATTAAATTAAGGGAAAAAATGTCATAAAATTCTAAGGTTTATTTTTTTTACTTTTCTTACCAACCCCGTATCTTTTAAACGAAACGTCTTAGAAAAAACTAATGGCCCAAACCGGATAGGAAATTTAACGGGCTACAACGTTGGTCTAATAATTTTTTTTGGGAAACCAACCGTTTTCACATAAATTACGAAAATAATGAACAAGGTGTAGGTTAAAAAAACTAAATAAATTCACAAAATTCTAAAAATCTCAATTTGAACTTAATGAAAGAAGCTCCATTATAAATAATACCGTGCAACACATTTTGAAAAGAGCACGTATGTGTGCTGAAAATGAGGGAGGCCATTTTGAAAATTTATTAAAATAAAGTTAATATTGATTACTGAATAATAATTGTTCGCCAAGTCTTCTTGATCTAAATTGTATGGCAATTTTAAATCTTTTAAATGTGAATTTATATTTTGCAATTCTATTTTTAATTCTTCGTGACTAACTATCGATGGGTGTAACGAATTTAATTTTGCAAAAGTAACTAATAGCATTTTCAACATTATAATAATAATAATAATAACTTTATTTGGTAATATATACCATTATATACATTCAAATTCAAATGTGTAAACAAAAACGAAAAAAACGAAAAAAAAAGAGCACTAAATAAATTCAAAAGCAACATAGTCTTTAACTTTCTGCTTAAAACCTGACAAATTTGTTTCACACTTGAGAGGCAATGGCATCCCATTAAACAACTTTAAACCGTTATACAAAATCATGTTTTGAGTCTTATTATTTCTAAATAAATTTAACCTAAAGTCATGAATGTTTCGAACTGGATAACCATGCACTTCTCCTACGTATGTAATACCTTTACACAAATAATCCGGAAGCAAATTATTCTTCAACCTGAATACAAAAATCAAAACATTGACTACAATCCTTTGATACACACTATGCCACTGCAATGCATTAAGCATTTCAAATCTAGGTGTAAATCTGTTTACTCTTAAAATAATTCGCATACCTCCTATTCTGCAATTTCTGCAATCTACTCAACATGCACATATTACCCATAAACAGAATAGTAGAACAATACTCAAAATGCGGCCTTATGATGGTATTATAAATTTTTACAGCGCTCAAAACCGAAATGTTCTTTCTAATTTTCAATAAAAAATATATTTTTTTTGCTACTTTCTTACACACATAATCAAAATGACTCTTGAAGATCAGGTTTTCATCAATAATTATCCCCAAGTATTTAATTTGACTAACAATTTCAATTTGTACACCATCCATCATAACATCCAGGTTTCTACATCCTTTATTATTTACAATAATGCACTTTGTCTTATTTACATTTAGCTTGAGCCTATTCATCCGAAACCAGTCACTGAGGTTCTTTAACTCCCGGTTAATAACACCAATACAATGATCAACATCTTCAGCAGCAACAAACAAGTGACCATCATCTGCAAATAACACAAACTTTGCCCCATCACCCACTACCTTAATCATGTCATTAACGTATAATAAAAATAGCAATACCCCAAGAATTGTTCCTTGAGGAACTCCTAAATCAATGTCCACAGCACCCGAGACAAAGCTATTAACTTTCGTTCTCTGCTTTCTATTTTTTAAGTAGGATTCAAACCACTTCAACTCCTTTTCGCGAATCCCATACTTCTCAAGCTTCTCAATCAGAATTTTTCTATCAACCGTCTCGAATGCTCTTCGCAGATCCAGGAAAACTGCCACTACCACCTTATTATCATGCAAAGCCATTTTCCACTCGCCAATAACATATGCAACCAACGTTTCACAACTATGGCCTCTTCTAAAACCTGACTGATATTCAGAAATTATCTTATTACTGTCCAAGTAATCCATCAACTGATTATTAACGATCTTTTCCAAAACTTTCGACTGAACTGATATCATGTTCACTGGTCGAAAATCCTCACACTTAATAGAATTCTTAACTTTTTCAACCGGAACCACCAACGACTCCTTCCATGAATCAGGAAAAACTCCCGTCTGCAATGACTGATTAATCATTGTCAAAAAATTCTCACCTATGAGGTCAACGATATCTTCAAACATACCAACGCTAGCAAAATTCATGTCTCTCTTATTATTCAACGACTTCATTACCAACAACATGTCTTCAATATTTACAGATTTAAATCTAAAGGAAGAACTTAACTCGACCATCTCGCTTGTATATTGCTTAATAGGAATACTATTATTAATTTCAATAATTAAAACAATAAGAAGACTTCTTCTCACTCAGCTGCACTATCCGATAGCGATGCCCTACGATACTGGTTAACTTTACGTGATTTCAACTTATCTAGATCACTAGAAAACCACGGGCAACTCAGGCTTGAAAACCTCTTGTTCACAACAAATTCATTAATAACCGACTGCAAACTTTTATCAAATTGATCAACCTTAAAGTTACATTCCGCATAATAAGTTGTCATTATATCGCTCTTAACTACTTTGCCCCGAAATTTCTCTCTATCGTATTCAAAAACTTGTATATTTCCTTCTTCCTTTATATCCTTATTTCCAAGTTTAATTGATATTGTGATTGTCTCATGATCACTAATCTTCATATCACTTAGAGCAAGAGCCCGTGAGGGCCAGACCTTCGTATTTTCATAAAAGCTGAAAGTTCTTATATGTGTGTCTCTAATACAGGTAAGAACGATCCCCACCCATGATACCTGGGTAGTGGTTGCTTTGGCAGGTAACAGGTAACAAAGGTATATATAAATTCGATCTTCATTTTATTAATCTATAAAACTCAATTTTTTTATATTTCATTCGTAACAATATCAAAACTCGAATTACTCATTGCCAGACACTTAGTGTGGTTTCAACCCCCTGCCGGACACCCCTAAACTATAATATTTTGTAATTCTACTTACGTTATATTGTAAAAGCTGAATTTAATATATATTTTTTGGTGAACTATTAAACGATGTTTCCTTAGTAGCCAGACATTTTCGAGGGTTCTATCATCCTGCCAGACGCATTGAAGGGGGCAAAAGTTGCGAGAGCGCGGAGCATAACGTAGTAACGGGTGCGAGTGAAACAGAGCGTTCGGTTTATTGCGATCTTCTACTGCGCATCAGCTGTCGTTTATTCCGAATTGTCTCGTGATCTTTTTTTCTAATTTATCAAGAAATTCCATTAAATAAAATTATTACAGTCTGAATACAAAAGTTTTAAAAGAATATTCATTAAAAATTTTATAATAAAATATCAATCATGTGAAAAATTAATAACTTGATTCATATCATTAGTTAGTTTTATGAAGTTGTATTCAATTACAATTCAAGAACAATTTTTTTGAAAATAAGAAACTGACAGACAAATAAATTTGTTATAAATAAATATTCAATAATTTTCTTCATTGTCATCGTTGTCGTCGATATGTCCATTTTCATCATCGCTACTCCAGTCCTCGGATTGATCGTTATTAAGATCACCTTCGTCTGTTTCTGCAATAGTAAAATAAAACCTAGTTAAGTAATTATAAACAGTTATAAATTTATATAAAATATTTTTATGTAATTATTGCATACCTGATATTGTTTTTAGAGATTCACTAACATAATTCGGTAGTTGATCTCCTTCAAACCATTTAAAATGATATTGGTCATTTTTCAGAATCCAACCATTATTTGCTGGTTCATATGTTGTTGGGTATTTTAAGTGAGCATTGTTCCATATACAACATATGAAATTCGCTCGCAGAAATTGCTGAAATAGCTCACTTTTGCAAGGTGGTAAGCAAGTAGCATCAAAATATCGCAATTTTTTCTTATTAAAAGCTTCGTTCACATCAGACACTGTATAAGAATCAATAAAAATTTGCAGCCTAGCAGCATTAACATCATTCAAATTACCAACATTATATAGATAGCATATAAAACGTTGAATGACATTAAAGATCTCTTGTTGTTTTTCATTATCTTCTATGATTTCGCTGTGACCAAAATTCATAAAAGCTTGCTGGAATTCTTCATGTTGTTTCAATATTTTAAACGGTTTTAATTTTGCTTTCCTGAAAAATGCAGGATTGTAATCACATCCTGTCATTGCATGTAATCCAGGTAAGCTTTTACAAATTGATTCTCCCAATTTTGCGTGTATTTTAGTTAGGTCCACATATCTTAGGTTATTTCCAGTTCCTGTAAGCATCCAAACGTGCGATTTATCATTTAGACGGTGCATATGACCCAGCATTATAGCAGCAATATCAGTATCAACCGTTCGGATTACAATGTTTGCTTCATCGTTGATTTTACACGCATGGTACACTATTTTGGTATCCGCTTCTTCATGCTCCGGGCAAGACAATTCCTCAATTATACTTGACATAACTTTGTTGGCCTCATTAACAGTAAACGAATGACAATTTTTGAAATTTATATGTATTGTTTTGTTACCAATAAACGGCGCAATTTCATCAGTAGCCCAATGTAAAATGAAAAAATCAACTAGAGCTTCTTTAAAATTTGAATTTTTTAATTCTTTCGCGAAGTCACTAGGACGAACTTGTTCAGGCCCAGCTATGGTATACTCTAATTGTGCACATTCAAGTCGTTGAGAATGTTCGTAATCTTTTATCGATGGTGTAAAATACTGATCAAAGACAACGTCAATTCTTGACGCTTTTAATTGAGTTACCATCTGCAACATTTTTTTAGAAATGTTACCGAATTTTTTGGGAACATTTTTCATTGTGTGTAACAAAAAAAACCCGTCAATTATTAAAACATCAATTTCAGGTGGATCTTCATGCTCAACCTCTTTTTCTAAGCATTTCATGAGAGTAGATTTGTCGGTCTTGCAAATGGTCCCATCCAAATGGCACATTGACAATGGTACAGAAGTAATCGGGTAGGCCAAAATTTTTGAAATGTCAATTTTGTAATCCATTGAAATTCCCAGCATACGTCCAAATAAATCCCTTTGAATTTTTACTTCTTGAATTTTTCCACCAACTTTTACTTTTTTCTTCTTTTCGTAATCTTTGGAAAAATTATCGATACATATTTTTTTAATAGGTTTTTCAAATCGTTTTATATCAGATTGACATTCAGAAATAAATGCACTTCGTAGGATATCTCCCTTAGCTTCTATATTTAACAAGAATTCTTCTACTGGCGGTGATGCGGACTTCCCCGATGAAATATTTACTAATTGATCTTTAGGCACATCTACACTGAAAGGATTAATAAATTGATCAAAAACAGCGACAAAATTTTTCAGTTGTTTGTTGTTTTTCCGGATATTATGCGGGGTCAAATCTGCTGAAACGTCTTGATGAATTTGTAGTCCTAGTTCATGATAAACTTGACTTATTATCGTAGATCTTACGTCATGGTTTCGAGCCCACCGTTGTCTCGCCGAAATCGAGTTTGTGAAGTGTATAACACCTGTTAGCCTTTTTGCAGCGTCTGCATTTATTGTTTGCTCTAGTACCAGGTCAATAGGTTGCCTTGAAAATGACTTGGTAGTTCTTTAATTCCAAAGCAGCCTTTTGGAATTCTTCATATAAGTCAGGATGAGTTTCGGCAACTCTCTGTAGATTATCATAGTACTTGACGGTCCACCTTGAATAGTTTTGTTGATTACATATAAAAAAAATATTTGTAATTTTAGGTAACACTGATTTAAAAAGTTGAAAATTTCCAGTACGAATACTTCGAGATAAGTCCAAGTAGTGATGGATAAGATTGATATAAATTAAATAAAATTGTGATGTTTTACCATGCTCCCCGTTAAGGGTTTGTTGCTTGTAAATGCCGTAGTTATTCATCAGCTCTTTCAGATTTTCATTTTCAATTTCAAACAAAGACGTTTCACAATTTTGAAGCCTTTAACTTCATCTATTATATCGTCAGTTAAAGTTATATTATTATTTTGTAAAAATGATTTAAAATGTAGTATTTCAAGTCCTAATGTTACCAAAGGATGCAATCTTTTGCAGCGATTGAAGTGTTTTCCATCTAAAAATCCATTGACTGAGCCATTTGCCAGCAAACTACTTTCAACCATTACATTAGTTAATCCAGAATCAGTAATTACTTTACCGATAGCTTTGAAATAAGCCATCATTATGTGAAACGGTCCTAAATGAATAAATAAATTATTAAATTTTGGTGTTTCCGTAGCTTGTATTTGTAATGCTACTTTTGCTATAGCAAGATCATAAGTCACCTGTATGTTGGATTGCTGTACCTCTTCAGCTATTTGTTGACTTTGTTTCATAGTTTCTAATACGATTGATGTACTGGTTGGTGATGCGTTTATTGGAGTCAAGTAAGATATACGTTGCTGTGGACTATCATGATTATCAATCCGACTATTGAAACCAACCCACATAGGTACATCAGGTAATTCCAAAGCGTGACTAACCATCCATATGTTGTCAATTTCAGTGTATTTTCGGGAGTCTAATACATATTCTACATCATCGACCGATTGTTGCAACTCACTCGTCATTTTGGGCTTTTTAGGGTATGGAATTTCATCAAAATTTATTTCATCTAATGTTCTTCTTTTCCTTTTTTATTTTTTTATTCGACGAAATGTTTTCAGTATCTTCACTCGGAGCTTCGGACGTCTCAGATTCTTCAGTTGATTTTATTTTTTCATTCGGCGCAATGTTTTCTGTGTTTTCATTCAGAGCTTGAAACATCTCAAATTCTCCACTTGTATCTGAATCAATATTTTGATATATAATTCCAACTGTGTCGTGTAAAGTATCCTTACCACTACTCGTTTCAACAAAACGGTCAAAATTATCATATGCCACACCAGTACAAAGGTCTGGCTTTTGATAATTTTTTCGGGACATAAGCTAGATTTTTCTATTGAAGTAAATGTGCTTTCAGTTTCGAATTCTTCAACGCCTTGATAACTAATGCAGTGTCCATATCTATTTATAATATCAATTATTTTTCGACTGCTCGTTAAACTCTTTAGAGTGATACCTAACATGATATGTTTTGACGTCTTAACTTGACCATTATGAACTCCGTAAATAACATCTTGACAATAAGAACGAACTAGACGAGCACATTTGGGGCTATTTTTTCGTTTTGATTACATCCACCAAGAAGAGTAAAATAAAAGTCTGATAATTCTTGAGGTATTAAAACTTCTCCTGATGTTAAATGCTGTGACGTTATATTTTGGTTGGCAATTTTTTTTCTACTTGGAGTATTAATTTTCTCAGAATCAATGCAGATTTTGTAAAAGATTTTCTGTTTGTAAATTGTCTAAAACTGAATCATCTATTTCTTGTAAATATTTTGGAGCTATTATTTTCTTATTACGAATGTTGAAGAATTTTATGTTCTTAGAAAATACTTTCAGAATTTTTGCCTCAAGGTGGTGTGCTGTAAAAATAGCAGTCATATCAATAGAATTTTCTTTCAAAATTTTTTGTAGTGAATCGATATATATGTCATGTAAATACACCAATAAAAAGCAGCGTCCTTTTTAATCACGTCTTCGTTAATGATTATACTAATTTCGTTAAAACTATTTGGTGATACTCGTTGATAGTGCCACCGTTTTGCTAGGCTGTGCTTTTAAAGAAGATATCTTATTATTAAAACCAACTCGGCATTCTGTATGATAAAAAAATTTAGGCCCAGAAAAATTATACAATTTATTTAAAAAATCTTTATACTCTTCATGACCTTCAATCTTGGATTTGACACTAGCTTTAAATTCATGGGCATCAGCTGAATGAAGCGGAAGCATTCTCGATCGCAATTTTTTGTTCTTTCTATCACAAAATATACAAACGACCTTGTTGTCATTATTACCAGCAATACTATCAGTCGAAATATTTACGTCCTGAGTTACAATATTATTATCACTAACATCCGGTTGAAAAGAATCAGAATTATCTTGAAGAGTTAAAGATTGTAGACCTATTGATTCAGAAGTTAGAGTTAGCTGTGATGTCGTGGGAGATTCAGTAAGTACAGGCTGTAAGTAAGATTCATCTTGTGATGTTGAAGGTTGTGCTTCGATTGATTGGGAAACTAAAATTTGTTGCGATTTTGTTGATGGAAATTGTAAATCAAGTGGTACTGAACTCGACTCTAGTGTCGATGGCGAGGTTGGAGATGAGTTGCCGGTAACTACACTACTTACTTGTTTTTTTCCTTTCTTTTCAGCACTTAAAGGTTCACAGCTAAAGTATTTTTTCATAAGACCTGTAAATGATTTATAACATGCTCGGTGATAACCACTGTCCATATGTTCACCAGGTAAAATAATGTCTTTATATTTGAGGTTATGTATTTTTCTTAATTTTAAAATAGTCTGACATTTTTTTAAAGTCTCCTCAGAAAATATTATTAGATCTTCACTACTTTTTTTACAGACAAAACAAACTACTTTTACTTTTTCGTCACTCATGATAACACTTTATTAAAACTGGATTACATTTATTTCACAAATAGCACAAATTAATATTACAACGTTTACTATGAGTATATAACCGTTCACCGAATAATACAGAATAAACGACAGCTGATGCGCAGTAAAAGATCGCAATAAACCGAACGCTCTGTTTCACTCGCACCCGTTACTACGTTATGCTCCGCGCTCTCGCAACTTTTGCCCCCTTCAATGCGTCTGGCAGGATGATAGAACCCTCGAAAATGTCTGGCTACTAAGGAAACATCGTTTAATAGTTCACCAAAAAAATATATATTAAATTCAGCTTTTACAATATAACGTAAGTAGAATTACAAAATATTATAGTTTAGGGGTGTCCGGCAGGGGGTTGAAACCACACTAAGTGTCTGGCAATGAGTAATTCGAGTTTTGATATTGTTACGAATGAAATATAAAAATTGAGTTTTATAGATTAATAAAATGAAGATCGAATTTATATATACCTTTGTTACCTGTTACCTGCCAAAGCAACCACTACCCAGGTATCATGGGTGGGGATCGTTCTTACCTGTATTAGAGACACACATATATGAACTTTCAGCTTTTATGAAAATACGAAGGTCTGGCCTCACGGGCTCTTGGACTAACTAGTTTCAGCACTAACATTGTATATGTCATTTACTATTACATAATCAATCAACGTTTGCGATTCACATGTAATTCTAGTAAATTGATTCACTATCTGTCTAAAACCACCATCGTTGATAATGTCTTGCAGTCTACTTTTTGAATTTGAATTCTTAGACCAGTCAACATTAAAATCCCCCACTATCAACACCTTATCACTTTTTTCGATCAATTCGTCAATCAAGCCTTCAAAATATCTATAAAATTCGGACGCAATATTCAAATATCCAGGCGCCCTGTATAGCACCGCCAAATAGATAACCTCATTTCCATTATTTACTTTCACGACCAACCACCATACATCCAAATTTATTGCGAAACTGCTAACCACTACGTATTTCCAAGAATTTTTTATATAAATCATCACACCACCTGTATGACGAGAGGACGTATCAACTCTTACCACATCATATCCATTAATTTGTATTAAACTATCATCATCCAGTTCCGACAAATGAGACTCGCCCAAACACACAAACTCTGGACAAAGATCGTTAACCAATAACTCCAATTCACAGAAATTGTTAATAACACCTTGTATATTTAAATATACACATTGAATACTCTGTAGTTGTTAATATACAGTTTTATGTTTTTCGATATTAATTTTCCTCTTATACAAGGGACAGTCTGAACTCCACGTATTATGGTTTACCTCAAGAGAATGCAAATTTAAATCCCTCTTCGCCTTACAACAATTGACGCATTTTGTGCCACTCTCCACACAATTATCTGAAATTTCTTTTTATCAAAAGTTGATTTTTTCAACTTTTTTTTATTTTAAACGATGAATAGTCCCTTAGCGGTCATTATTTTAGTAATGACAAGTTTTGGTAGTTCTTAGTTTAATAGTAATGAATTATTTAAATTGAACTTAGGCTTCTTTACTTAATTTGGGATTTTTAATCGATTTTTTAACTTTTCTTTATACCAAATGTTCGTTTGGTATCGATTGGTAGTCCAATTAAAAGTTTTTGTAGTTTATTAATTAATTATTACATTGAAGCGAAAATAACGCGCATGTCTCTGCTTTACAGGAACGGCACCAGCACACCCACGTGATAATGCAATTATAAAGCATTTTCTTATTGAAAGATTTAGTAAAGATTAATCTAATGGTCGATTTATACTCGTCATTTAACATTTAAGACCTAAGAGGATTATAATTGGTCAGTAGGAATATAGTCCACCTATTTATTAAGATCCTACCAATAGTAACGGGCAATAATCCCTAATTACGGCTCTGCCTATTAATTGATTTTTTTCTTAACCATTCAGAGAAGATGGTTTGGCAAAGTGACAGGATTGGATGGTTTTTTTACGATATAAAAGCCCAAATTTATGTAACACTTTATGTATCTGTAAATTGAACTTAGATCTCTTTAATTTTCGATTTTTAATCGATTTTTTAACTTTTTTTTTATACCATGCGTTAACAAGCTTTACTAAACGCTCCAATGGAATCTTTTGCCATTCTCTCCTTAAAGCTTCCCATAACTGACTCCTATTTTGGTATGTCCCACTTCTAATTTGTCGCTCGAGCTCTTCCCACAAATGCTTTATAGGATTTAAGTCAGGAGACTGACTAGGCCACTCAAGTAGGCGGATATTAGCCTTCGCCATGTAACCTTTAACATGCTTTGAAGCATGTTTCAGGTCATTATCTTGCTGAAACATCCAGCCGCGTGGCATTATTCGCTTCCCATGTGGTAGCATGTGATCTTTTAATATGTCAGCATACGTAAACCGATCCATAATACCATCGATTAAGTGTATAGGTCCAACACCATCACGGGAAAAGCAGTCCCACACCATGACACTTCCACCGCCGTGTTTTACAGTGGGAACCTGATACTTAACATCATATCTTTTATTTACTGGACGTCGAATATACTTAATACCATCAGAAAAAAACAAATTATATTTGCTCTCATCGCTCTAAAGAATTTTAGACCATTCTTGAACTCCCCAGTTTAAGTGATCTTTGGCAAATTTTAATCGGGCTATCCGATTCTTCTTCAAAATTATTGGTTTCTTAGAAGGACGCTACCAAATCGTCCAGCTGACTTCAGTCGACGTTTCACTGTCGAAACACTAATATTATCTTCGCGATTCTCGTTAAAATCACGGACAATTTCGGTAGCCGTTAAACGAGGATTCTTTACCGCATCACGAACGATCATTTTATCTTCCCGTCCGGTTGTTTTTCGTGGTCGCCCGGTTCTTGGTCGATTGGCCACTGATCCATATTGGTTTATTTTACGGATCCAACGACCTATAGTTTGATTTGGTATACCAAATTTGCGTTTGCTGTCCTTAAAGAGTCTCCATTTTCAATGATTTCAAAATCGCATTTTTCAGATCTTCGGAATATTCTTTCGTCTTTACCATAATTCTTACTGTTGAAGCAACTACTCTAACAAGTTTATTTCGAAAAAATTAATTTTATTTACAGTTTTTGACGTTTTAAAGAATATGCCACTTTACTTTTGGACACTGAATAAGAAATAATTATATTTTTATACTGTTCACGTTATTACCAACATTAAATTTTATACGTCAAAATCTGTATTAGCCTACTTACTTTTAGGAATGATAAAACAATTTGCAAAATAAGTTTTGCTTTTATTAATTTTTGCTAAAAAATTGAGTGCAACCATATTTATGAGCACTACTGGAGGAACTGAACAAAAGGGTTTTTTGCAATAATTGGAAACCCTCATTTGCAATAATAATATGATAAACTGTAAAATGGGGTATATTTGAAGTTACCTTTTCACATTTATGATTAGAGCACTCCTGCATTGTGTATGCACAAGGTTCGTTTCTCATTAGTTTCATCCACATGTTTGTAACATTCTCCCAAGCATTTATGTTTTCAATTAAAACCCCATCTTTTATTTCCGTAATGCAAGAGGTATCAGGGAATGTCTTTCAAAATTAACTCTCTTTCTTTTAAAACTTCGTTACTAGCTTCAGAGTGAATGAATTTAAGAAGAAGTTTTATTTTCTGTTTGTGAAATGTATTCCTTATATTCGTTACAATCCAAAGCACTTGTAAAGAGAACTTGAAAAATTGAATCAAAACAGCAAGTGTTGACGCAACTAAGTTTTTGATACATTGGTTTATGCTCTTCCGTTAATAGTTTTTCTGTTGTTACCAAACCTGATTTGCTATTGCCATTTGGTAACAAAAAATGGTTTTTAAAAACAAATTTTCATTTTGATGAGCAATTTCGGGACATGGTGTGAAATACTTGCTCTTTTTAACAATCTGTTTATTTCTGGTATGGTTGACCGATGGTGATGCTTTGTTCCTCCAATTTTCAATAGAAAATATATCTGAATCGTATTCATTGTAATCTACTTCGTCTTGCTTTTGAGTATCTATATTAAAATTTAATAAATTATTTGCAAATAGATTGGTACCTCCTTTAATGTCTTCCAGATGCATTTTGAGAAATTTATCGACACGTTGTTTTTCTATGATTTTTTCGAACCCCATGTTTCAGGTCGTAGAATAAAGTTTTAACGTAACTACTTGATGCATGTTTATAAACAGAATTATAATGCGGTTTCATAACCGCAGTCCACAACGGAAATTCTTTTGCTATCCGTCCTAGCTGCTTAGAAAGTCCGGCAAATAAAAGGGATTTAAATCATCACTTTTTAAATCAGAAGTTTCTATCACTTGAGCTTGAGTTTGATTATTTGTTATCCACAAAGTAATATCATTGCCGTTAACTTTGCGAGTGCCAAAAAAATTGCCATCGATATTCAACAGTTCATCTTCTTCCTCATTTTCTTTCGAATATACTGAAGTATTTGATGGTATGAATTTCATCATGTTTTTTAAAGTTTTCATTTGTCACCAAACCTTCTGATTGCTTTCTTGCAGGCATAGCTGTTTCTTTATATGGGCTCATGGCAACAATGCTGGTTAATCTAAGAATTTTGAAAAATGAATCAATTCTTCACAATCTATCATTAGAGCTATGCATCTTAAGAAAAATGTTTTAATTTGTACGTGTGTCGCATCTTATTTTGTTGGGGGTTGTTTACGTTAACACGATACGACGAGCCGGGGGGGGTTAGATTCCATACTTAACTCGCTTGGCTTGAGGTTACTGGGAATCGGTAGCTCTCAATGAGCGTGGAATAAGAGTCGGACCATGTTTAATTATTATTTAATAATATCAAAATAACACCCTAATTTATAACATAATAACATGTAATATAAATATAACTCACTCTAACATTAAACACATCATTTAGAGGGATTTGGAAAACACCCCAGGACACTCACGAAAAATATGTTTAGCTTTCCCGTTAGCAATTGCTTTCGTTTCTACCCATCTTGTCGCATAGTCGGTGGCTACGATTACCATGGTCTTGCCGTTTTTACTTTTTCTAAAAGGCCCTAATAAATCAATATCTATTTTTTCAAATGGTAGCCCCATAGGAATGGGTTGTAAGAACCCTCCTGGTTTTACGTTTGATCTTCCCTTCCTAGCTTGACAAGAGGGACAACCTTTAACAAATTTGTCGACATCTTTTTGGAGACCGTCCCAATAATATCGATTTTTGATTTTATCTAAAGTCTTATTAATTCCTAAATGACCGGATAATGGCTCGCAATGATGCGCAAATAAAATTTGTTTTGGGATAACTACCAAATTTTCATTACCGCTGACATTAGCATTTTTTTTGTATAGAACTCCGTCGATGAGAGTGAAATTTTTTACTCTTCTTCTAAGTCCTATGCTGCTGTTTGGATTTTAGGGGTTTTCGATAGTTCGGATCATTTCATATTAAATGTCTTTGTCCTGTGCTTGTAATTCTTGCATTTCTTTTGATTCCAATATGAATGTTGCAACTTCGTTGGATTCGACTTCATCCCCCTGTGTACCTATAGTTGCAGGGTTTCTGGATAAGCAATCAGCGTCCTGATGTGCTTTTCCACTTTTGTAATGAATGGTATGGTCAAATTCTGACAATTTTAAATTCCAACGCGCTAATCTACCGCTCAAATCGTTGGCGGTTCGTAAAAAGCACAGGGCGTGATGGTCCGATACTATTTTTACGTGTTTCCCATATACTAGATGTCTGAAATACTGGAGACTCCAAACAACCGCTAGTCTTTCGAGTTCAGAAATGGTATAATTTCGTTCAGCTTTTGTTAAGGAACGACTTGCATAGGCTATGGGGTGCATGTTTTTAGCTTCCCTTTCCTGAAGTAAAACAGCTCCAATGCCCTTATGGCTGGCACCCGGTATGAATGAGGGGGGGTGAAATTTACTGTTTCTAGGTCCTATATGCTGTTTGGAGTTTCGAAATTTCGAATTGGGATCATTTCATATTAAATCCTTGGTCTGTCTTGGATTCTTTCGCATTTCTTCTATTCCAAATAATTTGAAACTTCGTTGAATTCGACTTCTCCCCTGTGTACCTAAAGTTGCAGGGTTTCTGGATAAGCAATCTAAATCGTCTGATGCGCTTTTCCACTTTCGTAATAAACTGGTATGGTCTAATTCCAAAAATTTTTAAAAATTTCCCAAACCTAATGTCCCGTCAAATCGTTGGCTTGGTATAAGCACAGGGCGTGATGGTCCGATACTATTTAACTTGTTTCCCATATACTAGTTTAAATACTGTAGACTCTAAACAACTTCTAGTTTCTATTGAAAATGGTAAATTTCTTTCGCTTTTTTTAAAGGAAGACTTTTATAGGTTATGGTGCATGTTTATCTTCGTTTCCTGAAGTAAAACAGCTCCAATGCCTTATGGGTCACAATTTCAGGGTCTCTATCTGTTTGGAATCAAAGATGTTTGAATAAGGGGGCCGAAACTTTTTTTGTTTTTCCCAAATGTTACTCTTATTTATTTTTTAAAAATCCCCTTTGGGTTTAATCTTTTGCCTCGTACAAATCTAGCGATAATTGAAAAGTTTGGATCAACGTTTATCTTATTGCCTGGTCTTTAAATAACCTGGGTGGTTTTGATATTGGTTGAGTTTTAAATTTGTTTATAGCGCGCATTTGTCTTCGTTGGACCTATACCATCTTTTAATAGTGACCTAAAATTTGATTTCTTTTGTGGTAAATCATTTACTTGGTTTCAAGGTTAACCAGCTTCCCTTAACCGCACAGAAACTTTGCGCAACGTTTTAAGTTTATTGGTATTATTTTTAGCTTCTATTCCTATTGAAAATATAAATTTATCGAATTCTTAAAGGGTTGTTTTCTGATAATTTTGTAGCTAATAGGTCTACGATTCGACTGTTTTTGGCTCCGATTAAACGGGCTGTCACTAATTTCAGGGTCTATTAAGCTTAAGTTTTGTAAATTAGTTCTTTTGAAATAATTGCACTCTGATTTTTTTCAATTTTTCCGATTATTTCGTCTTGTTTTGATTCCGCTTAGATAATTTTCTGGTCTTCTTCAAAACTTTGTTTGTTTTACGTTTTATCACAGTTTATCTTTTGACCTGGTATTTTTAATTTATCATGAATTAAATCTTTACTAATTTGTTCTTTATTGAACTAAGCGCTTTTATATTTAAGTGGGTTATTTCAATTTAATATGAAGTTGAGGTCTTAAAGAATAGTAATTAATAAGCCTAGAAATTCAAATTGAATTGTAAAATTTACAATCTGTTTAACTATAAAACAATAAGTAAATGATATGATTTAATAATTCATTTACTTATTGTACAACTTCTGCACAACTTCTGTCAAACATTTTGATACAGGTTGAAATTAATGTCATATGATAGGCAATAGCGACAAGTATAACGTATATTTCAGAATCAAAATAATTTAGGGGCTGACGGGTCTAACCACCGCCCCCCAAAAAAATTATGAATATAATAAAAACATATCAATCTGTGGCCGGTTGGATTTTTGTAGAAATATCGTTTATTTCTAATTTCTAAATTTTTTTCTATTATCTTTCCCAAACACTGCCATCCACCTTCGATTCTACTGTTATACCAGAAGCACACTCTTTCAACAACATGGATGTTATAAAAAAAAGTTAATTGTAATGATAATTTTGTCATAACGGGGAGGCAAATAGTAAGCATTAACTTGTTTTTCCAACAACTGATTAGCTTTAAACATGTTGAACTATTCTCGTGCACAATGGAACATTTGCGTATAGTAGGTGAGCAAAAAATCGGTTTAAAAAGTAAAATTACTGTATTGTGCAGTATGTTATTCGGAAAAATAATTGAAACCGACCCTGACAACATTCTATGGACATCAATAAGTCTCTAGTATTGGGATCTGTTTCAACTGGAGGTGGATACTCATCACTTAGGGAATTACTTTCACCTGCGATATTCCATGTATGGGTCCACATTTATTTATTAAAACAGAAGATATTTTAGCATCACACATTCACGAAGAAGCTTGGAAATTAATGGAATATGCCGGAAAAGAAGAAGCACGTTTAGCAATCGAAGAAGGAAATGTTGATTCGGATAATATACCAATGATAACAGTATTGCTGATGGATGGGTAAACGCTCATATAAAGTCAATTTCAATGCTTCATCTGGTGTGGTGTCATAGTGACAGCGAACTGAAAATTAATATTTTAGGCATTAGAAATAAATATTGTTGTGTATGCTCCCGTGCTAAGAGTACAAACTCCTTACCTCCACAACATAAATGCTTTAAAACTGGAATAAACCATCAACGGAATGGAAGCAGACATAATTCTAGAAGGATTCATGGAAGTATAGAAATGCATAATATAAAATATGCATACCTCGTTGGTGATGGTGATAGCAGTGTCACCAAAAGACTATTAGAAGCCCGACCGTATGGAAACCGTTAGTTAAAAATTGAATGCCGCAATCACTTGCTTCGAAATTATTGTAATAATTTAAAAAGTCTCGTAAAAAACAAAATTAGTTCGAAGAAAGTCACTGTTCCAACAAATCAGAAAAATACGTTGGATATCGGCATAAAGAGATTACGTACCGGTGTTACAAGTGCGGTTCAATTTGTTAATGAAAAATGTGATATTTTATATCATTCGGAAAAAATGCAGCATCTTCGAAAAGATATTTTAAATGGTCCTAATCATGTTTTTGGGGAACGTTGTTCAAAATACTTGTGTATTGAACTCAAAATATCAGAAAACGAGATAAACTGGATTGCTGAGATGAAGAATTTATTTAAAATATTTTTAAGGAGCTTCCCCGGATGATTAATCGGAGATTAATTAAATTTTTAGAAATCCATGAAGGCGAAGTTAAATTAAAACGAAGAGATAATTACTATTTTCAAAATCAAGGGCAACTAAAAATTATCAACAGAAAATATTGTTTTTATATAGTTTGGACGCCATCTGAGTGAAAAGTTGAAAAAATTATAAGAGATGACAATTTTTGGCAAGAAAACATGGAAAGCCAATTAACCAAATTTTTTTATAAATGCATACTTCCGGCATTAGTGGAGAGCCAATTAACCAAACTTTTTTATAAATGCATATTTTCGGAATTAGTAAATCCATAGTATCCAAAAAAATTACCCATAAAGGATTTAAGAAAACTACCACGATTATTACCTGTAGTTAAAGATTAAAGATACAGGTACATTTGCGTATTGTGTACAAATGTTAAACCAAAATTTTTTAGAATGTTTTTTTTCAGATTTGCTTTTTCGTATAATATTATGTTTTATTTTGTTACAATATAATTATGTAATCACTAATAATTTATTATTACAGCGATTATTGGTTATCAGATACATAATTCCTCCTTTCTTAAAATTAAGAATGTCCTAGTTTTTTTAGGAATTAAGTTTAATTCTCTCGCGTCTTTTTTTTAGATATTTTAATTATTGCCTTTTTCTTTATTAACTTAATCATAAATCTGTTTTCTGAACTTCACTAGAACACATATAAAAATAACAATAATTGCGATGATTTTATTAAGGTGACGGAGAAATGCACGTAGTCGATGATTGGTCGTTCCGAGTTGGTTTCTCCTCTATCCTTTCTAGGTCTTTTTCTAATTGTTTCAGATTTTTCAGGTGTTCCATTTTTAATTGCACCTCATAAAATCCTTTTAGATTTTTTGTATGAGAAATACAAAACCCCGTTTTTCAAAATTTTTTGAATTTTATTTTAATAAATATGCAACCAACATTACTTGTGAAAGAGTGACGCGCACGGTACACTCTCAAGTACAAATCACGGAATATTTCAGCAAATATGCTTGTTATGACTACCGACTAGGATAATAGCCTTTCTTTCTTCTTCCTAAATTTACCTGTACTATCCATTGGCGGAGTCTGTTTAGTTGAAGATCACAAAAGTACAAAAATTTGGATGTTTTTCTTCTGAAGTTTGGAACCTAGTCTGCAATTTTTTTGCAAAATTTATTTGGTTAAATTAGATACATATTATTCTTTTATATATTAGTGAATCATCTTGTAAAATATTAAATAATAATAATTTTTGTTTGTTTTAGATGAAATTGCAATTATAGACGAGATACAGATGATCCAAGATCCCGGGAGGGGCTGGGCTTGGACGCGGGCGTTATTAGGGGTTCAAGCAGATGAAATTCATTTATGCGGAGAGGAAGGTGCAGTCGATTTAGTCCAACAAATATGTGCAACAATGGACGAAACAGTTGAAATTAAGAAGTACGCACGTTTGACCACACTTAAGACTGAAGACACGGCTTTGGGTTTGTTTTCAAATTTATTGCTTTTTTGAGTGAAATCTTTATTTTATTTTTCAGGCAGTTTGAGGAATGTACAACCAGGAGATTGTGTAGTTTGTTTTAGTAAAAATGATATTTATCATGTATCGAAAGCTATCGAGGAGACAGGGAAAGAAGTGGCTGTGATTTATGGCAGTTTACCTCCAATACAAAACTACTGCAAGCTGCCAAATTTAATGATCCCGAAAGTAGTTGTAGTGTTCTTGTAGCCACTGATGCAATAGGAATGGGCTTAAATTTGTAAATTTTTGTTTAATCGAAATAAATTGTAGATATTAATTTTTTTCACGTTTTAGGAGCATAAGAAGAATTATTTTTTATTCGTTAATTAAACCTGTAGTGAATGAAAAAAATGAACTGGATATGAGCACCATATCTGTTTCACAAGCTCTACAAATTGCCGGCCGAGCTGGAAGGTATACAATTCCGATTTATTAAGAATTCTCTGTTCATTTGGTTTTGTTTTTGCTAGGTTTGGTACACAATGGGAGGAAGGTTTGGTAACAACTTATAGGGAAGTAGATTTGCCCATATTGAAAGATCTGTTAGCTCAAAAACCTGAACCAATAAAAAAGGCAGGTTTGCATCCAACAGCAGATCAGATCGAATTATATGCTTATCACCTGCCACATTCGACCCTCAGCAACTTGATGGTAATCAAATTAAGTTTATCAACTAGAAGCGAAACATAACATTTAAATTTTTAGGATATTTTTGTAAAATTATCCACGGTAGATGATTCCTTGTATTTTATGTGCAATACAGAGGATTTCAAAATTTTAGCAGAAGAAATTCAACATATTCCTTTACCTTTAAAAGCGAGATACATGTTTTGTTGTGCCCCAATTAACAGAAAATTGCTGTTTGCCCGCAAAATGTTTATAGAGGTAAATAGCCTTTTTTTTAATGTATTTGTTTAAAAATTGTACTTTTTAGTTTGCACAACGATACAGCAAATCTGAACCCATAACTTATAAGTGGTTGTGTGGAAAAGTTGGATGGCCTTTACAGCCACCCAAAACAATAGTAGATTTAATGGAATTAGAGGCTACATTTGATGTTCTCGATTTGTATTTGTGGTTAAGTTACCGTTTTGAAGACTTATTCCCAGAGCCTGATTTAGTGAGGGACATGGAAAGAAAATTAGACGTCATCATCGAATAACGAGGTTACTGAAGAATTCGGAAAACAGTTTGGCTCCCGATATGTCGACTATTTTTGAAGATGCCGAATTAAGTAATCGAAATGAAAATGAATCCCATGGTTCTGGGAAGAAGCGCATAACAGAACAGCTATTAGCTGAAAGATCTTTGACTCCAGAAATGCTACAAGAACTTAAGAAAGAATTTTATCAAGATTTGTTTAATGATGGCTCATCCAAAACTAGGAGAAAGTTCAGAAGGCTTACCAAAAAATAAGTAAAATATTAGTCAAATGTAAATTATGATGTAAATGATTAATAATTAAAAATTGTTTTTATAATTAAAATTTTTTTTATTGAAGTTTTTGTAACCTTATTTTTAAATTGACGTTTTACGGCGGTAAAACGAGCACCAATGAGAAGTTGTAGTGGGGTGGTTGTTTCTGAAGCTTTCGTTTGTAACCGCAGTGAACCGCATATCATTTCTACATCCCGTGTGTGGCAGTTGGCATCTTAGAAAAGATGCTCGGTGATTTGTGTTAAATTGGGCTTTTTTGTCCACCAATCTTTTGTAAATTAATTATTGGCGAAAATGTGTAAAATTAGTGTGTGTGTTTTAAGTGATTACATGAACTTCGACAATGTTGGAATTTGCAGCTGTTCGGATAGATCAACACGTGCATCGGTCAGCTGCGGGAGGTAAACTGGAAACAAAAGTAAGTGCATTTTTATATTTCTTATGCATGAAACTGATATTATAATTTGCGCAATTATTCCAAAATCGAATTTATATTTGATATAATAATTATTTAGATTTGCCCCTTAATGACTATAAATAACTTGAGCCAAAATGTCTTCGCATTCCTTTGCGTTATCTTTTTCTTTCTACATACAACTGATGAAGGATGAACAACATGACATAATGAACTGTTTGTTTTTAGAATTTTTACTGATATAGCAAACTAATTTTTATACTTGTTTACGCATAAATGCTTTAAAAATGATATGGGTTTTTTAAATAAAACAATGACCTATTTTTTGTGTGAAAAACACATGGAAAAAAAATTACTTATTTGATATTGGATGATTTATTTTTGATATATTTTATTATTGCACAATAATGCGTAAAACTATTTTGAATGATAAATTACTACTATAATTGTGTAAAAATAATTAGTGATGTACTTAAACCACAAAAACAATTACAAAAATAATATATTTTGACACATCAAATTTAAACGTAAATGGGTACATAATTGCATAAAAACGGAAAGCAATTTTTATTTTAAATTTTATTATCAAGGTAAAACAAAACAATAAACAAAGGTAAAAAATTATAAATGATTCAGAGAAAATACGAAAACAATCAACAATATACAGGGTAAGCAGAAATTTTTCGAGTGCGGCAGAATCGCCAACCAAAATAAAAGATAGATTAAATTGAAAAATACTATACAAATTAATATTACAATCCTTAATTTATACTTATTTATATTACGAATTTTATGAAATAATTATATTGTTTATCATAAAATATTGATAAAAATATTATTGGGAGATGTCTTTGGTTTATGATACTTGGACTTGATTAATAATACTTAATTAATGATATTTTGTCAATGATCCTTGGTTAATGATACTTGGTTAATGATACTTGGTTAATGATACTTGGTTAATGATACTTGGTTAATGATACTTGGTTAATGATACTTGGTTAATGATACTTGGTTAATGATACTTGGTTAATGATACTTGGTTAATGATACTTGGTTAATGATACTTGGTTAATGATACTTGGTTAATGATGTTTGGTTAATGATGTTTGGTAAATGATGTTTGGTTAATGATGTTTGGTAATGATGTTTGGTTAATGATGTTTGGTAATGATGTTTGGTAATGATGTTTGGTAATGATATTTGGTTAATGATATTTGGTTAATGATATTTGGTTAATGATACTTGGTAATGATATTTGGTTAATGATACTTGGTTAATGATACTTGGTTAATGATACTTGGTTAATGATACTTGGTTAATGATACTTGGTTAATGATACTTGGTTAATGATACTTGGTTAATGATACTTGGTTAATGATACTTGGTTAATGATACTTGGTTAATGATGTTTGGTTAATGATGTTGGGTTTAATGATGTTTGTAATGATTTTGGTTAATGATGTTTGGTTAATGATGTTTGGTAATGATGTTTGGTTTAATGATATTTGGTTAATGATCTTGGTTAATGATATTTGGTTAATGATTTTTGGGTTTAAATGATATTTGGTTAATGATATTTGGTTAATGATATTTGGTTAATATTTGGTTAATGATATTTGGGTTTAAATTGATATTTGGATAATGATACTTGGTTAATGATACTTGGTTAATGATACTTGGTTAATGATACTTGGTTAATGATACTTGGTTAATGATACTTGGTTAATGATACTTGGTTAATGATACTTGGTTAATGATACTTGGTTAATGATACTTGGTTAATGATACTTGGTTAATGATACTTGGTTAATGATACTTGGTTAATGATACTTGGTTAATGATACTTGGTTAATGATACTTGGTTAATGATACTTGGTTAATGATACTTGGTTAATGATACTTGGTTAATGATACTTGGTTAATGATACTTGGTTAATGATACTTGGTTAATGATACTTGGTTAATGATACTTGGTTAATGATACTTGGTTAATGATACTTGGTTAATGATACTTGGTTAATGATACTTGGTTAATGATACTTGGTTAATGATACTTGGTTAATGATACTTGGTTAATGATACTTGGTTAATGATACTTGGTTAATGATACTTGGTTAATGATACTTGGTTAATGATACTTGGTTAATGATACTTGGTTAATGATACTTGGTTAATGATACTTGGTTAATGATACTTGGTTAATGATACTTGGTTAATGATACTTGGTTAATGACGATTAAACAATATTTATTTTTAGCACGACGCCAATCGAATATTTCTAAATTTATAATTTTTCATATACGCATAAATGAGTAAATAAAAGCTTATTATAAAACTTTTTTGAGTTTTCCAATTAGTGCGTTAAAAATTTGAAATAATTTAAACTGGAATAAATTAATTATGAGACATTTTAAAATTATTTGTTTGATAAATGCCGAAGATGTATAAATAATATAAAGAACTTTTTGACTTCTGATTATATGAAATTTTTATGAACATGAACGAATCAACTATAATAATTTTTGAAATTTTTTTTTTTATTGCAAAAGGAGGCGTTCAAGTATTACGTAGGCTTAGGAGCAGCGGGGGGGGGGTCAATTTTTCTTACTTTTGCTGACAAATGACAAAAACATCATTTATTCTGGTTATCTGATTTTATTAAAACACTAATATTCCTTAGAAATAATTTAGTTTTTTAAATTTCGATATTTAACCCTTTAACGCAGAATATTTTTATAAAGGGATTACATACCTTGGTATAAAAATAAAAAAATTTTGGCGCAACTATTGAATATATAAAATACTTTTTATTTTATACATATACATAGTAGGTTTATGAATAATTTGAAATAATAATGAATAAAAACAGGGGTAGGAATGAGCTACTTTAATTATTAAAAGTTACTATTTTCACAAAAAGTTACTTCTGTTACTTTTTTCAAAAATACAATTAATTTCTGTTTTTTAAATTAAATTTCAAATATTAAAAAATGTATAAAAATTTATGAAGCTGGTAACACCTTTTAACAAAACTTTTTTGCAAATGATAAATTTTAGAGGGGGACAGTTTTTCTTTTTGAAAAACAGATGGCGCGACAATATAAAAACAAAAAAGCTACAAACAAATCAAAATATTGTTGTTATAGTCCTGAAATTCTACAATTAAATTTTATATTTAGTAAAGCATGTAATGATATAATTTTGTTAAAATTTTTATTACTTTTTGTCAGAAATTTTTGGAAATGTTTATCATAAGCTTAAACAAGTTCATTTTGTAAATAAATTATTGCTTAGGGGACGTCCATTAATTACGTGAGGTGTTTTTTTTTAAATTTGGATTCTCTCTTCCCCTTGGTAAATTTTGTAAGATGTGGTTGGACTCCCTTCTCTTCACGTGAGATTTACCCTGCAATTTTTACCACACCGGAGACCAATAATTTTTTAAAGTTAATCAGTTATAATAATGTAATTCTCTGAATTACAAAGTTTACGTGAGATTTTCGCCCTTAAAATTAGATATTTTCTCATTTTTTCTCTCAGACCCCAATTTTTAACTCACATAATGAATGGACGTCCTCTTATGTACATGGTTTATATGAATTTTATCCAGGTAAATTAATAAAAAGATTTTCACTTGCAAAATTTTTTTATTCGAATTTTATTGCTTTTCTATTGTCGCTCAACTTGTTGACGATATTTTTCCACTTTGAGAAAAATCCCAGTATTGTTAATCTTGATAGGTCAATTTGGGAAAATTCATTTTGAAGGGTCTGAAATTTTAAAATTCAAGTTGGGAGCTGAAATTTTGCAAGTCTACCTGCTACCTTCTCTAGAAGGAGGCAGCCGAGGGAACAGAAATTTTTAATTTATTTATTATTTAAAAGAGATGTACCACCTGCTTATAAAATTTTTTTATTAACTTAAATGTTATTATATAATTTTTTAAATTATAAAATAAATTTTATTTACAAGAACAAATACAATTTTCGGAGTTTTTGGTTACTTTTTTCTAGTGCGCAGATTGCTTTTTTTACTTTCTTTTGAAAAAATTTTTGTTTCGAGCCCTGTAAAAACAATTAAAAAATGCCGAAGATTATGCCATCAAGTAGGACTCTCTTTTGAAAACCTCTGCTGATGGTGTACTTGTTTTCTTTGTCAGGCATTGACTGAAAAATAAAAACTAATTTTTTATATAGCTAAGATGTAGCATAGGAAATTTTTTTGTCGAAATGGCAGCTGTTTGAAAAAAAATCTTTGATTTTTGTCTTAATTTTTTAATTTAAAAAGTTTGTAACTTACGAACGTAGCACCCAATCAAAAAAATCGTTTACTACATCTTAAACAATATTATATAGAATATGAGTTGTAAATTTTAACAAAATTGTTAAGTAGATCTCGAGATAATCTTGTACATCAATTTGAAAAAGTAGTTTCGATCTCATATATCCGTCATTTTTAAATTTTTTGAAATTTTTTCAATTTCAAATTTTTCATAAAGGTATCATACTATGTACATATGTTGTATAAAATATTTTAAAAGGTTTCAAGTTTAATGAAATTTGAAAAAAAAAATATATATTGATTTTAATTTATTTATTAATTAATTTTATTATAAAAAATTTTCCAATATAGTTTTTGATTTTAATTTTAATAGATTTTAATCCATTTCATACATTTAGGGATAGTTTAGCTGATGATATCTTGATAAGACGAAACCACTTTACGCAAAGGAGGTCCTAAACTTAAATGTGAGTTGGAAAATCTTCAAATTTCATTAGAATTGTAAAAAAATAAATTTTTTTTTCAGATTTTATTAAACTTGAAACCTTTTAAAATATTTTATACAACATATAATTTCAACAAGTAATAATAAACAGGGAATTTTAAATTTTTTGCACCAATGTCAGGGAAAACAATTTTGTTAAGGAAATATTTTAATTTCTATTTTCAGATATAATATTTTTAAATTTGAATTAATTTTTTTTAATTTTTAAATTTTTTTAAGTTGGTACATATCCTGATAATCAGACAACTCAAAATTAAAAAAAAAAGGTGTAGAAAAGGTGTTACTGTAGGCGATTATGATGAAATATTTGTTTGTTTTTAAAATTTTTGTCAGGGAAAACCTGGAAAAGTCGGAGAATTTGCTTTTAAAAATATAGTGGGAACCATGTATGATATGTACATGGTAGGTAATGTAACTCCTTAATTTATGGTACAAAACAATTTCCTTTCTTGCAGAAAATGATATCTAATTTTATTTTTAACTATTTTATTTAAAAAAATAAGCCAAGTAAACGAAATACGTCCAGTTATGTACATATTGCTATGTTCTTTTCGTTAATTTGTTTAAATAATTTTTTTTTTAGAAATATTGTAATTTTCGGCACTTCACTCACCTTTTACAAACTGTTTTTATTCACCTCGGCAAGCTCTCTGTTCCTTTCGATGTTTTAATAATTGCAACTTATTTAGATAATGAAATTTAAAATTTATTGAGTTAAAAATATAAAATGTTCTGTAATGTACAACACAAATTTGCATTAAACCCCGGGTAAATTGCACTGTTTACATCTCAGTATTTTGATGTTTCAGCAATTTATTCCACTGATAGATATTGGAAATGAATTATTTCATTTCCTGCAATTTTAAAAGATGCTGCTCCATTGAATTAAAAAATGGAAGAGAGGAAACGCTGTCAAATAGTTTATCTATGAAAATAATGACTTGGGCAGTTTGTGTTGCTTCTGATGGTAACTTGAGAATGGCTTTATCGGTTTCAGCAGTCGTTCCTAAATTATAGAAAACACATTAGTGAAAACTTATCTACTATATAAAAATGTTTAATTCGTACCCGATTTAGCCATATGATTAATGGTAGCAGCAATTGTGTGGCTCAACACTTTAGTGCAACACGAAACCTTTATTTTTTTTTAATTTTGTGGATGAACGTGATTTATCATTTATTTTTGGCATCGCACTAAATTCACCACATACATCATCTATTAAATATGCATTATAAATATGATCCCACTTCATATCCAACTCCATGGTGGAAGCCAATTCATCTAAAGATGTACTCATAAATCTAAAAGAATCTATAAATTATAATTTATAATTGGAAATTATAATTGAAGTCCTCGAGCCTTTGTACACCAATTTATATTTCTTTGGTTGGAAATTCCCTAAATTTTCTTTTATGATGTCAACACATCTGCTTGGTAAAAATACAACACAGTCTTCTAAAGTCACCTTCGGAACTTCTCCAAAAGCACTATTAACAATTTCCAAGTTTTCGATTATATAGGCTAGATCTGGTGTTAGATCCTTCAGCTTTTTTGTCTCAAATGTCGCAAATTTATTAATAGCACTTAGATTCACTGAAAATTTAATATAACTAATTATATGTAATATTAGATAAATTAAAAATTATATAACTTACTTTTGAAATATTTTATTGGAATAACTCACTATCACTTGAAAAAAGTGAAAAAAGAAAGCTTCAGTAGTAGAAAGAGTTAATCGAACGCTTAAAAATTTAATGTGGAAGGAATTTAGTTATCGCGGAAACTATCGATGGATCGATATATTACAAAAACTGGTGGATGTATATAATTCGACTAAACATTCAACAACCGGATTAAAACCAAATAATGTAACCAAGAAGAATGAGAAATTACTTTTAAAAACGATATACAATCATCCAAAAGTTGTGGATCCGAAAAAACCTAAATTTAAAATCGGAGATAGCGTTAGAATAAGCAAATATCGACACGCGTTCTCGAAAGGATACACCCCCTCCTGGTCCAACGAAATAATATTTAAAATTTCTAAAATTAAAGTGACTTTACCAAGAACTTATCTTCTTACTGGTATTAACAATGAGGAAATTAAGGGTGGATTTTATGAACAAGAATTGCAAAAAGTTAAACATCTTGATGTTTGCTTAGTGGAAAAGATTCTAAAAAAACAGAAATATTTGTTAAATGGTTAGGTTTAGATAATAGTCACAATTCGTGGATAAACAGAAATGAAATTGTATAATGCTAACATCTTGTTAAGATTTTTTTATAAAAAAAACTGGAAATACTTAATTTTTTATTTATTTACTATAGTAACTAATATTTACAATAATCGTTTTAAATTTTTACAAATTTAAACCATTCGGTCACCCCAATTAGTGATGACATTTTGAACTACCTCGGCGCCAATTTCACTCAAAACAGTCGTAATGTTGTTTTTCAAAGCTGGAATTGTCTCTGGATTTTTCGCATAACATCGGTCTTGAACGGCACCCCACAGGAAGAAGTCCAGCGGTGTCAAATCGCAGCTACGCGCAGGCCAATTGACATCTCCTGAACGGCTGATTATGCGGTTGTCAAACTTGGTGCGCAGAAGGTCGATCGTAAGTCGGCTTGTATGGCATGTGGCGCCATCTTGTTGAAACCAAAGGTCGTCCACATTCATAGCGTTGATTTTAGGCCATAAAAAAGCCATTAAAGACGGTAACGGCGTTGCCAGCATCATTTTCGAAGAAAAATGGGCCAATTATGCCACCACTCCGAAATCCACACCAAACTGTGACTCTTTGAGGATGCATTGGTCTCTCTCGATTGCATGTGGCTGTTCCGAACCCCAAATCCGACAGTTTTGCTTGTTCACATATCCGCCGAGATGGAAATGCGCTTCGTCCGAAAAGATGATTTTTCGACCAAAATCGACGTCATTATTGAGCTGGTCTATGGCCCACACAGCGAACTGATATCGAAGCGGATGGTCATTTGCTTTCAACTCCTGAGTCATCTGGATCTTGTAGGCGACTAATCCGAGGTCTTTGTGCAGTATTCTCCCAGGCTGGTGCGACTAATGCTCAGTTGCTGCGATCGGTGTCGAGTTGAGGTCGTCGGATTCTGTCTCACACTTTGGGCCACAGCCTCTATATTCTCGGGTGTGCGCACTGTCCGAGCTCTGGGACCACTTCTGTCATCCACTAACATCCCTTTCTCACGAACTTTTTTCACCAATTTGCGTATAGCGCCTTCGGTGGGTGCTTTATCACGACCCATATTTCTTTTCAAAATTCGCACAGTTTCGGCGACACAGCACTGACTTTGAAAATAAGTTTTTAAAATTTCAAAACGTTCTTCAAGAGAAAACATGTTGTTTCATGCCGCGGACGGTATGACTAATGAACTGTAAAAATTTCGGGTCTGTAGCTCGTTTGCCGTTGTCATACGACGAAATTCAAAAACGTACTAACAGATGGTCCACCCTTTACTATTGATATATTTTATTTTTTGTTGCTTTTTCTTATCAATATCGGAATATTTTTTTTTGCCAATTCGGCGATTAGTTTATCACTAAAATTATAAAAAATTTTGCTTCTTTTTTCTGGCTTTTCGCCAATCTATCATCAAATACGGCAGCATCGAACTTCTCATCCGCATCATTGACTTTTTTCTTTTGCTCATCTTCCACCACAAGTTGTTACGGGATAATTTAGTCGGCGCACACACCTGTAACAAAAAGCCTAAAAGTGCCGAACTAAGCTCCGCCGCGAGGTCGGGGTTAGACAAAAAAAGAATTTTGAAATGTGTGCGCCCAAAAAGGTCGAAATCGTGCTGGTCTACGATATGGAAAATGAAAAGGGCGCCACTGGCACGTCTTAGGGTTAACGTTGTTAAACAATTCCGTGCGCCAGACCGGAAAAATACCCTTAAAAAATGAAATGCTTAAAATTGTCCACCTGCGTCTTACCTTGGTAAAGCGTAATTCTTTCGCACAGCTTCACAAACTAGGATCTGCAAAAGAGCACAAAAGAAAGCAAACACAGGTTTGGTAAACAACAATATAATGCTGGCAAAACATAAACACAACAACAATAGGTTGTAACATTCACAATACATAAACTCAAATTGATGGTGGAGTGCACTCGCCTTAAAATTTAAACTTATCTAAAAATAAAACTTATTTAAGGTATTGACAGTAAACAGGTGATTACTAATCACAACAAATGTTAATGTTTTGGAAACTTAAGGTTATTTAAAATATTGACAGTAAACATATGATCACAAACCACAACAAATGTTCATGCTTTTGGCCGACGACCGCAGATGGCGTTCGTGGTCACTTTTATAATTAAATGACGGAAGGTGTATCAAAATTTGACCGACAAAATGGCGACGTAGCACTTTAAAAATATAACAGCGATCATTGCACTTCGCTGTGCCGAAGTTGTGAGATTAATCGATAGTAAATAACTAACCTTAATTATTGCGATCCAGCTGTTGCGATCGAATTTGCTTTACCCTGGCGACTGTGGTGGAAATCAGCTGTGATGATTTTGGACGGGGTTATCGACTTGTAAAAATTTGTAGAGACGTTGAATAAATTTGGTACCTTCGCTGAACACGGTGATGAAGTGGTTTTTCCCCAATTGCGGGTTTGTTCCCAAACACGGAACGACACAGAACGATTGGTGTGCAACATAAATTTTCTCCAAAACGCGGGTAAACAGGTGTATTAGCATAATACATACGGTAATTCAATAAAACGACACTTAAAACTTGTTGGCACTCGTATCTTATAAACAAAATGACTTCACCGGTCAACTCTACCAAAAACTAACTGACAAGTCAGCTGTCCCAAAAATTACGAGTTCTCTCGTTGATGGTTACTATTCGATCCTGATATTTTTCGAGAGAAGGGGCTAGCATTCGCACGCTCGTGGCCAATCGGGTGGCAGCTGTAAGTACATCTGCCTAACGAACACGTTTCAGCTTGCACGAAGCTGCTGAAGGTTGTCTAGAAAACGGCACGTGGCTAGATAAAACTTCAAATATGAACGTAAAACTTTCTTCACGGAATAAAAATTGAGCGACCATGAAATTTAAAATATTCAACTGACATTAAGCTAACTAACTGAATTAATCTGAAATTTTAAAACTTCTTGAGTTTTTGACTAAACTTTTATTAAATTTTTATTAGGGGCACCGTGCATTACCATGAGGAAATGAAATCACGTGACAAAGTGGCTTCTCCATATCATCACTGATGTTTTTCTGTTGATCATCATCCATCAAATATATCTTCTTCAGATCATCACAGCCACTCTCCACTTGTTCCTCCACCACAAAGAACTTATTCATCTCATTACTGCCATTTCTCTCTTGTTCCTCCACCACAAATAACTTATTCATCTCATCACTAACATATTTTTCAAAATCAAACTTATCGCCTTTCACCATAACTGTAAAAAATATATATTTAGTGCAAATAACAATATTAGAGCAATATTTTACTACCTTCCACACCATCCTCCAATAGATTCCTTAAGAGGAATCCACACCGAGAGAGTGTCGGATTACCGAAAATGTCGGATTACCAAAAATGTCATATTACATATCAAAGATGTTTCATTCTTAATGCGTTTGAACACAATGAAGTTAAAAAAAAAGGAAGAAACAGTAAAGGTACATGTAATTTATTAATACCAGGATACAAAATGACAGTATGTACATGTAAGTTTTTAAAAGAACACTGCAATATACAGCCAATATGCAAGTTCTTGTATTAGTAATTGTTTTTCAATCAATAAATAATGGTCCAATAATTGTATCACCAAGTATACCAGCCCACACGTTTACCTTCTGCGGCCACTGTGTATGTCCATCAGTAAACACATAAGGATTTTCATCACACCAATATCGACAGTTGTGTTTATTGACAAATCCATTTAAAAAAAAAGGTTGACTCATCAGAAAAACAAGTCGATTTCAATAAATGTGGATGTGTAGTTAATAATTGAAGCATTTCTTCACTAAACTCCACTCGTCTGTCTGGATCATCCTCGGTCAAAGTTTGATGAATCTGCATTTTATATGGGTGAAATTTATGCAATTTTAGCGCCTTATGAACAGTGCCCACTGATAGACTATTTTAGAAGATAAAAAATTTTTGCACACTACCGCCGTATGCTTCGGATCATTATCACGCATAAAAGTGAAATTAGGGCCAATTAATCGCAACCCCGACGACTTTTCATTACCCTTCTACGTTTACTTCTAAACCACAATTTTCTTTCATGCTAGCAACAATTTGTAGTAGTGCATCGCCCCTTGCGTGCTTGTTTTTGTAGAGCTTGTTTTTGGGATCATATAAAGAAGGATAACCCTCAAAAACACTTATTAAATACTGCATAGCAGCCCTCGACCAATCGATCTAAATTAGGTTAACATCAATTAATACCAAACTTTACATATTATACATATACATACTTGTTTTCCATATTAGAAGTAATTATTAAGTTAATATAATTATTAAATTAATATAATTTATTAAGTTGGTATAATTTATTAAGTTAATATAATCACAGAAAATATAATCACTGAATAACTTGCAATAACCTACAAATTTATAGGCAAGTCTGCCAACTAAATATTTAAAAAGGCGGTTTATTTAAAAAAATCACGCACAAAGTCATGGCAAAATAGAAACAGTTCTATTCTGAAAATCTGCAAGATTTAGCTATGACTTTGCTTATTATTTAGCCATGACTTCTAATAATACCAGAAATCATATAGTGTGAACTCGAAAAAGTTTCTCACATGACTTATCATGCGAGAAAGCAGATGGTGTGAACAGGCTTTTAAACCACCAGCACCTGTCGACGTTTATCAATTTTTGCGTTATTATAAGAATTCTTTAAATTTTTTACTTTATATTTCATGAGACATCAATCTACCTCAATTGGATGTTCTTTTAAATTTTTTTTTTATAAAACAAGCAATATCAAGATTTGCTGTCGTAATAACAATTGCTTCAACTTTGCTTTTGTTTAATTTTATCCCTAAGGCAAGAATAGGGAACCTTTGCCTCGTTAAATAACTGTTCAGCCTCGGTTTCTGCATTACTCAATGGTGTAATTAAATATGATTTAATACCATAACCAGCATCACCTACTATTAAATGATCACCAATTAAACCGTTTTCAAACTTAGCTCTAATTGTGGAATTATTGAAAATAGTCAAGTCATGACTGGCCATCTACAAACTAGATTCTGTATTCTAAATTTTGCATCGCAAATTGCTTGGACGTTTATCGAAAAGAAGCTTTTACGATTTCTGTAAATTTCTGCATCATTTCCCTCTGGAGATTGTATCTTTACATGAGTACAGTCTATCGCTCCTATGCAACGAGGAAATTTGCAGATTTAAACCCTGTATAAACCCAGTTTAACGCTTAAAATCGCAGTGAACATAGCAAATAAATGACTAAACCTGGTTTAACCCAAAACTTGGTTTAAACGGTTGTTACACTCGTACTATACATGTGGGCCTAAAACATAAATGAAATAAACAAAATATAACTTATTATCCAACAACTTACGTCAAACTTGTCTCTATTATTTTTTAAAAAAGTAAACAGGTTGTTAATTTCGGACTCGTTCCATTTTTTATAAGGTCCACTTTTTTTTATCCGTGTTGTTTTGATCTATAAATTACATTTTTATGTATAAACAGAATTATTTACGTAGGTGTATACTTACTTTTTCATCATTCACTAATATTTACTGTTCTCCAAAATTTATTTAAAATACTCAAAAAAAGTATTTTATCCACAATACTCATTTATTACACCAGCGTTTACACACACCTCACTTTAAATAAGCTGTGAGGACGTCGCCATATTGGTTTAAATTTACCGAACTAGAAAAACACGTTCGGGGGTTTATTACGAATACACACCAAGGTATATACACCAATACATACTACAAGTAGTATTCGCTCTTATTTCGATTTCTTCTTATGGGAGATTACTATACAATCAAATACCCTCTAGTAAACTTGGTAAATTTACCACGCAATATACCAGAGAGTGTGAATACCGTAAATCCACCCACAAAAAAATGGGTGGTAGAAATTTGAATATCACACTGACGACATTAAAAAATATCAAAACATGATAAAAAGCTCACTTCACACGACGCTTGTTTTGCTGATAGATTGCTTGCTTGTTTTGCTGCTGGTTTTCTAACAGATTTTCTCAGCGTGTTGCTTCTCAGCTTCACACGGGCTTGTGGTTTCAATGCGCTCGCAGTTTTGCGACAACATTGCCAGAATGACGGTTTGTAAAAATGGACGCGGTTGTAATGAACTTTTCCGATTCCTAGCCACAGGCAATACATTTCAAGACCTCAGCTACTCTACTCGCATTGGTTCTTCCACAATTTCGAATATTTTTTAATGTTAAATTTGGGACGTAATAATAAAAGTACTTTCCCCATCAACGTCTTATTACCACAAGCTTGGTTTATATATCTAAAAATGTGTCCATTTATAAACACATGGTTTTAATTATTGGTAAAATGTTACTACTTACATTATCGTTGCCTATTCCGTTTTATGTGAAGCTCTAACTTTCGAGTGTTCAATATTAAACTGATTTCTCAGGTTGTGGAATTTTGCATAGCATTCTTTCACAGCAGTCGTTGGTCTTAGTTGTACTACAGCTTCGTATACACGTGCAAGAGCTTCAGCTCGAAGAAGTTTGTTGTGATCATTTTGCAAGGGCGTTGCATATAAACACGTTTCATTTTTACACAGTTCAATTACGGTCTCTATTTGTTGGGACGCCCACTTTTCAGATTTGCACTGCACATTTTTAAAGAACTCGACATAAAAATACAATGTTCATCAAAGTAAAAATCTCTAAAATTTACTCGACATTTGCCATTTTAAGGAGAACACCGGTTCCATCTAGCAATCTATCAGCAAAACAGGCGTCGTGTGATGTGAGCTTAAACTCTAAAACACCATTTACATGAAGTGTTGCCTAATAATGAAAATTGGATATGATTTGAATATATTAATTGGCTTAAAATAATAAAAAGCTTATTAATGTCTTATTTCCTCTTTTTTGATTGGGAAAATAAGTTTGTTTTTCTATTTTTCTTTTAATATAGAATTGAATTGGATAATAGACATAATACATACCTGAATAAACAAGAATGAAATAGTATAATGTTGACAGTTTACTAAAAAAGTTTTATTTACTCAAAAATAAAGCTTTTAACTGTACAATAATATTTTTTTTCGCTCTATTTTTTTGATTTACAGCGATCTACTATGTGAATATAATTCATTTTTATATTTAATAATTGATTTTTAATATGAAGTGTAATGTTCATTTCCAAATCGATAGCTTCAAAGATGGGGTGAACAGAAATGTGACTCCACAACATTTTTGTATTTTTTAACTTGAAGAACCATACTTTGTTTCTATATTTATCGATTACCTATGTTATTAGTGATGCCAAGTTGAGCAACTGTATATGAACATTTAACTTCAACTGTTTCACTAATTATTCCATTTGGAGAAGCAACCAAAAATCCATTTTGAACATCAACGTATAAACTTGCAGAAGAAACAAATTTTACAGTCAATTCTTGGAATTTACTTATTGCTACAACTTCATTCAGTTTTCCATAATCCATTGCCACCGTGCATGTGAAAGCTATTGGTTTATATCTTCTTTTGCTCATTAAGCAAGACTGTAAGACGTATAATAAATTTATTTGTCGCGTCTTGAATTTCCTCAGATGATAGATTAATTTCTGCAATATTGGCGCCATAATCTTTTTCGACAACTTTAACTTAATCACTGGCAGCAAATTTTAGTCTTTTAACGTGTCTAGGTTTTTCCTGTCTCTGTGTTTGTTGGATCATGTACTTCTTCAAAACATGCCAATTAAAAATAAGTAATTAATAAATGGGCTCTAACTTGAAAACTATTTCGTGGAATAAGGTTGAGCCGCTTTCCCATATTGAAAAGTGCCAAAATACTCATAAAAAGTTCTGCACGATTATTCGTTTCGTTATCTATTAATTGACGACCTTTGCTAATAACCATATTCAATGCAGCATAAATATGATGATGTAATCCAGAAATAATCAATACTTTTGTTTGAATTAGAATAATGCCATAATCTACCTTATTGGCATTATTCTTTTGCCACGTAGAGCTTTGAGATTTATAGTAAGCCTTCGTAAGGCCGAAGACCGACACATCTAGGGGCTACAACTTATTCATGCAGTGTGGAGGGAACGAAAGGATGTGTACTCCATTTGCATCCGCCATATCTAGTACATCTACGGATAAATGGAAAGTGTGGTTGTCCATCAATAATAGAACTGGCGACTCAGTCGATGGTTTGACATATTTTATGAAATGGCGAATATAACGAACAAACTCTGGCTGGCACTTCCATACAGAATCATTCGCGAAGCCGACCGTTCCAGTTGATACATTGTCCAGAAAGGCCGAATGCATGTTCTTGCTTGGAAACATAAAGAATGGAGGATTTGAATTTCCACCCGCACTAACAGTAAGTGCCACAGACCTATTTTTTGCTCTTTTTTATTGGGAAAATAAGATTGTTTTTCTAATTTTTCTTTTAATATAGAAATTGGATTGGATAATACACAATACATACCTGAATAAACAAGAATGAAATAGTATAATGTTTAACAGTTTACTAAAAAGGTTTTTTTAATAAAGAATACTAGTTCGATACTAGTTTCGCGACAGCATTGACAGAGTGACAGTTTGTAAAAATGGACGCTGTTATAATGAAAATGTAATTATAATGGACTCTTCCGATTCCTAGCCACAGGCAATACATTTCAAGACCTCAGTCAGATATTTCGTCCGTAAAATCGCTATTTGAAGATAGATCGTTGTCGTTGTCTTGATTTAATTCTGGGAGTTCCCAAAATTAATTTGGAAAACTTGTATCCCATTTTCATAAATATTTAATTTTTGAATTGGTATGTGACACACTGGACACATACTCGATTAAAAAATTAAATGTATCATCAAGCACGAATAGCACCCTCGGTGCTCGCAGTTTTCAGATTTTCCTACCATAAGTGGTAGGAAATCATTGCACAACACGCACAAATTATTATTTTCACTAAAATACAGTTGTGTCGTAGTCACCTCCAAAATTTCGTTGTCACCTCCGTTTTTGGAAGTCACTACGTTTCTCCATGTTTTTTTACAAATTTAGGGTGTAGGGGTCCCAACGGTTCGTTTGTGCAATTTTAACTCAGAGGTGACAATGTCCTTCTGTATCTACAAAACAATCTTTTAGTTCAAGAATATACCACGGCGCTGTCGTCGCTTATATACATTAGAAACACGCCATGCGTAGAGCCCTCCGTTATTTAAAAGGCGTTATCTCACTTCCGAAAAGCGGCAACGTCGCAACTAAGCGTAAAGTTAAACCTAATGCAAACTTGCCAAAGCATCAATTTAATAATAAAACCTTTAAAAGCAAAACATATTTATTTCTAACTCATACATACATAAAGTACATACATAATTTTATTTCTGTTTATTTAATCTAATCAGATGTTGTAACTTGGACCTTAAAGTTATTACAGGCCTTTTCAAGTTATGGCGTTCTAAAAAATTTTGCATAACAGCCCCAGGGGGGTATTTTCCTTTTTTAATAAAATTTTTGAATTCTTTATCTATTAATGTGATTTCTGCTTTGGTCCATCCTTTAAAAAATTATAAAATTAAAAATTGTATATCACATCGTAAGCTTATTTACCTTGTTTTTGACCTGGTTTATTAGCCTTTGTTTTTTCCTTTTTTTTGTGTGTGCCTTCAGCCCCACTGTCTTCAGGATTGGTCTCATCGCTTTCATCTGAATTTGGTTTCATTTTAGCTGATTTTTCTGGGAAAATTTAAAGTAATATTTATCTTAATATTAAATATGTTCCAAAATATTACTTTTTGAGTAGCATTGCTTTCCTAATTCTTCTTGTACGTTATTTACCTCCAATTCGTCATCTTTTAATAGAGTATCATTATCGTTAGATAACTCCCCGTATTCGTTTCGATTGTAACTAGAGCAATTAACATTATTTCTCTCACAGTACAAGGAAACATTAGCTTCTTCGTCTATAAAATAAAACGAGTATATTTTGGTCTTTATTTTACGAATCAATTGATCAAATTTCATTACGTAAGAATGTAAGTAAGGGAAAAAGATGTCAACAATTCTTTTATAGATTTTTCAATAATTAAATACATTTCTCCAATCTTTCGTCTATTTAAAGTAATTAATATTATAGGTAGAATAGTTTTGCAGGTCTCAGTAGTGCATGGATTTGAAAAAATTAGTGATATTATTTCTACATACCATTGTTATCTTCTTCAACTGCATCGACATCTATGTTAATCTCAGCCAAAGATTTTCCCTTATATTCAATAGGTACCGAGCCCCTTTCCATCATTAAAAGTAGTTTCGAAACTTTAGCAGTTTGGTAAATATCTACCGGTAATCTGAAAATTATAAATATTTGAAGTTGAGAATATATTTGTTTGCAATACTTTTACGCTAACGACTTACGCGTAAAATTCTTCGTGGGTTTTTTCAGTATGTCCCATGAAATTTGCAAATTGCTTTGTCTCGTCTTTAGTTAAATTTAGAATTTGCATTACGGTTGCAATATGTTTTCGCAATTTGTTACTCGAAATGGCCTCAGGTTGTTCTAATTTTATCTTTTTACAAAGAGCAGTAACGCTTGGCCGTTGTTGACTTGCATTATCTAATGCGGGTGTCATATTGTTATACACTGATATTGTATTATTTAATTGATAAGGTTTAAAACGATTATTTTGAGAAAATGCACAAGTTTTTTCTTTACGGGAGGTTTTATTTGTTTCCTCGTACTCGAATTCAATATCACTATCAGACATTAGTAGCAATAATAGAAATAATAAAAATAAAGTAAAATGAGAAGGTTTCAATACTTACAGTGATAGTAGAAGGATCGTTGTCATTCTTTGATTCACTTTTGTTCCAGGCGACTTCTTGCTCAACGTGAGCTGAAATTTTCTTTTCCTTCCGGTTCGTGGATAATTTCTAAGGTGTTGAAACACTCCGGCTTCTGATTCATTCTTGGTCGTCACAATAGGTGATGTAGAAGTTATTTTTCTTGATCGTCTTGTAGTTGCCAAATAAGTGGTTCCAGAATACGTGAAACTATCCTGTTCGCAGCGCCAGTCAAATACCAAACGCACAAGTTGGTGTTAAACAAAAGATTTATTCAATTTAAAACAAACAACAAGTTGTATAAAGAAATCTAAACTAGTTACAATTATGTTTGTACCCCTCTTTAATACATTTTGTTTTAGATGATTAGCTAATTACATTTTCATAAATGCATTGTTATCGTATGATAACAATTTCAAAGTTTAAAGTTGACAAATTATTTTTCACATAATTATATATATCAAAACCACTATCTTCCCAATCGGTTTCCAGCGCTAAGACCATTTGTTCAAACTCTCCGTCAGATATTTCGTCCGTAAAATTGCTATTTGAAGATAGATCGTTGTCGTTGTATTGATTTAATTCTGGGAGTTCCCCAAAATTAATTTGGAAACTTGTATCCCATTTTCATAAATATTTAATTTTTGAATCGGTATGTGACACACTGGACACATACTCGATTAAAAAATTAAATGTATCATCAAGCACGAATAGCATCCTCGGTGCTCGCAGTTTTCAGATTTTCCTACTATAAGTGGTAGGAAATCATTGCACAACACGCACAAATTATTATTTTCCATACTGATGATAGTTACTAACTTAAAATTTTTTGTTGGTTTATATATAATTATATCAAACACTATATTTGATAATAAAAAAATATTTATTTAGACGAGAATTAGAATTACAAGTTATTACAACATAAAGAAATCTAAGACTGACTTAACAATTGAGTTGTTGGGGTATTTATACAATCTAATAAAATGTTAGTATTTGGAAAGTAGTGCTAAGGGTTAATTGTTCTTTGAAATGTGTTTAGGGTAATTACATTTTAAAGGTTACATAGATAACACTATTATTAATTTAACAATTTCTTATCTATTAAAAATATTATTAAGTGATAGTTGTTTATCAGTTACATAATTCCTCCTTTCTTAAAATTAAAGAACGTCCTCGTTCTTTTTAGGAATCAAGTTGAATTCCACCGCGTCTTCTTTAGTTATTTCAATTATGTCCTTTTCTTTAATAACTTGTCATAAATTTGTTTTCTGCACTTCACTAAAATACATGTAAAAATAACAACAATTATGATAATTATTAAAGTGATGGAGAAATGTACGTAGTGGACGATTGGTTGTTCCGTGGTTGGTTTCTCTTCTATTCTTTTTAAGTCCTTTTCTAATTGTTCCAGATTTTTCAAGTGCTCCATTTTTAATTGCACCTCATAAAATCCATTTAGGTTTTCTTGTTGCACTTTTGGTGGTGTGACCGAAAAGTTGGTGAACTTTAAATTAATAATTTGGTCGTGAATTATGACAGAGCAGTTGGATTGCAGAAAGTTCGTTTTTTGTAACCTATATTTGTTCACTTTGTAATTACAATTTTCAATTACTTCTTCCGGTGGGTCAAAACTGGTGATTATTCCTGTTCTTAGTACCGCAAAGATGCTGTGTTTGCTTGTAGTTACTGCTATCGTGCACTTTTCAATATTTTTGAGGTTGCATAAGGTGTCAACTGGATTGCGGCAAACGGTTTGCTTTATTCCGTGAACACAGTCTTTTAGCCATTTTTCATTTCCTTTTTCTTGCCGGTGGTAATGAGTAGGTGGTACGAGAATTCGAGAGTGCGAATTTGGTAAAGGGTAAATCTTCGATAAGGTGTATGAAGTAGGATTGGAATTTTTAATATCATTACTATTGTATTGTTTAAAATCATTAATGTAAATTTTGAGAAGTCTAATAGTTCGAAAAGGTGTGTATTATTAATGAACAACAGGTGATCCTTGGTGTAAATTTTGATAAGAATATTATGAATTTCTTTTAATTCTGAAGTGGTTATTAATTCAATGTTAGGGGTTTCTAATCTAGCTAGGTTAATGGTTCTTTGTAAAATTTTAATGTGTTGATGGTAATTTAAAATATTGTTTAATTGAAGATTGATTACTTGACTGGTATCTATCATTTCTGTCGCGGATTTGAATGCATTAACTGTTTCATTTTGAAATTTGTTTAATTTTATTAAATCTTCTTCATAACGTTCTGTGATATGTTTAGCAAAAGTTGTGAATTTTGAATTTTCCGATGTTCCGAAGATTTTTTGATTAGAAAAAGGGTGTTCTAGGTTTTTATTAATGTTCTGAAGGTCGTCGTCATCCAAATTTCCTGAGATAAACTTGGACCAATTTGGAAGTCATGCAATCGTGACATTGCAATATATATATCAAAACCACTATCTTCCCAATCGGTTTCCAGCGCTAAGACCATTTGTTCAAACTCTCCGTCAGATATTTCGTCCGTAAAATTGCTATTTGAAGATAGATCGTTGTCGTTGTATTGATTTAATTCTGGGAGTTCCCCCAAAATTAATTTGGAAACTTGTATCCCATTTTCATAAATATTTAATTTTTGAATCGGTATGTGACACACTGGACACATACTCGATTAAAAAATTAAATGTATCATCAAGCACGAATAGCATCCTCGGTGCTCGCAGTTTTCAGATTTTCCTACTATAAGTGGTAGGAAATCATTGCACAACACGCACAAATTATTATTTTCCATACTGATGATGATAGTTACTAACTTAAAAAATTTTGTTGGTTTATATATATATTGACATGTGACCTTCAATTTCAAAAAAAAATTAAAATTAAAATAAATTAAAAATAAATAATCTTGCCGATTTTCATATTTACATAATTTCAATTCAAATCTTCAGTTACGATACAAATGTCGATCTTCCAACAAATTTTCTAATTATTCTAATCATGAATAAACCTAAAAACAAAATTTAAATGAATAATAAATTACACAAATTATTACAAGTAAAACAAAACTTTTGAAAACCACAGTTTTTTGCAATAGATTGCCATTTCTGGAGATGGCTCTTGCAATTCCGAGGCTATATGATTTCCATACGAAGCATATTTTCCAACAGTTTGGGTTTGGTTTGCATTATTTCCTTGCAGGGAATTTGCAATGATTTCTAATACTTCATCAGAACGATCAGTCTTTTTCTTCTTTTTTTTTGAAAAGGTTTGTGAAATTGTTTCAGAAGCTGAAGCACTAGAATTTGCTGGTGAAAATACTTCGTGAACTTCGTTTATATTTTCGACGTTGTTATCTTCATTGATCATAACTACACCTTCTTCGCTCTGAAATACATATGATTATAATATACTTTTTGTCATTACAGTTTCCACAAACAGAAAAAGAATGGAATGTAATTGCAAGTCAACTTGAAAGAAAATGGAAGTTTCCAAATTGTTTGGAAACTGCCATGTGTTATAAAATCAGTTTAAGTTGAGACATCTACCTGTTTACAACGTCAGCATCATGACTCATCTAAGTATATTATTATTAATATTTCTGTGTGCTCTTCTCTTTACCAGAACTATGCGATTAACATTCTCCCGTGCAGTAATGTTGTAGATGATCAAATTATTGCAAATGCTAGAAATGTATTAGAAGATGCAACTCCATCAGGTTACTTACTAACTGGTTTAACACCTTCCGTTGAATTAGGTAGAAACCCTTATCGTAGAAGCGCCACTTTTACAAGAAATGATAATTTCTACGATGGCGGATGTAGACTTTTAAGAAAATGTCAATTAGAATTTAATAGATTATGCCCTCAGGGGAGTCGTATAAATTCTGTTAAATTTATAAGTGTTCCTGCTGATCAGCATTTCCAAGTAGAATATTTGGTAAACTGTTTGTGCGGTCGAGATAGGAGAAAGCGTAATGTTATTCCTTTAGAACAAAAAACTATAGTATGCATCAATGGTACTCGTACACCTGAACCTGATTTATGTTATCAAACTATAGAAGAATAAGAAGAAAATCCTAATATTGTTTGGAATGATAGCAACTATTACCGATACAATTTTAATAGATATCGTTATTTTGGATAAACCTTGATGTCTAGATACTTTTAGTTGTCAAATCAAAAAATGTTATTTTCGAGTTATTTATTTTGATAATACTCAATATTCTAAACCATTTTATAATTTTAATCAATAAAGATAATAATAATATGTAATTATTTGATACAATACATTTTTTAGTTTTAAACAACAACAATAATAATAATAATGGTTGGAACTAATTTCTCAATTCTATATGTGAGATTTAAAATAGTAATAATAATTCCAACCATATTTTACATATTATTTATAAACATCATTTGCATATCTCGATCGATTATATCAGGTTGAAAAGCTATTATCTCTCGTAAACAATATTCATTTTCACTACTATAATCGCCTGCACAATCTAACAAATATTCAATATTTTCAATATAATTTTTTCCCCAATTGAACTGATGCGCTTAGCGTATCATTATAAAAAGTTTTAAAATCTTGTAATTTTAAATTTTTAATTCGAGTGTTAATAACATTTACAACACTAAAAACTTTATTCATCGTTTCTTGTCCTAAATACAGACAACAACTACCATTACCAATCTTTAATAGACGTCGATTATTAATTGCACCACATTCAATACTCAAGCTTGATATGGATATTGACTTCATATTTTTACCTCCAAAATAAAAATTTATCATATCCATATTATTATTCAAAGCTGCTCATTCATTATAATGTAGTTACCAGTACCACTATTATTAGAACTGCCAAGCTTGATTACTGGTTCCCAAGTTTCTCCACTCAAACCCACCGATAAATATTTAGTTTTACTGAAATTTAACCAGTGTGATGTCTGATAAATCAACTTTTAATTCTTCGTTTTTTGAGCAACAACTTTATGAAATATAAATTTGGATGGTTCACCTGCAACAACATCGGTAGTTTCTTTTTCATTCTTTTAGCTGATGTCACTGGAAAATAAAAACTTGTAAAATATAAAATTTAAATGGAAATTATTACTTACTGTTTAATATTTTATAAACTTTGTATACTCTGATGCAAATTTACTGATGATATTCCAAATTTATATTTGGGGTTTATATACTTAATTTTTGGAGAGGGGAAGCTAAAATTAATCTAGATAAAATAATCTAGTAAAATTATTATTATTGTGATAATTTGAATAATTAGAATTATTATAATTGTTATTGTTGTTATCGAATTTATTATAAGGTTGGCTGTATGGTTGTTTATAATTGTTTGATTGATTAAAATTTGTATGGTCGTTATAACGTTGACTATTGTTATAATTATTATTGTTGAAATTAGTATGGTTGAAATTTGAATGATTATTATTAAAATTTTGATGATAATTATTAATTCGACATAGAAGAATGGGATACAGTCCTTTCTCTATGGTCTTTTATTCCGAATTTGGTTAGAATACTTTGAATTCTGCATTGTGCTAGCATTCTCTACCCGCCATGTTTTGAGTTGTACTTATTAGACTTGAAGAATGCACAGATTGTGGTTGAGAGTTGTTATATTATTTAGTAGTGGTTTGTCAAGTATTTCACCGATATTTTGCATAGTTTTCCATTTTGGGGGTTTGTCATTTGACGCAAATCAGGTAGAAGACTTAAAGAATATAAAGTCAGCATCTTATGTTGTTTCTTGTTGTAACTATTGTTAAAATAACAAGTAATAAAATTAAATAAATAATAATAGTTTATAGTGTTTTTATTATATCGTTCGACACGATAGATAATAATTATTACATCATACAATCTGTTAAACTGTAATTTGTAAAAAATTAATTAACCTATCCGATAGAAATAATTATGATTTCGCTTCAGTTATATTTTGCCAAACCGATTTATTTCCAAATAAGATACTTGGTTATTTCGAGCAACTGCATGAACATTTAACTTGAACTATTTCACTTTCACTAATTATTCCATCTGGAGAAGCACCAGAACATCATTCTATTTTGAACATCACCGTATCAACCTGCAGAAGAAACAACTTTTCCAGTCAACTCTTGGAATTTACTTATTACTACAATTTTAGGTTTTTCCTCTTTCTCTTGTTTTCTTTTTTCATGTTTCTGTGTTAAACGTTTCTTCCAAGAATCGTGATGCCAATTTTGTCCAATATTATACCGCATGGCCGATAAATGAGCTCTAACTTGAAAACTATCTTGTTGAATAAGGTTGAACCGCTTTCCCATATAAAAAAGTGCCAAAATACTCATAAAAGTTTTGCACGATTATTCGTTTCGTTCTCTATTAATTGACGACCTTTGCTAATAACCATCTTCAATGCAGCATAAATATGATGATATAATCCAGAAGTAATCAATATTTTTGTAAAATCTTTACAGAATCGCACCGATTTGGAATATCATTTTTATCTGGGCCAAATCACCATGAGCATTGCCATAAATGGCTTTCTGCGTTTTCTTGACTAATCTTTTATGGTAGCATCCGAAAGACATTTTCTTGCTTCTTGCCGTGGTTTCTTCTGCAGTGGAAACACATTCAATTTTCACTACCTGAAAGTAATAAGTGATTTCATTCACGAACGGTTTTAAATCTATTAAAAATATTATGTACATGTTAAATTTAATAATTCTAAAATTTGAGACTAAATGATACTTCACTTAAGTATCAAGTAAAATGTATTTTGACACCGACGACGTCTTTCCAGCTTTCATTTCTCAAAACGAAATAATCTTTTCCTATAATTATTATTAGCCACCATTAACGTTGGGTAATTTTGAAAATGTGTGTTACAAAATTCTATCTTTGATTACATAATCATAGTCTTTAAGGTTTAAAATCTATTTTTATAGCCGTTCGTTTTAAAAATGTGTAATATTAGTCATGGAAAAACATTTTGAAAAATGTCAATATCAGTTTATATACTGATGAAAGTATTTCTCGTATATGTATTGTGTATGCATGTATTGAGTAATGCACCGATTGAGTTGCTGATTTATAAATATTGCGATAATAGCAAGGCAGGTAGACACTTTATAACAAATTCGAAAATATTCGAGCTTTTATAATAATTGTATTGTTCCTATTGTTTATAATGTTTAAATATTAAAATGAAATTTTTAAAGAATACAATGTTTTGTATTTTGGTAGCATTTACTTTGAACCGGAAAGCAACATCCAAAAAGTGAAAATTCTGACGTAACTTCATTAAAGTACAAAGCAGGTGATCTTCCTGGCTGAAAATCTCAACTTCCCGATCATTAAAATAATTTAATTCTAATCGACTTATTAATCCACATAGCATTAAGAAGTGGGCAGCTGTCGAAAGCCCTGTACTTACTATATATTTAAATATTAAATTGTCATGTATGCCGGACTTTGCCAAAAGATTTTCGTTTTCTACGACCGAAGTCGTTTTGGGTTGCACCATGTTTTATTAGACTTTTATGTATTTAAATAAAATATAAATGATGCTTTAGGGCATATAACTACATCAAGTTGATAGAAAGTGGGTTTATAGTTATTGACACATGGCATATCTAATACCGGGACAGCCTTATGTTTTTCTTTGGTAGTGTGCCTTTGTTGTGACCATACACATTTGATCGCAGTTTGTGATATCGTTTCAATTTCATGTAGATCATCTCTGAAACAATACATACTAAGATAACAATTTTTGAATAAAATTGAACATACTTTGATGTACACCATAACAACGCTGCTGAAATGTGTTTACATCGACCTCCTTGTCCGGTTTTACACGTACAAGTAATATTGGAAACACGAGCCCGGTTTTTATTTATTTCATCAGCCACTAACACACCTTTTATTTGGATGAGGATCTGAGTTCATTGCTGTAGTTTGCAAACACAAAGCAAACAAATTTATTACATCAGGTGGTCCAACACTTTGACCGCACAAAATTATATGTCTTGCGTGAAGAACAGCTTCACCTTCGTAAATACACCTTGAATTTAGATTTTCTTGCATGTATTCCATATAATGAAAAACGCTAAAACGAAGACCCGAACCAGGCATTGCTTCAAAAACAAACTTATAAATATTAAATATTTTACACACTCGAAACTATTTTAACCTGGATTATGGTTCAAGGGTATGTCACTTTTTCTAATCCTTTTAGATTGGTTGCATATAATTATTTTAAATATTACAATAACTAATCAAGAATCCTCCTTCCAGCCCCTGGTGCTTTCGTGATCGGACACCGTGGCCAGTCCTGGGAAGGTGTGGAGGTAGTTCTTCAGTGCCGACGGCTTTACCTCGTGGATATATGGATCATAACATTTTGCATCGCCAAAGTCCCTGTCGATCTTCTCGTGTGAAAGGAGCTGCTTTCCTCCCTTAATCGATTTGGATTTCGATTTAGGCATAATCGCGTCAATCCTTTCCACACTTCTTTTTTTTTAGCTTGAAGCAGGGAGGTGAGAATCTGGAAACAGACTCCTAGCAGATCTTAGCTAGGAAGTGTGGGGTTTCACCCACTAAACTCACCCCCCTACCACCGGAGACCAGCAGGTCGTAGGCTTTCCTGGCGGTGTGGAGGTTTGCTTGCAGACATCGGACCTGTCTCTTCTTTGGAGGAGCGTCTTGTCCCCCCCTTCGCGTCTGGGGGATTAAAAATTTCCCCTTTTTCTGTTGAGATCCGGCAGGGGACTCATGTAATCTGCATGAGTGGTTCTTGCCGATTGCAGGCTATGCATGTGTTTGGTGCGTAGGTGTTGTGCGCAGTACTCCAAATCATCTTCCATGCTGCCCGGGATGTTATATGCTTTCAGGTAGCTGGAGTATAGCTCCCTTAGCTTTTGCGGGTTTATCAGCAAGCCTTCCCCTTGGATCCTGCACGTTAGGACCATTCTGTTTATTCCATCGACGCCGTATTTTTCTGGCCTGTCGTAGAAGTATGCCAGGTAGAGGCGAACGCTTTCTCTCAGTGCGTCGTCCCTCAACCTGGCCACTTGGTATCGGCCCCCTTCTTCCGCCTCTTTCTCATTTTCACGACGACGGGCTGGATGGGTCCCTCGGGTGTGGTCCTCCCTTTGAGGGACGTCCAGGGTGGCGTTCTGATGGAATTTCCCTCTTTCGCCGCTTGGATGGCGTCCTTGTCGGAGGCGATCACCACCTTTCTTATGTTGGATGCCCCCGGTACCCAGACTGTTGTCGGTACCGTCTTGGCTAATGGTGTTAATGGGGCTTGCCTTGCGGGGGTGGGGCTTTTGCACATCCTCCTTTTCTGTGTCCCGATCTTCCGCCGAGGGCTTCTTTTACAGTTGGCCATATGGTGCCCTCTTCCCGCAGTTCATGCAGTGCCTGCTTCTGTCAGAGCCTTTGCAGTGGGCGTCAATGTGTCCCATCCCCATGCACCTGTAGCAGGTCGTGGGGTAACCGGCGCCTCGCGGATCGCGCACCTCGACCACCCGATACAAATGGGGTAAAAATGTTTCCCACGAAACTTGGACGCACCTGTATGTGTTTGTAGTTCGAAAACTTTTAAAGTTCCCCTGTAAGTGTTTGTTTGGAAAAACTTCCTGACAGAACCTCGTATGTAAATTTTCTGTCAGTTCCCCGTATATTTTAAATTTGGTGGGTGTATTTTGAGTGTCCGAATTTTTCTGATGGCCCGGTGTGCCGCTAACGCCTCAGAGAACTTACTGGCGTCGCGACAAAAGTTCTCGGGCACCCGAAATTCGGATGGTGATGTTGGTCCACCCCCAAAAACCGCCCAAATATCGCTCGAGTTCCGATTTTTAATTCAAAATTTGGGTCGAGCGAATACCGATTTTGAATTCCGTAAGCGACGGATTTGGGATCCTTTCCACACTATCACAAAATTACTTCACACTAAAATATTCACTCACTATGCATGTCTTGACTGCGACTCGTCGACCAAGATGGTTAGATTACCCTGGTTTTTATAGCGATGATTCTGTGCTTACATCTTACGGGTGTGCTTTATGCGAAGGTTGTTTACCTTTTATAAAATGGCCATTTCTATGATTTCATGCAAAGAATGGTTCTTAAGTAAAATACACAACATTCTGACTAACACTAAAAGTGGTCGTAAATTAAGGTTTAATTTCTTTGCGTTGACAAGTAAAAATACATCAAGTATATAATTAAAAATGGCTGTAAAGAGTCTCTTTGTTATTGGTTACATAACTAGTATATAATTAAAAATAATTTTATTTAAGTAAAATAAGCGTACACGAGTTACAAGCTTTACGCATAAAGAATTAATGACTTAGACACCTACATAGGTTACCCTGGTCTTTATAGTGATGAAAGGTATTTCGTGATTTTTTTAATAACTTCGTTGACAAGTGTTTCCAATTGGTCACTAACACCATTCTACTAGAAAAAAACTTTCGAGTGAAATATTATTTTTCAGTGGTACTTTTAAATTAAAATAATCTTCCCTATTGGTTTCTTGATGTATAATTAAACTTAATAATAGATATAATTTAATCATACACTTAATTGTTCACTTTTTAAAGGCCGTATGTTAATTTACCAAAGAACAATTTGAACAATAACATAGCATGTTGTCTTTTATAATTAAAATACTTCAATTTTTAAGACAGTGGCCGTTTCCACATTTAACCTGTCTTGACTGGTTCTTGTATTAAAATTATCCTGTTCAGATAATTGTCGTTATTGAGGTGGTGGTATATTAAAGCACGTCCAATTCATACACTTTTAATTTAAAATCCTTTGCAGCTAAATTGAATGCCAGACATAATATGATATAAAACTCCATTTTCTTTAGTGATTACTTTATCCGATGTTGAACCTGGAAATAAATCGCTAAAAATAATTGTAGCATTAGGTGCAATACCAATCAACACTTTGAAGTTATGCCTCTGTTTGAATGAAAAATTTAGAGCTCCTTTTCAATTGCAAATTATAGGGTAAAATGATAAATATTAAAATAATTGCACATATTGCAATATGTGAATTTGATTCTACCAGGAATGTAACTTGTTATACCAAAAATGAATAAAATATTACTGAACGCTAATAAAATATATAATACTTTACATTAATTAAAAATTATAGAAATTTAACAAATGAAAAGACGTTTAGAACCTGTCAAAATTAATTATTAAAAAAATTTTAATAAAATTAAAATTATTTAATTAATAAAATTAAATAAATTACAATAAAATTTGAACTGTTGGTAAATAAGACTTATTACCTTATTATTATTAATAAAAGAACTACTCACTATAAACTTTGGCATATTCCCCTGCATTTAATTTTTCCGTTTCAGTACCCGAACCTGACGTGATTGGAATTTCAAGGTTTTCATTTTCGATTCCTTCGTCAAAATTAGTTGGATCTCCTTCGCTATCACTCTGTAAAGAAAATTTAAATAAAGCATTTAAAGATTATAATTCAAGAGCTTTAATTGAGCACCTGTACGAAAGGTACTGTTAAAAATTTCAGCAATCTCTCCCATGCTTTAGTTTTTGCTTCAGTGAAAACGCTGTCAGTTTTATTTTCAGGATGTCTTTAAACCTTTCTGCAATACTGACTAAATTTTCTTTTCTTCTATTAAAAGTTTCTGGATCTTTCTCGTTTGCGTTTACAGCTATTTTGTTCTACCTTCTTTTCCATTTTGTTAAAATATCAATTTATTTCAGAAAACACTTAAAACACACTTTGATTAAAATAATTTTAATCGAATCGTGTAACACAACGCGAACACCACTACAAATGTTAGAATAATGTCAATTTACTACATGTTTGTGAGCGGTTCACATTTATTAGATGAATAGTTATTTAACTGTAGAATGACGTTGGTGAAACGTAAATAAATTTAACCTATGAATAAATTTTATTCAGTGAATAACTAAACTGAGATTAACTTGATGTCGGTGAAACCGGGCATAAGTTATTAATTTTGAATACCAAAATTTACAATAAGTTTAATTGTTCCTGAAGTATGCAAAGTACTAATTTCTACATTAAAGGAAAATCACACAAAGGTGAGAGTACTTTCTGTTTCAGTTTGTAAGTACGATGATAAAGTTGTTGGTGTCACTTCAAAATTGGTTGGTGGTTGTTTAAAATAGGTTGGTTGTTGTAAATTGTTAGATAACGTGGAATTTGAAGAAGGATTACTGTAGGAATTTAAAGAAAGTCTTTCTTCCTCTTCATTGATTGTTATGGATGGAAAACGCTTTCCTGTCAGGATGGTAGCGTGGTTCTTTTAAGTCGGAAAATAAATAAAACGACTTGCTCGACGATTATGGATTTAGTTTATTTCGTATTATAACTACACTTATTATAACTTATCTTAAAAACACAAATCGCTAACCCCAACGCAGCTTCAAACTTGAAATTGGACTAACTCTTTACGAAAAAAGGCTTTATATATATGGTGGCCAGAATACATTCCTGCAGCAAAGAAATTTTATTTATACAAAGGATATTTCGAGAAAGTGACTACTTCCAGCTGCGATTCTGGACTAATTAAAAGAGAAACTATTTATAAAGTGCAATTTACAATCCGAAGAACATATTAAGGGTACTAACATTGTACTTGAAATCTATTTAGTTCGCTAAACTATAAAAGGGTATTATTCTTAAGATAATACAGAGGACATATTGAAGTGTATTATAAAACTTAAATCTATGTTAGTTACGCTAAACTATTAAAGAAATTTAATATTCTTGGAAGAATATAACATGATATCCATTATGACTTTATAAATTCCTTTAATTTTTTCCGCAAATATTCGAAGACAGATTTCTCATTTTCGATTTTTTAAATTCGCTGTTGAACTATTTCTCAGATTATGTATCTTTCTGTTTTTTCGTCCTAGTTGTATTGAATGTCTTTGAAATTTCTCTAAACTATCTATTTTTTAACCCGATCTTTATATATTACATTCTTAATATCCTACAGTTTGGGTTTACTGTGATAAACATTAATTAATTCTTCAATTTCATTTTTGATCACCGATTTTGAACCGATCACTTTATATTCCAATGAAATAAATGAGAACGAATAAAACTTTTGATTTTGATTTTTTTTATTGATTATTTACAATATCATTTTTCAAATATAGTGTATATAGGTATAGTGTATGAAAATGGGTAAGGAAAAGTGGTGTTTCTCACATTTACATTACTGTTCCTACTACCTCAATAATAATTGTTCTTGCCAGATAAACAAATACTGACGTCTATGCGGCTAATAACAGACTTATGATATGCATCACTATTCCATCTAATAGATTTGAATTTAGTTGTTGAAACCACTTTTCCTTTCACCGCCTCACTTGTAAAACACCTAGAAAAGTTTATTGGCAGACCCACAGCTTAAACTCTTGCGCACCTTTGGTTTCAAAAAGTAGTTGATTGAAAAAGTCTTTCCTTCTTTTTGTCGTTGCTCCTATCCGTAATTTTCAGTATGAAGTTATCTTGCTTTTGTTTGCAATTTGTAGAATACCTACTATGAATTTCATACATTTTGAGATGAGTACAGCTGGAAGTTTTTGATGTGTTATGATTGCACTTAGGAGAATTAGGCAGTTTTTTAGCAATGTGTCTGACGCTGATGGCAGCATGTTCTCCGTTGCAATTGCAGCAGCGGACGCCGTCATCTTTATTTTTCCGGGGGACAGTCCTTCGTGAGGTGCTTGTCCAGGCACTTTACGCACCTGGGCTCGATGTTACAGTTGGAAGACCCGTGTCCCAAGTTTTAGCATCGGTAGCACTGGATCCTGGGTGTTTTTGTTTGAGTATTCCTCAAATTTTACTACTACAGCGGCCGAGGTATTTAATTAGCTGTAGTGTCATAGCAAACACTAGAAAGCACCATAAGCGAAATGTAACCTGCACGCTCTGCGAATGATAGTATTTGGTTATTTTGAGCAAAGCAGAACTTTCATGCTCACTGTTGTTTTATTTCAAAATTTGACATGTGCGTTTTACACGCACTTTTATGTTTACTGACAAACATGTATAATTGAAATAATTCTTTGTGAGATTATTAGTATTATTTAGGATTATTAGTATTGAGAGTATTACAAGTGATGTCCACATCTTATCTTCTATGGCTTCCTCGATTTTATCTAACAATTTTTCAAGCGTTGATTGTTTATTTCGCTCAAGGCCATCCTATTAAGATTTAATTTAAAGATTAAAAAATTATTACTACAGCTAATTATTTATATTAACCTTTAAAACTTATTAAAACTTTCAAGAACCATATTTGTGTTGATTCCTACATTTAAGCGATTACAATATGCCCACGTTTTAATTCTCGCATCATCGGAAAAATATTTTCTGGAAAAGTTAAACAAAATGTCAAATTTAAACTATTGGTCATTTGGATTAATTTAAATAAAGATATCTATGCTAATTAAATAAAAGAATATATTTTTATCTTTGAAAATAATTGCTTAAATTAACTTCATTTTTATCTTTAAGTTTCTTAAAATAATCGTTTTTCAATTTTCAAAAATTTACTTCATCAGTCGTAGTCATCATTATTTTGCCCAAATCTGCCTGCATTTGTCGCCTAATTTCTGGATTTTTAATTTTTCTTTTCTCCTGTGTTGTCCAATTTTTCCAGACATGTCAAATACATAAAGTCTTCTTGGAATGTTACCCATAATTGATATCCATGCGTTGTGATATTTTGGATCGTCGTCTGTCATAAATATAATCAGGCTTTATTTCTATTCAATTCGCATTTTTAATTCCAGCAAGAATATTTCTTGAATAAGTTGATTTGCCTGGTGATTTGAAATAACGTTAGATAATTTTTTTAATAATAAAATTTAACCTGTTAGATAGAAAGAATGCTACTGGAAAACCCACTTCTTGATTATCCCTAACCATCATTATTGTTAATTGAAATTTCTATTATTTGTTGAGTGAGTTCCATCCATACATATAATTTTGCTGTAATTTTTAAGTTTCGTTTCCATCGACTTATTCATAAATCCTAAAGCGAAATCATTTTTTTCTAATATTGGATGTGAATCGCCTAAAATATACCTTCGTAATTTTTTTCATGCTTTTTCTGAAAAATTCGATTCTTCCACCAGTGCAGTGGAGGTTATGCGTTTATTGCAAAGGAATAATTTTTGTCAAAAAATAATCCATTTTAACGATTCTGTAACCGGATATCTGTTCAATATGCTTTGCTTTTGTGATGCATAGTTCATGATTTTCAATCCTAAATAAATTATTTAGAAATTAATTAAAAGTACAATAAGAATATAAATTTACAAAGCTTACGAAGTGTACTCTTCCTCTGAAATGAAGGATTGAAAGTCGTATTCGTTGTTATCACTGACATCATTAGAGCCAATATTTACAACATCATCAATTATGTCGTTCAAAATTTCATGGCAATATTTTGTGTTTTTGGGCTCAGTTTCTTCAATCCCATTCGTTATGAGTGACTTCTTTTACAATTTCTTTACGATAAATTATGTTTACGTAGTTTCGCTTTCTTATTTCTATTGCGAATAGATCTCGTAGATGTTTTTACCATTTTAAAACTTAAAAACAAAATTTTTTAGGTTTTTACGGATACTTATCTGTTCTTCTATAAGAATCCTTACAAATAACTAAAAATTCATTTAAACGGAGCATCCGCTTTTCATGTGCGAACATTTCTCTTTTTTAGTTTGAAAACATTTATCTGAGTATTACTTATCCATAATTACATTTTATACCCCCTTTTCCACATTTGCAGAATTTATGGAAGTCTACAAAAAACAAATTAAAACAAAAATGTGAGTTTATTTACTCTACTTACATTTAAGATTTTTACAGGCGCGTCGAGATCACCTTGAGGAAATGCATGTAGAGCATACTCCCCGTTCCCGTGGTGTCCATCGGGTATGATGTTAAAATTGGTAATTCAGGAGCATCAATTTTCTTGTTCTGACTCAAAACTTCCCGCTATCGTGCTCTATAAAAATCAAAAGTTGTATAATCTTTTAAACAATAAAATTCGATTAGAAATTTGTAAACATTAACAATCTTATACTTTCATTCAATGGAAAACTTACATCATGACTCCGACGCAGAGCGTCCTGGGTCTTCAATTGGAATAATTGTAATCTATATTAAAAATCAAAAGTTCTATAATTATTTAAATAATAAATTTTGTTTAGAAATTTATTAACTTAAACAATTTCTAAAAAAATTACATACATCGTCACTGTCACGTTTATTTACATTTGTAAAAAACAAGTAAGACACAGCTACAGCCATCACCAACTCCAGTTCGGAAGGCAATGCAGGTGCAAGACCACCACCTGGCCCTACTTGCTTTCTTATGCTCCGAGACTTTCTTTTTTGATTGTAGCTTGATTTAAAATTAACACAGCCTATGTGTAAGAATACATAAAATTATATACATATTGTAATGAACTATTACAAATTTATATATTATATTATTATCTAAAAATATTTTTTTGTTGTAAACATTGTTAATAATAAAAAAATTAGAAAACTGAATGTTATGTTTATTGCGGTTTAGGTATTTTGACCATTGTGCAACTTGCCACTATGTAAACAAAAATATAACCTCGTGAAAACAATTCTTTTTAACAATTTTTACTCGATGGACAATCACCTTAAATAAAATAAAATCCAAGTTTGATTATTAAACAATAATAATCTTTTTATGTAAGTATTCTTAACTATAAGCATGCACTTAAACTAAATTAAAATTAACCTTAAAATTGAACCTTGTTTTTGGTGTTCGCTTTGTCGTCACAATTCACTTTTGTATTATTAAATTATTTTTCACTTTTTTTATTTATCAAATTCATATAGGCGTTGATCTTCCTTGGTACTATAAAACCTCTCTTGAACAAACTTAAAAACTTTTAGTGATACTGTACTCCTCTTCTGTTAAACTTGTATTCAATCTCCACTGTCCTCAATCGTCCCAATACTAATACTAACTTATTTTTTCCAAAAATGTCCTTTTATATCCTGTAGGGAAAACCGGGGCTAATTGTAAAATTATCCCTGCTCTCCGAAACACAAATTTATTTTGTGTTGCCTTTGATGGACGGTTTTCGGCTAGCCGTAGCTGTAGCGGTGAACGAGGGGAAAGTCCGTTCTCTCTCTGTCGTATGGTTGCTTTTGTTGATTGAACAACAATTAAACTCAAATGGTTTAAAATCAACAATTTATTTAATGAATTTACAACAGTTTTTTTTTCGATAGTGGAGTGCAGCTATCTCCTTCATTTTGGGTATGGCCCAAAATCATATACTTATGAGTAATACTATTTATATTAAAATTTGCAATGCCAAATGAATACATTGATATAACAAATTTATTTTTATTTTGGCTCCCACAATTATCGGAATATTTTGAATGGTGATATCTTCTGGCGAGTATTCATTGTAGTATTCATCAGTATTCTTGAAATGCATACGCCAGAAAATTCAATTTTATGTACAAACCCAACACATAACTGTTGACTGAGTTTCTACAGTTGAAGCACCATCCCTGTCAAAGTGGCTGTCACATCCCTCCATTCGTGTCCCCAATAGTTACTTTATTTGCAAATCTAATTAATTTTAACTTCTTTTGCAGGACCACAACCAGTTGCAAAAGTAGAAGCCTTTTCATCGGCAAATTTCTTCTTGACACTTCCATCTTTTCTCTATTGGTGGTAGTACATATCTGATAACTTGCACTCAAGTATCTTATTGTATTTTCTTACTAGGGACTCGAGTAAAGTTTCTTCCTGATCTGTGAAATTCACAGCACGTTTCTTTTTGTCGGTCATAATCAACTTTCTAAAATTACAGTACTCACACTGCTTTTAATACGGTTGGAGAAAAAATATATAAATGCTGCTATAATAAAATTATTTAGGTAAATGAGAAAGTATCCAATAATATAAAATATCACAATTCTCCATCGCACAGATGCACTCCTTATTACCCCCATGATTTAAACATGTCGGGTGATTAGATTTTTTTAATATTGGTACCAAATCTCCTCCTTCACCCAAATTCTTCTCCAAGTTAATGATTGAAATATTATTATTATTATTATTTGGTTGAACATGTAATTTAAAAATTTCTCCTTGTTGTCTCCTTTCACGTAAACAATATTCACTTTATTGTCTATTATATCTCTCTCCAAAATTTCATCGAGAGTGTTGTATGCATGAACCCACTATTGTATCTAATTTTATGCTGATACTTTTCCATGTAATTCACTTCACTTCGCATCGCCAGTGTTAAATCTTGATACGGGAATGGTGGTTTAAATAGATAAGTATTTTTAATATATCCATCAAAAATACATAGTTCTTTCACAATAAAATTTTTATTACAATAACCTTGCACATCTACTATCACAAATTTCATTGTTCTTTCTATTATGTATAGAAATATAACCAATCTTTGGGGGGTCAGATTATTCTACTTATATCAAATTCCCCTCCCCCTCATCATTGAACTAAAGATGTGTGAGCTCTTCAAATCATCAAACTTAAGACAACTTCCGTACTATTTCACTAAGCGGAAGATGTTCGATTATTGCATCATGAATAATAATACAATAGGCTTTAGTATTGATAGGAAAGCCTATTTGAGCTTCCATATCAACTTTAACATCGACCGTGCTTGATTTTAAAGCATCAATTCTTCTAGAGCAATCGATAACAAATAGAGCATGATTTTTGAAAGACACATAATCCAACAACGGGTGTTTTGGTAGTGTATAATCATTTTTAAAATTCTGATAAAATTTTGTATAATTACAGTGTGCTTCAACATAATTATTTTTATTAAAATCAAGTTTCATACGTTCTGTAGGATAATAATCTCCATTTAAAGTAACACGTATATCAGATATATCGATATTATCAAAATTTGATGCATTCTTCTTTAAATCTCCTCTTCTAGCTTCTTGAAAGATTATAATAACATAGCGAGGACTCTCGAGAGCTGTACAGGTTTTCACTGACCAAATTTCTTTAGTTGCACCTGTAGTTAATTGAGGTAATTCATGAAATTCCAATTTTCGAAATGGAATTATGATGGGTGTATCTTTTTTGATAGATCCTAATAAATTTAACTTTAATACATCATTTGGTATCATAATGTCTACTCTTAGAACAATATTTTCAATTTTTATTTCAACCTTGAATGTATCATCACCTTTTTCTACTAAAAGAGCATCCTTGTCATGTCTTGCTCTTACAATACGAATCGTTTGTTTTCCGAAAAAAACATAGGTATTGATAATCATTAAAAATCTAATAAATGTTTTAAAGGAATACGTAAAACAAATGAATTATCATTCTTATTTATTATAAGATTAGATGGAAAATTCCATCCCGCTATATCCAAATGATTAGAATCCGTAGTATTATAACACATGTATCCTTTTATCTTGCTTAAAATTCCTAGATCACGTACACTTTCAACTTCTTGTCCATTTAAATCATAAGTTATTGAATCAAAGAGAAAGGCTCCTGCATTATTTACTAGAGATACCTCACCAGTTCCTTCGGTTTTTATTTTTCCTTCGATAATTAAGGCAGCATCACTCATTAAAATCCACTGATCGGATTGATTTATCGATATTTCTATGACATCATTATTGTTGAATGATTTCACATAAGGTTGATATGTTCTAGTTTCGACTTTTTGAATTGTCTCATCATATTGAGGTTTTTGGAAAATGTTAAATATTTGACTTAACGACATCGTAATATATAATCGTAATTTATTATAGCATATTAGATTATAGAACAATAATTATTATTAATTCAATTAGTTTTTATTGCATAATATTAAGTTACTGTTCTCTTTAAATAAATATTTTAAAAATTAGTTATTTATAAATAACAGAATTATTACTAAAACAAAACGAATTAGCTCTTACCAAACATAAAATGAAAATACATTTTTATGCAGAAAAATAGTAGATACGTACAAAAAAATTTATTTTCATTTTATGTTTGGTTATTTTTCTCTGATAGAGCTAATTGCTTTTGTTTTATTAATAGTTCTGTTTCATAAATCTTCATTTGTATTTCATGAACTTGTTTTGTGCATCATGCGTCTCCTGAAGTTTTCTTATTTTATCATCAGCCTCCCTTTTAAGAAATCTCTTTGAAATGCAATGAATTCCAGCTTTCCTTTACAAGATTCTCAAAGTCTTCATTGCTTCCTTTGCTTGATTCCTGGGAGTACCAAGGACTTTCCTTTTAAGGATTGACCTTGATCACATCGTTGTTTTCTGTAATTATATTCAACCGAAGTAATAAAATTTATCATTTTGCTTACATTTTTACCTGGAAGAGGAGATGCCTGCAATTTGCTTGCATTTTTACTTTGCAGAGGAGATGCCTGTAATAATTTGTTTACAGGTCTTTTCAAATTGTAACTATACGACTGTATAAAAATAATCCAACAAACTTGATTTAATATTTTATGTAAACACTTACCGACTACAGATTTATGGTTATCTACCAATGCAACTAGTGCTTCTACTTCTTGTGCGGTAAAATTAGTGCATCGGCTTCTTTTTTCGCTTTCCATAATTATTATTTATAAATTTAAAAACTTTAAAAATTATAAAATGATAAAATTCACAAACACAACAACCTTGTAAAGGCAAAGTGTAAAAGGCGCGAAACTTGCAAAATAACTAATTTGACAGATGTTTGCTGCCAACCTAACATTATTTCGTCTTAACTTGGGTATAACTATCCTTTTCTTAAAAACGAATTGTAAAACGCACTACTCCTTATTCACCGAATAATAAGTGGAATAATTTATACGACGAGTAGTACATAATACTTTCCCTTATACTGCTATTGTAAAACTAGCCCTAACTTAAATAAGTTAAGCTTACAGAAGTTACAAGCTTTAAGCATAAAGAACTAATGACATTGATAGCTAGGTTATCCCTGCTTTTATACTAAATGAGTGATAAATAAGTGTGCTCTATGATTCATTACAAAGGAATGTTTTAAATTAAAAATAAACATGAAAACGCGTGCTTCTATGATTTACAACAAAAGGATGTTTTTAAACTAAAAGATAAATAAAATACAGAGTTTATGTTGACAAGTTGACATAAAGTATTGATTAAATCTAAGTGGTGACAGGTCTTTAATGGTTACATAACTCTTCCTTGCTTAAGATTTTTGTGCGTTCTCGTGCAATTTTTGAATGATGTTCAGTTCTACTGTTTTTTCTTTAGAGACCTCGATGTTAGTTTTCTTTTGCAGAGTCCATCGTAAATTTGTTTCTTGAATTTCAACAAAACTCATGTGAAAATTTGGTCTGTTTGTGGGTTGAGGGGATTAAATTTTGGTTTGTTGGAATATGCTGAAGTTTGAACTGACATTGGTGTAGGTTTTTATGAGGTTCGTTGGATTTGGTTTCCGGGATTTGTTCCTAACACTTGTTTGTTTTGTAAAAATTGATTGAACATACATTCCAACTCCCCTTGTTGTAACGGGTAGCACTGTCGCTTGGTCGGTAACCTGGACCATCTGTGAAACTGCGACTTGGACATCACTACCAAAACCAAAGAATAATTCTTTGTCTAATGTTTTGGCTAGTTCTGACGCTGCTTTAGCGTTTTGCCTGACTCTGTTTGCATCTTGCCTTCCTTGATCTCGCTTTACGCGTGACGGAGGCTTTGATTTCGGCTTCGACTTTCCAGGCTTTGAAGCCTTAGAATCTGGAATGCTCTTTAGTACTGAGCTTTCTTCTTCCACTTGTTTGGTAGTAGACGATCTTGGTTGTTGTTGGATTGGTCCCAAAAATGGTTTTGGATGGGGTTGAAATTGTATTGGATAAAGGTTGAGATTGTTTTGGTTGGAATTGAAATTGTTTTGGTTGGAATTGAAAAAATGTTGACTGAAACTGAGTTGGGTTATTGGTAGGTCGATAAGTTTGTGGGGAAGGTTTTTGAGATTTGTTGTCTTGAAGTCGGCGTACATAGTCGGTATAATTATTTTCTTGGATTTTATTATCATAAATCCTACATTTATTTAGTGCGTCTTCTAAACTAATTAAAGCAAAATTCAATAAATAGGTCCTATAAGGCTCTAATAATTCTGAACAAAATATTTGTAAAGATTGTTTTTGATGTAATAATTTTTAAATGTGAACATATTAGCGTCATGTTCATGTAATTGTACGTATTGCAGCAAATCGTTTTGAGCGAGTAAGATCTTATCATAATAATCATTATTATAATTTTTATTTTTTAATTGTATGGTGTACGAAGAGCAGAGATGAGTAGTTCCTCGTTTCTTTGGTCTCCGTACTTTCTTAATAGTGCGTTACGTATATCGGGCCATTCGGTTTCATTATGGAAATTTAGATAGTCTCTAGTTTTTAATTTTTGATAAAATAGAAACGTTAAATAAATATGTTTGAGTGGGTGTTAATTTTGATGCTAAAAAGGTTGCTAAGTTATCTACACTAGTTATGAAGGTTGATAAATTACTTTCTGGATAAAAGTCAGGTAATGACTTAGTTAACGCGCATAATTCGTTAATTTGAAATGGGATTAATAAAGGGGTTTGAAGAGAGTTTGCCATATTATTATTTAAGCGACATGGTAAAATCTAGTATTTAAATTACTTAAATTAAATTTTTCTGATTGATTTGGCTCTAATGCAGCCTCTAATTCGAGTTCAATGTCGCTATCGATCATTAAAAACACAATAATAATAATAAAAAGGAAAGGATTCAAAAACTTACAGAATTAGGAGAAGGATTGACATGTCCAATCTCAGATTCTGTGTATCCTTCTAGATGAGGTCTTTTCTTATAATGGTTGTCTTATCAGGAACACAGTTCGTGGATAGCTTCTAAGGTGTTGAAATACTCCAGGTACGATTTTCTCTTAGATTGTCCAAATAAGATGAGCTGGAACTTTTGAAACTTGAAGTCAGGTTTTCTCTTGGATTTCCAAATAAGATGATCTGATTTATATCTTGAGTCCAGTTTTTCTCTTGGTTTTCCCAAATAAGATGTATCGCACTCGTAAAACTATTCTGTTCTCAGCGCCAATTAAATTTTACACGATACAATTGAAGTTTTAAAAATAATTTTATTAACTTAAATCAGCGTACAGAAGTTACAAGCTTTAAGCATAAAGAACTAATGACATTGATAGTAATAATAATAACAAACTCATATATTTTTCAGAATATCTATACAAACAAAATGTTAACAATTCATTTCAATAGTAAAACAAAAAATTTAACATTGGAGTCTTCGGGATGAGTCGTTCGTCTGCTCCCATTTAAAAAATTTATCAGACGGTTTTGCTTTTCTGATGCGTGATTTTCTTGCTGTTGTGGATTTTGCCGGGGAAAAACGAGTGTAAAAACCCGGCGCCAGGATGTGTGCTGTGTGTTTAGATTAATACATAGTTGGCGTTCCAAGAAATGATTTTAATTCTGCGTTGTCTTGTCTTATACATTGACGTAAATCCGTAACTACGTAAACCCACGATTGACCACGGATGTGTTGGATTTTGATAGTATCCGCAAGTTTGGTATCGAATTGTCCAAGAAACTGAGTTATGTTGCCGATTGGGGCAGTGATAACTATTGGAGAAGGTTTGGCCGTTTTTGGTTTGGTGGATTTGGGTCGGTTGACCGCCACCCACGGTTGCGGGGTTGGTGTGGAAACACTTTCGGCGTTTTATGAAGATTACCGAACCGGTTGTAAACTTCAACTACGGACTCGTGAGCGAGTGCGCAGTTCATTGATGTTTGTTCAGCAAACGGTACAATCGGAATTACTGAACATTTCTTGCAAAAAATAGATCATCATTTAATATAGAATCTAAAGCAAATTCTGGATTTACAGGATTTATAATAAAATTGCTATATTTAACTAAAATATCGAAAATTGATAGTGCTACATCTATTTCATATTCATCGATATGTTCCCAACGAAGTGTACATATTTTATAAAAGTAATGGTCGGATGAATAATAATTCGAAGTAATAGTAGAAATATTAATCGAATTCAGTAATATTCGTTTGCGTAAAATATAAATAATTTTTTTAATAATTTCATTAGGTAAAGGACTTAGATGAATTTTTTCACTAAAGTTGCCTATTAGTTTTTCCAAATTTGAAGTCATTGATTTTAAAATTTCTGTGCTACACAGATCAAACAGATTTAGCGTTTGAAACATTTTAGAAAAACTTCATGTACTTTCATATAGACTATGCAATTTCCATATTTGACTATTTTTTTTATAACCGTCGCTTTTTGTTTCTCTTGGTGTTTAAATGTTTGTTTTTTCTATAACACACTCTTTATGTGTTTCGGAGAAATTAAATAGTTTATTAAAATTTATAAGTTTAGACTTTTTAGCATAAAACGATGATAATTTCATACTACGTAAATATAAAAAATTTTCGTTACAAAAAATAGGACTTTTCATCATATAATATAATTGCACTTGATGTTGTATTAAATGATATAAAAATCCTATCTGCTGTCGATAACCTGCCGAAATAAACTTGCAGATGTAACACTCTAATTTATATGATCCTGAATTTAAAATTACATTGATTTTATATAATTCGAATGTTTTTGCTTTATAATCAGCTGAAATAAACAATCTAAAATTTTGGCAGGCTCTACAGCACACGTGACCGCAAAATATAACAGTTCAATAAGTTCCAAAATAATAAAATTTTCACAATCTGGGAACGCTAACTAGTCTGCCGGCCCCATTAAATTCTTTATATAGAAGTGCTTACCTCTGCTTCATCGTCTACGCCAGAAATGTCCATGGTAGATAACCCTGGAATCTGCGTTTCGTGGTCTTTTAAAAATTCTAATTTATCAAAATACCATAAAGTTGGCTCATACTCGTCTTCTAAATCAGCTCCCGACCTCTGACTCTTTTCTATTTTTTTTAATTCCCTTCTAAAGCATGTTTTTATATTTGTAAGCCTTTTTTTTAAACTGTCAATGTTTGCATCATTGTCGATTTTTTTATCAACATTTAACAGCGTGGCCCAAGCAACCCTCTTCTTGTTTCTGTTTTTAAAAATATCCGATTTAATCTTCCACAGTTCGGGCAAATCTGTTGTCGATAACCTGCCGAAATAAACTTGCAGATGTAACACTCTAATTTACATGATCCTGAATTTAAAATTACATTGATTTTATATAATTCTAATGCTTTTGAACTATTTAAAAATTTTTGCGAATCTCTTTTGAATTTTTCGCCACAACAGCGAATAAATTTTTTTATTTTATTTGCAAGTAGTATATGATCCGCCGACAAGTTTTTTTTCTTATATTTATCATAGGTAAAATTATTCAAAATCATATCTAAATTTACCCAATCTGCATATGTTATTATTTCATTTATTAACTTTTTTATGCGGTAACAATTTTGTTTTTTTAATAATTTAACAAATTCTTTGGGACAACTTATTTGTAAATATTTATCAAGCGTGTTTTTGTTTTGATTAAAAACATTTATAGTTCCTGCATTTTTTCGTTTGCTAACTCGTTAATTTTAGCAAAACTTGAAATTGTTTGATTTGGAACTGTTTCAAGTAGTAGGGAAGGTGTTTAACCTAGGTCCTAATTTCAAACATATTTTTTCCTGACTTTATTAATAAGACAACTAAATAAGTAAATGCTTTAAATGATAGAATGGCATTTCCTTAAAACATATACATATCCCTTAATACAATACATATACTGTAATGAAATGCCTCGACGTAAATAATAATTAATAATTTGTAAGACAAATAAACCTGTACTTGTAATGAAATAGCTAATGGTAGATAAAATGTTACCTGGGATGTACTTACTTGTACTGCTTGCTGCAATCTTGAAATAAAACTTTGCTCCTGTTAATGTGAATAAATTGTTTTGAAATCTTTAAATAAACCGCCACAAATCTTTCCTTTGTTTTAAAACCCTTTGTATTAAATTGAATAAATTTTTACAAATGACTATAGATGTCTCCAACATAGCCTCTTTCTTGGTACAACTTTCTTTATTAACCTAATGTGTAGAGGTGTGAAGTGTTTGTGTTTAAACTAAGAAAACAAGTGATCATTCAAAATTAAAATTACTTAAAACTAATTAAATTTAAGTGTGCAAAATCGTTTATGGTACGAGTTTAAATTAAAGGACAACTAACCCGTATTTCACAAACAGCTGTTAAACCAGGTCATTGATCCCTCTTCGCATACAGTGGTTCCAAAAATGTAGGCTTGTTGTCAATCGTCATCAACATTTTCACAGGTAAATACGAAATTTTTATTTATTAACTTTTTCTTCGTTGTATTTTCTTGAAATTCACTTTTTATTACATTAAATATCCATGACGTCACTAATAGTTGTACATTGCATGTCGACAAAATTATTTTATAGGTTATCGTTCATTTTATAAATTTTTCAGGAACGAAATTTTTACATGTTCACTGGACTAGTGAAATGGGTCGACTGAACGTATTTTTCGCATCGCGAAGCATATAAAATTGGAATTTCCAACTTTTTATTTTGGGTTTTTCCACAAATGGACGACTCCTATTGGCTGGGTAAACTTATCTAACGGAAGTCCATGAAACTTTCACGAAAATTAAAGTCTTCAAAGCCGTCCCGCACAAAATTGTTAGAAAAATTCTAATTACACCGGTCGTTCTACAATCGTCCGTTAAAGTACGAATTCTTTCTTTACACTTTATGTTAATTTTCACACACTTTGTTTATCCTAACCACTTGCGTAACACTTAGTTTTTAATTCCTCATCCCTCAATACTAATCTCACTCAAATCCTTATTCTATTAACAAATCTATTACTAAATCTAAAAATCTGACATATTTGCAGGTTACAATTTCACATTTTTCAATGTAGAAGATTCAATTTTGCATCTACCATCCTCACTTGGATAGCAAATCGTTCTACAAATTAATACGCATCTTTTGGTATGCCTTATGATCCAATTACAATTTTTTATGTTATCTAAATCTCTCTTTTTTAGGTTTTCCGAAGGATGAAATTTTCTTTTGCTCATTTTAGCCTTATTTGAATCTTTTGGATTTTGGATTCATTTGCAAAAGTGCCAAGAAATGTGGACGCTGCTATTGGATATGCAAAACAATTCCAACTTTGATCTGTGATACCCGTAGGATGAAATTTAATTTTAGAATGCTAACTGCTTCGACAGCTTATGAAATGAAATTTTGTATTTAAATGGCTCTAATGGCATTCCATGAACCTATTAATTCGCATAGGTCATATTATGCATATTTCTGGTTGTTTTGTTTTGCTGTTGTCTGATTGGTTACTTCGTTAATTTATATAATAGATAATATAAGATATATCTCTAGGTGAAGAAATCGAATAAGAAGAAGATACATAAATGTAATTGTTAATGCAACCAAGGGTTCTAAAATAAATGAAAAATTTAATTAAATTTTATCAGGTTAATTTAAAGGACATAAATAGGGAAACCTTGGGGTAAAAATAATGTGTAAGTTTTGTTTAAAGATTTAGCTACATTACAACCAAAAGAAAAGCTCATGGACTAAAGGGTCACTCGCTAGTATGCACTAAGTTGGAAAATTTCAAGGACGTTCACCTCATCAATGGTACAAAAGATGGTTGCAACATTAGGAGTCGTTATGGAAATCATACAAAATGCAAAAGGAAAACTTCAGTTGGAATTGGAATTCAAATTGAAGTAACAATGGTTAATGGTACAAAACTAGGACGCTGGATGTAAACCAGGGACTGATCATCTCAATGAAGACACCACACCTTTAAGCGATCATTTTGGAATAGTATGTTACAACATCAAGGCAGAAAATAAAATGGAAGACAGAATGGATTTGGACAAACAAAATTTGTGAGGAACGTTAACGAACAGTCTAAAACTAAAACAATGCGGCAGTGATGGAAAAATTAAAGTACAATTCGCGAGTGAAAATAAAAGAACAATAAACATTTTGAAATCAGAAAATTTAATCACGTCATTCAGTTAAAACTAAAATTATAAAAAAACAGCGCGTAGAAAAATTTTTAAAAACAATCCGCGAAAGAGTTTCGAAGTGGAACGGTATGACGACCTAGAAACACAAAGGAAGACAAAACCCAATTTAAATCATGAAATCTTAAACAAATGAACTTCCAGGCCCAAGAAGAAGCGGATACAACAAATAAGTGCATAATGATTTAAAAGTCAAAGCTACAAAGACCTTACCCAAGTAAGCACGGAAAAAAGTGTAAAACTTTCCCTCAAACAAGTGCCAGAAGAACAACATTTATAAATAAAAATATACGCGAATGTGACCAAAAGCAGAGTAAACAAAATAAAGTGAATTCTCAAGAAATTAAAAAGTTAACGATAAATTTGTAAAGTGCACGCACACCAAATTACAGTCATCATACAAAGACTAAATTTTAAGCAGTTAAATTAGATTATGTAGCGGATTTTCATGGAAAGCGAATTAAGACTTGGCCAAGTTGAATAATATCACATTTTTTAGAAATCGCTTTCTATGTGAATGAGTCAAAACAAATCTAATAATTTATTAATTATAAATAATTGTAAAGCATGCAAAGTTGCAAAGATAGTACGAAAAAGGATACTCTGGAAACCCTGGAGGGCAAAATAAAAATGTAAGCCTTTCAAAGGCAAAATAGTTAAATAATACATTCAAGTTTCAACTAGGGCTATGTTCCCAAGAGATAAAAAATATTATTGCTGGTGTCACATTCCAAAAACAAATGATTATTTTAAGTAATATGGTCCAGAATAAACTAAAGTAATAGATTAAAGCTGATGGTAATTATTGTTAATAATCGTAAATTTTTTTTTCATTTTCAAATATAATAGCTAATTATTGTTTATTACGTAAATATTTAAAAAAAATTTTTTTTCACATATGAATAATTTTAATATTACTAATGAATGCGAAATAAAACCTCGTTTTCAAACTAAAGGAAGTAATAATCGCGCAATATAAACGAAAAGTGCGTATACACAATTAAATAAATGTTCAAATTCTTTGAAAGATAATCAATCATATGAGAGGTAGATAAATGGGTCACAGTACCTCGTTATAAACATTGTAAGTTATCTCTGTAGTCAACGCAAGAAAATACAATACTACATAACTTGAACATTATAAAAGAGAATACATTTAACTTAGAAAACAATTTTTTAATTACCTTTTTTTGAAACTAACGAATTGAATAATTCGAATAAAAACCTACAGAAAAAACGTCTTTTCCCCCGTTTTGTCATGAGCCTTACGCACAGATGACTCGGATTCTGTTAGTAACATCCTTTAACGGTGGGAATATACATAAAATTGTTTCACGGTTTTTATTGAAAAATGAAACAAGTCACGGCATTGGATGCTTAAAAAGGTGACCTATATAATCAGGTTGTCTTCAATACCAACAAAACACCACAGTTTCAAATTTCAAGTTGACTACCAGATCTAAATTACAATCAAATTTTGTTTTTGAGAATCGTAAAGAGAATAATTTAAAAGTGTATACGAATCAATTAAAAAAATTTTTTAAGAGGCAATAATAGTTTGAAAGCGAAGCAAAAGTTAATAAATAGTAAACAAAATACTAATTAAACCATAACATAATCTTAACCGAAAAGTCATTAGCACCATGCTAAATTTTTTGTTTACTGTTTTTACTGTACATTTAGTACAAACTTGAAAGAAATTTTTTTATTTTTATAAAATTTAATTTTAGTAGTAGAACTATAAAGATACTCGACCAATTCTCACGGAACTTCGAATATAAAATTTTATTTCTTTGAGTATTAAATGTTTAATTTTATAATTAGTTCACAACCAATTTTGGGTGAGATTTTTTTAGTAGGGGGAGTAATGTCAAATATTCAATTATTAGGAAGTCAATTTAAAATTATAAAATTGAATTAAATCAGCAAAAACTGCATTGTAACACGTTATTATATAACACATAAATTTATATTACAAAAACGAAGTTCACCGGACGGATTAACATTTCCCCGGGAAATGGCATTGTAGACAAGACAAAAAGACATTACTTTCTCGAAATCGGTAAAAGCGTGCGAATTGATGAGTACATAATTTTGTAAACGGCAGACATGATGATTCAACCAGTCAATGAATTGAGTTAGTTGTTTGTGATCCCGAGACATGAATGCACCAGAGGTCGGTCGGTTGTAATCGTCATGTGTGCCATACGAATTTTAGCAATAATCTTAATAATATAAGATATTTTGAATAATAAAATTCTGTAACTGTATACAAGTACCCACTCTTTATTGTTAATATATTGTTATTGCTGAAATTATGTTGACTTATCATTTCATAATAAAATCAATTAAATAAATCCCTACGTACATGGAATCATTAAGGTACCAAGAAGCTCTACAAGTAATATGGTACATGTACGTGAGAATACGTTGGTTTTAGTGCCGTTTGAGATCTCTAACAGCAGACTACATACTGTGTTTGAAAATTAGCATCGCATTTATTTATTAAAAGTAAGCTAATTTTAATTTTAATCAAAATAATTTTTATAAAATTTTTGAGAAAATTGAAGGTCTCCTGAACTTTTATCTATGCAGTTCTGTTCACCAACACCTAAAGTTTATAAAAAAATACTTAAAAATCATGCAACATCCCTATTATTTGTTCAAAGGAGCAAAATACGTAAGTCTAAAAGAAAACTAACTTTTAAAAAGATATATAAGTTTATTGAGGACTCGCTTCGAGTCGGAATGCTAATCACAAACTAAACTTGTATGTAGTTGGCATTTTGTTGGTATGTACAACTTTATCAACGAAATGACAACTTTACATATTTTCTTATCTATTTCTATTATTACTAGTTATCATTACAAGAACGCAGAATGCATTCTTAAATTAAATATAGTACATAACTTCTCCACGCTTAAAAGAAAAAATTACAGTTGAATAAACTTAAAATTTTTAAAGAAATATCTTCTTATAAATTTGTCATTTAACAGTTTTGGATTTTAGTTTTTGTTAAATAACTATCCCGAACTTCACAATTTTTATAGTTTTCACTAAGACCAATTACATCAACTTTACACGGATTGTTTTTCAACATGAGGTAGGGAGATTTTGGAATGATAATTTTGTAAAAAGATTTTTGTAACACAGGTAAGGAATAAAGTTTATAATAATTATATGAAATTAATTCTACTAACGGAATTTCCAAAATAAATATTATTTGTTCTTTGCTTTACTGAATAATAATTGTTCGCGAGGTCTTCTTGACCTAAATTGTATGGAAATTTTAAATCTTTTAAATGTGAATTTATATTTTGCAATTCTATTTTTAATTCTTCGTGACTAACTATCGATGGGTGTAACGAATTTAATTTTGCAAAAGTAACTAATAGCATTTTCAACATTATCTGAAATTTCTTTTTATCAAAAGTTGTTTTTAACTTTTTACTTTATCATATGTAATATGAGAAAGTATTGTTTTCGTGCAGAAAAAAATTTGAGATTTTGATGGATTTACACTTTTGAGGTCCCCTGAGTAAAATAAGACCATTTCCAAAAAATGTCTGTGTGTGTGTGTGTGTGTGTGTCAAATTTTGTGTGCGACCTACAGCAAAAACTAATAGGAATTTTCAAACAAAATTTTGGGATTTTGTATCCTTATATTGAGACTTAGAGCTGATTAGATTTTGGCTAAAATTGATTCACGGGAACTATTTTTTAAATTTTATTATTTAATATTAGTTTTAATTATTATTTCAAAACTAATAAGAATTTCAAAACAAAATTTAAGATTTAGCATACTTATGTCGAGATTTAAAACTGATTAAATTTTAGTTAAAATTGATTTATGAGAACTATTGTTTTTTTTTTTTTAGGTTTTATTATTTAATATTAGTCTTTATTTAATATTTTAAAACTAACAGAATTTTCAAAACCAAATTTGAGATTTCCTATCTTTATAGCTGGAGTTAAAGTTATTTAAATTTTGGTTAAAATTGGGTCATGGAAACTATTTTTTAATTTTTAAATCTTATTATTTAATATTAGTTTTAATTAATATTTCGAAAAGAAATACGAATTTCTAAACTAAATTTCGGTTTTCGCACATTTTAATCAATATTTAGAACTGATTAAATTTTAGTTAAAATTTGTTTATTAAAACTATTGTTTTTATTATTTTAAATTTTATTATTTAATATTAGCTTTTATTTAATATTTCAAAATTAATGAAAATTTTAAAACTAAAGTTGGATTTTGTATTTTATATTCACTTAGAGCTGATTAGATTTTGGGTCACATTGGTTAATGGAAAATATTTTTTTTTTATTAAAATTTTTTATTTATTTACGATGAATAGTCCCTTAGCGGTCATTATTTTAGTAATGACAAGTTTTGGTAGTTCTAGTTTAATAGTAACGAATTAGTTAAATTGAACTTAGGCCTCTTTAGTTAATTTGGGATTTTAATCGATTTTTAACCTTTCTTTATAGGGTAAGGTAAGGTAATTTGGTGATAATTTTGAAAACTGCATTTTATAAACTTCTAAGGTTTTTAAATAATTTTAAGTTATCAGATATCTTTGATAGACATCTCAGATACCCCTTCGGAATTTATTTTGAATGTAATTTATCGGGCTTGCCACAACTGGAACTTGAAAAATGTCTTACCTATATAGGTTATTTGGTGATAGGTTAGGTTAAATTGGTGATAGTGGTTAGTTATTTGGTGATATTAAAAAACATTGTTTTCAGTACAAATAACAAATGTTTATTTAAGATGTACTTTAGTAAAGTATTTACATTTTCAAAAATCTTCACAACATAAATCTGAAAACATAAAGCTACAGTTTATTAAAATGTTTTTATTTTGTTTCAACGCATCTTACTCGAAAATCCTTATGTGGGATAAAAAAATTTTCCTACAAAAGTTGTTTATTTTTTTATGTAAAATATGAATCTGCTAAAAAAAAATTAAGGTGCCATTTAAAAAACCAAAGTTGACCTTCAAATGACCTTGAAAAGGTCAATAAATTAAGAAAAAAATTATGTCATATTCTGTCCCCTTCGCTATCATACAACTTTTGTTCGAAATATTTTTCATCTGACTTGGTTTTGAGATATTAATTGCTGGAAGTTTTAAAATTAACACACGGTATAATAAAATTCTCAGCAAACGTGTACTTTAAGTTCCCACTTGGCTAAGGTAATTACAACTACAAATCTAAATTATTTTTCAAAAACAAAGGTGAATTATAATGCCAAATCTATGGCGAATACACTCATATCAAATTATACGTCATTTTATTTGCACGAACTTGACAACAAAATTCGAATTCAGATACTGCGATTAACCCAAAAATGTCATTTAATAATGAAGGTTAGGGGTTTCGTTTTGTTTTGAGTAAAAACCAACGGGCTGCCCACATTTAACTATGAATGTAGACCATTTACTCTATCTGCTAGAAAAAATTGGACTATTTTGGCAATAGGATATTATGTGGTTAATTTTATCTATCACCAATAACTATATCCCAATTTACCTTCCTTACCCTAAAATGTTCTTGGTATCGATTGGTAGTCCAATTAAAAGTTTTTTAGTTTATTAATTAATTATTACATTGAAGCGAAAATAACCCCAGTCTCGCTTTACAAAGGGCCCCAAAATCCACGTGATAATGCAATTAAAAATATTCTTATTCAAAGATTTAGTAAACATTAATCTAATGGTATTTTACTCTCTTTTAAAATTTAAGACCTAAGAGAATTATAATTGCCAGTAGGAATATAAGTCCCCCTTTTACTAAGATCCTAAACTAAACAATAATCCCTAATTACGGTTGCCTATTAATTGATTCTTTTTTTAACCATTAGAAAAAAAGGTTTGGCAAATTCGGGATTAAGGGTTTTTTATACGATATAAAAGCCCAAATTTATGTAACATTTATGATCTTGTAAATTTGAACTTAACTCTTAATTTTCGATTTTTAAATTTTTTTTTTAAAAAGGGTTTGGGAATCTCTATTTTATTAATAAATATTTTTATATAAAAGCTAATAATTCTTTATTATAAAAATTGTTTAAATTTTCAAAATAACTATACCTTTTAAATATACAATAATGGTGTGATAAAATCTTCATTTTCAGATATTTAATTAAATTTCTTTATAAATCTTTAAACTTAATGACATTGATTTCTGCAACACTATATGACCGGAAATATTGTATAATGCCACATGTATTTGTCGATATCTTTTTTTCATTTTTTTTAATTTCCCTCAATTTCATAATTGGGAAATATCCCTTAAAAAAATTTAGGGAAAACATGCAAAATTCGGCAACTTTCCTGTAAATTTTTTTTAATGGAAAATAAAAAACTGAATTTTCTTTGGTTATAAAACTCAGGCAAATTTTTAAAATTTTTGTTCCTGTTAAAATTTCGGTGAACGGTAATTTTAAAACTAACCAATATTTTTTTTTTCTTGAATTACCAATTTTAATAAATATAAAATTATTATAATTGAAAATTAAAACCTTTTTAAAATTTTTAAAATTTTCCTTTTTTTTAAATTTCTATAAATTTGAAAAATTTTAATTTTAAAGGGTTTTTTGATTTTCTTTTTTTTGTTTATTTTTAATTTTAGACCTTAAGGCGAACGTAATTTTATAAAACGCATTAATTTTTTTTATTTTTTAAATTATGGGGCCCGTTTAAAATAGTAGTAAAATTTTTTTATTGTCTTTACCTTTCCCCGTAAAACTAAAAAAAACCTCCGAATATAAAAATTTAAGTAGCCAAATTTTAAATTAAAATATTTATTTAGTTTTTTAAAAAATTTGAATAAATTTAAAAACTTTTATAAAAAAAAAAAATTTATGTAACACTTTATGTATCTGTAAATTTGAACTTACAGTGACTCAACAATTATTAATTCACCTTATAAAATGCCAGTTATAACACGATAAAACCTTCAATTATAGTTTAATAATTTTGAATTAAAACATATATACAACATAATAATTAACAGTTAATATGCCTTAAAAAATGTATAAAAAACTTAAATAGTTTACCTTAAAATTACAAAAAACAAAATATTTACAAGAATTACCGCCCAACTATTATTAATTCACTTGCATAAATCTAGCTAAAATTAATATTGTTTACAAAATTAATATTTTGTAGGATACCCTTTAGCATCGATTATTGCTTGTAGCCGTCTTGGCATCGATTCCATCCATTTTGGGTAATACTTTTGTCTATTTTTTCCCATTCTTGCAATAATACCTCTTTTAATGTTTTTTGTACTAAAAATGTGGTGTTTTCGAATTTTCCCTTCTAATTCTTGCCACAATTTTCTAAGGGATTTATGTCCGGTGATTGGGGTTGAATATGGAGTTGTTTTGGAACGTGATATAAAAGCTATTCCTGCACAAGATACGAAATAAGTTTCAGGTCGTTATCTTGTTGAAACATATACTCATTTTTCAACCCTAATTTTTTGATACTGGGATCTAAATTTGATTATAGAATATTCAGGTAAGCACACTTAGTCATAATAGTTTCAAAAAATTGCAACTTTCCAACCCCATCAGCAGATATGCACCCCCAGACCCATAACATTTCCGCCACCATGTTTAACAGTTTCACATAGGTTTTCATTATTAATTTATGTATTAGGTTTTGTCAAAATTTTGCATTCCATCTGGCCGAAAATTATTAAATTTGCTTTCATCACTAAATATTTTTTTTTCCAAAATTAAAGTCCATGTTAATATATTTTTAGCGAATTCTAATCTTTTATTTCTGTTTACTTTATTTATGAAGGGTTTCTTTCTAGAAACTTTACCATTATAACCCTCTTTACGCAATACTTTTTACAAATTCGGTGGAAACAGATTTACCAATACCCTTTGAAATATCTAGTCAATTTTGGAACACTTGTTTTGGATTAACTTTAGTTTTTCGAATAATATAATGTTCGTGTCGTGTTCCAAGAATGCTTTTTCTGCCTCGATCAGTTTTGTTTATTAAATTTCCTTCATTTTAAAATTTTTTTAATAACATATTTCACTGCACCCAGTGATCTGCCAACAATTTTAGCAGTTTCATAATAAAATTTTTCTTCGCACACCAATTTTAATATTGATTTTCTTTCACTAATTGCTGTTTCACTTGTTTTGTTAATCATCTTAAAAAATTTTCTTGGAATGACTATGTAAATAAATTGTAAGCACACTACTGTATTGTATCTACAATTACATACCTACTAATCAGCAAATTATTAAACTGCATCGTTTGTCTTCCTGTCCTTAACGTATAAAAGGTAAGTGTATTAATAACAGTTTGCTGTGCATTTTTCTTACTTTATTGGTTTTTTGAATACTACACTTGCCCATGTAGTTTTTTTATTTTATTTTTTATAAAATGAATTATAAAGTATTATTTAAAACAACTAAAAAAATAAAATTTTAATTAAAGCAAATTTACTATAACATTTAATCAAATTATTAAAATTGTATGAGGTGAATTAATAATTTCTGGAGTCACTGTAGATCTCTTTAATTTTCGATTTTTAAACTTTTTTTAATACCAAGCGTTTGGTAATCTCTATTAATTATTTAATATAATATTTTTATATAAATTTAGGGTCTATACTGAATTTCTTTATTATAAAATGAACTGTTTAAATTTTCACAATAACTAATACACTTTTATATAAATAACTGCGGTGTGATAAAACTTTAACTTTTCATTTTCAGATATTGATATAAGGATCTTCTTTGAAATAAATCAGTTGTAAGGTAAGTGTATTAATAACAGTTTGCTGTGCATTTTTCTTACTTTATTGGTTTTTGAATACTACACTTGCCCATGTAGTTTTTTTATTTTATTTTTTATAAAATGAATTATAAAGTATTATTTAAAACAACTAAAAAATAAAATTTTAATTAAAGCAAATTTACTATAACATTTAATCAAATTATTAAAATTGTATGAGGTGAATTAATAATTTCTGGAGTCACTGTAGATCTCTTTAATTTTCGATTTTTAAACTTTTTTTTATACCAAGCGTTTGGTAATCTCTATTTTATTAATATAATATTTTTATATAAAAGCTAATAATTCTTTATTATAAAAATGTGTTTAAATTTTCACAATAACTAATACACTTTTTATATAAATAACTGCGTGTGATAAAATTCTTCATTTTCAGATATTGAATAAATCTTCTTTGATAAATCGTTGTAAACTTCCCAATGACTATTGAGTCTTCTGCAACAGGCAGTATAGTGACCCGGAACATATTGTATAATGCCACATGGTATATTGCTGATATCTAATCTCGTCGGCATATTTTTAATTTGCACCTTACTCCAGATGTTTCAGTGACTTCCGGCCGAATATCAAGTTCTATAAATACACTGCAAAAACAAATTCTAGCGCGAATAACATGCAATTTAATTACAGGCAACTCTTCTGTAATTTTAATGTTACATGGAAAACTAAAAAAACTGCAATTTTCTTGTGTAAAATAGTTAGGTAAAAACTCAGGCAATATTTTCTAAAATTAGAAAATTTGTTCTCATATGTTATGAAATTTACATGTTCAATTCGGTAATTTTAGGAATACTGTACATCAATATTTTTCGTTTTTCTTGAACTTACTCTATAGTTTTACAGTAAATATGAAAATTCATAGATACATTCAGTAAAATTACAGACACAGTTTTGTATTTTGAGTCTTATTCTATAATTTTCCTTCTGTCTCTTAAATTTACTTTTAATTTACATCATTATTGTAATAATTACAGAAACAATACTGTAATTTTAAGAGTAGTGTATTCTGTTTTGTATATTTTGAATTTACTTTTAATTTTAAGTTATTTCCGAAAGTTACAGGCAGAATTCTGTAATTTTATAAATACTGTACATTAATTTTCTTTTTCTTTAAATTCACTGCGTAAGTTTACTTTATTCCTGAAATTTAGGAAAAACTGTTTCTTATAGTAATAAAAACATATAAAACTAAAATTATTTATTTGAACTTATACCTAAAACACATGCGTAAAACAACCTAAAATAAGTAATGTTTAAAACTTAAAACTATAAAACTAAAATTATTTATTTGAACTTATAACTAAAAAAAAAAGAAAAAACATGCGTAAAACAACCTAAAATAATGTTTAAAAAACTTAAAAGTACACATAAAAACTTTCTAAATCTTCACTCCTGCAGGATCCAAAAAAATAAATATACCTATTAAGCATATACAATAAAGATTTTGAAGAAAAAGAATTACCAAATCAAAATCTGCTAAATTTTTCATTAGCGCTATTACTTTTTCTTCGAGTTCGAAAAAGTTTGACTTTTTGTCCCTATGTCAGGGTGGCACTTTAAAAAGTATCTTTGAATAAATTCCCCAGTAGCAGAAACGGACTTTGGATACTTCATATTAAAATTGTAAAAACATGCATAGCACTGTTTTAAACAATTACAAAACGATGAAGTGCCGTTATTAATTTTTTTTTATTGTACCTTATTTTGCTCGTTTAAAGTACGCCCCAGCGTGTATAAATCGAGCTTTTAAAAATCGCGCGTGTTTTAAAGACCTTATTATCCACTTATACTTTAATATACTATTTATTTTTTCTATAACAACATGATACTTTTTAAGTTCACCTGAAAATAATATTATTTATTTTACGAATTGTTTACTTTTTATTTTACTTACCATCTCCAAAACACACAATACATGGACTTAAAGATTTTTATACCAGTTCTAGATTTTGTTCCTCCTAAAATAAGTGTAAGTTAGTGCAAAGTACCTAAAATTAAAAGTATTTAAATGAACATACTGTCATGTTCACAACAATTAATAGCAAATTAGGGCTAAAGGAAGTTGGAATGTAGAAAGTTTCATACAAAAGGATACAGCCATGATTATTTAACGTAATACTAATGTAGTCAAACCCACAAAGCCTAGAGCAATGTTTTTCGTAGAGAGTTGGTCATTCCGTTAACCTCGGTAAATAAAATTGTATCTTCGGTGGAAACTTTATGTGAAGATTTTATAATATTTGTCATTTAGCAGTTGTAGGATGTTGATGGAATACCATTAGAGCCAGTTAAAGTACCAAACTTCATTTAATAAGTTGTCGAAAGCCTTAAGCGTTCAGGAAGTTAATTTCACTGATATCCATGCCACGAATAAAAATTGGAAAAAGATTTCATAGTAAATAGTAGCGTTCACATTTCTTGTCACCATTGCATAAAATCCAAATCCAAAAAATATAATAAAGTCAATAACAGCAAAGTAAATTTCCATCTTTCGGAAAACCTAAAAAGAAAGATTTCAATAGTAAAAAATATGTAATAATTTTATGTAGAACTGTTTGCCATCCAAATAAGGGTAGTAGGATGTAAATTAAATCCTCACCATTAAGAAATATGTAATTTTAACCTAAAAATATGTCAAAATTGTAAATTTAGTAATTACAGTGTTATTAGTCTAAGAAAGTGAATAAAATTTGTGTTAAAAGAAGAGAATTAAAAGCAGATTGTTATGCAAGTGGTTAAAATGGATAAAGAGTCTTAAAATTAAAATTGGGGTCAACGAAAGAATTCATACTTTGAAGGTCGGTTGTGAAGCAGCCGCTACAGCTAGAATTTTATAATAATTTTGTGGAAAACGGCTTTGAAGTCTTTAATTTTGGTGAAAATTTCATGGAAACTGAGTTACTAAATTTTTCAACCAATCAAACATCATTCTCGTAGGAACTTTTAGTTGTACTCAGAAAACCATGCCTTATCAAACTAATATCTTCTGTTTTAACGTAACAAAATCGACATATGTGAGAACAAGTACTAAAATTTTCGACAAAACCACCAATTTGATGGCTACCTAAATTATCGCCTAACATTGCTAATAAAGAGCCTTTAACATTTTCATTGTCGTTAATGTATATGCCATCAGTTTCTAAAATCTTTATATCAGAAATTATAGGCTCAAAAATTTTTGAAAATCCGAACTTATTGATATCTCTTTCTAAACACATTGCAACTAAAGTTATGTTATATTAGAACTTGAAAAATTGAATCAAAGCAGCAAGTGTTGACGCAACTAAGTTTTTGATACATTGGTTTATGCTCTTCCGTTAATAGTTTTTCTATTGTTACCAAACCTGATTTGCTATTGCCATTTGGTAACACGTAAATGGTTTTTAAAAACAAATTTTCATTTTGATGAGCAATTTCGGGACATGGTGTGAAATACACTTGCTCTTTTTAACAATCTGTTTATTTCTGGTATGGTTAACCGATGGCGATGCTTTGTTCCTCCAATTTTCAATAGAAAATATATCTGAACCGTATTCATTGTAATCTACTTCGTCTTACCTATATTAAAATTTAATAAATTATTTGCAAATAGATTGGTACCTCCTTTAATGTCTTCCAGATGCATTTTGAGAAATTTATCGACACGTTGAGTTTTTCGAACCCAATTTTTCAGGTCGTTGAATCAAGTTTCAACGTAACTACTTGATGCATGTTTATAAACAGAATTATAATGCGGTTTTATAACCGCAATCCACAACGGGAATTCTTTTGCTATCCGTCCTAGCTGCTTATGAAAATCCTGCAAATAAAACGGAATTAAATCATCACTTTTAAATCAGAAGTTTCCATCACATGAGCTTGAATTTGATTATTTGTTATTCACAAAGTAATATCATTGCCGTTAACTTTGCAAGTGCCAAAAAAATTGCCATCGATATTCAACATTTCATCTTCTTCCTCATTTTCTTTCGAATATTCTGAAGTATTTGATGGTATGAATTTCATCATGTTTTTAAAGTTTTCATTTGCCACCAAACCTTCTGATTCCTTTCTTGCAGGCATAGCTGTTTCTTTATATGGGCTCATGGCAACAATGCTGGTTAATCTAAGAATTTTGAAAAATGAATCAATTCTTCACAATCTATCATTAGATCTATGCATCTTAAGAAAAATGTTTTAATTTGTACATGTGTCATATCTTATTTTGTTGGGGGTTGTTTACGTTAACACGATACGACGAGCCGGGGGTTAGATTCCATACTTAACTCGCTTGGCTTGAGGTTACTGGGAATCGGTAGCTCTCAATGAGCGTGGAATAAGAGTCGGACCATGTTTAATTATTATTTAATAATATCAAAATAACACCCTAATTTATAACATAATAACATGTAATATAAATATAACTCACTCTAACATTAAACACATCATTTAGAGGGATTTGGAAAACACCCCAGGACACTCACGAAAAATATGTTTAGCTTTCCCGTTAGCAATTGCTTTCGTTTCTACCCATCTTGTCGCATAGTCGGTGGCTAAGATTACCATGGTCTTGCCGTTTTTACTTTTTCTAAAAGGCCCTAATAAATCGATATCTATTTTTTCAAATGGTAGCCCCATAGGAATGGGTTGTAAGAACCCTCCTGGTTTTACGTTTGATCTTCCCTTCCTAGCTTGACAAGAGGGACAACCTTTAACAAATTTTGACATCTTTTGGAGACCGTCCCAATAATATCGATTTTTGATTTTATCTAAAGTCTTATGAATTCCTGAATGACCGGATAATGGCTCACAATGATGCGCAAATAAAATTTCTGTAATTAATTGTTTTGGAATAACTACCAAATTTTCATTACCACTGACATTAGCATTTTTTTGTATAGAACTCCGTCGATGAGAGTGAAATTTTTACTCTTCTTCTAAGTCCTATGCTGCTGTTTGGATTTTGGGGTTTTCGATAGTTCGGATCATTTCATATTAAATGTCTTTGTCCTGTGCTTGTAATTCTTGCATTTCTTTTGATTCCAATATGAATGTTGGAACTTCGTTGGATTCGACTTCATCCTCCCTGTGTACCTATAGTTGCAGGGTTTCTGGATAAGCAATCAGCGTCCTGATGTGCTTTTCCACTTTTGTAATGAATGGTATGGTCAATTTCTGACAATTTTAAATTCCAACGCGCTAATCTACCGCTCAAATCGTTGGCGGTTCGTAAAAAGCACAGGGCGTGATGGTCCGATACTATTTTTACGTGTTTCCCATATACCAGAAGTCTGAAATACTGGAGACTCCAAACAACCGCTAGTCTTTCGAGTTCAGAAATGGTATAATTTCGTTCAGCTTTTGTTAAGGAACAACTCGCGTAGGCTATGGGGTGCATGTTTTTATCTTCCCTTTCCTGAAGTAAAACAGCTCCAATGCCCTTATGGCTGGCATCGATATGCAACTCGCATCCGCGGTTGGGATCGAAATGCCTGAGTAACGGGGCCCGAGTTAATTTATTTTTTAGTTTCTAAAATGCTAACTCTTGGGATTTATTCCATTGAAAACCCGTGTTTTTTGGTTGCCTCGTACAATGGTCTAGCGATAATTGAAAAGTTTGGGATGAATTTCCTATAGTAATTTGCTAGTTCCAGGAAACTCGGGGTGGTTTTGATATTGGTTGGGGTTTTAAATTCGTTTGTAGCGCGCAATTTGTCCTCGTCTGGACCTATACCGTATTGGTTTACTATGTGACCTAAAATTTTGATTTTATTTTGTGCGTAAAAAATTTACTTGGTTTCAAGGTTAACCCAGCTTCCCTTAACCACACAAAACTTTGCGCAATCGTTTTAAGTTTATTCCCGGTATTATTTTTAGCTTCTAGTTCCTATCTAAGAATATAAATTTATCGAATTCTGTAAAGGCGGTGTGCTTTTTTCTGATAATTTTGTAGCTAAAGTAGGTGCGCTACGCGGATTTCTGACTGTTTTTTGGCTCCGATTAAACGGGCTGTCACTAATTTCAGGGTCTATTAAGCTTAAGTTTTGTAAATTAGGTTCGTTTTGAAATAATTGCGTACTCGTGTATTGTTGTTCAAATTTTTCCGCGATTATTTCGTCTTGTTTTGATTCCGCTTGAGATAATTTTTCTGGGTCTTCTTCAAAAACTTTGTTTGTTTTAACGATTTTTATCAACAGTTTATCTTTTGACCTGGTATTTTTATACGGCGGTTTATCCATGAATTAAATCCTTTTACTAATTTGTTCTTTATTGAACCTAAGCGCTTTTATATTTAAGTGGGTTATTTTAATTTTTAATATGCACAATACAGTGATATGCTGGAATGTTTTACATCAGCATTTCCAAAGTTGAAAATTATTCTTAACGCGAACTATGTTATAAAATTTCTTTACCGATTAATTAAATTAATATGTTTTCTAAGAAACTTTTTTGCTACTCTATTGATAGTAACCCTCATTAAATTAAAAGTTTTACTAAATTAAAAGTTTTGCCCGAACTCCGTACTTCTCCTTTTTCTAATTACTCTCTTAGTCCTTTTATTAACTTTTCCAAATCCCTCCTACCTATGACTTCCTGTGTTAATGTCCTTAAAAATACTTATCCGACTTATTACGTTCTTTAACCTCTATGCTATAATGTCCCTTCATGAAAATGCTACGTAAGGAAGAGTAACGCAATATTGTTTCTATAATAATAGAAAGTTTCCACTCCTAGTGATTTATAAAATTATAGATTGGCATTTACTTTTAATTGTTCTAATATTTCCCAATGTGACAGTATATACGTAGAACATTTAGGCAGTGCAATGGTTGAAAGAGGAATATCAGTAAAAGTGACATCAGTAAAACAAGTAGTAAATAAATTTGAACAACTTTGTAACACTACAAAAGAATTAAATCCGAGTACAAATTGCGATATACTTACTCACCATTTAAAAGAAGGCCAACGAAAAATGCCATGAGGGTTGCAAAAGGAGCAAAATTACAGAAGAAAAAGAAGAGGATTTTTAGGTGAAGTCATGACATCGATATATGGAGTCAACGACGAAGTGTACAGAGAGATATAGACGAATTGGACAAAAATCAACAGGAACTAAGAAAATTGGCAAACCATCAAGCAAAATTCATGTTATCAGCATTATCTACATTTAATGATACGGAAGTAAGAATAAAACAGCAATTAGAACATTTTCAAACAAAAATAAATCAAGCAGTCACGGCGATTCAAGAATGGGAAAAATACCAAGGTCACGAAAGACTTGAAATACAGACCTAAAGTTCATTTCAAGTTGCAAACAACTATATTTTGGAGACATTTGATTATTATTCAAAAATCATGATGGTTACTTTTGGGCGGCAGCTTACATGAATTAATATCGCCAATTAATGTAAATAAAATTCTAGAAGAAGCACAAAAGAAGATCGATCCAGCATTGTAAATCATAAAAAATTTTACAGGTAAAACAAAGGTGGAAAAAGATGAAACGCATATTCGCATATTCAGTCAATTCATATTAGTTGGGATAAATAAATTCACGATGATGAAGATAATTCCAGTGCCATCAAGAAGAGAAAACAGTTCAACGGATCACAGACGTTCCAAACAAAAGAACAATTGGATTTATTCTCCAGTTACGGTAAAAAAACTTAGAAACAACTGCAAATTGTATCATCGATCAACTTCATCAACGTCCAAACCCTTGCATAGTTGCAATACAATACAAACAACTATTAACTAATACTACAATATGGAAACAATTATACACACCCAATGCATGGATGGTGGTGTCACCAACGCCAGTGGTATGTGCATGTGGCTGAAGACAACACCAAAATTAATTTCCCGGATGATTAATCGGAGAAGATGGAATCATTGATATAAAATGTCCACACAAAGCGTCGTCTTGTACTATAGTTATTAGAAGCTATTGAAAATAAAAAAATTAAATTTTTAGAAATCCATGAAGGCGAAGTTAAATTAAAACGAAGAGATAATTACTATTTTCAAATTCAGGGTCAACTAAAAATTACCAACAAGAAATATTGTTTTTTTGTAGTTTTGTAGACGCCATCTGAGTTAAAAGTTGAAAAAATTATAAGAGATGACAATTTTTGGCAAGAAAACATGGAAAGCCAATTAACCAAATTTTTTAGACATGCATACTTCCGGCATTAGTAAATCCACAGTATCCAAAAAAATTACCCATAAAGGATTTAAGAAAACTACCACGATTACTACCTGTAGTTAAGGATTAAAGACGGTCACTGGCCTAGTAGTTAGAGCGATCGACTACTAATGCTAAGGCACCGGTTCAAACCCGGGAGGAGTCTACAAAGGAAAATTTTCTTTCTGACTCTCTTTCTATCTATGACCGTCCCCGTGCTTCGAAGGCACGTAAAGCCGGTGGTCCTCCTATGTTAATGAATTGCCATCATTAACAATAATATAGGTAACAGGCACATCTGAAGCCAGTCTAGCAAACTACTTCAGATGTAAAACTAATAATACGCTCAGAGTACTGGCAGTGACTTCGGATCTTATCCGAGGTTGCTGCTGGAAAACACAGGTCGCAAGACCTCACGTAAGAAGAAGAAGAAGAAGAAGAAGAGTTAAGGATTAAAGAGACAGGTAGATTTGCGTATTGTGTACAAATATGTTAAACCAAATTTTTTAAAACGTAGTTCTTTTTTCAGATTTGCTTTTTCGTATAATATTATGTTTTATTTTGTTACAATATATATTATGTAATTACTAATAATTTATTATTACAGCGATTATTGATTATCAGATACATAATTCCTCCTTTCTTAAAATTAAGGAATGTCCTCGTTCTTTTGAGGAATTAAGTTTAATTCTACCGCGTCTTTTTTTAGATATTTTAATTATTGTCTTTTCTTTATTAACTTAATCATAAATCTGTTTTCTGAACTTCACTAGAACACATATAAAATGAATTTCTCCTCTATTCTTTCTAGGTCTTTTTCTAATTGTTTCAGATTTTTCAGGTGTTTCATTTTTAATTGCATCTCACAAAATCCATTTAGATTTTCTTGTTGCACTTTTGGTGGTGTAACCAAAAAGCTAGAAAATATGCTGATTCGAACAAGAATCCATCTTCTCACCTGGCGTGCACAGTTGAAATGACAAATCTGTTGAATAAATGTAAGATTTTACACATGGTGTAAGTTGTTGGGATAAAAACAAATATTTTTTGCAATTCTGTTGTGAAATGTGATCATTTCATACACGTTACATGGCATTGAAAGCGGCTTGTTTTCTGCACGTACGATTACTCATGTTATTTGATCATATTTCGTAATCTTATCTTTCGCGAGACGACTTTACCTGCACTTTTCAGCACTAGTGCGAGTTATTTTCATTTCAGCTTTGTCCAGATTGCGTAAATTTTGTTAAAATATTCGTTATTTACCGAATTTCAGATTTGCAAAATAGTGTTCGTTACACGTACTTCAATAGCTTGTTTATTTCGGTTGATTTTGCTGACTCGCCCTTCGGGCTCGTCAGCAAAATCAACCTCGAATGGAAAAGTAGCCTATTTAAGTACTAGTATCGAAAATAACTATTTTATTATTTGTACTGGCTTAAAGTGGTGTTTATGGTGTGATTTTTAATAACAAAAAGGTAAAAGAAAAATTTCTGGGTGTTCAAAGATATGATAAATTAAAATTAACAGTTTATATTTTTCATTTGTTGCTTATGAACTTTTAAAGAAAGTTTTTTTGTGGATCATAAAATTCTCTACAAGAAATTTTCGAAAACAATTATATCTAAGATAATTACGGAGTGAAAGCCGTTTGAAATTACCCTGTTTTTCAATTTTTCTTGACAATGTAAATATGAAAGTAAAAATTCAAAAAATTTTTGTAAATTAAAAATATCATTCTTATTGCCAATTTAATTTTTTTGTGAAGTATTGATCACAAAGTAATTTCATTTTGATGTTTGTAAGTAATAAAATTCTTTACAATTTTATATTTTATTACTTACAATTATTATAAAATTCAAATCTTTCCTTGTTTACTTTCTACCGAAGATTTTAAAGGAGGAATTTTGTTGAACTGTGATGGAGTTGTTGAAGTGTTTTACTAGAATAAACATGACATATTAATCCTTCACTGCATGATTTCTTTTTTACAAAAAAATTGTTAACCATAAATTATGGGAAAAATAGTTAAAAGAATATTATTGCATTATTTATCTAAATATCATAGATTTTAATAATAATAATGTTAATTAACGAAAAGGAAGATGCGACTAATAATTATGCTCGTGGACATTACACAATTGGGAAACATTTCATTCGTATCATACTCGATACTATTCATATATAATAATCGTTTTATTAACTTGTAAAATTAGAATTTAATGATATCAAGTTTAGTGAACTTTTAAATAAATGAAAAATTAGTACATTTCTTCCCAGCTACTTTACCGAATTTTTGAGTTGTATGATATAGTAGATGATCTTGTACATTTGGAATTTATTGATTGATCCCTTCAGATAGACTTGGACTGATAATTGATTTTAAAGATTATGTAATAATGTATGCACTTTCATGCAATAAGATCACATAATAGGAATTTTACATTTTTTGTGATATAAATTACCAAAACTTGGCAAATAATTTTCAAAGATGCGCAAATAACTTTTACTTTGAGGTCGATATGTAATATTCCTGTTTGTTATTAATTAATAATAAACCACGTGTGTTTTAATATAACCTTTATTCTTGTATTGACATCTACTAGCGTGTCCTTCACCGTCTGGGTTTTCAATGCACTACCGAGATCGTTGAACTACCTCTCCAGTGGTGTACTGCCAAACCAGTGGTGCCACACATAAAATATAAAACTTAACCACTTAATAACAATTAAATTCAAATACAAATTACCAACATAATAATTTAAATACATAACAGATACACGATATTATAATTATAAACTAAAACTATTATTTTATCCCATTTTTAAAGCACGAAATAAAAAAAAACTGTAAAAATGTATTATGCAATTAATTATGAAATTTGCAAAAACAATTTCTTTATTAGAACACAAATAGGTACATTTTAATGAAAATAACGCAATTAGTTGTTGTAAATAATCACAGTTTTCAACTTCACTTGAAATAAATTTATCACAAAATTCGTCGTGACTATTAAATTTAAACTTGACGACATAGTAAAACCAAAAAAATAATTATTCACATTCCAGCCAAAGCTGTAAATGAAAACTTTTTTTCGAATTTTCAAGTAAAGTCTCTACTTTCTAGAATATAAAAATTATGTTTTTGAACAACCATTTCAAAAAAGCAACTCCTTGTTAATTTTCAATTTTACTGCAAATCATTGTGTTTTTCTGTATTGTGGTGTGAAGTAAAATATTATTTTAAAGTCTGTAATCTGCCTTATGCCTTACAATATTAGTTTGTGCTAAATGCATTTGTTTGGTATTTACATAATTTTCATCTTTTAGTTGATAAAAGAGCTGATAATAATTATCATGTAATGCATATTATACAGTGAAGCATTTAAATAACATTTTTAGAACATGCGTAAAACACGTTAGGCAACACAATTTGCGCTTCTGATTTCTTCAAGTTTATTAAATTTAAACTTCTTCGCTGTAAAATCTTTAGACTACTTTTACAGAGTCGAATCTGCGAAGAAAAAAAACCGGAAAAGCGTCGTTTAACTCAAAGTGGCTGATAACGGTTTTCGGTTGGAAAACTATAAATGTCGGGGAATTTAAAATTGTGTTAATTTCGTTATGGAAGTCAGGTAATTTTTGATTTTTAAGTAAGTCAGGAAACTCACACTTTTCAAATTTCGCTAAAATTAAATTTAATTTGAAAAATAGTAAAATGTCATGATAGATTTCTTTTAGTCAGTCTATATTATTTAATTTTTAAAATTTATCAAACATCAGAAAGTTAAGAAATTTTACCAATTTTAATGATGGAAATTTGGAGAAGTCAGAGAATTTATTTCGTTGTTAATTATTTTTGATTTAATAATTTTGTTTGTTTTAGATGTTTTGTTCAATAATGAACTGCTTTATTCAAATATTTTTGGTTTGAAAATTTAATTGGTTTTGGTTTAATAATTAATCTTTTTTAAAGTTTAATCTAATTCAGTTGTTTTCGGTTCTACAACGCAATTGATTTATTCAAAAATGCAACTGCTTTGTTCAATAATTCAAGTGTTTCCTTTAATAATTCAACCGATTTGTTTAATAAATTCAGCTGTTTTGTTCAGCAATTCACTTATTTTTAAATTAATAATAATTTAATTGTCATGGGTTCAACAATTTATTTATCCTTGATTTAACTGTTTTGTTCAATAATTCGGCTGTTTCTTTCAATAATTTAGTTACTTCGTTCAACAATTCAAATATTTTTGATTTAATAATTCAACCGTGTTTTAAAAGTAAATTTAGTTGCTTTGTGTAATAATTCAGCTGTTTGGTTCAATAATTAATTGGTTTTGGATTATAAGTTTATATCTATTTATATAAAGACAATCATATCAGTTTGATATAAGTTTATTAAATAAGTATAATTGTTGTTAAATACAAATATCTAACATAAGTCAATACATAAAGGAATGAGTAACTTAGACGACGTGAACATAATATGTAAGTGTCGTTCTCTCTTCTTGCTGGTGCCATCAAGTTGCGTTAACGCGCCCCTACTATTAAAATAAAGTAAAATAATTCATTTACTCCTAATCAGTAAAGTGAAAATGCATACAAGAAACTCCCTTTAAGAGGAATCCTTGCAAGCAAATTTAAAACTTAAAAAAGTGGGTTCGTATTTCCTCACTAATTTGTTTTATTCACTAAAAATTTTTATAAAAAACTATCCATTTTTTAAAAAAGGACACTTGAACACATGCTTCTTTAGATTTAATTTTTCAAAATTCGAAGTAGCTTTTTCATAATGCCCATTTAAAGTTACCCCTACTTTACCAATTAATTGTAGCAAAAGGAAGAAAAAGTTCAAAATTATAAAACTAGAGCGGTAAGAAATGAGGCTTTTTGTATTTAATTCCAAAATTTTGGAATTAAACACAAAAAATAAAACCTCGTTTTTCAAACTTTTTTGAATTTTATTTTAATAAATATGCAACCAACATTACTTGTGAAAGAATGACGCCCTCGGTACACTCCCAAGTACAAATCACGAAACATTTCAGCAAAATTTGCTGAAAATTATGCTTGTTATGATTACCGACTGGGATTAGTCTGGCATTTTAAAAATATAAACAAAACAATTTTTATGTTTAAGTTACACTAAGTTTATATGAGGGTAATCTAAACAATCAAAAATTCAAGAAATTTTTGTACATTTTACTGTATTATATTTGTTTATTTGTTTTCGATACTGGGTGATTTAATTGTAAAACACAGAAATTTTAGCAACTTCTTCCATTGGAAAAAATTAAGTTGTTATGAAAGCGGACGTAAGAATTTTGTATTGAATGGGTTACCCTCCCTCACCTTATCAAATAAACCCGATTTTTAGGTGTAAAAATTTGGATTTTATAAATTTTAGCATTAAATTATAGTGACTTTAAAGGTCAACAATTATCTCTTGTGGAGCCAAAACGGCTTTTATTTGCCCACATTGAGGTTAATTCAATCAACGAATATACGTTCCAGTGTGATAATATAGCTTAATTAAACAAGATTAGATGAGATTAGATTAGATCAAAAATTAGATGCCAATCAAAAATCAGACATGTGTTGTCATTATACATTTAGAATACCGTAAGAAAACAAACAAACAGTAAGAGAAAAAAACACGAAACTTCTTTTTTTCCAGAGCACCAAAGTAGCTAATAGGTCCCAAAACAAAAATGTTTTAAAAAAGTTACTTGTGTCATAGACAAAAGTAACTCGCAAAATTTTATTTCTACTTGTGTAAAGAACAAAAGGAAAGTTTATTTCATAATTTAAAATAAATAAATTTAGAAAAATAATATTTTGCCTGTTTTGTATCAGTTGCAGGGTTTCCACCGAATTTTCTAAAACAAATTCACTACCGTTTTTAGATTTTCCCTAATTAAATTAATCATTTTCACCGACTTTTGGAAACTTGGTAAACAAATATCAAATATGGGTCAAAATTGTACCAAAAACAGTTGAATTATAAAACAAACCAGTTAAATTATTAAACAAAACGGCACATTTTATTAAACAAAGCAACAAACAGTTGCACTTTTGGTATTTTGATATTAGCCTTTTTCATAAAACAGTTGAAACCTGTTGAATTGCGAAAAAACAGTTGAATTGTTAAACAAACCAGTTGAATTTATTGAACCACACAGCTGAATAATTGAACAGAACAGTTGAATTGTTAATGAGATTATCAAAGGGATAATTGAACTGTAGAACAAAAAAAACAACGAAATATTAATTTAGCAAACCGCCGAATTCCAAAAATATGGAATAATTTTATTTCCAATGTTATATTCAAATTTACGATTTTAAACCAAATTCAATCAAAGTAAATTCATTAAAACGCGGTTATAATTTCCACTTGCATTAATATCGGACTAAAAAATATGAAGAGCCAATTAAGTAATAAGCGAAAGATCCCATAATTTTGACCATACTCCAATATTGAAATAAGTTTATAAATTATTGAATTTGGTAAAATATTTATGTATTTAAAATCATTAAATGCTGTTACGAGTGTCGACGTCTTAATTTTATTTTAAGTAATTTTCTTAATAGAGCACATATTATATACGATAAATGGGTCAGATTACTTGATACTAATAATTGACTAGTTTTCTAAATTTATTGTGGTCAAGGAAGTGACAAAAAAAATCTAACACAACAACGTCAATTATTGTGGAAGAAACGTTTTCCTAGTATTTTGGCCGAGGGGTTAACCGCTGGTGAAGTTTTTTGTACACATCTAATGAAGTACATGAAGTACTGGGGAGGGGGGGTGTAGAACACCTTCCAGTGCACAAATTTTGGAATGAAGAACATGCAGAACCCCAGATCGAGTAGTTTACTTTTTATCAGAAGTAAACTGAAGATCTCCCGTTGCAGAAGCACTGGAGGGTGTTCCACACCCCCCAGACCCCCCGGTTTAAATAATTTATTGGAGTTTACTCCTTAAGAATCGATTTTCATATATAAGCGCTCGGTATGAGAAAAAATATGGGAGGTAAAATCTACTGATGAATGACCTCGTTACTTTTGATGAATGACTTCGTTACTTTTTTAGTGCGCACCTATGGTGCGCAAGAAATGACCTCGTTACTTTTTTAGTGCGCACCTATGGTGCGCAAGATAAGATTGCCGGAACATCTAACAACCACGTGGGTAAAAGGTACGTTTTTAAAAACGAAAATGAGAGGCGTATCTTTACATTAGCGCAACCGCACCAAATCCTGCCCGCTTGGACATTTAGTGTGCTGCAAGGCAGGCGACTAGCATACTTAAATAATTTTCATGTACTATTTATTATTGTACGTAAAAGATTTAGTGACAATTATCTTTTTATAACCATATTTTGTTAGTTATTAAGATAATATTATATTTTAAATAAAAAATTAATTATAATAGTTTTAAAAAAATTTTTATAAAAAACATTTTTTTATCAATTTTCTTAAAGTTGGTTAAAATTTTTATAATTATGCATTTATAAATTTTCTAATTTTTTTTTTTACTGGAGTAAACTCCAGTCGTGCGTCGGAGCTGACACACACAGTTTTTTTTTTTTATTAAAAGTGAATTAAATATTTAAGCATATTTTTAGTTTATTAAAATTAGCTATGGCCAAGTAAATGTGTTTAATTCGTAATCTGACAATTAATTATAAATTACCTAATTATAAATTCCGTACTCCCTGGGAGATAGATCTCTGCAACAGGAGAGTTCAGTTTACTTCTGATAAAAAATAAACTACTTGATACGGGGGGCTGGTGGAGTGAAACACCCTCTAGTGCCTCTGCAACGGAAGAACTTTAGTTTACTTCTGATAAAAATAATCTACTCAATCCGGGGGGTCTGGGGGGTGTGGAACACCCTCCAGTGCTCAAATTTTGGTATTTCTGTAAGTCTCAGAAATTGAAAGTCTCTGATACTAAAAGTATTGATGAATTACTGCTGAATTATATGAAGGACAAAGAAGTATGGAGAATTATGATGAAGTAGGTGAAGTGTGAAGTTAATTGTACACGATTTCCTCTAGCGGTTGACCCCCTTGATTTTGGCATACCAAATGCCACGAGCATTTTCATGGCGACATCGACCATAAAATATTTTATGAGCTTTAACAATAAAAGAAGTAAAAAGAATAGTCTGTAAGGAATTATCGATCTAAGTATGTACATAGTTCTATTAAGTTAAATCGTATTCGAATAATCCGTACTTACAATATAATTATTTTATGTAAATATAATTGTTTCGGGATAAGGATTGCAGTAAAAATTTCGAAATAACAGGAAAACGAATAGTTAATATCTAGCACTTTTCGCATTTATGCAAAAATTTGAATGCAATATCAGCAATTTGATAATAAAAAAAGAAAAATCTATTGGCCCAAATTCCATTTTACATTTTAAATGCAGTATGTGTTAAGATTAGTTCAAGATTTCAAATACCCATTTGAAGAAAACGATTTAGCAAAGATTAATAGTTTAGCTGTGGAAGGAATTATGAGCGTCGGCGGGTTTTTTTTTATAATATACAAGAACTACTTAGCAGTATGGAAATTCCAAACATGAGTGCAAAACTTATGATATTGTATGTAACGCTTGGGAAAAAGTGGCCAAAACAAAAATAGCTAAAGCTGCCGAAAAAGAACCTAAATATGCAATTGAAAATGGGAGCATAGATAAAAATGGTACTGCGTGTATAACTGTAGTAGCAGATGGGTGTTGGTCTATAAGAAGTTACCAAACAAATTACAGTACTCTATTTGGCGCAGCTGCAATTGTCGGTGATCAGTTTGGTGTTCTGTGGAACGAAACTAGAACAAAATTATTGACGGCATCAAATTTCTATGATGTTTGTTCAAAAAAAAAACCACCAAACACTCAAAAGCGTATTTTATATTATCATTATTGTAGTACCATTGAAGAAAATTTAAAAAATTAATTAATGTTACACTTTTCCTCAATAAATTTTATTATTTGGTTTCGACTTTAAGTCATCATCAGCATTCGTTAAAATTCTATTTTATAATGTAAAATTGATCAAAAATAAACAACATTAATTAATTTTTTATTTCATATTAGTTTATATGTAAACCTTAGTTAGTTATAATTTTTTGTTGTTTAATTTTTAATTTTTTATTACCTAAATAATAATGGTTCATTTCATGTTTTCAAAAAAAAATTTAAAAATAATAAATACGGCAATATTTGTTGCGGACACTTATAAAAATTTTCCAAACTTGTAAAAAATTGTTATAAAATGCCTTATAAGCACAAGGCTGAAATTTATTAAGGTAATCAAGGGTGCCGCAAAATAAGGGATTATGATAGTCTACCGCGTCGGAAGTGTTGTTTTCAAGAGTCTACCACCCACGAAAGGTGTTAAAAAAATTAACTTTTTCGACTTATTTGCACAAGACTGAAAATTTTTTCTCAAAAACTTTAGTTTATAAAATAACGAAAAAACGCAGTCTACCGGCCAACTAATGTTGTTAGGCCTTGATAGACTCCATGGAATGCCCGTAGATGCAATGGAATGCACGATCTCCGCTGCACCGATCGCTCTGAATAATTGTACATGCCGGCATTAAATTAAAATCTACAAAGCTGCTTTTTTGTCTACAAGTAGTTTACATTAATTATTATTAAATTAACGTCGTCTACTTTGATATTACTTCGATAGACGTAGCTAAATCCAGCGCGGGAACTTGATTGAAATTAATATTATAATTTTTAAACTTGCGCCGTAATTATTATTAAATTAAAACAATGTGTCTATGTATCTCAATTTTTTTATGTACATAATATAGTTGTATAAAAATAAATAATATTTTCTCATTCGTCATCGCTATTACGCCAATATAACTTAAATTTCGAATATGTGTACCTGAATCTCTTTATCGTTTTATTGACCAAACGTAACATCGTCGATCGACTGGGGTAATTGGTCGCTACTAAACCAATTAAAAAAATACTTTTTGTTTTCAACTTTCCATTCACAATCCAAAGGAGATAAAGTCGTAGACTATTTTAAGTGTACATTGCTCCAAATTTAGGCAATGTATGCGGTTCGGTGTATATGTTGTCGGAGCTCTAATTTACAAGGTGGCAAAGCAGATGCATCAAAAATCTTCACTTTTGACAAAAGATTTTGTTTTATGATGTGTTATACGTTTTGAAAAACATGACTGACCTAACTTCATTAAATATTATTCATATTTTTGTAACCGTACATTTGACATATAAATTCTTCCACCGCTTCAAATACTGCATCACTACATTCCGGATATTTGGTTAAATTGGTTAAAGCATCTTCATATTTTTCGGAGTTCTTTAACAAAGCAAACGGACGTTTTTTCCCTTTTCGGAAGAAAGCTGGATTGAAGTCACAGCCGGTTAGTGCATGGAAGGCGGGTAGGGAACCACATACACGTGCTCCTAATGATACATACAATTTGCTTACATTAATACTTCTTTGCGATTTGGCATCACCTACTTCCATCCAAATTTCCACTTTTTGTTGTACAAACTTCATATTGGCCAACATTATAACTAGTATATCCGTGTCTGAGCATCTTAGCTGAACATTATAAGGTGGTTGCAGTTTCTTAAAGTTACAAACGTGATAAATAATTTTACTATCAGCTTCCTCATGTTTCCTTTTATCCTCCCCCCTCTTCGGAACGTCCAATGGTCACATATCAAGAACCCCCCCCCCCTTATTTATAAAATTGAATTTTACGTTCATTCTAGAAAAACACTAAAAATTTTTAGTGGAAAATTCACATGGGAGCAATTCACAGGATCTTAACAAAATGTGATCTGTGGTGATTTATGAACGGTTCATCGAAGAAATCGGAAATCACCAATAAAGTAGATAACACAAAAAAGGTGGAAAACGGTTATTGAATGGTAGCGAAGCTAAATCCGAAATTATCCTGTCAATCAATCCTTCTGAGCTAAAGCAAATTAAAGGATGCGTCACATCTTGTGATGTACGGATAAAACTGGAGAAAATTTATCAGTCAACAAGTCCCGCTAGAAAATCGCAATTATTGTTGAAATAATTAACACTTCAAAAAATGAAAAACTGCGCAGACGTAAGAGTTCATATGAATAACTTTTTCGCAGCTGTCGGTAAATTAAATGACTTGTGAGTGGAAATAAACCCAGATTTATTAGCCATCATGTTATTTGTATATTTTACCATCAAACTTTGAAAATTTCAGATGTGCTATCGAATCACATGACGAATTTCCAACACCTGAAATGTTAAAAATAAAAATAACTGAAGAAAGCAACACAAGAAACGACACGTATACCAACACAAAAACAGAAAATGTCATGTTTACAAAAAAATCAGAAAAATAGCACATCAACAATAAGAAATCAAATGAACAAACAGACAACGTGAAATTTAAATGTCAGAAATCATTACTGCGCACACAATTAAAATTCAAAATAATTACCAACACGTGCTTACTAGGTTGGCAACACTTCGCTCAAGGATACCCTGAAGAACTTTCTTTCTTTAAATTTTCACAGCATGTTGTTTATTCCGAGTCCATAACCTGTTAGCGAGATTGAATAAAGCAGTAGATTTCTAATTAAGCAACAAGTTTAGTAAAATTGCTTTTCTTACGAGGTTTATACAATTTTCGCATATCGTGAAAATTTAACCTAAAATACGAATTTTGACGTTTAACTAATTTTTTGCGCCCGATCAATCTGAATTTTGCATACACCTTCCCATCGATAATTCAGCAGTACGAAGCGAGGGGAGAATTTTTGCTCAGTTTTTCAATATCTAGCGCCGTTCTCGAGTTATTGCGAATTCAAAAATACAATTAAAATTAAAAATTTTACATTTGTGTGGTCGTAGAAAAGTATAGTACTTAACTCGAGTTGTAAAGCCATTACACACTCGTGGAATTTACTTCACTTGCCGCTTCGCGGCTCGTGAAGTAACAACACGTCCTAAACACGTCGTGTGTAATAGGCTTTTACAACTCTCGTTACGTAATATACTATTATATAATAACTTACCGACATAATTTTAGTTTTTATATTATAAGTAATATATGAATTAAATTTGACTTGTAGATAACATACACATAAAATAAATGTAAATCCGACATGAAAATAACATAACATAACTATTAAAATCATACATAAATAACAGCCGATACTTATTTTACGGTGTTGCCAAATAAATACTTAGCAAAAGGTACAATAAAATGAAACTAACTAAAATGTTACTAAGTTTCATATTAAGAGGACTATGCATACCAAAAGTTAAAACGGCTTTACACGATTTTAAGAGGGCCTAGTAGAATACGCATGTTACTATTGTGCACTCACTTCCACTTGTGGCGTAAGATAGGCGAATTAGCCTTTGACGATGGCGAAGTTTTTTCCTAAACTATAACGAATTTTTCAATTTTTTTTATTTTTTAAAATCTACATAGTTACCCGTTTGCGGTAAAGAAAATTCAAGCTGTTTCGTTGAATAGTTTAAAATATATAGCGAAATAGAAATCACCATTATTATTGCAATGAATTTGTACCTTATGTTATATTTATTTTCACAATCATTTTACAATAAATGTTTATGAAAATTGTTTACAGTGTACAGTTCATCATTATCTACTAAATCCAAAAGAAAAAGTATCAAATTTTGTTTAGTTTTAAAAAATCTTCGCCATCAGTAATAAAATAAAATATCATTTATTTTAATGAAATTTTCAGTTAGCCAAGTCGCAAAATAGTTGGTAAAACTTTGACTATTGTGACAGAGATGGCCCAATTTGGAATTTGTTTAGATGACATTTCAAATTTTTAATCAAATATACTATATTTTTCAATAAATTGCAATTTTGCATTAACAAAATAATTGCTATTTACCTCAAGCTAGTATTGACATAATAATAATTATATTATTTTATATTATTAATAATATATTAGATTAATGTGATATATTAGAATATCACATTATTTCTATTACTCAAGAGAGGGCTACATAAAATATAATTTGTAATGCCTGAGAATATGCAACTATCTAAACAAAGTGAAAGGCAAATAGATTTCGATTTGCTGTCTCTAGTGGTCACCTTAAGAAGTATCGTTTTAAAACCATTTTAAGAGCCGCGAAATCTATTTGAGGTCTGCCAGATGGCGACACAATCAAAAAAACATACAAATTTCTAGGATCGTTTTCACTTTACTAAGATAGAATTCTTATAAATTGAAATAGCCATTTTAATAAGCGATAATCAACTTGACGCTTGATATATTTTAAAGCTTTCAATATTGAATACTTTCGAAACTACGAGCTTGTAAATAATCAAAATTTAAAAAAAAAAAATTCACAGAAATTAACCAAACTAACTAGATTTGAGCTTCACTCTATTTCAAATTTTATTTGAAAATTTCAGATGAATCGCAAGTCCCGAATAGCTTAAAACCATCTTTTTGTAATCTAAATATTTACAATAAGTTTATTTGTAAACCAAATTTCTGAACTCCCTAAAAGTAGCTGTGTAGGAAACAACCGTGAGATGACACTATTTACGTATACATCATCGACGTACGTACGTACCTAGTAATTTTATAACGTATGTCGAATACGACCTGTCATATGTGGATTTCGTAACCTATAACTTTGTATTTCAAAGAATCAATTTTTGTAAAAATGTATGTGTTGTGTAATTAATAATTAATTGTAATAATTTATGTAATTAATTTGTGTGCTGACAATCAAAATGCAAGAACCGAGATGAAGTGAAATTTTCTCTTGTTTTACATATAAGTAGAAGTATGGATAACAATGTTTTTTTACAATTTATCTCCGACTTTTGTACATACATTATAGTTTAAATAGAAACACCAATTAAATATATGTAGTAAGTATAATACTTTTTGTTTTTGAAGTTACACGTTTTTAAATTCTTTGTGTTTTCACAGCTATTTCGATAACCCAGAAGATGTCAAACGGAGCGATTTGTACACAAAATTAACTAAGAAAATCTTAAAGTTGATCAAAAAATTGTCAAGTAATTAGTAAAATAATTGCTGACCCACTAAAAGTGCAGTGTTTTCGACTTTCGTGTCAAGTGAATAACCATGTTTGTAATGTTCTTTAAAATTCTTTTGTTTTTATATTATCACAAAATTTTATTTTTTAGTAAGTCGTTGTATCTGTGTTTGGATATTTATTAAAACATGTAGTATATTGTCATGTTTATATTGAACTGTCCCGAGTAAAGCTACGTTTCCATTAGCAAGTTATTTCTGCAATTTCTTCCGCAAGTACTTGCAAATGTGTTTCCACTAAAACAGAAACTTCTGCAAATTTGCTTCTGCAAAATACTTGCACAAGCACTTGCGGCAAAAACTTCCTTAGGTGTTTACAGTCACCGGCGTGCTCGCAAGTAGATTGCTCACAAGTTTAGCAGGTGGTACTGTTGTAATTGTGTATTGTATCAAAATGCCGGCGTAAGCTGACCTAAAACACTGGCCTAAGCTGACCTAAAACACTGGCCTAAGCTCGACCGGTGGATCTCGGTGGAAAAATTATACTATTTTTATAAAAATAACTTCAGATAATTATTTTAACATTAAAAAAAATTTTTTTTGCTTTCAAGAAAATTACTTTCAAGACCAATAAGTTGCGCACTTCTCATTGGTCCGTCAATTTTGAAATATGACTTTTAGAAATTTCGATAACATACGTATATAATGAACCAAGATAAAATAATGATCTTGTTTGATAGTATAAATTTTAAATGCTACAGGGTGTATTGAAAATATAATTTCGAGTTGCCATTAATTAATGCAAACTTTATGCAAATACATATTTTAGAATTTTGACATGGTGAATACTAAAATTAAAGATACTGCAATTTTACAATTTAATTAACCGAATGGTAATGTTATATAATTTCTGAAAAAATTAAAGACGATCCTGCAATGCAATTATCAAATGCAATTTGGACTTTAGTTAATGGCGTGTATTGTAACTTGCAACTGCAAGTTAAATAAACTTCCAGCTACTGGCAACTTTTGAAGTCGCTTACGCAAGTCGTTTTCATTTTGTTTACACACAATTCTTATCAACTTCCGCAAATAACGTCGCAAGTATAAAAACTTGCAGAAGCAAACTATGATTAGTGTTTATGAATATCAATAAATATATTTGAAAAAAAACACAAATTTACATAGTTTTTTTATCAATAAGAAAAAACATTGTTTTTTTACATTGATTATTAAAAACTCGCTACAAAAATAAACTAAAAGTTACAAAATAAAAACTTTTATGTTTTCCTACACTCTAAAAAATGCACGTAATATTACCTATTAAATTTTTATAAAAATTGTATAATTTAGGACACGTAGCATACATTTTTTCTTATAATCTAGTTTTTAAAGTAAATTTAAGTGTTTGCTGAAATTTTTTAGATTTCTTTTAAAATTACAGAGTAATTTGGTGTTGTATGTATTTTTCCTTCAAAAATTTACTTTACTTTCAATGTTTTAAAGTAAAATTACATAATGTAGGTAAATTTCTAACAATACATAAAAATTATTTTGCAAAATCTGCAAAATTGTACATATCTTACAGGATGTGGGATGACATCACCTCAGTGCAGTTTGTTTTATCGGCGAATTTTATAGTGTTGTATGTACTATATTTATGTGCCGTTTTTTATTATTGTTAGGTAAGTAAGAAATAAAACATAAATAACGTATGTCTTTATTTAATCAGAAAAGTACTAGCTTTGAAATTACAGCATTTATTTCTGCATTTATCGTCTGAATCCGTTTCACGAATCACTATTTCTTGAATCACTATTTTAGAATAGAAGTAAGTACTTTATTGTTTTTGCTTTTTTAGTTTACTTGCAAAAGAATTTATTTTTAAAAGTACTGGGCCTGTTACATTTTTATTGAGAAATTAAAAATTCCGCTCAGGGCGGGCTTTACTTTATTTTTTATTTAACCTCATTTAATTAATATTAAATACAGTGAGTAAAAAAACGAGTTGGACACCTAAGAAAATTTCAGTAAATTGTTTGTATTTCAATTATTTCTGTAGAAAATTAATTAATTTCAATGTTAGTTGGTAAAGTATTGAATGTACTTGACCAATACATAAATTTTTTTCATTAAAATAGCATACAAAGCGGCATTTTTTCGGTAGTGCATAGTCGTAGTGCGGTTTTGCATACAAAGCGGTAGTATGTTGCAAATTAGGTAGACTTTTTATACGTTGATTAATTTAATAATTAATATAATAGTTTAATTTATCGCCCATACTTTCATTAGCGATAGTGGACGTTGAAATTATTGCAACGGACCCCAGGACTTTTACATTTACTGTATCACAAAATAACTAACTATAACAATTTTCTTCTAGAAATGTCAGCCGAAGGGGAAACGGCAATATCCCCAGTACGTTTTCCAACCCCGGCGCCAACTCCACCACCAACCCCGGCGCCCACTCCACCACCAACCCCGGCGCCAACTCCACCACCAACCTCAGAAAGAACTAAAAAAAAGAAAAAAAAAAAGAGAAGAGTTCCAATAGACTTAAGATTAAAATTAAAAGGCCGTAAATCCCCTCACAGGCGGCGGTCACCGCCTAGTCGACGGCGGTCACCGCCTAGTCGGCATCGATCGCCAAGAAGGTCGGCGCCCAAAAATATTTTTTACATTTACTAAATGCTTAATAAAAATAAAAAAAAAAATTTACTAAATAAAAAACTTCACAGTTTGTTATATTTTTTTATTTGCTGATAATAATAATGATGATGTTTACTAGGTCGACAGTCATAAGTTGTGGAGAGCTACTAGTTGCTCCCTGATATCTGTCGGGTATCCAAATTTTGCTGGGCTTCTTTCTTGATGTCAATTAGAAATTTTTAAACGTACTTTCAAAATTCAAAAATTTCCAAATTTTGCTGGGCTTCTTTCTTGATGTCAATTAGAAATTTTTAAACGTACTTTCAAAATTCAAAAATTTCCAAATTTTGCTGGGCTTCTTTCTTGATGTCAATTAGAAATTTTAAACGTACTTTCAAAATTCAAAATTTCCAAATTTTGCTGGGCTTCTTTCTTGATGTCAATTAGAAATTTTTAAACGTACTTTCAAAATTCAAAAATTTCCAAATTTTGCTGGGCTTCTTTCTTGATGTCAATTAGAAATTTTTAAACGTACTTTCAAAATTCAAAAATTTCCAAATTTTGCTGGGCTTCTTTCTTGATGTCAATTAGAAATTTTTAAACGTACTTTCAAAATTCAAAAATTTCCTAATTTGAAGTTCTTGAAGTGGAAGGTTGGGGATCCAAAATTTCCACATGTGCTGTGTTTCTTCTTTTCTTCTTTTCTTCACTAAGCTTCTTTTTTTCTTCATAAGCGGTAATTGCTCTTGTAATATATGGAGGATCAACGCATTTTTTGTTTTTCTTCAAATTTCCTCTAATTATTTCAGGAGCTATACATTCTTGATAAAATTGACACAAAATTGGCAACATTTTTGAAATCCAGAAATTTTCATCTCTGTCTATTATCTGGATATGAATAGGGATCTTGTCATTGACATAAACGACAAAGTAGCATTTACTTCTTTTGGTGATATTCAATTGTCCTTGAATCTAACAAATAAAAAATTTTAAATCTTTAAAAAAATGAAATTAAAGCAGTAATTACCTGATAATAATAATTATGCCGTTGTTTTAAGCATATGCCATTATCATTTTTAATTAAAAGGAATTTGCAATATTACAATATAAAATGGTTTCAAAATTAATAGGCTAATTATACATACAACATATAAAAACTTACCTGTATGTTATATATTTATATTACATATATAATGGAATAAAATTTTATAACACAAACAAATTAATGCTTATAAAATGATAAAATAAATTTGTTGGTTATAAACACAGAAAAGTTTAATTATATGTATAACAACAGCGCCATCTTTTCGCAATTTTTTTTATGAATTAGACAAGTAGATAACATCGACAAGTTTTAAACCACGATATCACAAATACAAAAATAACGAAATTACGTGAATTTGACGCACTGAGCGCCATCTACAAAACCAAGAAAATTTTTTGTCGAACCACAGATAAGAAACAACTTCTCCCACCACAATTTTTCCGTCCTTAAGAGCACGACTATGCATAAGGCTGTATGTAATAATGTATGCACTTTCATGCAATAAGATCACATAATAGGAATTTTACATTTTTTGTGATATAAATTACCAAAACTTGGCAAATAATTTTCAAAGATGCGCAAATAACTTTTACTTTGAGGTCGATATGTAATATTCCTGTTTGTTATTAATTAATAATAAACCACGTGTGTTTTAATATAACCTTTATTCTTGTATTAACATCTACTAGCGTGTCCTTCACCGTCTGGGTTTTCAATGCACTACCGAGATCGTTGAACTACCTCTCCAGTGGTGTACTGCCAAACCAGTGGTGCCACACAAAATATAAAACTTAACCACTTAATAACAATTAAATTCAAATACAAATTACCAACATAATAATTTAAATACATAACAGATACACGATATTATAATTATAAACTAAAACTATTATTTTATCACATTTTTAAAGCACGTAATAAAAAAAAACTAAAATGTATCATGCAATGAATTATGAAATTTGCAAAAACAATTTCTTTGTTAGAACACAAATAGGTACATTTTAATGAAAATAACGCAATTAGCTGTTGTAAATAATCACAGTTTTCAATTATGAAAATTTCAAAATGAATGTCAAAATGAATCAAAATGAATGAAAATTTCAAAATGAATTAAATCTTTCACCAAATTCGTCGTCACTGTTAAATTTAAACTTGACGACGTAAAAACAAAAAAATAATTATTCACAATGCAGTCAAAGCTCTACATTAAAACTTGTTTTTGGAATTTTCAAGTAAAGTCTCTATTTTCTAGAATATAAAAGTTATATTTTCGAACAGCCATTTCAAAAAAAAAACCTCTTATTAATTTTCAATTTTACTGCAAATCATTGTGTTTTTTGTATTGTGGTGTGAAGTAAAATATTATTTTAAAATCTGTAATCTGTCTTATGCCTTACAATATTAGTTTGTGCTAAATGGATTTTTTTGGTATTTACATAATTTTCATCTTTTAGTTGATAAAAGAGCTGATAATAATTATCATGTAATGCATATACAATTAAGCATTTAAATAACATTTTTAGAACATGCGTAAAACACGTTAGGCAACACAATTTGCGCTTCTGATTTCTTCAAGTTTATTAAATTTATAAATACAGTAAACTTCTTCGCTGTAAAATCTTTGCACTATTTTTACAGAGTCGAATCTGCGAAGAAAAACGGAAAAGCGTCGTTTAACTCAAAGTGGCTGATATGGGTTTTCGGTTGGAAAAACTATAAATGTCGGGGAATTTAAAATTGTGTTAATTTCGTCATGGAAGTCAGGGAATTTTTGATTTTTAAGTAAGTCAAGGAAACTCACACTTTGGACAGCGAAAATTTTTAAATTTCAAAAAATTTAATTAGAAAAAATAATAAATTTTCAGGATGTATTTCTTTTAGTCAATCCATATTATTTAATTTTAAAATTTATCAAACATCAATAAGTTAAGGAATTTTACTAATTTTAATGATGGATATTTGGAGAAGTCAGAGAATTTAATTCGTTGTTAATTGTTTTAGATTTAATAATTCAACTCTTTTGTTTAATTAATCGGCTGTTTTGTTCAATAATGAACTGGTTTATTCAAATATTTTTGGTTTGAAAATTTACTTGGTTTTGGTTTAATAATTAATCTTTTTCAGTTTAATCTGATTCAGTTGTTTTCGGTTCTACAATGCAATTGATTTATTCAAAAATGCAACCGCTTTGTTAAAAAATTCAAGTGTTTCCTTTAATAATTCAACCGATTTGTTTAATAAATTCTGCTGTTTTGTTCAGCAATTCACTTATTTTTTAGATTAATAATAATTTAATTGTCATGGGTTTGTCACCAAAACATGAACTTGAAAAAGTCTGTGTTGGAATCCAATAAATACTTATGTTTATGGTCCAAAACTAAAACCACTACCTGTTGAATGATTGAACCGTAAAGTGATATGGGTAACTATAAGGGCTCATTTCTTAATGGTCCATGAAATGTAAAAGCAACTGTACAGCTGTGTAATAGTTAAAATGTTTTTCAGTCTTAAGTTGAACTTCGCAAAGGAATGTTAAAAAATTCTTATTAAACGAAAAGAAAACTTATTAGACTTTTTTATTTAATTTTATTCACCTATCCATAATTCCAACAGTCTCCAATGACAACATGTTATTTTTCATTATGATAACAAATTACATACAAACAGAAATTTTAATACAATATACTCGTAGCAATTGAAGAATAAAATTTATTTACATTTTTTTGGAAACTGCATTTGAATAATTATTGTTTTATCATATAATTTTTGTTTTCACATATTATTTTTGTTTATTGTTTTAAAAATTTGCACAATAAACAGTACAATAATTAAAATACAATTTGTGAACATCATTGCTAATTAAGATAATTTAAATAAAATTAAAAAATGTATATAATCGAAAAAGATTCTGGTAATTAATAACGAAATTAATATTATTTGTATACTATTATCTGTAATCTTTTAAGTAGCCCGGTTTCGACGCCACTCTTTTTGGCCTACCAACTGTCGTTTTCTTCGGACTCTAATAACACAAAACGAAATTATTAGCATATTTGCACAGCTTTACACTAAATAACTATTTAATTTTTTTTTCTTAATTTAAAACATATTTAAGCAAACTAATGATAATTTTTTGAAAAACATACTTGAATGTTTTTCATCAAATTACAATTAAAATAGACAAATGAAAAAAATAACTTTATTGCAAAAATCACAAGATCTGAAAATCATGCACGTAAAGTTAGCCGTGCCATTTTTGAAAAATTAGAAAATAAAACTTGTGCTGAGTTGTGCTCGATTTGTGTTGCCTTTGTCGTAAATAAAAAAATTGTATTTTGAAAAATAAAATTATTATGTCCAAAAATGTATTTTATCGGTGGAAGTTAGCCGGGCCATTTTTGAAAAATAAAAAATTAAAGTTGTGCTTGATTTGTGCTGCTTTGTGCCGTAAATAAAAAAATTGTAATTTGAAAATAAAATTTTATGGCCAAAAATGTATTTTATCGGTGAAAGTTAGCCGGGCCATTTTTGAAAAATAAAAAATTAAAGTTGTGCCGAGTTGTGATCGTTTTGTGCTGCCTTGTGCCTAAATAAAAATTGTATTTTGAAAATAAAATTTCTATGGCCAAAATCTATTTTTCGGTGGAAGTTAGTCGTGCCATTTTGGAAAAACATAAAAATTAAAGTGCCGAGTTGTGATCGATTAGTGTTGCCTTGTGCCGTAAATAAAAAAAGTGTATTTTAATAAATAAAATTTCTATGGCCAAAAATGTATTTTATCGATGGAAGTTAGCCGTGGCAATTTTGAAAAATAAAAAAATTAAAATTGTGCCAAGTTGTGCTCGATTTGTGCAGCCTTTTGCCGTAAATAAAAAATTGTATTTTGAAAAATAAAATTTCTATGGCCAAAAATGTATTTTTCGATGGAAGTTAGCGGTGCCATTTTGAAAAATAAAAAAATTAAAGTTGTGCCGAGTTGTGCTCGATTTGTGCTGCCTTGTGCCGTAAATAAAAATTGTATTTTGAAAAATAGAATTTTTATGGCCAAAAATGTATTTTATCGGTGGAAGTTAGCCGGGCCATTTTTGAAAAATAAAAAAATTAAAGTTATGCTGAGTTGTGCTCGATTTGTGCTGTCTTGTGCCGTAAGTAAAAAAATTGTATTTTAAAAAATAAAATTTTTATGGCCAAAAATGTATTTATTGATGGAAGTTTGCGCGGCCATTTGGTAATTTTATCATTCTCATCAGCGAGCCAGTTGCATCAATGTATATTATGCCGTGCCATTTTTGAAAAATAAAAAAATTAAAATTATGCCGATTTGTGTTGCCTTGTGCCGTAAATAAAAAAAATGTATTTTGAAAAATAAAATTTTTATGGTCAAAAAGGTATGGAAGTTAGCCGTACCATTTTGAAAAATAATGGCAGCGATTTTATTTTTCAAAATACAACTTTTTTATTTACGGCACAAGGCAGCACAAATCAGCACAACTTTTATTATTTTGGTTTTCAAAAAATGGTATGGCTAGCTTCCACCCTCAAAATCCGTGGTCTCCATAAAAGCCGAAGTCAATACAAAAATAATAATAATTACTTAAAGGTTTGGATTAAAGTTTTCATTTCAAAAATAATAATTACGGTACAAAGCAGCACAAATCGAGCACAAGTTTTATTTTTAATTTTTCAAAAGGGCCCCTAACTTTCACAGATAAAATACATCTTTGATCATAAAAATTTTATTTTTCAAAATACAATTTTTTTATTTAGGGCACAAGGCAACACAAATTGATCACAACTCGGCACAACTTTATTTTTTTTATTTTTCAAAATTGGGCCGGCTAACTTTCACAGATAAAATACATTTTTGGACATAATAATTTTATTTTTCAAAATACAATTTTTTTATTTACGGCAAAGGCAACACAAATCGAGCACAACTCGGCACAATTTTAATTTTTTTATTTTTCGAAAATGGCACAGCTAACTTCCATCGATAAAATACATTTTTGGCTATAAAAATTTTATTTTTCAAAATACAATTTTTTTATTTACGGCAGAAGGCAACACAAATCGAGCACAACTCGGCACAATTTTAATTTTTATTTTCAAAATTGCCACGGCTAACTTTCACAGATAAAATACATTTTGGACATATTAATTTTATTTTTCAAAATAAAATTTTTATTTACGGCAAAAGGTAACACAAATCAAGCACAACTCGGCACAATTTTAATTTTTAATTTTCAAAATGGCCCGGCTAACTTTCACAGATAAAATACATTTTGGATATAATATTTCTATTTTTCAAAATACAATTTTTATTTACGGCAAAAGGCTGCACAAATCGAGCACATCTCGGCACAATTTTAATTTTTTACTTTTCGAAAATGGCACAGCTAACTTCCATCGATAAAACACATTTTGGCCATAGAGATTTTATTTTTAAAATACATTTTTTTATTTACGGCACAAGGCAACACTAATCGATCACAACTCGGCACTTTAATTTTTATGTTTTTCAAAATGGCACGACTAACTTCCATCGAAAAATAGATTTTGGCCATAGAAATTTTATTTTCAAAATACAATTTTTATTTAGGGCACAAGGCTGCACAAATCGAGCACAACTCGGCACAATTTTAATTTTTATTTTTCAAAATAGGCCAGTCAGTAAAGGAATAATATGTTGCAAACGGTGGTGTAGAAGATTTTATTTTTAACTTGTATAAATAGGTACAAGCATGTGAAAAACAAAAATGCTAACACGGGCGACCTCGGAGAACTTTTGGCAGCCAAAGAACTTCAAAATTTTAGGACTTTTTAGTTTTTGCATATAACTCCTAAACCGTGGATCCTACCCAAACATTTGTGGTTTAACAAATTAAAGAGCGTTAAATTCTGCGTCGAATGAGTCCCACAACTTATAATTTGGTCAAGTGGTATGGTGAAAACTACGGTCAAAAACGACGATTTTTCTAATTTTGTCAAAAACTGAGATATACGTATATGTGAGTGCGCGTCCGGCACCGATCGCGCTGCACTAAATTTGTTGTAACTTTTAAACTAATTAATGAAATTGAGCATTCAAAAGCTCAAATGAAAGAAGAAACATGTAGCTATTGGATTATTATATTTTCAAATAAAAAAATAAATGTAGATAAAAGTAGTATATGTATATAATTGGAACATACGGAGATATCCGATAAAATCGCTAAAAGCTATTATTATATATTCTAAAATTTTTTACACTAAATTCATTAATTTTTAAGTCCTATTAACAATATATCCTAGTTAGGTAGGTTAAATAAATTTTTTATAAAAGTTATTAATGTTTAACGTACCTCTAATTTAAGAATTTTGGAGCAAAAAATTTATTTTTATTTCTGTAAAATAAAAGGGTTGATTTACTTTTAACCTAAATCCTCTTATAGAATCTTAAAGTACACATTTCAAGCTTTAAAATCGCACCTGTAGAAATCTAATAACGGATTTAAGCAAGAGTAATATGTGGTTAAAGTTAGGTATACATTTCAGATTTTATTACTTATCCAAAATTTTGAAATTTTGGAAGTATACATCTTCAATACTAAATTTTTGAGATATTTTTTATTTATCGGATATTTTTATACATTACTTCTAGAGTAATCTATGAAAATTTCAGATCTTTATTTTAAGAATTGTAGAAATGGTAGAGCTCTTAGCGATTTTATCGGATATCTCCGTATGTTCCAACTATATACATTTACTACTCTTATATACATTCATTTTATATTAGAAAATATAATAGTCCAATAGCTACATGTTTCTTCTTTCATTTGAGCTTTTGAATGCTCAATTTCATTAATTAGTTTAAAAGTTACAACGAATTTAGTGCACGCGATCGATGCCGGACGCGTACTCACATATACGTATATCTCAGTTTTGACAAAATTAGAAAAATCGTCGTTTTTGACCGTAGTTTTCGACCATACCACTTGACCAAATTATTAAGTTGTGGTACTTATTCGACGCAGAATTTAACGCTCTTTAATTTGTTAAACCACAAATGTTTTGATAGGATCCACGGTTTAGGAGTTATATGCAAAAACTAAAAAGTCCTAAAATTTTGAAGTTCTTTGGCTGCCAAAAGTTCTCCTGAGGTCGCCCGTGTTAGCATTTTGTTTTTCACATGCTTGTACCTATTTATACAAGTTAAAAAATAAAATCTTCTACACCACCGTTTGCAACATACCACCTTATTTCGATTCTCTACTGACTGGCCTAAAATGGCACGGTTAACTTCCACTCTCAAAATCCTCGGTCCCCATCAAAGCCGAAAAAAACTACGACACAAAGCTGCACAAATCAGCACAAGTCTTAGTTTTAATTTTTCAAAAATGGCACGGCTAACTTCCACCGATAAAATACATTTTTGGCCATAAAAATTTTATTTTTCAAAATACAATTTTTTTTTTTACGGCAAAAGGCAACACAAATCGAGCACAACTCGGCACAATTTTAATTTTTTTATTTTTCGAAAATGGTCCGGCTAACTTCCACCGATAAAATACATTTTGGCCATAGAAATTTTATTTTCAAAATACAATAATCGAGCACAACTCGGCACAATTTAAATTTTTTATTTTTCAAATTTGCCACGGCTAACTTCCATCAATAAAATACATTTTTGATCATAAAAATTTTATTTTCAAATTACGATTTTTTATTTACGACAAAAGGCAACACAAATCAAGCACAACTCGGCACAATTTTAATTTTTTAATTTTTCAAAATGGCCCGGCTTACTTTCACAGATAAAATACATTTTGGATATAATATTTCTATTTTTCAAATTACGATTTTTTATTTACGGCAAAAGGCAACACAAATCAAGCACAACTCGGCACAATTTTAATTTTTAATTTTTCAAAATGGCCCGTCTAACTTTCACCGATAAAATACATTTTTGGACATAATAATTTTATTTTTAAAATACACTTTTTATTTACGGCACAAGGCAACACTAATCGATCACAACTCGGTACTTTAATTTTTATTTTCAAAAATGGCTCGGTTAACTTCCACCCTCAAAATCCTCGGTCCCCATCAAAGCCGAAAAAAAACTACGACACAAAGCTGCACAAATCAGCACAAGTTTTAGTTTTAATTTTTCAAAAATGGCACGGCTAACTTCCACCGATAAAATACATTTTTGGCCATAGAAATTTTATTTTTCAAAATACAATTTTTTATTTACGGCAAAAGGCTGCACAAATCGAGCACAACTTGGCACAATTTTAATTTTTACTTTTCGAAAATGGCACAGCTAACTTCCATCGATAAAATACATTTTTGGCCATAGAAATTTTATTTATTAAAATACACTTTTTTTATTTACGGCACAAGGCAACACTAATCGATCACAACTCGGCACTTTAATTTTTATGTTTTTCAAAAATGGCACGACTAACTTCCATCGAAAAATACATTTTTGGCCATAGAAATTTTATTTTTCAAAATACAATTTTTTATTTAGGGCACAAGGCAGCACAAAACGATCACAACTCGGCACAACTTTAATTTTTTATTTTTAAAAATGGCACGGCTAACTTCCACCGATAAAATACATTTTTGGCCATAGAAATTTTATTTTTCAAAATACAATTTTTTATTTACGGCAAAAGGCTGCACAAATCGAGCACAACTTGGCACAATTTTAATTTTTTTATTTTTCAAAATTGCCACGGCTAACTTCCATCGATAAAATACATTTTTGATTATAAAAATTTTATTTTTTAAATTACAATTTTTTTATTTAGGGCACACGGCGGCACAAATTGATCACAACTCGGCACAACTTTATTTTTTTATTTTTCAAAAATGGGTCGGCTAACTTTCACAGATAAAATACATTTTTGGACATATTAATTTTATTTTTCAAAATACAATTTTTATTTACGGCACAAGGCAACACTAATCGATCACAACTCGGCACAACTTTAATTTTTTTATTTTTTAAAAATGGCTCGGTTAACTTCCACCCTCAAAATCCTCGGTCCCCATCAAAGCCGAAAAAAAACTACGACACAAAGCTGCACAAATCAGCACAAGTTTTAGTTTTAATTTTTCAAAATGGCACGGCTAACTTTCACAGATAAAATACATTTTTGGACATATTAATTTTATTTTTCAAAATACAATTTTTTTATTTACGGCAAAAGGCAACACAAATCAAGCACAACTCGGCACAATTTTAATTTTTTAAATTTTCAAAAATGGCCCGGCTAACTTTCACAGATAAAATACATTTTGGCCATAGAATCGATAGTTAGATAAAGTCTAAAGATAGAATCTTCCATCGATAAAATACATTTTAATCATAATAATTTTATTTTGAAAATACAATTTTTTTATTTAGGGCACACGGCGGCACAAATTGATCACAACTCGGCACAACTTTATTTTTTTTATTTTTCAAAATGGCCCGGCTAACTTTCACAGATAAAATACATTTTGGACATAATATTTCTATTTTTCAAAATACGATTTTTTATTTACGGCAAAAGGCAACACAAATCGAGCACAACTCGGCACAATTTTAATTTTTTATTTTTCGAAAATGGCACAGCTAACTTCCATCGATAAAATACATTTTTGGCCATAAAAATTTTATTTTTCAAAATACAATTTTTTATTTACGGCAAAAGGCAACACAAATCGAGCACAACTCGGCACAATTTTAATTTTTATATTTTTCAAAAATGGCCCGGCTAACTTCCACCGATAAAATACATTTTGGTCATAAAATTTTATTTTTAAAATACAATTTTTATTTAGGGCACAGGCGGCACAAATTGATCGCAACTTGGCACAACTTTATTTTTTTTATTTTCAAAATGGCCCGGCTAACTTTCACAGATAAAATACTTTTTTGGATATAATATTTCTATTTTTCAAAATACTATTTTTTATTTACGGTAAAAGGCAACACAAATCGAGCACATCTTGGCACAATTTTAATTTTTACTTTTGAAAATGGCACAGCTAACTTCCATCGATAAAATACATTTTGGCCATAGAAATTTTATTTTTAAAATACACTTTTTTTATTTACGGCACAAGGCAACACTAATCGATCACAACTCGGCACTTTAATTTTTATGTTTTCCAAAAATGGCACGACTAACTTCCACCGATAAAATACATTTTTGGCCATAGAAATTTTATTTTTCAAAATACAATTTTTATTTACGGCACAAGGCAGCACAAATCGAGCACAACTCGGCACAATTTTAATTTTTTTATTTTTCGAAAATGGTACAGCTAACTTACATCGATAAAATACATTTTTGGCCATAAAAATTTTATTTTTCAAAATACAATTTTTATTTACGGCACAAGGCAGCACAAATCGAGCACAACTCGGCACTTTAATTTTATGTTTTCAAAATGGCACGACTAACTTCCATCGAAAAATACATTTTGGCCATAGAAATTTTATTTTTCAAAATACAATTTTTTATTTAGGGCACAAGGCAGCACAAAACGATCACAACTCGGCACAACTTTAATTTTTTTATTTTTTAAAAATGGCTCGGTTAACTTCCACCCTCAAAATCCTCGGTCCCCATCAAAGCCGAAAAAAAACTACGACACAAAGCTGCACAAATCAGCACAAGTTTTAGTTTTAATTTTTCAAAAATGGCCCGGCTAACTTTCACAGATAAAATACATCTTTGATCATAAAAATTTTATTTTTCAAAATACAATTTTTTTATTTAGGGCACAAGGCAACACAAATTGATCACAACTCGGCACAACTTTATTTTTTTATTTTTCAAAAATGGCCCGCTAACTTTCACAGATAAAATACATTTTGGATATAATATTTCTATTTTTCAAAATACTATTTTTTATTTACGGTAAAGGCAACACAAATCGAGCACATCTTGGCACAATTTTAATTTTTACTTTTCGAAAATGGCACAGCTAACTTCCATCGATAAAATACATTTTTGGCCATAGAAATTTTATTTATTAAAATACACTTTTTTTATTTACGGCACAAGGCAACACTAATCGATCACAACTCGGCACTTTAATTTTTATGTTTTTCAAAAATGGCACGACTAACTTCCATCGAAAAATAGATTTTGGCCATAGAAATTTTATTTTCAAAATACAATTTTTATTTAGGGCACAAGGCTGCACAAATCGAGCACAACTCGGCACAATTTTAATTTTTTATTTTTCGAAAATTTTACAGCTAACTTACATCGATAAAATACATTTTTGGCCATAAAATTTTATTTATCAAAATACAATTTTTTATTTACGGTAAAAGGCAACACAAATCGATCACAACTCGGCACTTTAATTTTTATGTTTTCAAAATGGCACGACTAACTTCCATCGAAAAATAAATTTTGGCCATAGAAATTTTATTTTCAAAATACAATTTTTATTTAGGCACAAGGCAGCACAAAACGATCACAACTCGGCACAACTTTAATTTTTTATTTTTAAAAATGGCACGGTTAACTTCCACCCTCAAAATCCTCGGTCCCCATCAAAGCCGAAAAAAACTACGACACAAAGTTGCACAAATCAGCACAAGTTTTATTTTTAATTTTTCAAAATGGCCCGGCTAACTTTCACAGATAAAATACATTTTGATCATAAAATTTTATTTTTAAAATACAATTTTTTATTTAGGCACACGGCGGCACAAATTGATCGCAACTCGGCACAACTTTATTTTTTTATTTTTCAAAAATGGCCCGGCTAACTTTCACAGATAAAATACATTTTGGATATAATATTTCTATTTTTCAAAATACTATTTTTTATTTACGGTAAAGGCAACACAAATCGAGCACAACTCGGCACAATTTTAATTTTTTTATTTTTCGAAAATGGCACAGCTAACTTCCATCGATAAAATACATTTTTGGCCATAGAAATTTTATTTTTAAAATACACTTTTTTTATTTACGGCACAAGGCAACACTAATCGATCACAACTCGGCACTTTAATTTTTATGTTTTCAAAAATGGCACGACTAACTTCCATCGAAAAATAGATTTTTGGCCATAGAAATTTTATTTTTCAAAATACAATTTTTTTATTTACGGCACAAGGCAGCACAAATCGAGCACAACTCGGCACAATTTTACTTTTTTTATTTTTCGAAAATGGTACAGCTAACTTACATCGATAAAATACATTTTTGGCCATAAAAATTTTATTTTTCAAATTACAATTTTTTATTTACGGCAAAAGGCTGCACAAATCGAGCACAACTCGGCACTTTAATTTTTATGTTTTTCAAAAATGGCACGACTAACTTCCACCGAAAAATACATTTTTGGCCATAGAAATTTTATTTTTCAAAATACAATTTTTTATTTAGGGCACAAGGCAGCACAAAACGATCACAACTCGGCACAACTTTAATTTTTTATTTTTAAAAATGGCACGGTTAACTTCCACCCTCAAAATCCTCGGTCCCCATCAAAGCCGAAAAAAAACTACGACACAAAGTTGCACAAATCAGCACAAGTTTTAGTTTTTAATTTTTAAAATGGCACGGCTAACTTCACGCACATCTGAAAATCACAGTTTTGCAGTGTTTTATGGTACAGTTTGTTTTATGTTTTTATGACTTAAATGTATTTTAGGTCCGGTAGCTTAAAATTTTTATGTAAAATATGTTGTGAGCATTGAAAGAGATTCGACCACATTGCCTCTGTGATAGTATATAATCTTTAAAAGAGACGATTTCGAGAAACATAAAAATTACAGTAACACTATCGTACGGTCACAGTGACCGCTAGCTTATTTGTTTCTTTTTGTAAATAAAACAAGGCAACTTTCGACCACCCCCGTTTGTCAACATACTAACAGTGATATAACTTAAAGGTACTAAAACCTATAATGACTAATTTTGAACAAGGGATAAAATAAACACAAATTAAAACTTGATGCGGTCTCAGTGACCGCTAGATAGCGATTAAGGGTTAAACAGTATTTATTCATAACAATTATTATAAATACGGATTATTCAAATTCAACTTAACATACAACTACCTAGATCGATTCCCTCATAGAGTCTACGCTTTTTACTTCTTCTATTGTTAATTCTATTGTTATATCGATGTCGCCATGAAAATGTTCGTGACATTTGGTATGCCAAAATACTAGGAAAACGTAGATTTTTAGATTTAGATTTTTTTTATATCACTTCCTTGACCACAATAAATTTAGAAAACTAGTCAATTATTAGTATCAAGTAATCTGACGCATTTATCGTATATAATATGTGATTAATTAGGAAAATTACTTAAAATAAAATTAAGACGTCGACACTCGTAACAGCATTTAATGATTTTAAATACATAAATATTTTACCAAATTCAATAATTTATAAACTTATTTCAATATTGAAGTATTTTGAATTTAACAATAAAAATAAAATTATTCCAAACATTTTGGGAATTCGGAGGTTTGCTAAATTAATAATTCGTTGGCTTTTTTGTTCTACAGTTCAATTATCCCTTTGATAATCTCATTAACAATTTAACTGTTCTGTTAAAAATATTCAGTTGTGTGGTTCAATAAATTCAACTGGTTGTTTAACAATTTAACTGTTTTTTCGCAATTCAACAGGTTTCAACTGTTTTATGAAAAAAGCTAATATCAAAATACCAAAAGTACAACTGTTTTGTTGCTTTGTTTAATAAATTGTGCCGCTTTGTTTAATAACTTAACTGGTTTGTTTTATAATTCAACTGTTTCAGGTAAAATTTTGACTCATATTCGATATTTGTTTACCAAGTTTCCAAAAGTCAGAGAAAATGATCAATTTAATTAGGGAAAATCTAAAAAAGGTAGGGGATTTGTTTTAGAAAATTCGGTGGAAACCCTGTCAGTGATGCAAAACAGACGAAATATTGTTTTTCTAATTATTTTTTAAATTATGAAATAAACTTTCCTTTTTGTTCTTTACACAAGTAGAAATAAAACTTTGCGAGTTACTTTTGTCTATAACACAAGTAACTTTTTTTTAGAAAATTTTTGTTCTGAGCCCTATTCGTTTACTTTTATGCTCTGAAAAAATAAGTTTTATGTTTTTTTTAACTGTTCGCGAATTACGGTATTCTAAATGTGTAATGACAACATATGTCTGATTTTTGATTGGCTTCTAATTTTTTATCTGGCTTAATTAAGCTATGTTATCACACAGGAACGTGTATTCGTTGGTTAAATTTACCTCAATGTGGTCAAATAAAGGCGGTTTTGCCTCTACAAGAGATGATTGTTGTCACTGTACCTTTAAAGTCACTATAATTTAATGCTGAAATTTATAAAATTCAAATTTTTACACCTAAAAATCGGGTTTATTTAATAAGGTGAGGGAGAGTAACTTATTCAATACAAAATTATTACGTCCGCTTTCATAACTACTTATTTTTTCCAATGGAAAAAGTTGCTAAAATTTCTGATATGATTCACAATTTACAATGTCAAGCAATTGATGTCAAGTTATAACCCCCTACTTTTAGAATACCGTAGTTCTCTAACGGCAAAAACAAAAAATTTGCAAAAAGGAGCTAAAAACTTTCATAATTTTGCTTTTGGTTTTAAAGAAGCTGTGTAATACCAAATTTAATTATCGCAAAGTCGATTTTTAATGGTGGGCTTTTGCTTTGTTTCTCTAGAAAATATTTAACTTAAAAACGTACGGATTTACTTCAAATTTCGGGAAAATATGTAAAAGAACATAAGGAACACAATAAGCCATTTTATAAGAAACTCATAGTGTAGTTCTTATGGCAATTGTTAATGCCAACTGTGAGTTTTTGTACTGTGATGTAGGTACAAACGGTAGGATTTCTGATGGAGGTGTAATAAACAAATAAAATAATTAAAATGTAAATAAATAAAATAATTTAAAATAAATATTCCACCAAATTCAATAATTAATAAACTTATTTCAATATTGGAATATGATCAAAATTATGGGACACTTCGGTTATACTTAAGTGGTTCTTCAGAGCTTTTAGTGCGATATAAGTTTAACAACACGTAAAAGTACTATGGAATAAACCATATCACAAGTCACAACGATAAGAACTGGTATATCTGCTTGCATAATTTAGCTTACGTTTGCAAATTTTACGTGTAGTGGCAAATGAGTTAAATTTTGCTCCTCCTTGGTTTTCTTTGCAGAAGATTTTGACCAACCAAGAAGGGCGTGTGAAGCACTTAAACCAATAGAAATTAAACATGTTTCTTTTCTTAGAAACTGTCCGCAAAACTCACTTTGTAAGGAAAGAACCATAAAGGATTAAGCCATAAAAAATAATGTCCCACGCTAGTACTGAGGCGGCATATTTAAGCTGAGGTCCATTGGCGACTAAAATTATTGTACAAAGACAAAGCTTAAAACTAATATTACGTCTAGTCAGCCGCACAAAGAATCAACTTTATTGCTGGGGTTTATCCCTTTTTCCAGGGTAGCAAAGGATCCGCGCTAAATGGGTTCCTTTCGGCATTTTACTTTAGTTGAGATATTTTAATAGTTCGACTAGGTGGATTAAAAAATACGTGAGCCAACAAAGAAGATATTTTGTGCAGCCGTCTTGAAAATTTTACCTACAATTGCCACTGCAACAAGAGGACTTGCTTATTTGGAATGTGATAAAAATATGGGCTTAATAAATCTTAAAGCAAGAATGGAATTACCTGAGGATTGGTACGAATTACTTCGGAATTCGCGAAAAAGGCCATGTCCATCACTCAAAATAATGCAATTTTTTTTAGATTATATTCCTATAAATCAGGAAAAATATTTAAATTTATTGAAGCTCAAAGCATATTGCGAGAATCCAGACGCAACCAAATTTTACACCGCTTTGCCTCACGAAGTCAAACAGCGCAAGAAGAAGAATCAGTTTAATTTAGTTTTTAATATCTTTTCTTTTGCTTTAATAGGTTTGGATATAATATTCAGGAAAATCAATGAAAAATTTAAGTACCCTTGAGGTTAGCAACTACCCTTAATTTTGGAAATTAACTATCTAAAATTGGTTGGATACTATAATAAAGCAAAAAGAAAATTTTTTTGCTAAAACACCAAATTTTGAAAATAAACTTTTAAAATTAAGAGTGTTACTAAGGGTGGTTATAACGTTTATATGTTTTCCTAAATCTGTTAAAATGAAAAAAAAAACATTCGCATTAATTTAATCAATTTAATTAAATTTTTTCGCTCGAACACCGCCTAGACTATGCATGGACGGGGTTTTGTAGACTGCACCGATGGTTGAAGGGTCACGTTATCCAGCATGTAGATTGCACCGGGTTCGGTTATGACCCAAAAATAATCTTTTAATTGAGGGGTTTAGAAGTAAAAAGGGTTTAAGTGGATTTTTTCAAGAAATGATGTAAATGCAGAATATTATACCTAAAGGGTATCCTAACTTGGAGGTAAAATAATTCAAGTAAATTTACGTCCCTGGTACCTTTTATTGTAGTCTTTAAAACATATAAAATATTCACTAATAAAGTCTGGTAAAACGGTTCAAGTGCACTTGAACCATTTTACTTAAAGTTAACGGTTGTTTTATTGTATGAAGTGTGTCACACCTCCATCAAGTTAGCCCCTTCAATCGATTTTTAACTTTTTACGCCAAACGTTAGGTAATCGTTAGGTATCGATTGGTAGTCCAATTAAAAGTTTTGGTAGTTCATTGTTTTTTCATAATTAGTCAATCAAAATATAACGTCAAGTTAGCCCCCCTATAGTGAAATATTTAACTTTTTTTTATCTCATTTGATCGGATATCATGTATAAAGGATTGGTAGTCCAATAAAAAGTTTTGGTAGTTCATTGTTTACCTATAATTAATTAATAAAGTTGAACACAAACTTATGCGCATGCGCTACTGCCCACGTGCACGATATAATTATTTGATTTATCAAATTAGCTTACATCAGTGGATTTTTTCAACTTTTTTATTTTAAACGTTGAATAGTCCCTTCGCGGTCATTATTTTACCAATGAAAAGATTTGGTAGTTTCTAGTTTAATAGTAATCAATTAATTAAATTGAACTTAGGTCTCTTTAGTTAATTTTCGATTTTTAATCAATTTTTTAACTTTTTTTTGTATCAAACGTTTGATAATCGTTAGGTAATTATTCGTAATTCAATTAAAAGTTTTGGTAGTTCATTGTTTTTTCGTAATTAATCAATCAAAATATAACGTCAAATTAGTCCCCCTATAGTGAAATGCTTAACTTTTTAGCTCATTTGATCGAATGTCATCTATAAAGGTACCGTAAAATGGGGTGAATAGCAACAGTGGGGTGAATAGAAACGAAACTTCTGAAAAAATCAACATTATGTAATAGGGGTTAAAGTAAAGCAGACAGGGATATTTTTTTATGAGATGGAAATAAGGTAAGATTTAAGGGAAATGTGATTTTGTGTGGTTGGCAATACTGAGATTCAGATTAAGTGGTGTGACAAAGCAACTTCTGTTTCAGCCGATTTTCATCGTTTTCCAAACTTTACATGTAAGTACCATACCTCATCACCTCACATGTTTGAATTGTACTATTTTTTATACCTTGTATACCTGTAGAAGATATCACATTGTTTAATATAGTGTAAACAAAACCATTTCTTTGTTTCAATTTTTGTTTTAGGTTATGATCCATATTTTGAATCTGTGGGGTGAATAGAAACATATTATTTTGCTGTTTCTATTCACCCCACAAATCGTAAAGTTTTTATTTTGTGTTTATTTTCCAATGTCACAGCTGAAAGACAATTAAATATATAATATTTATACAACCAATAGTTATCCAATTGAGGAATATTAGCTGGCACACGCTATAATGTAACCGTTTTCTTTCAGCATGCCAAGGAGTTACAAAAGATTAAAACCGAACAAAGTACAAGATCCAGAGGTTATTAAGGCAGCTGTTGAAGACATAACTAATGGCCTTAGCCTTCGAAACGCAGCGGCAAAATATGACATCCATTATAGTGTCCTCTACAGACATTTAAAAAGGTAATCAAATTAAGAAAAAGGAGGGCAAACCGCTTTAACAGAAGAAGAGGAAAAAACTTTGGCGAGTAGACTTATTATTTGTGCTGACTGGGGCTACCCAATTGATTCGTGGACTCTGCGAATTTTGGTCAAAGAATCGCTTAACCGCCAAGGTAGAAACATAAAAAAATTCAAAGACAACTTTCCTGGCCGTGATTTTGTCTATTCTTTTTTGAATAGACATAAGGCTGACTTGTCACAAAGGTTATGCCAAAACATTAAACGGGTCAGAGCAGGTGTCCCCCCAGAAACGATCAATGAGTACTTTGACAGACTAGAAGCAGAGCTCAGAGACGTTCCTTCATCAAACATTATTAATTATGATGAAACGAACCTTTCTGATGATCCTGGAAAACATAAAGTAATAACTAAGCGTGGATGTAAGTACCCAGAAAGGGTGATGAACTCAACCAAATGCTCAATTTCTGTCATGTTTTCAGCTGCTGGTGATGGTCACCTCTTACCCCATATGTAGTTTATAAATCTTTACACTTGTATGAAAGTTGGAGAGAAGGAGGCCCTGATGGGTCCAGATACAATAGGACCAAAAGTGGTTGGTTCGACAACTTTTGTTTTCTGATTATGTTGAAACCATAGCCCTTCCTTATCTTAGACGTTTAGTTGGCAAAAAGTACATGATTGGAGACAACTTATCTAGCCACTTGTCCTTGGATCTCATTAAAAAATGTGCAGAAAATGATGTCCACTTTATATTTTTACCAGCAAACTCCACGCACCTCACTCAACCATTAGACGTGGCATTCTTTCGGCCTCTCAAAATGGCATGGCGTTCAATCCTTCTAGATTGGAAAAAAGGACCCGGCAAGAATGAAGCTACCATTCAAAAGAGCAAGTTTCCTAGTTTGCTAAAGAAACTGTGTGAATCATGCAAATCGGAAAATGTAATTTCTGGCTTTAGAAAATGTGGTATTGTGCCCTAAATCGGAAGGAAGTACTAAAGATGCTACCCTCCTCAGATTTGTCTATTGAATCAACCCAATCCTCAAGAGCCACAACACCAGCACTATCTCCTGTTGCTGCTATTGATGCTTCCTTCAAGGAACTATTAACAGCTCTAAGACACACAGAAACAGTTCCAGCTCGAAAAAAGCGAGTGAAAGTAGATGTTGGTCCAGGAAAAAGTGTTTCTGTGGCAGATTTTCCACCGGATCCAGATCAGGCTGGACCTAGCACATCTGTTGCTGGTACAAGCACTGACAATGATAATTCCACAGGTACCAGAAAACAAAGTGTAAGTGCCAGGAAAAAGAAAAATAAAAAACTCGATTCAGAATCATCACCAGAAGATTCGGACTATTCTGTGAAAGACAGTGACTCAGATCTCACATTATCCGATTCTTCTGCAAATGCCGAACTTTCAAAAGAACTTGACAGATTAATCCAACCTGACGATTTTGTAATCGTGAAGGTATATGGAAAAACTAAAAATGTATTTAGAATGTATGTCTCCAAAGTCACTGACTTTCAAGATAACGGTTATGTTGGACTGTTTTGCAAGAAAACCCTCAGCAGTAATATGTTTTCCTTGACTGATGAAGAATCATTTTTCTCCAAGGATGATGTAATTAAAAAATTGATGCCAGTTGTTCAAACCTCAAAGTCTGCTTCTCGCTGGAAAGACAAAATCTGTTTTCAGGATGACTTAAGTGCCTTCATAATTTATTAGACTAAACTTTGTATTCTCACTTTTGTTCTTTTTGTTTTTGGGTATCGGTTACGATATATTGTAATTAAATTTTTTGCTCTGATTACCACTCGTTTGTGTTTCTATCCATCCCTTAACAATACTTACTGTTTCTATTGCCCCAACAAACTGTGAAATAGAAACAGACGTGAAAAACAATGCCTGTTTCTATTGACCCCGTTCGATGGGGTGTATAGAAACAGCATGTTTTCAATTTTTAAATTTTACCTTGCCATAAAAAGAAAATATGAAGCTGCAGGCTTGTAGAGGACGGAAGACCCATAAACCGAGGTAGGTTTCAATTCAATATCTCTTATAGTACTTTTGATATTTAAACTTGAAGTTCAAAACTGTTGCTATTCACCCCATTTTACGGTATGGTAGTCCAATAAAAACGTTTGGTAGTTTATTGTTTAGCTGTAATTAATTAATCAAGTTGAACACAAACTCATGCGCATGCGCTAGTGCCCACGATGCATGCAATAATAATTGTTTAATGTCAAATTAGCTTACATCAGTGGATTTTCTCCACTTTTTTTATCTTAAACGATGAATAGTCCCTTCGCGGTAATTATTTTACCAATGAAAAGATTTGGTAGTTCTTAGTTTAATAGTAATGAATTAATTAAATTGAACTTGTGTATCTTTAGTTAATTTTCGATTTTTAATCGATTTTTTAACTTTTTTTTACGCCAAACGTTCGGTAATCGTTAGGTATCGATTGATAGTCCAATTAAAAGTTTTGGTAGTTTATTAATTCATTATTATATTGAAGCGAAAATAACGCGCATGTCTCTGCTTTACAGGAACGGCACCAGGACACCCACGTGATAATGCAATTATAAAGCATCTTCTTATTCAAAGAGTTAAGATAGATTAATCTAATGGTCGATTTATATACTCGTCGTTTAACATTTAAGACTTAAGAGGATTAAAATTGGTCAGTAGGAATATAGTCCACCTTTTTATTACGATCCTACCAATAGTAATAGGCAATACGGGAATACTCCTTAATTACGGCCCTGCCTATTCATTGATTCTTTTTTCTTAACCGTTTAGAGAAAAAAGTTTGCAAATTGACAGGATTGGATGGTTTTTTGTAATGATATAATAGCCTAAATTTATATAACACTTTATGTATCTGTAAATTACTACCATACCTTTATACATGACATTCGATCAAATGAGCTAAAAAAAAGTTCAAATTTCACTATAGGGGGGCTAACTTGACGTTAATTTTGATTGATTAATTACGAAAAACAATGAACTACCAAAACTTTTAATTGGACAATCAATCGATACCTAACGATTACCGAACGTTTGGCGTAAAAAAAAGTTAAAAAATCGATTAAAAATCAAAAATTAACTAAAGAGACCTAAGTTCAATTTAATTAATTTATTACTATTAAACTAGGAACTACCAAATCTTTTCGTTGGTAAAATAATGACCGCGAAGGGACTATTCAACGTTTAAAATAAAAAATTGAAAAAATCCACTGATGTAAGCTAATTTGATAAATCAAACAATTATATCGTGCACGCGGGCACTAGCGCATGCGCATGAGTTTGTGTTCAACTTGATTAATTAATTACAGCTAAACAATAAACTACCAAACGTTTTTATTGGACTACCATACCTTTATAGATGACATTCGATCAAATGAGCTAAAAAAAGTTAAGCATTTCACTATATGGGGACTAATTTGACGTTATATTTTGATTGATTAATTACGAAAAAACAATGAACTACCAAAACTTTTAATTGAATTACGAATAATTACCTAACGATTATCAAACGTTTGATACAAAAAAAGTTAAAAAATTGATTAAAATCGAAAATTAACTAAAGAGACCTAAGTTCAATTTAATTAATTGATTACTATTAAACTAGAAACTACCAAATCTTTTCATTGGTAAAATAATGACCGCGAAGGACTATTCAACGTTTAAAATAAAAAAATTGAAAAATCCACTGATGTAAGCTAATTTGATAAATCAAATAATTATATCGTGCACGTGGGCAGTAGCGCATGCGCATAAGTTTGTGTTCAACTTTATTAATTAATTACAGGTAAACAATGAACTACCAAAACTTTTTATTGGACTACCAATCCTTTATACATGATATCCGATCAAATGAGATAAAAAAAAGTTAAATATTTCACTATAGGGGGGCTAACTTGACGTTATATTTTGATTGACTAATTACGAAAAAACAATGAACTACCAAAACTTTTAATTGGACTACCAATCGATACCTAACGATTACCTAACGTTTGGCGTAAAAAAAAGTTAAAAAATCGATTGAAGGGGGGCTAACTTGATGGAGGTGTGTGTCACCCCTTAAAATAGAGAGAAATTTCTTGGTTTGCTTATTACAAAAGTGAAAGACTATCGTTTAGATACAAAAGGACCCTAAATATTGATGTCGAGTTTTATAGTTGCTTGATGGCAACCTCACAAATTGGGCGTCTATCTTTTACGTTTTTGATAGTAAAGCCTTTGAATGCCACTTCAATAAAAATTAAAGCCGCCAAGTACAACTTGCTTACCTTATTGGATTACATTCCGCCGATTCACCACACCTTTTATGAATGTATAAATCACCATGGAGAAGCATCAACAAAAAAGGAAAAAAACAAGCCCAGACCATGAGACATTGAGCCAAAAAGAGCCTGATTTAGATCAACCCCAACCAAGACCAGTTGATTCAGACGAAGAAAATGATGAACATAGCAACGTAATATTAGATTCTGATCATGAATAAGAAATTTTGTTATAAAAATTACCTATGTTTTTAGAAATAAAGTTTATTTTCGTGCAGTAATTGCACTTGAATCGTTTTACTACCAAACTTTTTTTAACATGCATAATGATTCAAGTATATTTTTGAGAAAAAATATATTAAAAAAACAAAATTAAAAGATTTTTTCTTTTTTGTAATGTTTTTCGCCTTTAAATAAAACTAAAATATTAACATCGTTTTCTAAACTTATTCCTGGAATTTAAAATTTCAAATTAACTTTAAAGTCATTTATCTCAGAACTATTAAAAGTGTACTTGAACCCTTTTACTTCTAGACCCTTCAATTGTTAAGCCCATAAGTAGTTTTGAAGTCATTAAGAACCCCATTAGGCAATTGGGGTACTTAATTTAGGACTACCTATATGATTTTTAATTAGGTTAATGTTATTAATTTGTTTGTGCTTGAAGTGTTTGTGCTCTGTCGATCATATATACATGGATGGCACTTTTGATTATTGCACTAAATATTTTTTCCAATTATTCGCCATTCATGAGTATGCCAATGGATATTATATACCTCTTGCATTATTTGTCTTTTGAAAGACAAAAAACGGTCGACTTATCAACACTGTCTGCAATCCTTGGTAGACAGTTGTTTTCAAAATCTGATTTTTAATCCGAAAACAACAACCGTCGATTTTGAACTTGCTATTCATGCCAAATTATACAAAAAGGTATTGTTAGCATAGCTACCAATTTCGACATCCCACTCAAACTATACGACCAATGTGATTGGTTTAAATTTTGAAAATCATCCCTTATTGGTAAAGTGTAGGCGTTAAATTTTTCCTTGCACTGGATGAAGGTTTCTATATATATAGCATCAGCTTATGCAATAAAAATGAGTTTGTTAAAACTTTCAAAGCTTTTAAAATGTCAGTTGAAGCCGTGATTTGTTCGATTTGCTTAGAAGTGTCGGAAGATAAGGATAGTGTGCTGAGTGAACAATGTTCACATCAGTTTGACTTGTTTGACGACATGGATAAACATTAGATCAAGTCAACGGCTAGTGGTAAACTGCACTTTATGCAGAACCAAAATAAACGCATATACTGTTATCGCTAGTGGAGAAAAAGTTGCCGTTAATCCAGAAGGAGAGATATTGGAAAACATAACACTTCGCCTGATTACCCTTTTCGGGTCGGAGGTCGAAGAAGCAGGCGAAGTGTCGGCGCCTATCAACACGGCGACAAGTAGTCCTAGTTCACCATCGCCGCCCCGTACTTCAAATCAGCCTCTTAATGAGGCTGATCAGGACGAGCGAATGTATTGGGATTTTGATACATATGATGTCTGGTGAAGCAGTGCGAAAAGTAGCCCCGATTTTTAGTTTAAGTGTTATTTTTTAAATTTAACTTTTTAAGTGTTATTTGTTAAATTATTAGTTTTTAAGTGTTTTATTTATTAAATTTTTAATTTTTAAATAAATATATTGTACATACAAAATACTTATATGTTTTATTTAATTGTGGTCTTAAAGCTTTCATAATAACGTGGGTAAGTATTGTGTTAAAGTTCTGAGTAATTAATTTTAAAATACATGTGCAAACCATCGCATTACAAATTTACGAAAACTTGCAATAATTTAAGTTGATTACGTAAAATTACGCAATAATCTAAGGGTTGCTTAACTGCAAGTCAATGAGCTTAAGGGTGTACTGCTGCAAAGCTCACAAAAATTAAGCAGTGCGATTGGAAAGTTCAAATTAAGACAGACAATGCTAAAATTCATAAGTGCTGTAGCACAAAATATACTGACGTATACTCATTTAAAAGTCTAGAAACTGTCCAAGTGAAATATGATTTAACTTCTACACTGTTATTGAAAAGTTTAAAATGTTAAATTTCATACCATGTTGGAGGGTGTTTATACGACCATAGCAGGTACCTAATAATAGGTACCATAGCAGGTACCGAAAATTTGTACGGGAGTATTAGGTAATTTTATTTAATTTTGCTTGTATTTTTACTATTAAAAATTTTAATCGTTTTTTAATTTTAAATTTTCATTTGAAAATATGTTTGTTGGAATTATGGATTAGGTGAATAAAATTAAATAAAAAAAACTCTAATAAGTTTTCTTTTCGTTTAACAAGAATTTTTTTTGTTTCAATATTGGAGTATGATCAAAATTATGGGATGCTTCGGTTATTACTTAAGTAGCTCTTCAAAGCTTTTAGTGCGATCTTAATTCAAGTGGAAATTATAACCGCGTTTTAATAAATTTACTTTAATTGAATTTGGTTTAAAATCTTAAATTTGAATATAACAATGAACATAAAATTATTCCATACTTTTTGGAATTCGGCGGTTTGCTAAATTAATAATTCGTTGCTTTTCTTGTACTACAATTCAATTATCGCTTTGATAATCTCATTAACAATTCAACTGTTCTGTTCAATTGTTCAGCTGTGTGGTTTAATAAATTCAACTGGTTTGTTTAACAATTCAACTGTTTTTTCGTAATTCAACAGGTTTCAACTGTTTTATGAAAAAAGCTAATATCAAAATACCAAAAGTGCAACTGTTTTGTAGCTTTGTTTAATAAATTGTGCCGTTTTGTTTAATAATTTAACTGTTTTTGGTACAATTTTGACCCATATTTGATATTCGTTTACTAAGTTGCCAAAAATCAGAGAAAATGATCAATTTAATAAATTAGTCATTAAATAATAAATTAATCATTATTGAAGTATTCCTTAAATTCATCTCTAACAATTTTAGCATCGTTTAAAATTTGTCCTGTCCTTCCACATTCAGTGTGATGCATTAATTCGGGATTATATCTTTCACCCTGTAGCGTTGCAAATGTCAACCAGCGACGCTAAATAAAACTTTTTTTAAAATCCAATAATTAATTGATGTTCAATTTATTTTTAAACATTCTATACATAAAGGAATTGAAATGTTGGTATGAGATTTTAAAAATATGCAGGTTACAAAGATAACAAGAACACATTTTGTTAAAGCAAATAAAAATTGTTTGAATAATTTTTTGGAAAAACTGTAATAACAGTTAGTGCCGATTTAGTATTTATTGAAAGCCTAATTGCAAATATTTACAGGTAATAGCTTGAATTTTTTTGGATCGATGCCGACTTTCAATTTTTTTTACAGTTTTTTTGGATTGGAAAATTTGTATGGGGTTTTTTATTTGTCAACATCTGACGACCGTTGACCATATAGTGAGGGGTGTCTCGAGACCTGATTTTTGAGCCAATAAAAATTTTGATTAACCAGCTACTGTGCTCTATTATTTGTATGAAAATCGCATTGGATTGAAACAGTGAAATCGCTCAACATCGTTCCCAAGGCGTATCAAAAGATTTAATTTTACTCGTTATAATAATTTTGGTTCTGCGCGCTCTTGAGTGGATGCAAATTTTACTGCCATTTTTTTGTAAACAAAACGGGTCACATATGGTCTACTGTTTTGGGTTGTAATAAGGTTGCGATTTTTGATTTTAGTTCATGCCAATTTTTGTTGGAAGGCGAGGATTCTGCGGAGAAGGGAAAGCTTTCTTGGAACCGACAGGATTTTAACCAAGCCATTTAATAACAAAATCATACCTTACATTTTGGTGAGTAAAAGATTACAACTTCCATTGCATGCTTTTGACGGAGATTATTGTGATTTAGTTGTTTAATTTTTGAAAACGGAATTAAAATTCCGAAGTATCCCTCAGGGTGTGAGAGACCAATTACGCCTTCAGCATATTGTTAAGATTTTTTTCGATTAAAGTGAACCTTCAGTTCTCAATTAATTGGTTCTTTATTTTTATTTTTATTGTTAAGGAGACACCTTCAGTGCCCCTTCCGAATCTGTGTTATCTTCCGTGCAGTTGCAATAAACAAAATTTACGTAATTTAGTGTTTTCTTCGGTTTATTGTAACTCTTGGCGCCCTGGCAGAATAATTCTAAAAGTACGACTGACCCAACAGCCTTTCTCCGACAACAGCAGCTAGCCGCTACTTGCACAAGTAGCTAGGGCAGTACCTACGCAATTTTGCCGAGTGTGGTACAACCCAATGCAAAAGAACCCACTTCCAAATTTTCTAGATCCAGGAGGCGTGTAAGTTTGGGAAAAGTTTTTACGTAAAAAAATATGCAAAGCACAACATGCAACAACAACAATATTAATGTTGCTCAATTTCAAATTTATACTCGTATGAAAAATACGAAATCTGGACCCTAAAATTCTGAAAGTATTTTCAACAACACGCCGAGCTCTCGATAAGCGATAATTTAAAATTCTTCGTTCCTTATTCAACCCTTCTCTAAGGTTGATCAAATCTCGGCGCATTGCAAAAGCTTCATCACCAACAAAAGTGTATTCAAGTCTTTGGTTTGAATCTGAAATACACCGAGGTCCTGTATGTTCCAACTATATACATTTACTACTCTTATATACATTCATTTTTATATTAGAAAATATAATGGTCCAATAGCTACATGTTTCTTCTTTCATTTGAACTTTTGAATTCTCAATTTCATTAATTAGTTTAAAAGTTAAAACGAATTTAGTAGAGCGCGATCGATGCCGGACGCGCATTCACATATATCTCAGTTTTTGACAAAATTAGAAAAAATCGTCGTTTTTTGACCGTAGTTTTCGACCATACCACTTGACCAAATTATTAAGTTGTGGTACTTATTCGACGCAGAATTTAATGCTCTTTAATTTGGTAAACTACAAATGTTTTGCTAGGATCCACGGTTTAGGAGTTATATGCAAAAAACTAAAAAAAGTCCTAAAATTTTGAAGTTCTTTGGCTTGCAAAAGTTCTCAGGTCGCCCGTGTTAGCATTTTTGTTTTTCATATGCTTGTACCTATTTATACAAGTTAAAAAAATAAAATCTTCTATACCACCTTTTGCAACATACCAACTTATTTCGATTCTCTACTGACTGGCCTAATTATTATCAATAGTAAGTATTAAGCACAAGTTGCCGATAATTCTGGCTAAAATGCACGACAGTTATTACGACGAAAATTTGCACGACGCGAAGCCATTTTCTAAGAAATAAGCTGGAGTGCATATTAGGCAGAATTATCGTAGTGCTGACAATCATTTTGTCGACTATTGCATAAGTAATAAGAAAAATTCAAAAATTTGCAAAAGCTGCGATTTTGATAATACGAAATCGATAAGTGCACTTGTGCAAGCTTATCGCTTAATTGCCATGGAATTGGTTCTAATTTTGACATTTGAGTTATTCCGAATTTTTCTATTGGTTTATAGGTAACTATGTACATACGCGTGCAATAGTCAGTTGAACAATTGTGGATTTTCTATATTTTTGGAAATAATACTTTTGTTAGGTCACTGGTACACTCCTGATTGTGATATTTGCTAAACCCTAAAATGTATCTAAAGTAATATATTCTCTGGCCCAAATAAATTGAACCCTGCTTCGTAAATTTCTGATTAAGAAACGACATCCTGAATATAATTTAAGCCATCGTTTAGCTTTGTTTAAAAGAGAATAAACATATTAGCATGTTTTACTGTAAAAGTTTAATAAAAATCGTACGTTACTAATATTCTACATTAGTAAATCAAAACTTTAAAAAATAAGTATGTCGTTACTTGTACTACATTATAAACTAACAAAAGATTTGAGTTACGTAGTGATTGTAATATTTGTACATTAGTTCAAATTTTAGTAAAGAGAGAAAGTTACATCAAAATAACAAAAAATGATGCATTTTAAAATGCACTCATTTGACTAGAGATTCTGATCTATTTCATTCCATTTTAAACTATGACGCAAGCCTCAATTTATGTGGACCCGAGTATACCTTTAATAACCTATTTTTTATCCACAGTAAAAAAATTTTTTATGTTTTAACTACAAATTACCGATGAAACCTCAAAATTAAGGTAATTTTATATTTTATAATAAATTAAACGAATTGAGTTTTTCATTACTCAATATTTTTATTGACAATGTATAATATTATTTTATGGGTAAATTATAAAAAACTTAATTTTTTTACGAACGGCAATAAAAATTTCGCGACTTTCTTCTTATTCCACTCAAAAACCCGTTTTACATCAGTAACGCTTATGGAAACGGGGATTTTCAATATTTATTTTTAAATATTTTAAGATTTCCTGCATTGCTTTTCATTTTCTTTAATATATTTTTAATTTGTCGCAAATTGCGCGAAGTTACTGGCAATATGGAGGATTTGCATTCTTAGGTACAAATTTTATTATATGGTCATTGTTAAATTTAATACTCTTCTCCTTGTAGTAGTACTGTTATGTAGACATGGCTACTGCAGTACCTTGCAGGTAGCTGCTATGTCAGACCAAAGCAATGGTGGAGTGTCATGAGATGCCTAAAAGGGCCTTTTTTAAATATATTTCGGTATTTATATTGCCCATTGTAAGGAAAGGTGCGGTTTATGACCACATGAACAGATGGTATTTTATCGGTAATTTTCACATTTTAGTTGTTTTAAATTTTTCGTCAACTTGTCGTCGACGTTTTGAAAGATAATATTCTAGTACTGGAATATGTTTTAAATAAACTTAGCAGTACGTTCTATCGTCTAGTACCACACATGAACATTTGAACAAAAATCTTTAGTATAATTTACGAGCTCTGGTTTAAGCCGTCAATTTTTTACTCGGCTGAACAATTTGCTACTGCTTGTACTTGAACACTTCGTAGTCTAGTACAAATTTTTATACATTGCACAGTACTATGTGATGTGCCCCCTTTGTCCGCAATATCCCTTAATGAAATGTTGAGGTTCCGCTTCATTTCCGCGATTACCGTTTTTTATCCGTTGAACTTTTTTTCGACCGGATTTACTTCTTCTCTTTACACTAGCTTCGTTTTAAACTTAAACACAATGTAACCCGATAATTTGTCGTTAGTTACAGAACAGGAATCGGCTCCTCATTCAATATTTGAAATGCCCTGTACATAAATAAAATTCAGTATTGTTTGCATTTTTAATATAAATTTAAAAGGTTGGCGATTTTTATAGCTGAGATTAGAACTTGGTTATCTGAGAACATATTATACATACGTGGTTTTAGACGAAGGTGAACGAAAATCGAGATTTTAAGTTAGATTTTGGTGAATCGATTATCGGAACAAGTGCAGTTTTGTTTTGTGCACATCACCTTTAACCAGAGGGATTAATTCGATACTCGATATTTTATTTTTGGATGATTGGAGCTTGCTCGTCATCAAAAGATAACTTCCGTTCGATTTGCGGGATTAAGGACGCCACCATCTACGGGACGATCGAGATTTGGGGTTTACTTACGTATCCGAAAATACATCATTACGTTCAGTGGGTACCATCGAGCGTATTAGCGATACCATACCACGAGGTCGCCACAACATCTGGTGACAATTTTACTCAGGAGCTTTTTTTTCGACCTGCCAGCGGCATTCTTCGCGGAGATCACCACCTCGCCGACTCGAGATTCAACTGGAAATTCCCAGTGGAGGCGCCGGTACTCAACCGATAAGGGGTGAGAGATTTATTAAATACTTTCATATTTTGGGTGGAACAAGTTGTTGCCACCGCTAGTAGTTATTTGTGCCAAGTACGAACCAGGAAGACCAACATAATTATCAATTTTGTTTGCTTGAATTGGGGACCATCCCCAATTGTATTAAAAGTGGGAAACCGTGTCAGATCTGATTAGGTTGTATATTTTTTTCAGCTCAAACTGTGATTGCAACTTATGGTCATCAGTATTAAGCGATTAATAGTGAAAGAAATATAAAGCAGAGACCGAGAAATTTTATTTATGCCCGGTGTATCCGAGGAAACCTTCCGATGTTTCTCAAAAATTCCCTCAATAAGTACTTGATCTTGCGGTAACATCGTCGGACTTTATGTATACCTACTTAAATTTGTTGATTCCCGCTTTTTATTTACATACATTGTTTCCGATTTCCTGAGGGTTTACTGGCCTCGTTTTATTTTACTTGTAAAGTTAGGTTTGAATTGTTCAACATTTTGTATTTGTATTTCTACCTGCTGAATGCAATTGAATTTTTGTTGATTTATGGGCGCTCAAACTGACCGTACTCGCAAATGGGGTTTTATATATCTGACCTTGCGTCTTCAAAACTTAGTTCTTTGTATTTAATATCAATTTTCGCGTTAATTTTACCCATCCAATCCATTCCTAAAATAATAGAGATATTTAATCCTTTTGCAACTAAAAATACTACCTCATATGACCGATTTCCAATTTTTACAACAGTGTAACAAAACTTGTCTTTTTATTTTAGGAATTTTCTTTATTGGTTTAATACAAATCTTTCTTGTTTGGAATTCGAAGAAAACCACAATTTAAAATCTTCCACAAACTAATTTACTGCGGATTGCCGTAGTGATATTAATCCTTGGTCTGGCGTTGATGTGTCGTGTTTATGTTAATTTTGCATAAAACCAACTTGGAATTCTTAACTTCGCTTTATATTAATTAGCGGTGCTAACTAAACCAATTACTGGTTAAAACCCTTTAATGTTTTCTGCTCGCAGTTCGCGATTCAGAAAAATTCTTAAAGGCAACTTTTCTTTGTGTGCAAATAACAACTGCACTACTCGAGTCCTTAATGGGACTCCTCACTTCTCGTGGCCCTAAATCGGAACTCTTTTCTTACAATCTAAGTTTTTACATATTCCTATTTTAATTTAGATTCCACACTCTGGGTTGATCACAGTTTTTGTTTTTATAATTAGAGTTTTTTATTGAAGTTTTTGTAACCTAATTTTTAAATTGAAGTTTTTCGCCGGTAAAACGAGGACCTATGAGAAGTTGGAATGGGGTGGTTGTTTCTAAACCTTTTTTCTTACTTGAAAAGTTGTTATTGACAAAAGAAGGGCGAAAATGGTCAAAGAATTCTCAAGAAAACCATCATAAAATGTGAAAGTTTGTTACTTTAATATTTTAGGGCACAAATCTACTGATTTATGATACCCGAGTAAATAACACGAAGGTCTTTAGAATTGCCGATTTATGCAATGCAGCTGTGATACTCACAAATCTTAAGATTTAAGTGTTACCACTTGCACCCTAAGACCAGTTCAAATTCAAACTAAACTCAAAATAAAATTTAACACATGGGCGTATCGAGAGAATGTTAGTTTTTAAGATTTAAAATGTTCCAAAAATGAATTTTTGTAACAAAATACTCGACTACGTGTGTAAATCTTAATGTCGTCATAATGAAACCTAATAATATTAGATTATACTTGGTTAATTAGACAAAATAATAATTAAATTAATTAAATAATGATGTCGAAAACTGTTAATGTGATTTTTGAAAACTATTATTTAATGGAATTATTATTATTTCACTTTTTATCTTTCCTTGGTCAAGGCCGGGCGCAGGTCGCCAACAGGCACATTCTATATGTGATCTATTAAGAAAATTACTTAAAATAAAATTTAGACGTCGACACTCGTAACAGCATTTAATAATTTTAAATAAATATTTCACCAAATTCAGTAATTTATAAACTTGTTTCAATATTGGGGTTTGTTCAAAATTATGGGATACTTCGGTTATTACTTAGTGGCTCTTCAAAGCTTTTAGTGCGATCTTAATTCAAGTGGAAATTATAACCGCGTTTTAATAAATTTACTTTAATTGAATTTGGTTTAAAATCTTAAATTTGAATATAACAATGAACATAAAATTATTTCATACTTTTTGGAATTCGGCGGTTTGCTAAATTAATAATTCGTTGCTTTTCTTGTACTACAGTTCAATTATCCCTTTGATAATCTCATTAACAATTCAACTGTTCTGTTCAATTGTTCAGTTGTGTGGTTTAATAAATTCAACTGGTTTGTTTAACAATTCAACCGTTTTTTCGCAATTCAACAGGTTTCAACTGTTTTATGAAAAAAGCTAATATCAAAATACCAAAAGTGCAACTGTTTTGTTGCTTTGTTTAATAAATTGTGCCGTTTTGTTTAATAATTTAACTGGTTTGTTTTATAATTCAACTGTTTTTGGTACAATTTTGACCCATATTTGATATTTGTTTACCAAGTTATAAAAGTAAGAGAAAATTACCAATTTATTTTTAATTATCAATTACAAATTTAATAATTTTTCATTTAGGGAAAACCTAAAAAGGTAGGGAATTTGTTTTAGAAAATTCGGTGGAAACCCTGCCACTGATGCAAAACAGACGAAATATTGTTTTTCTTATATTTATTTTTTTTAAATTATAAAATAAACTTTCCTTTTTGTTCTTGACACAAGTAGAAATAAAATTTTGCGAGTTACTTTTGTCTATGACACAGTAAATTTTTTTTACAAAATTTTTGCTTTGAGCTAATTAGCCACTTTGATGCTCGGGAAGAAAATAAGTTTTATGTTTTTTTTCTTACTGTTCGCTAATTACGGTATTTTAAATGTGTAATGACAACACATGTCTGATTTTTGATTGGCTTCTAATTTTTCATCTAATTTAAGAAAGCTATATTATCACACTGGAACGTGTATTCGTTGGTTCAATTTACTTCAATGTGGGCAAATAAAGGCCGTTTTGCCCTTACAGAGATGAATATTGTCACTGTACCTTTAAAGTCACTATAATTTAATGCTAAAATTTATAAAATCCAAATTTTTACACCCAAAAATCGGGTTTATTTAATAAGATGAGAAAGGGTAACCCATTTAATACAAAATCATTACGTCAGCTTTCATAACAACTTATTTTTTTCTACTGGAAAAAGTGGGTAAAATTTCCGATATGATTCACTGATTCACTTCATTGATAACATATTAGTAAATCATCCTGTAAAACCTTGTATAATAATAACTTTTGTTTGTTGTAGGTAAAATTGCAATTATAGACGAGATACAGATGATCCAAGATCCGGGGAAGGGCTAGGCTTGGACCCGGCGTTATTAGGACGAAATTCATTTAAAAATTCACGTGGAATTTTTTTTATTGAAGTTTTTGTAACCTAATTTTTAAATTGACGTTTTTCGGCGGTAAAACGAGCACCAATGAGAAGTTAGAGTGGGGAGGTTGTTTCTGAAGCTTTCGCTTCTAACCGCAGCATCATTTCATTTCTACATCCGCTATACCACGGTAAAATGACTTCACACTACTATAACAAAAGTTTAATGCATTTGAACAACCCCATAATATTAAATTATAACCCGCTTTAGGGCCAGTTGTACCAACAAAGTTAATCTTAAGATCACGTTGAACCGTCGATCAAGTTTGGTGATTGGTTGAAAATTTAAAAACCAACCAATCACCGAACTTGATCTAGATCAGTAACAATGGCCTAAGAGCCATTAATAACTTAATGTTGGCAATTAAGTTAAAAATTTTTTTTTTAAATTTCAGGTAGCTGCATGATTCTCTTCTTCATCTTTATTTAAAATTGATTTTCTACCTATAAATGTAAAAAAACAACTTGGTGATTGACTGGTTTTTAAATTTTCAACCAATCAAAATTATTTATAGAATAATTTTAAGTAAATTTTCATATTTAATTAAATTTTCAACCAGTCACTGAACTTGATCCAAGGATCAAGTTCAGCTTACTTCTGCTAGGATCACTTCTGCTTTACAACTGGCCTACAATAAGTAATGTGTTCAGCTTTCTGTATCAAATATTTAAAAGAATTATTTGAAAATGATAATTCATAACCATTAAAAGTCTCAAAAATACGTTTCAATATTTATATAAAAAATATAATAAACTATGATATTTGCAATATGACATCTAACCTATTAGGTTGAAAATCCTCATTGGAAATTATAATATTTGCACTTTTATCAATTAACTTACGCTTTGTTCAAGTAAATCATTCAGAATTTTTTAGCGTGTTACTTAAAGATCATCCCTCAAAATATTCCAACTTGGTGTTGGTGAGAATCGATTGTTTAAAAAAGATAGAATCGTACTTAGTATTGACAAATACATCTGCTAAACGGTGTATTGACAAACAATCTCTTTAAGTTTAGATAGAGGGCACATTCCTAAATAAAAGTAATCATTGACAATAAATTACGGTGTAATAATATCGTAAAATGCATATTGAGCTCTATTGTAAGAAAGGCTTGTATTTTTAAAATTTTACAATACATCAGTTGACACTCAGGTCCACGAATAAAATAAAACCACACTTGTGCACGTTAGAGATTATCTATTTTTTAGATTTTTCGATTTTTAATTGATTTTAGTTTGTTGTATTATCAAAGAAGTAGAAATTTAAAATAATTTGTAATAACCAATTTATTGTAAGATTCTTTAAACACCTACAAGTCAACACAATATGAAAAGCCCGGGGTAATTTTCAGGTAATATTTGCTTGTAATTCTTTTTATTTGAAGGGTTGGGGATTTTTTGTATAAGGTACATAATCTTCAAACACTTTATTTATTATTTAAAAATAAATTTTATTCGTTGTTTACATATTGAAACCTAATTTTAATTTGACATTGAATCCAAGTACTTGCGAACCCACACGCACGCCTATGGCATACAAAACAAACAACAGGACTTTGTTTACCTCCCTGCCTTTCTTTTCAATGCTGAACGATGGCATCAAAACGTTATTCTATAGTCTATGGTATGTATACTGTTGCCCATCCCAGTTTCGTTAAAAAAGTTTTAAAATTAATTGCAAAGTGCGTATATTTGATGAAAATACCTTCCTAGATCCGAAGTAAACAATTAAAGAAATACAAACTAATTAAATAATTTAAAATACAATTTATTATTAAATATGTACATTATAAATTAATTGATACAATTATGTATGAAGATGATGTATGCAGAAGTTCAGATTCGAAAATACTGCAACTGAAAGAATAAAAAATTTTAAGTTCAATTACAGATTTTATTTAGCGAAATTAACAAAATTTTGAAATTATTAGGAAATTAAACGAAAAATAACTTACTTAATTAGGAATCTTCCAAAATTGACCTCCTTTTCGTAATCATCGTATTCATCCTGAAGGTCTTGGACATCCTCGGCGATCCGTTTTGGTAAAAGGGGTTAATTAATCTCAACGAAATTATGTATAATTCCGAAGAGATTAAGGGGTGGAGTAATTAACTGCAGGCACGACGCTTGAGCTAATACTTATTTTATTAAAAAATTCAATTGTTTATATACATGAATTTACAATTCCATAGTTGCACATTAAACTAAATCTAGGACAATTTAATAATAGTTTTTGTATTATTGCACTTATACTGTCTATTTTGCACTATTGCACTTAGAATATTATAATGTTTATTTTGCACTTCCTATTTAAAACTGTAACACTTTTGCATGTATGTTTTAATGTAATTAAACAGGGGTTCTCCAAGAACTTCTTTAATTGGCACGTTGGATTGTAGCATGATATTCATGCACAATGATGTTAACGTTGGAAGCACCGAAGGTATCCAACAAAAGAGATTTGAAAAGTACTCAGGAGTTGGTAAATTAGGTAGATATTTAGACATTTTAAAAGGTTAAATAAAAGTTAAATGTTAGCAAGAACTAGGATTTACTAAGACTACATTTTTGAAAAAAGTTTAACGTCAACAAACTTCTTTCAGTCGAAGGCGGGATTAAGTGTGTTCACGTTTAAGGTCCAAAAAGTAACGATTTTAAATAATAATTTCGACCTAATCGGAACGGTTTTGTGTTTGTTTACAATATATAAAGTAAAAAGAGTGGGGCACATCTTAAATCCTTTATGGGTAATTTAAATTATAAAATAAAATAAATTATAAAATACGTCTCGAAGTAGAATATAAAATTTGTTTTGTAGATTTAAGGGGTTATGCCTACTTAGAAGATCGATTAAAATCGAACATTTATTAATTTTTTTGGGTAAGGCAATTCATGATTTATCCCCGGGAAAAGGTAAATCCTATCGAGACATTGTTAAGTTACTAAATGTGACCAAAAGTACCGTTTGTAATATAATACGCCGTTTTAAATTTGAAGATCGGATTGATTTTAAGCCATAGGAAATTAAATCAGGGATAACGAGCAGCAATTGTTCGTAAAATTAAGAAAAACTCTCGACTTATTGCCCCTAGATTGGCGGACAAAGTTTTTCAAGATTTTGGACGAACAGTGAAAAATTGAAATTACTACCTACAAAATTATTGAAAATCTGTTCCAAAATTAGTAACGCTACATTAATAAACATCTGGTACCTAATAAATTCTTAAATATTTCAGAAAGCAAAAAAATCTTAACCTATCTAAAGCTGCACTAATCCTGGGCTTAGGTGGTAACTGTCCCGAGACAGTTACCACGTTTCACATGGTCATAAAATGTTTAATTTTATCTCTTAAGTGTTAAAACGAAACAAAAATATAGATTGTATTTATTTTTTCATCTGTCATCCGCCAAAAATAATATATTTTTATTGGGTGTCCGAACTTCTCTGAGCGGGAGTGTACATTCTATAAATAAAATAATTTTGCTTCTAATTTTCAGAAAAAAATTGATTTATTAAATCTAAAACTCTTTAGTAGTTAAAATTATAATAATAACTAGCAAGGTAAAATCGGCCGAAAGGTAAATCACTTGATAGTTCTGCGAGGCGCCGACCTGCGGCCGCGCGGTTTATCTTGACGTACTAACGTATGAGTCTAAAGTAGCTGGACAGAATTCAAACTATAATAAAAAAAAATTGGTTATAGAAAATTAAAAATTTATTTTTTATTATGAAAACTCAATATCACTAGAACACAATAGTATTATTGTGTATATCAATAATACAAATTAATTATCGGGTATAAACCCGATAATTTGTCGTTTAGTTACAGAACAGGAATCGGCTCCTCATTGAATATTTGAAATGCCCTGTACATAAATAAAATTGAGTATTGCTTGCATTTTTAATATTAATTTGAAAGGTTGGCGATTTTTATAGCTCAAGATTAGAACTTTGTTATCTGACGGAAAAATACATACGTGGTTTTAACGAAGGTTGACTAAAAATCGAGGTTTGAAGTAGATTTTGCTGGTGAATCGATTATCGGAACAGGTGCGGTTTTGTTTTGTGCACATTACCTTTATCAAGAGGGATTAATTCGATACTCGATATTTTATTTTTCGAATGATTGGAGCTTGCTCGTCATCGTTTGGTTTGCGGGATTAAGGACGCCGCTATCTACGGGACGATCGAGATTTGGGGTTTACCTACGTATTCAAAAATACACCATCACGTTAAGTGGGTACCATCTAGCGTATTAGCGATACCATACCACGAGGTCGCTACAACATCTGGCGATAATTTTGCTCAGGAGCTTTTTCGATCAGTCAGCGGCATTCTTCGCGGAGATCACCACCTCGCCGACTCGAAATTCAATTGGAAATTACCAGTGGAGGCGCCGGTACTCAACCGATAAGGGTGAGAGATTTATTAAGTCTTCTTCTTCTTCTTCTTCTTCTACTTTTGGCTAGGGATAACCCTGTGAGCCCAGATCTGTTGATCAACTGATCAACAGATCTGTTTATAACAGTAGCATCGGCGATATCGAAGCCACTGTCAGTACCTTGAGCACTACTTGTTTTACATCTGAAGTAGCTTGCTGGCTTGCCTCAGATGTGCCTGTTACCCTATTTTTATTGTTAATGCTGGCAATTCATTAACATGGAGGACCACCGTCTTTACGTGCCTTCCGAAGCACGGAGACGTCATTGCAAAGTGAACTCCACCCGGATTTGAACCGGGGCGCCTTGCATTAGCAGTCCTTGCGCTAACACCCAGGCCAATGTCCGTCTCGATTTATTAAGTACTTTCTTATTTTGGGTGGGACAAGTTGTTGCCACCGCTATTAGTTATTTGTGCCAAGTACGAACTTGTGAAGACCAACATAACTATCTATTTTGTTTGCTTGAATTGGGGACTATTCCCAATTGTATGATCACCTGGAAAACCGTGTCAGATCTGATTAGGTTGTATATTTTTTTTCAGCTACGTCTGACAAAATTTTTATTATTACTGTGTCGTACATGCGTACTGTGCCTGTTGGTCGAACTATAATTTTTATTTTTTTGCTTTCTGGATTAAACGCGATTTACTGGGTGCTGCGTTTTATTTCTTTTTAACTTTTAGCATTACACCTGTCAGGCGATAAAAAAGTGTGTGGCGCCTTTATTTTTGTCAATTGTTTGAGGGGTCGGTTATTCAGCACCGACCACCTAACCCACACCTAAATTGCTCTTCGGAGAGCTAGGCCGAAGTTTCGCCAGTAATTGCAGCAGCCCAGGTAAATCGACGACCGTCGAAGTACCGTTTTACGTTTATTTTTTTCAAATTTCGGCAAATTGTTGTTTGCGACACTTTAAATTTCCTCGATAGTATGCGAGTACTCACTCCAATTTTGTTTTCTGCTGCTTTTTTCAACTGACTTAGCTGCTTTTTTTTAAAATTGATTTTCTTCCGGTTTTTTCTTATTTTCAGCATCAATACTTCTACGGAACCTCAAAATTATCGAATTAATGGTACTTCGACTGTAGCCTTCGTTTATAAAATGTTTTAAAACGCAGCTTTTATCTTCCTCGCCAAGCATTTTATAAACACGTTTACGCAAAAAATTCTGTTCACACACTTTCATAATGACAAATCAAACGAAACTAATTAAGTTTGACATTAAACGAATGAAAGAAGGTACAGTAAAAAAAACAAAAGGATTGCTAGATCGTAACTAATATTTTGATGCAATTGAAATTTGTCCAGCTACTTTAGACTATAAAGGTGCATGTCGCCAGCCCCCCCCAATTCGAATTTTTTATTCAAAAAGGTCTAAATCGTTTGTGCATCGTTTGTGCATGATTGTGCATTGTTTATTTTCGTTTGTACTTTTTCGTTTTAGAATTATTTGAAAATTTAGTTGGGGGGGGCTGGAGACATGCTAGCCCCCCCCATTCAGAATTTTGTTTCGAAAATAGTCTTAATCGTTTGTGCATCGTTTGTGCATGATTGTGCATTGTTTATTTTCGTTTGTACCTCTTTTGTTTCCGCGTAATTGAAAAAGTTTTGGGGGCTGGAGACATGCTAAATTTGAACTTTGAATTTTGGGTTCAAAATTGTCCAGATCGTTAGTTCTTAGTATGTACTCGTTTGTGCAAACTTTTTTCGTTTGTACCTCTTTTCGTTTCGAGATTTTTAAGAATACAAAAGCTAAATTGACGCGCAGCAAGATTAACGAGATTCTCATAATTTTTTTAAAGCCGAATAACGAATCTTTAGATATTTTGATGTACAGGGTGTCCCCGTGACCGTGAAGAAGCTTTGACGTGGTGATAGATGATACTTTTATAAGACAAATTTTCAAATAAAATTTTGTCCAAGTTCAAACCCTTGGGGATACTCCTTTTTAAAGCAATATTTTAAAGTTCTGCTTTCAAACGGCAATTTCACCGTAAATATTGATTTTATCTAATTAATAGATTAATGATTTTTTAAAGACAATGTACTTATCTACAAATTAGTTTATAACCTCCTATTATCTAGGATGAACGGAATTTGAGTTGTGAATTAAATTAAGAGAATAAATGTTTGTTTGCACTATTTCTCGTTTTGAGAATTTTTAGAAATACGAGTGTTAAATTGACGTGCCGAAGGATTAAAGAAATTCCTCGATATGAAATATTGGTATAAAAAATAAATAATTATCCAAAAACAATAAAAAACTTTATTTCTATTAAAATATTTACAATGTATATACAAGAAATTGGCAGTTAATTTTTTCTGATAACTGCATAGTTTTCATTGAGGTCTGCATATCATCATATTTTCTCCATTTATATTGTTGACTTCTCCAGCAATATGCTACATAGTGACCTATTGCTGATAATTGTTTACATAAAGGTGGCAAAAAACTAATTACACCTCGTAAGCTAAAGGTTTTTGTTAGAAATTTTAATTCTAACGGTATGTTTTTAAGCACAATTTCGAATTCCTGATGAACAGAGTCCGTCAACACAGGTTCAATAAATATATGGTTTCCCAAGTAAAGGTTCGTTCTACTATAACGGCACCGCAATTTTCGCAATTAATATTACTTTCCACATTGTAATTTAATGTATTCTGTAAAATTGTAAATTTTCCGCTGCTAAATTCACACTTAATGTTTTATAAGTGCGGTTACCTATTTTCTCGCAAAAAGTGCATTTGCGAATCTCTTGGTAAGAAGGGTATTCTTTCAATAATTCGTTAATTAGATAATGCGCAGTGCAATTACAATCCAATATTACACAGTCTCCCACTTGCTTTGATTGATTTTAAATAAAGCCGAAAGAATTATAGCCCTCTTTCGATAGCATTGTACTGTTATTCCGTCTCTAGCAGCATTTTTTATCATTTCAAAAAATGTTGAACTATCGGTGTGAGAATTGACAAAATTCAAGTAAGTGTTACTGTCGATGTAGCTCGAATATAAAATTTGAAAAATCGTATCAAACGTGCAAGTGTTTGTAATACTGTAACTATAATTACCGAGAGTAACCGATTTTAGACTTGAATTATTTCCGTTTAATAATAAGCCTATTACAGAACTATTACTTTTACTAGTTGAATTATAAATATTAAATTTTGGATCTACGCCTAGGTAAAAAGATGTTTTGATTTTTTTAGCTGTATTTCCTTGAGAATATTTTTCAACTTGTCCATGCCAGTTCTCTTCGGATTGTTCTGAATCAATATCTTCTAAATTTAAGTTTTCGGCATCGTCTTCATCTTGGTTGGCAATGCTGTTTAACTCTTGCTCCTCTTCCAAATCCATGTTTCTATTATTTAGTTTAGATCCAACAATATTCGTTGATCCTAAAATACTTTCTATATGGATGGGCAGAAACACATCTAGTCTTGCAGGTAAGCTTTGGTGTTGAAAAACTATTTTTTTCAGATCTTTGAACATACTTTCGGAAGATGCTGACGTTTCAGTTTCATCTCCATAACCAAATATAGGTACCATAACGGCAGACCACAGTGGTAACAATTTGATAAATTTTAATAACTTTTTCCCAATGTCGCGACTGTAATGAATGTTATCGCGGTTTCCATAATTTTCAGGGGTTTTCGCGGTTGCGAGGCAGTTATTATATATAATTTCTATTTCCTCAAAAATATTTGTAGGATTAACTTCTTCACATTCTAAATCAATATTATTGACATCTATTTCTGCAAGGCTCTCATTTTTATCTTCCCAATTCGCAATTACGTCAATTTGATCGAAATGATGAGGATTATACGACGAAAACCGATCATTAAGAAAATTTTTTGCTAATTCGCATGCCGTTTAAAACCCGATATCGTTGGATCCCTCTTCTTCGTGTAGAACAACAGTAAAGATATTTTTTAGTAAATTTTTAATATCATCAAAATCGCTATTTGCAATTACCAAACTTATAGCTTTCATATAAAAAATTTTTACTCGTGGGCGAGCTGTTTTAATATCTTTCCATGTACTGATTAAATGCATCGTATGATTAAAATCTAATCTAATCATGCAATTAGAATTTCGTACCCGGATTCTTTTCTAATGAGTCCGGAACAAACCTTGATGTACATATTTAGGGTCGAGTATTGGGTGAAGGCTTTACTACTGCCATCATCAATGCCTTGGATTGGTCTGTGATAACTATTTTTGGGAAAGGCAAATCGTTGTTTGCCCACTCGCTAAGCCATGCGGATATAGCACGGTTGCTATGTTGTTCGGATAACATACGTCCCACTGAAAATTGGCTTTGGCTGTGCTTTCTATCCATTACAACAATTTCATATAAAAATATTGGGCCAGTTTGTCTTCCAGAAAGCAATGATATCCACTTAACTACTCCTCCGGTTGCATCAATCGAAATGCGAGGAACTTTGCTTTCTTAGCATAAATTCTATAAGCATCTAATTCTGATGGTGTCCAGTAATTTACTTTAAATCGATCGTACGAAATTCTTTAAGAGGAACTTTGCTTATCTTAGCATTAAATTCATTATCAACGCGTTTGCTGATGGCAAATGGCTTGGTTCAAGTTCTCCAAAATTCATACATTTGGCCGATTCTTTCCTTTGAACAAATGCAGGCGACATTTTTCATTTAACATCTTTGATTCGTATTCTATACGCTTTTACCTGTAAGTCGTCTTTTTCCCTCCGCTGCACGAGTTAAAATCTCCAGTAAAGGTGCAATCGATAATAACTCTTGAATTTGGTATTGGAGGATTTTCTACCACACCTTTAAACTTGCTTCCACAAACTGTGCACTTTCCGATTATATTAAGAAATACTGCTCCGTTTGGTAAAACCTTATTTCTTTTAAATGATAAGCAACACGGTTTTCTTGTTAATTCAAAAAAATGTTCTTGTATAAGTGAAGTCCATTCATTTGGTTCAAGGATTGAAAATATCTACAATCTTGACGATCTGACCTTTTATATACCGCTTGATGCTCTTCGTTGTATATTTCTGACCACTCTTTAGCTGACAAAGTAATTTTAAACATAAATTCTTTTGTTAATTTTTTTATAAAACTATTATCATCCGAGGTATCATCTTGATCTATTTTTTAAAAGTATCTTTTCATTTCTTAAATTGTGCTGTAAAGGTATACCTAGTTTTCTCTGATATTATGTCGATTATTTTTAACTATTGTGTAGATATATTTCGAATTGATATTAAAACTTACACAGTTTGCGATCTCTTTCCAAATCGGATCCGTTGTTTTAGCAAATTCATTTTCTACTTCATCGTAAATTTTGTTTTAAATTTATTTATGATTTCAAATAACTCTTCGAAATTAATTTCTGATATTTTCGGCATTTTCTAAATTAAACTTTGTTGATATCTTAGTACGGCTTTCACTTGTTACTATTTTGTTTACAGATCTGTATGTGTATGTGTTTAAATAAAATACTTAAATATTTATAATTGGTACTGATAAATATAACAGGAATCTCGTCTGCGCGTCAATTTAACTTGAATCCGAAATTCAAAGTTCAAATTTAGCATGTCTCCTGCCCCCTCCCCCTAAAACTTTTTTCAATTACGCGAAAATAAAGAAGGTACAAACGATAATATAATAACTATATATAACTATAACATAATAATAACTATTATGATTAAATATTATATAATAACAATTTATGCCATTTTCGATCTAAAATTTACAAAGGGGAGACTAGCAGGTTTTCTGCTCCCCGCCGACTAATTTATATAATTCTCAAACTGTGTGTTTTACGTATCCTTTACTCCTCTGATTGGTTAGTTCATTTGTTTATTACCAACCAAAAACAAAACTTCACTATCAATGAAATAGCCGAATTAAGGTATCAAAGTATTAAGCGTCTATAAAGGTATCGTACGTGATGTAAGAATTGTTTTGATTCATAACTTATGCAACACCAATCCCTCCTCTAGAATAATTCCCCCCCCCCCATTTTCTTTCTTTTCTTCTCTGCCTCTATTCCTTTTCATAGTCCACCCGCTGTCTCCACCGACTTCTCCCCATCTTCTACTCTACCCTGTATATTCTCTTCTCGCCACTCCCCACAGATTTAGCACCCACTCGGTATATTATACTTATCTAATCTCTAATCACTAATCTATTAATTCAATAAAATAAATATTTACGGTGATATTGCCGTTTGAAGGCAGAACTTTAAAATATTGCTTTAAAAAGGAGTATCCATCAAGGGTTTAAACTTGGACAAAATTTTATTTGAAAATTTGTCTTATAAAAGTATCATCTATCACCACGTCAAAGCTTCTCCACGGTCACGGGGACACCCTGTACATCAAAATATCTAAAGATTCGTTATTCGGCTTTAAAAATTATGAGAATCTCGTTAATCTTGCTGCGCGTCAATTTAGCTTTTGTATTGCTTAAAAATCTCGAAACGAAAAGAGGTACAAACGAAAAAAAAGTTTGCACAAACGAGTACATACTAAGAACTAACGATCTGGACAATTTTGAACCCGAAATTCAAAGTTCAAATTTAGCATGTCTCCAGCTCCCAAAACTTTTTTCAATTACGCGGAAACAAAAGAGGTACAAACGAAAATAAACAATGCACAATCCTGCACAAACGATGCACAAACGATTAAGACTATTTTCGAAACAAAATTCTGAATGGGGGGGGCTAGCATGTCTCCAGCCCCCCCCCCCCAACTAAATTTTCAAATAATTCTAAAACGAAAAAGGTACAAACAAAAATAAAGAATGCACAATCATGCACAAACGATGCACAAACGATGTAGACCTTTTTGAATAAAAAATTCGAATTGGGGGGGGCTGGCGACATGCACCTATTTTAATTATGTCATCCGTTTATTGAGTTCATGCATTTATTATTATTAATAATTATGTTTATTAGCATTTTTTCCTACGTTCACCAATAAGCATGAAGCTAGTAATTAACATTAGAAAATTCATCAAAAAATTGAAATTAATTTTCTTATTACACCACTTAAAGCAATAATTTTAAATAAAGATTAGTTTATTTAACAACTAAATCTTATTACCTTTCAATTTCAGTGGTAATAAATATTACCCCCTAACAACCTCGTTTTAATACAAAAGAAAAGGTTTTTCGCAACACCAATAAACTAGAATTGTTCGACTCCCCATGAAAGTAGATTTTAAAAGATTCGTTAAACATACCTAAATTTTCAAATAATAAAATACAATAAAACTTAAAATTATCGGTGTAGAAGATCTCGAACAAAATCTAAACAAAAAATTTACAAAGAAACTAATTTTCTTTTATACACCACCTGAAGCAATACTTTTTAAAATAAACCATATCATTCAATTGTAAGTATCCATAAATGTACTCATAAACCACCTCATTTCAAATACTAAAACATTTTCATGACGTACAGGTATCAATAAGTTACATGTTGACCAGACAAAGAAGTAAATAAAAAAAAGGTATATTAGACATCCCTAAATTTCAAACAATACAATATAATGCAGCTAAAAACTATTATACCTGGAAGATCTCAAACGAAATCTAAAAAAAAAATTTCAAAGAAATCAATTTTCTTTATATTATTGTAACATTGTAGCGACAATAAATGTTCTCAGAAACATTTCCTACAATACCTAAAAGATTTCTCAAGATATAAATAACCCTTAGTTTATTTTGACAACCCAGAAAAACTACAGTTTAAGGGGCGCCTAAATATAAACTGAAGGAACCGCACGCCCTCCTATGGTTTTAAGCCTGAAAGTCACATGATCTTTTAAAATTAGACTATCAAGATTTTGACAAAGTTCTTTTATAAAGATCTTTTATAAAATATTTTATATGTAATGGCTATCTTTTAAAGATTAAGTATTACTAAAAGATAGCCATTACACTATAAAATATTTTATAAGATCTTTATAAAAAACTTTGATCAAAATCTATGATATCTAAACGGCTTACACTTATATCTTAGCATAATTAAATAAACAATTATTGAATATGAATATTACCACAAGCTTGACTGTATCAATATAAGCCTGAAGATCTCTACAAAATATATTCATTGTTGAGTGTTATTTGTATCATTCAAGAATTAGTAAACATGTCTGAAATTGTAACATTAGTAAAGCAGTTAGAAGAATGTACGATGATGCATTTAAATGATTTCACTGAAAATGCTCATAGGGCATCTGAGTATATTAAAATTGCCGGTGATAACTTAAAACTTCTTAGACAGGCCATGAAAAATGAAGATTTTTGTATTGCCAGCAAGAAAACATTAGAACACTATATAGGTTTAATTGAACGTAATCGTTTAAAAATGAAAGCAATCCATTCTCATCAAGGGGTAATATTAACCAAAGAGAGAATCGTGGCACGCGAGTTAGGTGGTGTGAAATTGCAACTTCTTTTAAATCACGAATTCGCAGTGGAGCCGTAAGTCGTGTAAAAAATGCACTCAAGATTCATCATATGTTAAAAAGTTGGAAAGAACCGACTTTTTCCAACTATGCATGCATTGCTTAAACTTGCACGCCAGTAAACGTTTACACATGCATTTATTTTTTACTCGCGCGCCATCGACGACTGATGCCACCAAATAATTGCATGTATAAACGTAGCATTACTTTATAAAATTGCACGCGTACTAATTTCATCGTATAAAATTGTAGGAAAGCCAAATTTCTTAGGGAAATTTAGGACGGCCCTGAGCTAGCAAAAGCCGGAGAACATTAATTTCTTGAAGACCCTGCCGGGGAAGGAGGTTCACTAATACCTTGACCTGCCATCCTTTGCAAAATAAAAGAAATGGTCAAACAATTCTCAAAAAAACCACAATTCTATTAATTTATGATACCCGAGTAAATGATACGAAGGGCTTTAGAGTTGCCGATCTATGCAATGCAGCTGTAATACTCAGAAATCTTAAGATTTAATCTTAAAATTGGTATTTCACCAAATTCAGTAATTTATAAACCTGTTTCAATATTGGAGTATGATCAAAATTATGGGATACTTCGGTTATTACTAAGTGGCTCTTCAAAGCTTTTAGTGCGATCTTAATTCAAGTGGAAATTATAACCGCGTTTTAATAAATTTACTTTAATTGAATTTGGTTAAAAAACTTAAATTTGAATATAACAATGAACATAAAATTATTTCATACTTTTTGGAATTCGGCGGTTTGCTAAATTAATAATTCGTTGCTTTTCTTGTACTACAGTTCAATTATCCTTTGATAAACTCATTAACAATTCAACTGTTCTGTTCAATTGTTCAGTTGTGTGGTTCAATAAATTCAACTGGTTTGTTTAACAATTCAACCTTTTTCGCAATTTAACAGGTTTCAACTGTTTTATGAAAAAGCTAATATCAAAATACCAAAAGTGCAACAGTTTTGTTGCTTTCTTTAATAAATTGTGCCGTTTTGTTTAATAATTTAACTGGTTTGTTTTAATATTCAACTGTTTTGGTACAATTTTGACCCATATTTGATATTTGTTACCAAGTTACTAAAGTCAGAAATTACCAATTTATTTTAATTATCAATTACAAATTTAATAATTTTCATTTAGGAAAACCTAAAAAGGTAGAATTTGTTTTAGAAAATTCGGTGGAAACCCTACCACTGATGCAAAACAGACGAAATATTGTTTTTCTTATATTTATTTTTTTTAAATTACAAAATAAACTTTCCTTTTTGTTCTTTACACAAGTAGAAATAAAATTTTGCGAGTTACTTTTGTCTATGACACAGTAAATTTTTTTTAGAAAATTTTTGCTTTGAGCTAATTAGCCACTTTGATGCTCGGGAAGAAAATAAGTTTTATGTTTTTTTTCTTACTGTTCGCTAATTACGGTATTTTAAATGTGTAATGACAACACATGTCTGATTTTGATTGGCTTCTAATTTTTCATCTAATTTAAGAAAGCTATATTATCACACTGGAACGTGTATTCGTTGGTTCAATTTACTTCAATGTGGGTAAATAAAGGCCGTTTTGCCCTTACAGAGATGAATGTTGTCACTGTACCTTTAAAGTCACTATAATTTAATGCTAAAATTTATAAAATCCAAATTTTTACACCCAAAAATCGGGTTTATTTAATAAGATGAGAAAGGGTAACCCATTTAATACAAAATCATTACGTCAGCTTTCATAACAACTTATTTTTTTCTACTGGAAAAAGTGGGTAAAATTTCCGATATGATTCACTGATTCACTTCATTGATAACATATTAGTAAATCATCCTGTAAAACCTTGTATAATAATAACTTTTGTTTGTTGTAGGTAAAATTGCAATTATAGACGAGATACAGATGATCCAAGATCCGGGGAAGGGCTTGGCTTGGACCCGGCGTTATTAGGATGAAATTCATTTAAAAATTCACGTGGAATTTTTTTTATTGAAGTTTTTGTAACCTAATTTTTAAATTGACGTTTTCCGGGGGTAAAACGAGCACCAATGAGAAGTTAGAGTGGGGAGGTTGTTTCTGAAGCTTTTGGTTCTAACCGCAAAATCATTTCATTTCTACATCTGCTATACGACAGTTAGCATCTTAGAAAAGATGCTCAGTGATTTGTGTTAAATTGGGCTTTTTTGTCCACCAATCTTTTGAAAATTAATTGTTGGCGAATGTGACATAAACTAGAAAAAAAGTAAGTGCATTTTTATATTTCTTATGCATGAAACCATAAATTATATTTCTTGCTCCTTCGACTATAAATAACTTTTATAGTCAAAATTACTATAAAAAAAATTACTTATTTGATATTGGATGATTTTTCTTTGATATATTTTAATATTGCACAATAATGCGTAAAACTATTTTCAATGATAAATTACTTCTATAATTGTGTAAAAATAATTAGTGATGTACTTAAACCGAAAAACAATTAATTACAAAAATAATATATTTTTGACACATCAAATTCATGGGTAAATGGGTCCATAATTGCATAAAATCGGATAGGATTTTTATTTTAAATTATATAGGTATGTAAATTTTATTATAAAGGTAAAGCAAAACACTAAACAAAGGTAAAAAATAAAATGAAACAAAGAAAACACGAAAACAATTATCAATGTACAGGGGCAAGCAGAAATTTTTCGAGTGCGCTAGAATCACCCACCAAAATAAAAAATGGATTAAATTAAAAATACTATACAATTTAATATTACAATCCTTAATTTATACTTATTTATGTTACGAATTTTATGAAATAATTATATTGTTTATCATAAAATATGAATAAAAATATTTTTGGGAGATATTTTTGGTTAATACTTGGTTAATGACAATTAAACAATATTTATTTTTAGCACGACGCCAATTGAATATTTCTATATTTATAATTCTTCATATACGCATGAATAAAACCGTAATATAAATTTTTTTGAGTTTTCCAATTAGTGCGTTAAAAATTTGTAATAATTTAAACTGGAATAAATTATTTTTGAGACATTTTAAAATTATTTGTTTGATAAGTGACGAAGATGTAAAAAATAACATAAAAAACTTTTTGACTTTCTGATTAGTAGTTATATGATTTTTTATGAATATGAACGAATCAACTATAATATTTTTGAAAATTTGTTATTTTTTTATTGCAAAAGGGAGCGTTCAAGTATTACGTAGGCTTAGGAGCTGACGGAGGGGCAAATTTTCTAACTTTTGCTGACAAAGGGTGCGGGGGATTATTATAAATCTTACGTAAGATAAAAAAATTACAAATTAATGAAAATGTTTTCAAAATAATATTTTGTTGAATAGCGATATTACCGTAAATAAAAAATTGTAGTTGTATAGATCATAATGTAATCAATCAACATAACATAACATAGTAAAAATTAAAAATTTTAATTTTTAGGTTACATGCCATCGGCATACATCCTGTCAATGCCGTTAGATCTCATTTGAATTTTTTTTTAAACCGAAACCTTGTTTTAAAACACTTATTTTATTCTTAGGAACTAACGTTAAATTTTAATCACTCCTTATTTTAAATATACAATATTATTCTTATTTATAAGTTGTTGTAATTTTAGTTTTAATTTAAGATTTTTGCAAATAATTTAATTTTTCTTCCCAAAATAGCAATTCGTATGCCATCTATCTGATATGATTTTTAATTAAAATTTTAAAACTTTTGCGATTTTCTGGTCTTTAATTGGGAAATAAGTTTAATTTTAAGTTGAAATTTTTCTTTTTTTTTTTTAATTTTCAAAAATGAATTGATCTATTTTATTTGAACACCTAAAAGAAAGTGTTGAAAACATTCTTACGTCTTATTATTGCGGGGGAGGGGGTATTTTTGCTTATACAGGGTGCGCGAGGGGGGGGTCTAAAATCATTTAAAATTTGATTAAGTAATATTTGAAAGCCTCTAAAGAATATTTCAAAATCTAGTTTTCAAAATGTTTTAAAAAACACCATGAAAAGCGTAAAACTTAAAATCATATTAACAATTTACTATATTTATAACTTCTTATTATTTACATGCTAGTTGCAGTATTTATGCATTGAAAAAACTACAGAAAAAAATACAATTCAAGGTGGTTCTGTGATCATTTCTAGGTCAAAAACATGCTGACGGATTTTTCTTGAGCATGGAAAGATTCTTTGCAAAACTTTGACTACTCTTCATAGACCTTTTGAGATACTCTTCATGAATCCGAAGCGAATTTTTTTCTATTACGATTTAATATGAGTATCCCCATATGTTTGTACACCTTTTCTAAACTTACTGTTATAAGAACGTATGAATTTTTTAATTTGATCTCTTAATAATGTGTTCCGCGGACAGTTTTCCGACTATTACCATAGCATAATTTTTTTTTCCTTTTTATTTTAGATATTTTCTGGTTTTTGTTTTGATAATTTTCTTGAATTTTGTATTGACTGTAAACATATATTTATAAAGTCGTATCTTTTGTAAAAGTTTTGCAAATCGGGCGTAATAATCATATCTTGTAGATTTTGATAATTATTTGATTCACGAACGGTTTTATTTCAAACAAAAAGTATGTACAAGCAAGATTTAATAATTCTATACATTTTGATGAAATGTTACTTTGCTTAAATATCGCAGGTAAAATGTGTTTTTAAAGCAATTTTATGGTAGTGTGAGTGTGCCTGTTTACGATCACTTAACAGAAATTTCATGTTTGACACGTCGGAAGATAGTAATTTTTTTACTTTGTATTTGTAAAATTTATACCGGACATAAGTTAAAATGTTTACCGCCCTACCAGGACTTTATTTTTTACAAATATTCTACCATTTAAATGTTTCATCAAAAAACTCAAAAAGTACCCAAAATGCACATTCTCGGACACAACCTTTCCTTTGGCGTCCTATTTTAAGTTCATTTTCGACCACTTATTTAATGCAATAAACTCGAAAAATGCTTAAACTTGCAAGTTAAACTTCGAACTGATTAACGTAATATTATAACATATCCATTTCTCATTAAATCAACAAGTATTAGTTTTCTTAACGAAATTGCTACTTACGTCAACATTGGGGTCTTAATTGATTTAAAAAACAAAATATTGTGAACGCATACAATTTTTAGCATTTGTAGTCTCATGGAAGCTACGTAATATATAGTTATGTAACCCTTAAACAGCCTTCACCTGTTAGAGGTCAACCTGTCATCATAAACTTTGTATTTTATGTTATACTTTTAATTTAAACGCATTGTTTCGAATGCAGGTGTTTATGTTCACATTTTTAAAAAACATTTCTTCGAAATAAAGCACAAATGCTCACCTTTTATTTCTTCAAAATAAAATCTAGAACACACGTGCCGATGACTCATTCTTTTGTATAAAAGCAGGGATAACCAAGCTACCTGCATGCATTAGTTCTTTATGTTTAAAGCTTGTAACTTCTGTACTTACGACATTAGTTCTTTATGTTTAAAGCTTGTAACTTTTGTATCATTATTTACTAAGTTAATAAAATTATTTTTAAAAGTTCAATTGTGTCGCGTAACATTTAATTGGCGCTGCGAACAGGATATTTTCACAAGTGCGATACATCTTATTTGGGAAAACCAAGAGAAAACTGGACTCAAGAAATAATCAGATCATCTTATTTGGAAATCCAAGAAAAAACCTGACTTCAAGTTTCAAAAGTTCCAGCTCATCTTATTTGGACAATCCAAGAGAAAATCGTACCTGGAGTGTTTCAACACCTTAGAATCTATCCACGAACTGTGTTCCTGTAGGAAGACAACCATTATAAGAAAAGGCCTCATCTAGAACGATACACAGAACCTGAGATTGGACATGTCAATCCTTCTCCTAATTCTGTAAGTTTTTGAATCCTTTCCTTTATTTTATTATTATTATTATTGTGTTCTTAATGATCGATAGCGACATTGAACTTGAATTAGAGCCTGAATTAGAGCCTGATCAATCAAAAAATTTAATTTAAATAATTTAAATATTAGATTTACCCCATATCACTTAAATAATAATATGGCAAACGCAAACGTTTCTCAAACCCCTTTATTAATTCCATTCCAAATTAACGAATTATGCGCGTTAACTAACTCATTACCTGACTTTTATCCAGGAAGTAATTTATAAACCCTTTATAACTAATGTAGATAACTTAGCAAATTTTTAGCATCAAAATTAACACCAACTCAAACGTATTTATTTAACGTTTCTATTTTATCAAAATTAAAAAACGAAGCTAGAGATTATCTAAATTTCCACAATGAAACCGAATGGCCCGGTATACGTAACGCACTATTAAGAAAGTACGGAGACCAAAGAAATGAGGAACTACTCGTTTCTGCCCTTCGTAACACTATACAATCAAAAATGAAAATTATATGATTATTATGATAAGATCTTACTCGCTCAAAACGATTTGCTGCAATACGTACAATTGCATGAACATGACGCTAATATGTTCACACTAAAAAAAATATTACATCAAAAACAATCGTTGCAAATATTTTGTTCGGGATTATTAGAGCCTTATAGGACCTATTTGATGAATTTTGACTTGATTAACCTAGAAGACGCACTAAACAAATGTAGGGTTTACGATAACAAAATCCAAGAAAATAATTATACCGACTATGTACGCCGACTTCAAGACAGCAAATCTCAAAGACCTACCCCACAAACTTATCAACCTACCAATAATCCAACTCAATTTCAGTCAAAATCTTTCCCATTCCAACCAAAACAATTTCAACCGAGTCCAAAACAATTTCAACCCAATCCAACACAATTTCAACCCCATCCAAAGCCATTCCAACCAAGACCATTTTTAGGACCGATTAACAAACCAATCCAACAACAACCAAGATTTCCTACTAACAAACAAGTGTTTGGAACAAGACCCGGAAATCAAATCCAACGAGCCCCATACAAACCTACCCCAATGTCAGTTCAAACTTCGGCATATTCCAACAAACCAAAATTTAATCCCCCTCAACCCACAAGTAGACCGAATTTTATCTCGAAGAATTGTTTAATACAGAAATAGGAAGCGAAGAATATTTCGAAAATAATGTTTATGAAAACGAATCACTTGAAGACAATACTTATGAATATTACAACGAAAATGAAGAAACGCAAGAAGAAAATTTTGTGTAACAGCCTCGGAAGACCCACAACAACTATAGACCTAAACTCAATTTATTCTAAACTTAAATTACCATTTTCTATCTACCTAACTTAAATTTAAAAATCTTAATAGATTCCGGAGCTACAGATTCAATTATCAACCCAAACGCTGCTTTAATATTTAAAAATCACTTTTTACTCAACCATTTTCAGTTTCAAGTCTTAATCAGAACAGTTAATGCAGATCAAAATTTATATTTTCCATTATTATCAGAACTAGGAATAAACACCCCTTTTAAAATTAGAATAATCGATTGGCACAAGAAATTTGACGTTCTTATAGGATCTAAAGACCTCAGTAAATTTGAAGCAAACGTAGATTACAAAAATAAAATTCTCACTTTACGCGATACCCAAGTACCATTTTTCTAGAATACAGCAATAATCAAGTCAACAAAAAAACTACTAATAAGGAATACATTGATGTACCCGTAACAATTGACGAAGGCGAAGTCCTTATACCTTACACTAGAATAAATGATACCTTAGAAATACCTGAATGTATAGCTACAGCAAAAAACGGCATTTGTAAAATCCCAAAACCAACAGAATCAATAGAAATCAACTTTACAGAAAGAATAAACGTATTACCTACAGAATATTTCAATATCAAACAAACTACTAGAAATGAGACTTACGAACATCCTCAAAAAATTCACAAATTAATTAGAACCAATCACCTCAATGAGGAAGAAAAGAAAAAAATTTCCAATTTATGTGTAAACTTCAAAGACATTTTCTACTACGAAAATGCTGACCTCAGTTTTACTAACCATGTAAAACATAAAATTCGTGTCTCAGATGAAAATCCAATCTTCGTCAAGTCCTTCCGACACCCTAAAGCCATGCAAACTGAAATCCAACGGCAAATAAAAAAATTATTAGACAACTAAATCATTAGACCTTCGATATCACCTTATAGTGCACCTGTATGGATAGTCCAAAAAAATTGGACAATAGCGGAAAAAGAAAATTCAGAATGGTAATAGACTATCGAAAATTGAATAAAAAAACAGTAGAAGACAAATATCCACTTCCAAGAATAGAAGAAATACTAGACAACCTTGGCAAATGTATGTATGTATTTTACCACAATAGACTTAGCCCAAGGATTCCACCAGATAGAAATGGACCCGGAATCCATAGAGAAGACAGCCTTTACTGTAAACAACGGTCACTACGAATACCTCAGAATGCTCTTTGGCCTAAAAACGCACCTGCATCTTTTCAAAAATGATGGACCATGTCCTCAAAATTATCTATACAAATTTTGCTTTGTTTACATGGACGACGTGGTCATATTCTCAAAATCACTACAAGAACATCTCAATCACATTCAATTAATATTTAAATGCCTGAGAGAAGTAAATCTTAAAGTCCAATTAGACAAATCTGAATTTCTATCAAAAGAAGTAGCATTTTTAGGACATGTAATAACACCCGATGGAATAAAACCAAATCCTGCTAAAATCATTGCCGTACAACAATACCCAATTCCAAAAACAATAAAAGAAATCCGATCTTTCTTAGGTTTGATAGGTTATTATCGCCGATTTATTGCAAATTTTGCAAAAGTCGTTGCTCCAATGACAAAATGTCTGAAAAAAGATTCTAAAATAGATGTGCAAAACTCAGACTATAAAGAATGCTTCAACTTATGCAAAGAATTGCTAACGAATGCACCAATCCTAACCTATCCAGATTTTGAAAAAAGCTTCAAACTGACCACTGACGCTTCTAATGTAGCTATAGGTGGAGTACTCAGCCAAAACAATAAACCAATAGCGTATTACTCTAGAACGCTCAACTCAGCAGAGAAAAATTACAGTACCATTGAAAAAGAACTACTTGCCATAATCGACAATACAAAACATTTTAGACCATATTTATACGGACGAAGATTCACTATTGAAACCGATCACAACCCTTTAGTTTGGCTCCATAAAATTAAAGAACCAAATTCGAGACTAATTAGATGGAAACTAAAACTAGAAGAATTCGATTTCGAAATTGTTTATAAAAAAGGTAAAGAAAACGTTGTAGCCGATGCTTTATCACGTATCGAACTACATAACAAAGAACTCGATGAACTATCAATGATACCATTAATAGAAGAACCTCCTAATGAAGAAGAACTAGACAACATACTACAAGACATGTCAAATGATAATTGTCCAGAATACCAAAACGTCATTTCTCAATTAGAAAATACACTTCATTCAATAAACAATAACGACGACGGAAAAGTAATTCCAATATCTGAATTCCCCATAAACAATTTTAATAATAGATTAATAATACTCCCAGGAGACAACTACGAAATCCGCCTTAAGAAACCTTTCAAAAAAAATCATTACACCATCTTTATCCGGAAAGACAACGTTAAAGAAGACTTATCTCGAGCCATTAAAGAAATTGTTCGACCTAATATTAGTTACGGAATTTATTGTAAAGAACCAAACATTAAAATCATTCTAACAGAATTATGCAAAATTACATGAATAACTCAATAAAACTTGTTTTACAAACCATTGCCATACTGATGTAATAAACGAAAATGAACAAAAGACATAATAGCCAAATATCACGATGAAACCCACACTGGAATAGTAGAAACATACAACCACCTAAAACAAAATATTTCTGGCCAAATATGAAAACGATGATCACTAATGAAATCAATAAATGTGAGTTATGCCTTCAATCTAAATACGAACGACATCCTTATAATCTAAAACTACAAGGACCCTTACTATCAAGAAAACCTTTTGATACAATATTCATCGATACATTTTCCTTTCAAAACTGCAAGTTCCTCACTATAATCGATTCATTTTCAAAATACGCCCAAGCTTATTTCATTAAAGATGGAACAGGTCTCACCGTTCTAAACAAACTCCGTCATTATTTTTGCCACCATAATTATCCCAAACGTATTGTTTGTGACCAAGGCAAAGAATTCTTTAACAAAACTTTCAAAGAATATTGTCAATTCCACAAAATTGAACTCCATTTACCACCATAAATAATCCTAATTCAAACTCCCCTGTAGAAAGATTACACTCTACGCTAGTAAAAAAATTACGAATCCTCAGACTAAAATCACCCAACGAAACTCCCCAAAATCTAACGATAACTGCAATCCTTATTTACAATCAATCAATTCATTCAGCTACCGGATTTTCTCCTTTCTCCATTTTATACGGCCCTTATGAACACGAAATTGACCTATCACTAGACATGACTATCTATGAAGAATATAATAATAAAAGAAAAAATGAATTATTGCCATTCATAGATCAAATTTATCGAAAAACTCATGAGAAAGAAAAAGGTATCTTAGAAAAGAGAAACCAAAACAAAGAAGATCCCCCGCAAATAAACACAGATACCGTGTTTATAAGAAAGAATAAGCCCGGAAAAACAGACCCATTATACAGTAAAATCCAAATAACTAACAAAACTGATAATACAGTTGAAGGAAAAACAAATAAAGGCAATCTAACAAATTCCCATATTAGAAAAATTAAAAGACTGACAAAGAACCTTTCTTTGCAGGACGACCCTGAGCCTAGTACGAGTCGCGTGTCCACTTCAGATAACCCCGATTCAAACTAACGGATACTTTAGCGAAGAACTAGGAAATGCTAAAATTCTCTCACATTATCATAAGTTTTATTTTTATTATAATCTCACTCAATTAGAAATAGGTCTTAGACATTTTATAGCAAATACCGTAATTTTAGAACATAGAGTTACTCAAAATATTTTAATAAGACGTCGTTACGAGCAATTAAGATCCGAATTAATATCAACAGAAAACAGTCTAGAAAAGCTATTACACTTTAGACAAAAACGCGGATTAATAAACTTTTTCGGTAAAGCCATAAAATTCATTACAGGTAATTTAGATGATGACGACTTGCAAAATATTAATAAAAACATAGAAACGTTATTTAACAATGAGAAAATTCAAAATACAAAATGACCGAATTTACCACTTTTGCCGAACATATTACAACCCGTTATCAACAAGACTTAGAAAAATTAAGAAAATTTCAAAATGAAACCATAAATGCTTTTAAGTCATTATCAGAATCCACCAACATAATTCAATTGTTAGACTTAGAATTATTCAACATTCAAAATTATCACAAAAACATAAAATATTAGAAAGAACTATTAATCTAGCTAAATTAGAAACCCCAATATCGAATTAATAACATTTTCAGAATTGCAAGAAATTTACACACGCCTAATCAAAATTTATAACAGAGACCATTTATTATCTTTAGATGATACCCACCTTTTGAAATACTTGATATGTCGAAATTTACATTAATGATTGCAAGAAACACAATAGTAATGATATTAAAATACCAATCCTGAATCCTATCCCATACACGTTATTAAAAATTTATCCAATCCCGGATTCACTAAATGAAATTCTTATACCTCCAACAATGTACAATCTCAAATGGAAAAATGACGAACGATGGCAAAAAGACTGCATGCAAGGAATAAATCAAATTATTTGCAAAAACCAAATTATCACCGCATGTAAACTAAAAACACTACAAAATTGCTCAGTAGCCCGAATTGCAGGGATGCATAAAGTTTACACAGTTGTAAACACAGGTTTAATCGCTAGTTTCAACCCACGAGAACAAATAATAGAAAATTGCAACTACAAAATTACCAGACATTCTATTCAAGGAACCAATCTCATACAATCACCTTGCGATATTATAATCCACGAGCAAATTATCAGCCTCAGAACTTCAAATTTTACCGTACCTATACCTGAAGTTCACCAAGAAAAACTCAACGCAGAATACGAAGTACAGCTTAAAATGGAACACCTGGAAAATCTAGATCAACTTAAACGGGACCTCGAAAGAATAAAGGAAGAACCATCCACAGTACAACCAGTAGTGGACTACATTCATTATTCCGCCACCTTCTTTATCGTACTAACTATTATAGCTTTCACATGCGTTCTGTTAAAATTCAAGAAACAAATTTACGATGGACTCTGCAAAAAGAAAACTATCATCAAGGTCTCTAAAGAAAAAGCAGTAGAACTGAACCTCATTCAAAAATTGCACGAGGACGCACAAAAATCTTAAGAAAGGAAGAGTTATGTAACCCTTAAACAGCCTTCACCTGTTAGAGGTCAACCTGTCATCATAAACTTTGTATTTTATGTTATACTTTTAATTTAAACGCATTGTTTCGAATGCAGGTGTTTATGTTCACATTTTAAAAACATTTCTTCGAAATAAAGCACAAATGCTCACCTTTTATTTCTTCAAAATAAAATCTAGAACACACGTGCCGATGACTCATTCTTTTGTATAAAAGCAGGGATAACCAAGCTACCTGCATGCATTAGTTCTTTATGTTTAAAGCTTGTAACTTTTGTATCATTATTTACTAAGTTAATAAAATTATTTTTTAAAAAAGTTCAATTGTGTCGCGTAACATTTAATTATATAATCTACTGATCTAGTAATTTAAAATGTTATCAATCGTCAAGAAATGAATAACAAGTGTAATCTAATTATGCTAGGTTTGCACATGCAATGATTTGGTGGCGCCAGTCTTATTTTGCAACCGCATGCTGATGTGTGAAGATCAAATATAAGTTTAAGGGCCGTTCATAAAATACGTCACGCTACAACCAACTTTTTTTGACCCCCTCCCCCCCTATTGTCACGCTGTGTCACACTTTCTGTGACCCCCCTGTAAATATTTCGTCACAAAAACTAAGACCCCCCCCCTGAATATAATAAATTTCAATGAATAGTACACAAATTTTGAGAATTAAAATATTTATTTAGTTTTATAATAAAATTTGAATAAATTAATAAAATCTTTTATAAAGAACAAATAAAGAATAATTCTATTTATCAGAAGTCCAAGGATTCTGTAAATGCGCCGAAATATCTATAATTGGTATTGCAACGGCGAACGTCACATTGCCGTAGACCCCCCGGCCCTCTTGTCACATCTTGTCACACTCAGCAAGACCCCCTTGTATGCGAACGTATTTTATGAACGGCCCCTTAACAACACGTGAAAGTACTATGGAATAAACCATATCACAAGTCACAACGATAATAACTGGTATATCTGCTTGCATAATTTAGTTTACATTTGCAAATTTTACGTGTAGTGGCAAATGAGTCATTGCTGTTGCGCAAAAAAGTTGGAAAGAACCAACTTTTTCCAACTATGCATGCATTGCTTAAATTTGCACGCCAGTAAACGTTTAAACATGCATTTATTTTTTACTGGCGCGCCATCGACGACTAATTAGCATTAACGTAGCATTACTTTATAAAATTGCAGGCGTACTAGTTTCATCGTATAAAATCGTAGGAAAGCCAAATTTCTTAGGGAAATTTAGGACGGCCCTGAGCTAGCAAAAGCCGGAGAACATTAATTTCTTGAAGACCCTGCCGGGGAAGGAGGTTCACTAATACCTTGACCTGCCATCCTTTGCAAAATAAAAGATCAATTTAAATACTAAATTTTAATAAAAAATAAATTTAATTAATTACGTGGATAATTATTGTCTCTAGAGAGAATAACTAACCAAGTACTAAGAAAACTAGAATTACCTAGCTAATAATTTACAGACTAATATTTAAAATTTACTCTAATTAAAACTAACACAAACAAAAATATACTCTAGTCTATAATTCAATATGGCTTACCACCTTTGGGGTAATCACTATGTTTTAAGTGTGGTATGCACTATAAGGGCCCTTGGGGGGGGTTCACTTCACTTTCTTCTTTCACTTATCGATGAGGTGAGATGGCAGTTGAAGGACGATGATGGGATTGTTGATTTCATTTTATTTGATTTAGTGATGATTTAGTTTGTGATGGGTGATTGTATATTAGTCACTAACTTTAATACGTTAGAACAGATAACACTTTAATTTAATTTCCTATTATTAGATATATAATAATGTGCATTCATTCAGTAACACACAAAAAACAATTGTTCGCTTCGCGCATAAATGTAATGTTTATATCACTTTTAATAGTGTTGCGGTTTGCGGCACCAACTCTAGTTTTTTTTTAACTTGAAATTTAACTTTAAATTAAATCTACTGACAGGCGAAATTAGGCACTCTATAATAATCTAACTATATTCACTTAGTTAACCACTAGTTCACAAGTTAACCACTTCGGCCTATCGACGTAACTCACTTTTTTTTTCTTACTTGAAAAGTTGTTATTGACAAAAGAAGGGCGAAAATGGTCAAACAATTCTCAAGAAAACCACCCTAAAATATGAAAGTTTGTTTCAAGGCTAGTACTTTTCTGATTAAATAAAGACATACGTTATTTATGTTTTATTTGCAGAAAAGTTATTATAAATTTATATAATAAAAAATTGTATAATAATAAACCGTGCAATTATGACGAGAATTTTTTAGATTGAGAATTTTTGTTTAAAATTCATCAAGTGTAATTTTTTCGAAAATTACCACGTACGTCGAGGTTCTATTGTGATGAGCTAAAATTGGGGGAGAAGGGGTCCGGCAAATTCTCACCAATGCAGCGCTCCATTGGCATTTTCTCAAATCCATGTCAAATATATGAAAATTACAAAATATAAAGTTAATGATTTATTATAATTGTAAAACAAATTTGAAAAAGATTGACCGTGTACCTTGCGAAATAATCGGATTTGAAATTTGTGAATTGTGATATTTTCAAAGGAAACTTTTTTTATTACTAATTTTAATAAAAAAATAAAAATTCGCATTGTACCTCAAAGGTGGTGGAGGAGAACTGCTTTACGCGAAAAACTGATTTACTTTACCTTTGACCTTCAATAACTTTTTTAGCGTTAATTCGTTTGTTAATCCTCGCACATTCGTTTTTAATATTATAATTAGCAATACCATTATCGCAATTTTTAAAGCATTGATAATAATTTTTTATGAATTAGTTCCTCAAAAACTAGACTGGATCACTGCAACTACTTTAAGGGGAAGGGGGTCAATTAAAATCTCACATCAACTTTGCAATTCAGAGAATTACATTATTATAACAAATTCACTGCAAAAATTATTGATTCCCCTTAAAACACCTCATGTAATTAATGGAGGTTGCCTTACTCGGGACAGTTCAATATAAACATGACAATATACTACATGTTTTAATAAATATCCAAACACAGATACAACGACTTACTAAAAAATAAAATTTTGTGATAATATAAAAACAAAAGAATTTTGAAGAACATTACAAACATGGTTATTCACTTGACACGAAAGTCGAAAACACTGCACTTTTAGTGGGTCATTCGTTTTAATATTATAATTAGCAATACCATTATCGCAATTTTTAAAGCATTGATAATAATTTTTTATGAATTAGTCCTCAAAACTAGACTGGATCACTGCAACTACTTTAAGGGGAGGGGCCAATTAAAATCTCACATCAACTTTGCAATTCAGAGAATTACATTATTATAACAAATTCACTGCAAAAATTATTGATTCCCTTAAAACACCTCATGTAATTAATGGAGGTTGCCTTACTCGGACAGTTCAATATAAACATGACAATATACTACATGTTTTAATAAATATCCAAACACAGATACAACGACTTACTAAAAATAAAATTTTGTGATAATATAAAACAAAAGAATTTTGAAGAACATTACAAACATGGTTATTCACTTGACACGAAAGTCGAAAACACTGCACTTTTAGTGGGTCAGCAATTATTTTACTAATTACTTGACAATTTTTGATCAACTTTAAGATTTTCTTAGTTAATTTTGTGTACAAATCGCTCCGTTTGACATCTTCTGGGTTATCGAAATAGCTGTGAAAACACAAAGAATTTAAAACGTGTAACTTCAAAACAAAAGTATTATACTTACTACATATATTTAATTAGTGTTTCTATTTAAACTATAATGTATGTACAAAGTCGAGATAAATTGTAAACAAACATTGTTATCCATACTTCTACTTATGTAAAACAAAGAAAATTTCACTTCATCTCGGTTCTTGCATTTTGATTGTCAACACACAAATTAATTACATAAATTATTACAATTAATTATTAATTACACAACACATACATTTTACAAAATTGATTCTTTGAAAGACAAAGTTATAGGTTACGAAACGAACAGATAGACAGGTTAATTGGACATACGTTATAAAATTACTAGGTACGTACGTACGTCGATGATGTATACGTAAATAGTGTCATCCCACGGTTGTTTAGTACAACTTGAATGACAGCTACTTTTTGGGCACCCAGAAATTTGGTTTACAAATAAACTTATTGTAAATATTTAGTTTAAGAAAAAATTGATTTAAGCCTTTTGGGACGTGCGATTCATCTGAAATTTTCAAATAAAATTTGAAATAGAGTGAAGCTCAAATCTAGTTAGTTTGGTTAAATTCTATGAATTTTATTTTTTTAAATTTTGATTATTTACAAGCTCGTAGTTTCGAAAGTATTCAATATTGAAAGCTTTAAAATATATCAAGCGTCAAGTTGATTATCGCTTATTAAAATGGCTATTTCAATTTATAAGAATTCTATCTTAGTAAAGTGAAAACAGTCCTAGAAATTTGTATGTTTTTTTGATTGTGTCGCCACCTGGAAGAACTAAAATAGATTTCCCCAGGCTTAATGTTTTACGGCACAAATCTACTGATTTATGATACCCGAGTATCATAAGTATCACAGCTGCAATGCAGCTGTGATACTCACAAATCTTAAGATTTAAGTGTTATCACGTGCACCCTAAGACTAGTCCAAATTTAAACTAAACTCAAAATAAAATTTAACACATCGGCATATCGAAAGAATGTTAGTTTTTAAGATTTAAAATGTTACAAAAATGAATTTTCGTAATAAAATACTCGACTACGTGTGTAAATCTTAATGTCGTCATAATGAAACCTAATACTATTAGATTATACTTGGTTAATTAGACAAAATAATAATTAAATCAATTAAATAATGATGTCGAAAACTGTTAATGTGATTTTTGAAAACTATTATTTAATGGAATTACTATTATTTCACTTTTTATCTTTCCTTGGTCGAGGCCGGGCACAGGTCGCCAACAGGCACATTCTACATATGTATATGTGATCTATTAAGAAAATTACTTAAAATAAAATTTAGACGTCGACACTCGTAACAGCATTTAATAATTTTAAATAAATATTTCACCAAATTCAGTAATTTATAAACTTGTTTCAATATTGGAGTTTGATCAAAATTATGGGATACTTCGGTTATTACTTAAGTGGCTCTTCAAAGCTTTTAGTGCGATCTTAATTCAAGTGGAAATTATAACCGCGTTTTAATAAATTTACTTTGATTGAATTTGGTTTAAAATCTTAAATTTGAATATAACCATGAACATAAAATTATTCATACTTTTTGGAATTCGGCGGTTTGCTAAATTAATAATTCGTTGCTTTTCTTGTACTACAGTTCAATTATCCCTTTGATAATCTCATTAACAATTCAACTGTTCTGTTTAATTGTTCAGTTGTGTGGTTTAATAAATTCAACTGGTTTGTTTAACAATTCAACTGTTTTTTCGCAATTCAACAGGTTTCAACTGTTTTATGAAAAAAGCTAATATCAAAATACCAAAAGTGCAACTGTTTTGTTGCTTTTTTTTAATAAAATGTGCCGTTTTGTTTTATAATTCAACTGTTTTTGGTACAATTTTGACCCATATTCGATATTTGTTTACCAAGTTTCCAAAAGTCAGAAAAAATGATCAATTTAATTAGGGAAAATCGAAAAAAAGTAGAGAATTTGTTTTAGAAAATTAGGTGAAAACCCTGCCACTGATGCAAGAGAGACGAAATATTGTTTTTCATATAGTTATGTAACCCTTAAACACCTTCACCTGTTAGATCTAATTAACACTTGATGTCAACATGTTATCATAAACTTTGTATTTTTATTGTACTTTTAATTTAAACACATTCCTTCGAGCACACGTGTTGATGATTCATCTTTATTTCTTCGAAATAATAAAGCACAATTGTTATTCTAATTTAAGAATACTTCCTAGAAATAAAGCACCATCTGCTACCTAGAGCACATCTGCTACCTAGAGCACATCTGCCACCTAGAGCACAGCTGTTCATCACTTACCTTTTAGTATAAAGCGGGATAACCCAGCAACATACATGCATTAGTTCTTTAGGCTTGAAGCTTGTAACTTCGGTGTCTTTGACACTAGTTCTTTATGTTTAAAAGCTTGTAACTTTTGTATCATTATTTACTAAGTTAATAAAATTATTTTTAAAAAGTTCAATTGTGTCGCGTAACATTTAATTATATATTTATTTTTTTTAAATTATAAAATAAACTTTCCTTTTTGTTCTTTACACAAGTGGAAATAAAATTTTGCGAGTTACTTTTGTCAATGCCACAAGTAACTTTTTAGAAAATTTTTATTTTGAACCCTATTAGCTACTTTGACGCTCTGGAAAAAATAAGTGTCATGTTTTTTTTCTTACTGTTCGCTAATTACGGTATTTTAAATGTGTAATGACAACACATGTCTGATTTTTGATTGGCTTCTAATTATTTATCTAATTTAATAAAGCTATATTATCACACTGGAACGTTTATTCGTTGGTTGAATTTACCTCAATGTGGGCAAATAAAGGCCGTTTTATCTCTACAGAGGTGATTGTTGTCACTGTACCTTTAAAGTCACTATAATTTAATGCTAAAATTTATTAAATCCAAATTTTTAAACCTAAAACATCGGGTTTTTTAAATAAGGTGTGGGAGGGTAACCCATTCAATACAAAAACATTACGTCCGCTTTCATAACAACTTATTTTTTTCTAATGAAAAAAGTGGCTAAAATTTCTGATATGATTCACTGATTCACTTCATTGTTTACATATTAGTGAATCATCTTGTAAAACTTTACATAATAATAATTATTTTTGTTTGTTTTAGATGAAATAACAATCGTAGACGAGATACAGATGATCCAAGATCCGGGGAAATATTAGGCTTGGACCCGGCGTTATTCGGATGAAATTTATTTAAAAATTCACGTGGATTTTTTTTTATTGAAGTTTTGTAACCTAATTTTTAAATTGACGTTTTTCGGCGGTAAAACGAGCACCAATGAGAAGTTGGAGTGGGGAGGTTGTTTCTGAAGCTTTCGCTTCTAACCGCAGCATCATTTCATTTCTACATCCGCTATACGACAGTTAGCGTCTTGGAAAAATGCTCAGTGATTTGTGTTAAATTGGGCCTTTTTGTCCACCAATCTTTTGTAAATTAATTATTGGCGAATGTGACTAAAATTAGTGGGTGTTTTAAGTGAGTACATGAACTCCGACAACTTTGGAATTTACAGCTGTTTGGATAGATCAACACATGCATCGGGCTGCTGTAGGGGATGAACTAGAAAAAAAAGTAAGTGCATTTTTATATTTTTATGCATGAAACCATAATTATTTATATTTGCCCCTTCGACTATAAATAACTTTTATAGCCAAAATGGCGACGCGTCACATCCCTTTGCGTCATCTTTTTTTTTGACATGCAACTGAGGGTGAACAACATGACATAATGAATCGGGTTTTTTTGAATTTTTACTGACATAATAAATTAATTAATTGTTTACGCATAAATGCTTTAAAAATGATCTGGTTTTTTCTAAATAAAATAATTCATATTTTGTGTGTGCACATGAAAAACAATTACTTATTTGATATTGGATGATTTTTGTCTGATATATTTTAATATTGTACAATAACGCGTAAAACTATTTTAAATGAGAAATTACTATTATAATTGTGTAAAATAATTAATGATGTAATTAAACCGCAAAAGCAATTAATTACAAAAATAATATATTTTTGAGACATGAAATTCATGGGTTAATGGGTCCATAATTGCATAAAAACGGATAGCAATTTTTATTTTAAATTATATACAGGGCGTCCCCGTGACCGTGGAGAACCTCTTAGGTGGTGATAGAGGAAACACTTTTCTAAGATATATTTTTAAATAAAATTTTTGCCAAGTCCAAACCCTTGGGGGGTACCTCACTTTAAAGCAATTTTTTCAATTTATGATTTTAAGCGGCCATTGCATTAAATGCGCTTTTTAACAATGTCACTCAAACGTCAAAGGCTACAATGCGTTTTGATATTAAAACACATGCTGTAAGTCAAATTGAGATTTTTAGAATTTTGTGAATTTATTAATTTTTATTAACCTACACCTTGTTCATTATTTTCGTAATTTATGTGAAAACGGTTGGTTTTCCAAAAAATTATTAACCAACGTTGTACCCCTATAAATTTCCTATCCGGTTTGGGCCGTTAGTTTTTTCTGAGACGTTTCGTTTAAAAGATACTGGGTTGGCAAGAAAAGTAAAAATAAAACTCGGAATTTTTGACATTTTTCCCTTAATTTAATTCTATAGAACTATAGAAAACTCTAATCCATTAAACCCAAAAATAAAAAATATTGGTGCAATGGCCGCTTGAAGTCATAAATTGAAAAAATTGCTTTAAAGTGAGGTACACCTAAAAGGTTTGGACTTGGACAAAAATTTTATTTAAAAATATGTCTTACAAAAGTGTCCTCTATCACCACCTAAGAGGTTCTCCACGGTCACGGGGACACCCTGTATGTAAATTTTATTATAAAGGTAAAACAAAACACTCAACACAGGTAAAAAATTAAAAATGAAACAAAGAAAACACGAAAAACAATTAACAATATACAGAGGCAAGCAAATTTTTTTTTTCGAGTGCGCCAGAATCGCTAACCAAAATAAAAAATTGATTAAATTGAAAAATACTATTCAAATTAATATTACAATCCTTAATTTATACTTATTAATGTTACGAATTTTATGAAATAATTATATTGTTTATCATAAAATATTAATAAAAATATTTTTGTGAGATATCTTTGGATAATGATACATGGTTAATGATACTTGGTTCATGATACTTAGTTCATGATACTTGGTTAATGACACTTGGTTAAGTGAACGATACTTGGTTAACGATACTTGGTTAATGATACTTGGTTAATGATACTTGGTTAATGATACTTGGTTAATGATACTTGGTTAATGATACTTGGTTAAATGATACTTGGTTAATGATACTTGGTTAATGATACTTGGTTAATGATACTTGGTTAATGATACTTGGTTAATGATACTTGGTTAATGATACTTGGTTAATGATACTTGGTTAATGATACTTGGTTAATGATACTTGGTTAATGATACTTGGTTAATGATACTTGGTTAATGATACTTGGTTAATGATACTTGGTTAATGATACTTGGTTAATGATACTTGGTTAATGATACTTGGTTAATGATACTTGGTTAATGATACTTGGTTAATGATACTTGGTTAATGATACTTGGTTAATGATACTTGGTTAATGATACTTGGTTAATGATACTTGGTTAATGATACTTGGTTAATGATACTTGGTTAATGATACTTGGTTAATGATACTTGGTTAATGATACTTGGTTAATGATACTTGGTTAATGATACTTGGTTAATGATACTTGGTTAATGATACTTGGTTAATGATACTTGGTTAATGATACTTGGTTAATGATACTTGGTTAATGATACTTGGTTAATGATACTTGGTTAATGATACTTGGTTAATGATACTTGGTTAATGATACTTGGTTAATGATACTTGGTTAATGATACTTGGTTAATGATACTTGGTTAATGATACTTGGTTAATGATACTTGGTTAATGATACTTGGTTAATGATACTTGGTTAATGATACTTGGTTAATGATACTTGGTTAATGATACTTGGTTAATGATACTTGGTTAACGATACTTGGTTAACGATACTTGGTTAACGATACTTGGTTAACGATGACTTGGTTATGATAATTGTTTAATGATAATATTTAAAATAATTCAAATTTTTTTTGGTTATCTGATTGTATTTCCTGATTAAAACACTAATACCAACCGATGCAGGAGTTCAATTGAGGCTTTCGTTTCTGACGCATTTCATTTTGATAATGAGAATAAGTTTGTGCAATAGCACAATAACATGTACGGCTGGTCTAGGAACTGCTAGCTGGTTTACTACACTAACAATTGGACTAAGTGCAAATGAAGCAGCTCCCGACTTTTCGCATGGTGTACGCGCGAACATGGGTACAACTGGCTGTAAGTCGGATGTGACGAAGTTACCAAGTGCCTCTAACGCTACTACTAATGGGAAAGGAAGGCGTTGGGCGAGAGTTCTGATTTTACGCAAACTCGCAAATTTATCGAAATCAGTTGTTTGTCTTTTTTTTTTTGACACTGCAATATACAGTCTTGGTCATAATTTCTTGTTTTTGTATTAGTAATTGTTTTTCTTTAATAACAAGTTCTTTGTCCATTCTTTCGTTGTCGAAATCCAATTTTCGTTTTTATTGTCACAATCTCTCCATGCAGAATATCTGAAACTGCAGTGCGAGAGTAAATGCCCTTGTGGCTACTGGACGTATTAGTTTTCCCAGCGCTAAATGATGGACGATCTTCAGTTGTGGCCGATGGAAGTATTGCATTTTCATTATTTAAACTTTCTGAAGTATTGGCGACATAAACAAATCAAAATTTTTATGGCCGCCGCAAGAAAGTGGGTAGGCGAAATTTGAATATCGCACTGACGACATTAAAAAATATCAAAACATGATAAAAAGCTCACTTCACATTCCGTTTTATGTGAAGCTTTAACTTTCGAGTGTTCAAAATTAAATTGATTTCTCAGGTTGTGAAATTTTGCATAGCATTCTTTCACAGCAGTCGTTGGCCTTAGTTACACGTGCAAGAGCTTCAGCTCGAAGAAGTTTGTTGTGATCATTTTGCAAGGGCGTTGCATATAAACACGTTTCATTTTTACACAGTTCAATTACGGTCTCTATTTGTTGGGACGCCCACTTTTCAGATTTGTACTCTTCTTCTTCTTTGTCAGCCTTTTCCGCCCACTCCTGAGCATCTGCCTTTTCTCTAAGAGAAAGGTATACAGCATTAAGACCCCACGGCTGCTTAGTCCGAGTTGGGGAATTTGTCTGTAACCCTTTATTATTGTTGATGTTGGCAGTCATCAACTCAGGGGACCGCCGGTTTTACGTGCCCTCCGAAGCACGGGAGACGGTCACGGATAGAAAGAGTCATTGCACATTTACAAATTAATAATTTATGTTTTTCACGCATAGGTTTCTCGGGATAGAAATTGGAGTCATCAATATCCGATTCCATGATTTTATTTTCCAAAATTGGTTTTAAAAATAATAGTTTTGATGACCTTTACAATAAACTATGTCAGCTTCCTGAGTATCTTTAATTATTATTTGATGTAAATCCTTCAAGTCTGTTGTACCATCATTATATTTCAGACCATTGTCCATGATTTGACCATGATTTGTACTGCACATTTTTAAAGAAGTCGACATAAAAATACAACGTTAATCAAAGTAAAAATTTCTACAATTTACTTAACATTTGACATTTTAAGGAGAACACCGGTCCCATCGGGCAATCCATCAGCAACAGAAGCGTCTTGTGAAGTGAGCTTAAATTCGAAAAACCTATTTACATAATGAGTTGCATAATAAATGATAATTGCATATGATTTGAAAATATTAATTTCGTTTTCACAACTGTCCGTAACTGCATTATACTATAATAATTATATAATAATAAAAAATCTGAAATAATTTCCATCCTATAATAAATGGAAGTTACATTACCTACATTTTGGTAAGACATGAGCTGCCTTATGTCGTATAAAACTTTTTTGAAAGCATGTTCGAACATAGCTTCAAGGAAATCTTGAAATATAATTTCATTTGCAAGATACTTTTTGCAAATCAGCAATCGCATTTTGTAATAAATATGTTTTTTTATATTTATTTAAAAAAATGTAAATGATGCCTTAGTACCACATGTTAATTTAAAATTAAACAAATTACCAAATTCTTTTAAAGATTGTTCTAATTTTTTGGTATTAATGTGAAAGGTTTAATATGTGTTTTGACTATTGTAATTATCTGTACGAAGTCATTAATTAAAACTAGCATTGTACAGCTGGTTAACACAGAGGCAGAGGTTAATAATTTTATGGATGATGCCATCTATGAATTGAGATATATGCCTTTTATTTTTACGCGTATCTATTTTTTTAAGAAAAATATCTTTTTTCCATATTGTATAATAATACTTACAAATTGAGTATTTATTTATTACTTATTTTCAAAAATGTTATTAAACAGAAAAAAATTATTTTTTAACTTCTTATTTGTCGCAAATCTCGAATTGGTAATATTTTTGGGTGTTGTGGATACAGAAGTTCGGTGCGATACAATTATGGTAAAAGTTTACCAAAAATGGTTGCATTTTTCCAACCAGAAGATATTGTCTTTATAAATCTAAAAAAGTAAAAATCAAATAAATAAAATAACAAAACTCCCGATTTGATACGATAATAGGATTCAGAAGTTTTTTTTAACCGAATTTTATCGTTGTCCCAAGTGCAATGTGAAATACGTTGTAAAAATTTTCGGTCATAAATTTCACATAAAAAAAAGGCCTTCTTGTCAGTACGAATGCTTGACGATATTCGTGACTGGCAATGTTGGCGAACATGAGGTTGTACAATCCGTGATTTCGACTGGCTTGTTAAAAAATTTCGAGTTGGGTAGTTTGATTTAGGAATGCATAAATTTTTATCCAATGGGATAGATTGCCTGGAGACAGGTTGTTGGGTACTTGCAAACAATTGGAGAATTGGCCGACGAGAAATTTGTACACTCTCCTTTGTGTTTGGAGTTTGTTTTGAAATATTATCGGCAACGGTAACTATAACAATAAAAAAATTTGAAAAATCCATTCAAATTGTATTCAATAATTTAAACTATTAATAATACAAACAGCTGCATAGTTAAAAGTTTGACTCTCATTGTAGAACTATTTCGACTTTGATCAGTTAAACTTACCCTTTTGTTTCGCAGTCAGGTCTTTTGTTGGATAAAATAACGCACACTTGAGTAACTTAAAAAAAAATATTAAATGAATTAAAAATAAAACGTCGCGAACGATTTCACTTTAATGAAAGACAAAAAAATATGAATGAATGCCCGTCTCGACCGAATTGTTAGGCAATGATTTAAATAAATATTCGACCCAATGCAATTAATTTATCAACTTATTCCAATATCGGGGAATAAACAAATATGAGATTCTTTAGCTATTAATCAAGTAGCTCTTAAAATACTTTAGTACCTTATTAATGCTAGTGGAACTCTCAGCTGCATTTTAGTGAATTTATTTTAATCAAATTTGGTTTAAATCTTAAATTTAGATACAACAATGAAAAATAAAATTATTTCATGCTTTTTTCAACATTTTTTTTCATTAATAAAGAAATTGCCACCTGAAAAAATGCCATATCGGTTAGATGGAATTGGAAACTGTAAATATTTCTTTAATAAAGTTGTATTTATTGTAAAAATTTTGTAATTAGGGCGTAATAATCATGTTTTGGATTGTTGTAATTATGGGTAATTTCATTTACGAACGGTTTTAAATCTATTAAGAAATATATACATGCGAAATTTAATAAATTTAAAAATTTGTGATTGAATGATACTTTACTTAAGTATCTCAAATAAAATGTGTTTTTGACATTGACGACATCTTTCAAGCTTTTATTTTTAAAAACGAAATAATGTTTTCTCTATAATTACTATTAACCACCATTAACGGTCGGTAATTTTGAAAAATGTGTGTGACTAAAATTCTTACTTTGATTATATAAAATCATATTCTTTATGCTTTAATATTCCATTTTGTTTTTAACAACTGTTCGCTTTCAAAATCTGAAACATTAGCAATAGAAAAGTTATTTGAAAAGTGTCATTAGTGGTTAGATTATTGTTAGAAATATTGTTTATAACAGCAATAATATCTATTTTGCGTACTGCTGTTCTTTTGCATGGATTGCATAATACACCGATTGAATTCCTATAAATTCAATAAAATTTTGCAAAATCCAACATATGCTGGTATTATTGTTAATTACTAAGCATTGAGATAATTTTTCACATGTAATGACTCTACAACTGCGTTTACTAAAATTGAATAATATGTATTGAATTCTACTCAATAAGAGTATATTCTTGTTTAATTTTGTTTTCTAAAATCTTGTTACCCGTAAGAATTCTTCTACGTTCAAATTGTTACAATTTTTAGAATATTTTATATTGCAATGATTATTATTAATCAGTTGCGACACAAAGTTTTGATTGTCTTCTATAAAAGTCAACAGGTTTAAGGGCCATTTATTAATATAGTCTCTTAATGTACTTTCATATAGACTATGCAATTTCAATATTTGACTATTTTTTTTTATAACCGTCGCTTTTTGTTTTTCTTGGCGTTTTAATGTTTGTTTTTTCTATAACACACTCTTTATGTGTTTCGGAGAAATTAAATATTTTATTAAAATTTATAAGTTTAGACTTTTTAGCATAAAACGATGATAATTTCATACTACGTAAATATAAAAAATTTTCGTTACAAAAAATAGGACTTTTCATCATATAATATAATTAAACTTTATGTTGTATTAAACGATATCAAAATCCTATCTGTTGTCGATAACCTGCCGAAATAAACTTGCAGATGTAACACTCTAATTTACATAATCCTGAATTTAAAATTACATTGATTTTATATAATTCTAATGGTTTTGAACTATTTAAAAATTTTTGCGAATCTCTTTTGAATTTTTTACCACAACAGCGAATAAATTTTTTTATTTTATTTGCATGTAGTATATGCTCCGCCGACAAGTTTTTTTTCTTATATTTATCATAGGTAAAATTATTCAAGATCATATCTAAATTTACCCAATCTGCATATGTTATTATTTTATTTATTAACTTTTTTATGCGGTAACAATTTTGTTTTTTTTTGTTGTTAAAAAACAACATTTTTGTTATTTCAATTTAACAAATTCTTTGGGACAACTTATTTGTAAATATTTATCAAGCATGTTTTGTTTTGATTAAAAACATTTATAGTTCCTGCATTTTTTCGTTTGCTAACTCGTTCATTTTTTGCAAAACTTGAAATTGTTTGATTTGGAACTGTTTCAAGTAGTACCTCTAAAAAAATACAAGAGTCGCTATTGTGAAATTTTGCTAATAAAAAATTACCTCTTTGAAATGGTTGTGCTTCTGTCGATTTGGTTTGTTCTAATTGAAATTCTATCGCTAAGTTATCTATTTCTAAAAAAAAACAAGAAGAATTTTGTAAACGATTAAAATTAAATTTATAAACATTAATTACCTTTAATTGAAATACATTTGTTTGTTGTAATTTCCGTATTTGATGGAAATTCTAATGTATCAATTAGTTTTAAAAATTATTTAACAATAGAGTATGAGTAAATAAGAAACTTACAGGTAGTTATTATAAGAATTACATAGATACTTACCCAAGTTGAATTTGTCTATGGAGTTTGTTGAAGTATTATTAATTGTTTGATCAAATACATCTTTATTCCTTTCATTTACTACATCTGTAAACGTTTCAAAATCTACATTGGCATAGTTAAATGTTAGAGGGTGTAAGTCGACGTTGTTATGTGACGGTATCAAGGTGGATTTTGAAATTCCTTTTACGTTCATCGTAAAATGAATTACGTTCACATTCATGCACAGTAGTTGTAAACTTGGAAGCACCGAAGGTTTCCAACAAAAGAGATTTAAATAGTAGTCTGGTGTTGGTAAATTAGCTTGATACATTGACATTTTAAGAAATTATATAAAATACAATGTTCACAAGCGCTAGGATTTAGCTAGACTACTACATTTTTGAAAAATGTTTAACGTCAACAAACTTCTTTCACTCGAGGGCGGGATTAAGTGTGTTCACGTTTAAGGTCCAAAAAGTAACGATTTTAAATAATAATTTCGACCTAATCGGAACGGTTTTGTGTTTGTTCCAATATATAAAGTAAAAAGAGTGAGGCACATCTTAAATCCTTTATGGGTAATTTAAATTATAAAATACGTCTCGAAAAAATTTGTTTTGTAGATTGAAGGTTATTTATGCCTACTTAGAAGATCGATTAAAATCGAACATTTATTAATTTTTTTTGGGAAAATGTTTACATACTTCTGCACAACAATTAGTTTAATCAAAAGAGCTTTATTTAGAAATCAGATTAGGAGGCTGCTGATCGTTATTTGAAGTACAGTAAATTTCATCGATTTTGAGACCTCACTTTTATCTGTTGGTATGTTGATTAACATCATTTGATAATTGATTTCATGATAAAAAAACTTTGAGAAAACCTAGTATACCAATTTTTTTCCAACTTATAATATTATGTAAAAGTATTAAAATTTTATAAAAGCTAATTTTATTATTAAATTTATTTACGTAAGCCGTTTGAATTTCGTCAATTAACCTATTTCCATCAAAATTTACAATATAATGTTTATGCAAATATTTTTTGATGTTTTTTGAAATTTTTTTAAAAATTAATTTCCGACACTCAAACAACTCTGGGTATTTGTTTCTTTTGCATCTTTTGCATTAAAAATTTTTAATTTAAAACTAAACTCGTATACACAGTTTTCAACAAAGTAATAATAATAAAATACTTTAGTACCTTATTAATGCAAGTGGAACTCTCAGCTGCATTAGTGAATTTATTTTAATCAAATTTGGTTTAAATCTTAAATTTAGATACAACAATGAAAAATAAAATTATTTCATGCTTTTTTCAACATTTTTTTTCATTAATAAAGAAATTGCCACCTGAAAAAATGCCATATCGGTTAGATGGAATTGGAAACTAAATATTTCTTTAATAAAGTTGTATTTATTGTAAAAATTTTGTAATTAGGGCGTAATAATCATGTTTTTAGATTGTTGTAATTATGGGTAATTTCATTTACGAACGGTTTTAAATCTATTAAGAAATATATACATGCCAAATTTAATAAATTTAAAAATTTGTGATTGAATGATACTTTACTTAGGCCGGTCGTATACCTATACGACATTTGTTTTCGACATGTCTAAGACATGTATCAGACACGCCGCTTCATTCAAATGTATAAAACAAAACCGTACTGCTCGCACATCAATACAACATGTCGTCGGATGAAGATGCAGTAGTATTGTCGCTATTAATATTGCGAAGGAGAAAGAAGAAAAAAGCTCGAAAATATTGGATTCATCCGTATAGTACAGCGAATCTTCATCGAAGTATTTTTGAAAGCTGTACTAGTGAAAAAATGTTGGAAGATCCAATAAAATTTAAATCGTATTATAGAATGTCTCTCGAGACATTTACAATACTTTTGGACAGAGTTGGACCTTCTATCAAGAAATCGGATACCAAATTTCGGGAAGCTATAACACCAAAGGAGAAATTAATAATTACATTAAGGTAATTTAATCAATTTTATTTGTATGTATTACAAAGTTTATAAAAAATCATAATCGTTAATAGGTGCACTGGGAGATGTTAAAGGTGTGCTTATATGACTTGAAGAATGCATAGATCGTGGTTGAGAGTTGTTTGACAATTCTGAATGCGAGCGAAATGAGCTGTGGCCTGAATTGTAATTAGGATATTGCAAATTTGTTAGAACTATATTATTTAGTGGTGGTTTATAAAGTATTTCACCGATATTTTGCATAGTTTTCCATTTGAATTCATATTTTTGGGCGTTTGTCATTTGACGCAAATCAGGCAGAAGACTTTTTAGAAATAGAAGGTCAGCATCTTCTTTTGTTTCCACTTGACATCGTTTTTTAGAATTGAAATAATCAATGGCACATTTCTCCAATGGATCAATTTCTTTGCGTTTTGCACGCGAAACTTTATTGAGAGTTGACGAACTTTCGGGGATTAACAAAAATTCATTTGTAGTAGATTCCTCAACTACATTATTATTTTCATGATTTTCGTCCTGTAGTTCGGATTCAGGAGGCTGTACTTCGGCAACTTCTTCGTTAATCGTCGGAGAAGATGTTTCTTCAGTTATGTTCATTGGAGATGGAATACTACCCTCTTGTTTTCTAGATTTAGTGAACGGTATGAGAAAAGCTAAACAGTCCGCTAAATAATATTTTTTCTTTGCCTGTGCTGCCGCCCCACTTGGTGGTTTTTGCCTCAAATACCGTGCATAAGAACACCTTAAATTTTTCCATTTCTCCTTACATGCAGCTCCTGAAAATAAATGTTGGTTTTAGATACTTGGCCACCGGAATGAGTTTCAAGCAGTTATCTTTCCAATTTATGAGAGGAGACTCTACAATTGGACACCTAGTTGAAGAAGTTTGCGACAGTATTTGGTCGAATTTGCAAGCAGAATGTCTGCCAGTTCCAAATGAATTGAAATAGCTGAACGTTTTGATGAACTTTGGAATTTTCCTAATTGTATTGGGAGCATTGACGGGAAACACATTAGAATCCAGTGCCCAAAAAAAACGGGATCTGCCTTTTATAATTATAAAAGTTATTTTTCATTGCAATTATTGGCTATAGCGGATGCAGATAGCAATTTTATTGCAATTGATGTTGGCGACTACGGAAGAAACAGTGATGGGGCAGTGTTCAAAAATTCAAGTATTGGACGAAACCTCAAAGCAGGCACACTTAATATTCCACCACCGCATCCTTTACCCAAAGAAGCACATGAACCAGCCTTTCCTTATTACTTCGTCGGAGATGCCGCCTTTCCACTTTCTAAAAATTTATTAAAGCCTTATCCGTCAAGAAACTTAACCAATCCGAAAAGAATATTTAACTATAGATTGTCACGTGCTCGTCGAAGTGTCGAATGTGCGTTTGGTATAATGGTGTCAAAATTTAGAATACTAGAAAGACCTATTCTATGCTCACCCAATAAAGTTGATAAAATTGTGAAGGCAATTTGTGTACTACACAATTTTGTGAGAAAAAGAGATGGAAAAATATCAGAGCCAACTTTCGGGATAGACGAGTTATTGCATAACAATAATAATAATAATACACAACAAATTTTACAAAATTTTCAACCTCAAAGTCAGCGAGGTACAGATGAAGCGATTGTATTACGAGATAAATTATGTACGTATGTAAATCAGCCCTATGCGGCATTACCTTGGCAGTCCAAATATTGTGTTTAATTTATCATAGATTTATAATTGAATTATATTTGTGAATATTATTGAAATAATCAATTAAATGTAATAATTATAAAACGTACCTGTTTCATTCACTTCTTTTCCAACCTCGTTCCATGTTTTTTCCTGCACTTGTCTATTCGAATAACCTTCTATAGTATAGTCGTATAAAACAGAGTATTTTTCTACTATTTGTACAAATTTCACATTAAATGTTGGATTATCTTCCATTGTGCATTTATTTCGTTGCAGCAGTCGCAGACAAATGACGCTTGAAATTCGAGCAAGCCGTGTCTTATAATATTTGTAGGCGACAAGTCTTATCATGTCTGCAGCTTGTCTGCTTGGTGTGCGAATCGTCATAATCATCACTGTGTTTTAAATGGAACGACGTGTCTGATACATGTCTTAGACATGTCGAAAACAAATGTCGTATAAGTATACGACCGGCCTTAAGTATCTCAAATAAAATGTATTTTTGACATTGACGACATCTTTCAAGCTTTTATTTTTAAAAGCGAAATAATGTTTTCTCTATAATTACTATTAACCACCATTAACGGTCGGTAATTTTGAAAAATGTGTGTGACTAAAATTCTTACTTAGATTATATAATCATATTCTTTATGCTTTAATATTCCATTTTGGTTTTTTAACAACTGTTCGCTTTCAAAATCTGAAACATTAGCAATAGAAAAGTTATTTTGAAAAGTGTCTTTAGTGGTTAGATTATTGTTAGAAATATTGTTTATAATAGCAATAATATCTATTTCGCGTACTGCTGTTCTTTTTGCATGGATTGCATAATACACCGATTGAATTCCTATAAATTCAATAAAATTTTGCAAAATCCAACATGCTGGTATTATTGTTAATTACTAAGTATTGAGATAATTTTTCACATGTAATGACTCTACAACTGCGTTTACTAAAATTGAATAATATGTATTGAATTCTACTCAATAAGAGAGCATATTCTTGTTTAATTTTGTTTTCTAAAATCTTGTTACCCGTAAGTATTCTACTCTCGTTCAAATTGTTACAATTTTTTAGAATATTTTTATATTAGCAAAGATTATTATGAATCAGTTGCGACACAAAGTTTTGATTGTCTTCTATAAAAGTCAACAGGTTTAAGGGCCATTTATTAATATAGTCTCTTAATGTACTTTCATATAGACTATGCAATTTCAATATTTAACTATTTTTTTTATAACCGTCGCTTTTTGTTTTTCTTGGTGTTTTAATGTTTGTTTTTTCTATAACACACTCTTTATGTGTTTCGGAGAAATTAAATATTTTATTAAAATTTATAAGTTTAGACTTTTTAGCATAAAACGATGATAATTTCATACTACACTGGCTCACAAAATTGATGACACAAAGCAAACTTACCGATAAAATTCTGAATTTCTTCTATAATAGCAATCTTTCTTAAATTTTTTTTTACATAACTATTCAAACACGATTTGACACACTGAAAAACTCAATTAAACTAAAAAAAAAACTATTTTGTAAACAAAAAACAACAACAAACATAAAAAATGTAAGAATTTCGAAACACAAAATGATGACACAAACACATAAATTCATTAGTTTTACTTAATTTTAATTTTAAAACTTGTTGAGTTACCTTTGGCGTCGATTACAGCCTGCAATCGTTTCGGCATACTGTAAACTAGCTTTCGAGTAATATTTTCGTCTATTTTACCCCATTCTTCAATTAACCTCTGTTTTAGGGTTGTCTTGCTGGTAATCGTCGGCTTCACATGAAAAGTGCATAAGTCCAAAATTGCTGAAAATGAGATTTTGTGCCATCTAGTTAATAAAACATTCTCCATCGCTTGATAAAATAAAATTTGAAAAAATCAATTAGAAGTCATTAAAATAGTTAATTAAAAAATGCATAAGTCCAAGGGTATTCCACAGCAACATGAAAATGCATAAGTCCAGAATATGAATTATACATAAGTCCAAGCACCTTTTATAAGCACATGAAAAAGAACTATAATCTAAATGGATAACTGATTCAAGAGAAGAAAGCAGTCAAGGAAACGAAACTGACAGCGAAACCAAAAATCCAGAATCTTTAGACAAATCAAGACTTCATGAAAAAAATTTGAGAAACAACGAAAAAAGGCAAAGAATCAAAACTTCCTAAATGAAATACCTAAACTAGAGTCTCACTATTGTAGAAAATCGACTACAAAATTATATTTGGAGCCTCATTTTAAAACAAAAAGAGATTTCTATCAATTTTACAAAGATAACTGGTGAAAAGAAAAAAAATTAGAACCTGCAAGTCGAACCCTGTTCATTTATATTTTCGAGGAGATGAACTTATCATTGTTCTCACCCAAAAAAGACGAATGCGACTTGTGCGTCGGATATAAAACTAAAAATATTGATGAAGCACAATACAATGAACATCGTATAAAAAAAGATGAAGCTCGTAATGAAAAAGAAATTGACAAAACTTCATCCAACAGGGTTTTTACAATGAACATGCAATCTGTGCTTCTATGTCCAAAATCAAACGTGTCAGCTCTGTATTATAGAACGAAATTGATCGTTCATAATTTCACGATTTTGATATTCAAAGTAAAGCCGGTTATTGTTTTATATGGCACGAGGGTGAAGGTGAATTAAAAGCCAACTGCTTTGCGACTATAATTTGTAACTTTTATTGGATGAAGTTTTGCCAATGATAAAAGATAAAACAATCAAACCTTCAATAATTTTTACAGTAATGGTTGTAGTGCACAAAATCGCAATGCCAAACTATCCAACGCCCTTTTAAATTACTCAATTGAAAATGATATTTGTATTATTCAAAATATCTGGAAAAGGTCATACTCAGATGGAGTGTGATTCAATGCATTCCACCATAGAAAGAAAATTAAAGGGCGAATAATTAATGTACCAGCAGATTACGTTAATTTGGCTAAAACTGCTAGACAATTACCAAATCCCTATGAAGTAAAATATTTGCAGCATTATTTTTTAAAGATTTTCTGGATTAAACTTTTTAATTCAATACGGCCAGGTCGTAAGGTTGGCAATCTAACTGTCCAAAATATTAGGGCCTTAAAATACAATAGTTGTGGCTCTATGGAGTATAAAATCCGTCATACCGCAGATTTTCAAACTTTGCCAGCAAGACAGAACAAAACTGCTAATATGGTACCATTCCAAGCACTACCCAAATTATATCAAAATTCTTTAAAAATAAAAAGACAAATTTGAGAATCTACAGTTTTGAAGAAAACTATGCAACAGGACTATCATAATTTTTATGATACTCTCAGTCATGAATAAAGATTCTATATTATATTATTCTATATCTGTGTAATTGTATATTATTTTGTAATAATTGTTTTTATTATCTTGTACAATTAAAATAAAGTAAAACACTTTTTTCGCTTAAGGGTCAGTCGTTTTTTTAAATGTAAATTGCCTAAGTCCGCCTCCAATACTAGATTGAAACATGAAATGTGCATAACTCCACTATTTATGGTTTTACGAAAAAATTTATTAATTATAGTAAATTTTAAAGAACTACACTTTTAATTAACTTTTGAAAATAATTATCAAATTAGAACATAAATTAATGCTTTTAATCAGTTTTATCACTTCCTGTAAAATTTGTCATTTGTGACTTATGCACTTTTCATATGAAGCCGACGTAATTGTAGATTTTCTAATTCTACGTTCTAGTTCCGCCCAAAGATGTTCAATAGGATTTAAATCCGGTGATTGGGGCGGTGTATGTAGTTGTTTTGGTACGTGGTAAAGTAACCACATCTTAACTACATGAGCAGTATGTTTCGGGTCATTGTCTTGTTGAAACCACCACACCTTTGGAAAGCCTAATTTAACGACACTGTCTTTTAAATTTCTTTTTAAAATATTTAAATAATGTTCTTTATTCATTTTTATGTCGATAAATTCTAAATTGCCGACGCCGCTTGCAGCCATCGACCCCCAAACCATAGCATTTCCACCGCCATGCTTTACGGTAGCACAAACATTTTCTTTTTTCAACTCGGTGTTGAGTCTCCTCCAGACCATTTGTCTTCCATCTGATCCAAATATGTTAAATTTGCTCTCATCTGAGAACAGCACATTATTCCAGAATTCTAAGCTCTCATTTACATATTTTTTAGCGAATTTTAATCGCTTCTTTCTATTAACCTCTGAAATAAATGGTTTCTTACGTGCTACACGACCATTGTAACCATTATTTCGCAATGTTCTGCGGATTGTTTCAGTCGATATGGGTTTGTTAATTATATCAGATATTTCTGTTCTTAAATTAGAAATTGACTTCTTCGGATTTTTCTTAATTTCTCTCACTATATGCTGTTCATTATGAGGTGTTAGTATTTTCTTTCGACCCCGTCCAGCACTATTTTGTAATGTTCCCTCGTATTTAAATTTTTTTACGATATATTTAACTGTCGAAAATGATTTACCTATTAAATTTCCAACTTCACGATATGTTTTTCCTTCACACACTAATTTTAAGATAAGTTTTCTTTCTTCAATATTAGTCTCCTTACGCGTTCGCTCCATTTTAAAGAAATTATCACTTTATAACTAATCCAAGTGATGTACTAGTACAGAATGTCGTTGTTCTTATTATTGTAATCAGAAATTGATACCTTGTGTCATCAATAAAGTACAAGGGTGTCGTATTGAGTTTTCCTTGTATGCTTGTGTCATTAATTTTATGTAATGCAATTCTTACATTTTACATGTTTCTTGTTGTTTTTCGTTTTTGAAATAATTTTTTTTAAATTTAACTACGTTTTCTAGAATTTCAAATCAAATTGGAATAATTATTTGAAAAGAAAAATGATCAAAGTTTATTAGTTTAGAAAAAATTCAGCGTTTTATCATTAAGTTTACTTTGTGTCATCAATTTTGTGAGCCAGTGTACGTAAATATAAAAAATTTTCGTTACAAAAAATAGGACTTTTCATCATATAATATAATTATTGAACTTTATATTGTATTAAATGATATAAAAATCCTATCTGCTGTCGATAACCTGCCGAAATAAACTTGCAGATGTAACACTCTAATTTACATAATCCTGAATTTAAAATTACATTGATTTTATATAATTCTAATGCTTTTGAACTATTTAAAAATATTTTTGCGATTCTCTTTTTAATTTATCGCCACAACAGCGAATAAATTTTTTTATTTTATTTGCAAGTAGTATATGATCCGCCGACAAGTTTTTTTTCTTATATTTATCATAGGTAAAATTATTCAAGATCATATCTAAATTTACCCAATCTGCATATGATATTATTTCATTTATTAACTTTTTTATGCGGTAACAATTTTGTTTTTTTAATAATTTAACAAATTCTTTGGGACAACTTATTTGTAAATATTTATCAAGCGTGTTTTTGTTTTGATTAAAAACATTTATAGTTCCTGCATTTTTTCGTTTGCTAACTCGTTCATTTTTTACAAAACTTGAAATTGTTTGATTTGGAACTGTTTCAAGTAGTACCTCTAAAAAAATACAAGAGTCGCTATTGTGAAATTTTGCTAATAAAAAAATTACCTCTTTGAAATGGTTGTGCTTCTGTCGATTTGGTTTGTTCTAATTGAAATTCTATCGCTAAGTTATCTATTTCTAAAAAAAACAAGAAGAATTTTGTGAACGATTAAAATTAAATTTATAAACATTAATTACCTTTAATTGAAATACATTTGTTTGTTGTAATTTCCGTATTTGATGGAAATTCTAATGTATCAATTAGTTCTAAAAAATTATTTAACAATAAGTAGATATGAGTAAATAAGAAACTTACATGTAGTTATTATAAGAATTACATAGATACTTACCCAAGATGAATTTGTCTGTGGAGTTTGTTGAAGTATTATTAATTGTTTGATCAAATACATCTTTATTCTTTTCATTTACTACATCTGTAAACGTTTCAAAATCTACATTGGCATAGTTAAATGTTAGAGTCGACGTTGTTATGTGACAGTATCAAGGTGGATTTTGAAATTCCTTTTACGTTCATTTTAGAATGTAACTGTGACTCTCAATAAAAAGTTAATTGTTAATTGAGATTGGGAACTGTTCCATTACAGATTTTACTTAGCGAGATAACCAAAATTTTGAAATTATTAGGAAATTAAACGAAAAATAACTTACTTTAATAATAAAATGACCTTTTCAATTAGAAATTTTCCAAAAATTTACCTCCCTTTTCTAACCATCAGTAGTTGTACAGTGGGACCCCTAGCTCAATTTCTTCATATAAATTTAATTCGCGGTTTGATTAGCGCCATCTGCGCGGTTTGTCGCGGTTTAATTAAATTAATCCGCGACTTCGGCTTCTTTTGTATTATGATATGTGATTACAATAATTCAATAATTTTTGATATACAAATTTTATTCATTTTATTGTTTGATATGCAAATGAGATAAATCAGCGGGGGGGTTGAGGGTAATTAAAGAGTTAAAATAGGGTTGTTTATTTTAATGAGTTTAAGGTTAATGTAATCTAATTTATGATATGTAATGAGATCAATTATTAGTCATTGAATTATTATTACCAATTCAATGAAATTAGAGGGTATTGGAATGTTATCTTTGGGGTTGCACCAGCTACCTACCTGCTTACGCCTACCTCTAGGTAGGCAAGGTACCTGCTATACAAGTTACAATGACGTAGTTCAAGCAACCCTTAGATTATTGCGTAATTTTACGTAATCAACTTAAATTATTGCAAGTTTTCGTAAATTTGTAATGCGATGGTTTGCACATGTATTTTAAAATTAATTACTCAGAACGTTAACACAATACTTACCCACGTTATTATGAAAGCTTTAAGACCACAATTAAATAAAACATATAAGTATTTTGTATGTACAATATATTTATTTAAAATTTAAAAATTTAACAAATAACACTTAAAAAGTTAAAATTAACAAATAACACTTAAACTAAAAATCGGGGCTACTTTTCGCACTGCTTCACCAGACATCATATGTATCAAAATCCCAATACATTCGCTCGTCCTGATCAGCTTCATTAAGAGGCTGATTTGAAGTACGGGGCGGCGATGGTGAACTAGGACTGGTTGTCGCTGTGGTGATAGGCGCCGACACTTCGCCTGCTTGTTCGCCTTCCGATCCGAAAAGGGTAATCAGGCGAAGTGTAATGTTTTCCAATATCTTCTCTCCTTCTGGATTAACAACGGCAACCTTTTCCCCACTAGCGACAACAGTATATTCTATGATTTTGTTTCTGCATAAAGTGCAGGTCACCTCTAGCCGTTGACTTGATCTAATGTTTATCCATGTCGTTAGACAAGTCAAGTGAAACTGATGTGAACATTGTTCAATCAGTACACTATCTTTACCTTCCGACACTTCTAAACAAATAGAACAAGTCACGACTTTAACTGACATTTTAACAAATAAAACAAATAAGACTTAAAAAACTAAAAATTAAAACAAATAATACTTAAAAACTAAAAATCGGGATTGTTTCGCCAGTCTTCATACTCCTCGAAACCCCCGTAGTCGTCGGTAGGGTGATCTCCTGGAGCCCCGTTCTCCATTAATTCGATAAATTCGTCATAATACATACGCTCAGCTAACAATTTAACTATAATTAAAACAAATAATACTTAAACTAAAAATCTGGGGTACTGTTCGCACTCGATCTCCAGTCCTCGTAATCTTCGAAATCCCCGAAGTCGTCAATGGGGTGATCTCCTGGAGCCCCGTTCTCCATTAATTCGATAAATTCGTCATAATACATACGCTCAGCTAAACTGAGCGTACGATTATGCGGCTGATTAGAAGTACGGGGCGGCGGCGATGGTGAACTAGGACTACTTGTCGCCGTGGTGATAGGCGCCGACACTTCGCCTGCTTGTTCGCCTTCCGACCCGAAAAGGGTAATTAGGCGAAATGTAATGTTTTCCAATATCTTCTCTCCTTCTGGATTAACAACGGCAACCTTTTCCCCACTAGCGACAACAGTATATTCTATGATTTTGTTTCTGCATAAAGTGCAGGTCACCTCTAGCCGTTGACTTGATCTAATGTTTATCCATGTCGTTAGACAAGTCAAGTGAAACTGATGTGAACATTGTTCAATCAGTACACTATCTTTACCTTCCGACACTTCTAAACAAATAGAACAAGTCACGACTTTAACTGACATTTTAACAAATAAAACAAATAAGACTTAAAAACTAAAAATTAAAACAAATAATACTTAAAAACTAAAAATTAAAACAAATAATACTTAAAAACTAAAAATCGGGATTGTTTCGCCAGTCTTCATACTCCTCGAAACCCCCGTAGTCGTCGGTAGGGTGATCTCCTGGAGCCCCGTTCTCCATTAATTCGATAAATTCGTCATAATACATACGCTCAGCTAACAATTTAACTATAATTAAAACAAATAATACTTAAACTAAAAATCTGGGGTACTGTTCGCACTCGATCTCCAGTCCTCGTAATCTTCGAAATCCCCGAAGTCGTCAATGGGGTGATCTCCTGGAGCCCCGTTCTCCATTAATTCGATAAATTCGTCATAATACATACGCTCAGCTAAACTGAGCGTACGATTATGAGGCTGATTAAGTACGGGGCGGCGGCGATGGTGAACTAGGACTATTTGTCGCCGTGGTGATAGGCGCCGACACTTCGCCTGCTTGTTCGCCTTCCGACCCGAAAAGGGTAATTAGGCGAAGTGTAATGTTTTCCAATATCTTCTCTCCTTCTGGATTAACAACGGCAACCTTTTCCCCACTAGCGACAACAGTATATTCTATGATTTTGTTTCTGCATAAAGTGCAGGTCACCTCTAGCCGTTGACTTGATCTAATGTTTATCCATGTCGTTAGACAAGTCAAGTGAAACTGATGTGAACATTGTTCAATCAGTACACTATCTTTACCTTCCGACACTTCTAAACAAATAGAACAAGTCACGACTTTAACTGACATTTTAACAAATAAAACAAATAAGACTTAAAAACTAAAAATTAAAACAAATAATACTTAAAAACTAAAAATTAAAACAAATAATACTTAAAAACTAAAAATTAAAACAAATAATACTTAAAAACTAAAAATCGGGATTGTTTCGCCAGTCTTCATACTCCTCGAAACCCCCGTAGTCGTCGGTAGGGTGATCTCCTGGAGCCCCGTTCTCCATTAATTCGATAAATTCGTCATAATACATACGCTCAGCTAACAATTTAACTATAATTAAAACAAATAATACTTAAACTAAAAATCTGGGGTACTGTTCGCACTCGATCTCCAGTCCTCGTAATCTTCGAAATCCCCGAAGTCGTCAATGGGGTGATCTCCTGGAGCCCCGTTCTCCATTAATTCGATAAATTCGTCATAATACATACGCTCAGCTAAACTGAGCGTACGATTATGCGGCTGATTAGAAGTACGGGGCGGCGGCGATGGTGAACTAGGACTACTTGTCGCCGTGGTGATAGGCGCCGACACTTCGCCTGCTGCTCCGTCTTCCGACCCGAAAAAGGTAATCAGGCGAAGTGTAATGTTTTCCAATATATCTCCTTCTGGATTAACGGCAACCTTTTCCCCACTAGCGATAACGGTATATGCGTTTAATTTCGTTCTGCATAAAGTGCAGTTCACCTCTAGCCGTTGACTTGATCTAATGTTTATCCATGTCGTTAGGCAAGTCAAGTGAAACTGATGTGAACATTGTTCAATCAGTACACTATCTTTATCTTCCGACACTTCTAAACAAATCGAGCAAATCACGGCTTCAACGGCTTATTGCATAAGCTGATGCTATATAATATATAGAAATCTTCATCAGTGCAAGAAAAAAATTAACGCCTACACTTTACCAATAAGGGATGATTTTCAAAATTTAAACCAATCACATTGGTCGTATAGTTTGAGTGGGATGTCGAAATTGGTAGGTATGCTAACAATACCTTTTGTATAATTTTCACACGCAAATATTCCTAGATCGGAATATGTGACTACTTTTATTTTTCCTACTACAATAATGTAGATTACTGTATTTGTTGATAAAAAAAATATTTACATAAAATCACAGGGCAGTCTTCAATAAATAAGAACTAAATTAATTGGAGTACCCATAAACCGATTATATTTTTTATACTTTAAGAAATGTATTCTAAAACTTTCAAGGGTTGCACTATATACATTTAAATATAATAGAATTAATACAATGAAGTACATTCTAACGCATGCTAACCCTGATGTCTAAATATATTTATGACTATGGTCTCATTAAAATTTACCATTTTATCAGTAAAACATACGTTTGAGGTAAAGAATTGAAAAATGATTTTTATGCTAAATATAGGACACATTATTCTCCTATGATGATTTTAATTATGTCATCCGTTTATTGAGTTCATGCATTTATTATTATTAATAATTATGTTTATTAGCATTTTTTCTACGTTCACCAATAAGCACAAGCTAGTAATTAACATTAGACAATTCATCAAAAATTGAAATTAATTTTCTTATTATACCACTTAAAGCAATAATTTTAAATAAAGATTAGTTTATTTAACTAAATCTTATTACCTTGCAATTTCAGTGGTAATAAATATTACCCCCTAACAACCTCGTTTTAATACAAAAGAAAAGGTTTTTCGCAACACCAATAAACTAGAATTGTTCGACTCCCCATGAAAGTAGATTTTAAAAGATTCATTAAACATACCTAAATTTCAAATAATAAAATACAATAAAACTTAAAATTATCGTGTGTAGAAGATCTCGAACAAAATCTAAACAAAAAATTTACAAAGAAACTAATTTTCTTTTATACACCACCTGAAGCAATACTTTTTAAAATAAACCATATCATTCAATTGTAAGTATCCATAAGTGTACTAATAAACCACCTCATTTTAAATACTAAAACATTTTTCATGACGTACAAGTATCAATAAGTTTATATTGACCACACAAAGAAGTAAATTAAAAAAAGCTAAATTAGACATCCCTAAATTTCAAACAATACAATATAATGCAGCTAAAAACTATTATACCTAGATGATCTCAAACGAAATCTAAACAAAAAATTTCAAAGAAATTAATGTTCTTTATATTATTATAACATTGTAGCGACAATAAATATTCTCATAAACATTTCCTACAATACCTAAAAGATTTTTCAAGATGTAAATAACCCTTAGTTTATTTTGACCACCCAGAAAAATGTCGAAACAGGCAGGTTTTGGTGCGGTTGCGCTAGTGTAAAGACACGCCTCTCATTTTCGTTTTTAAAATTTTAAAAACGTCAGTTGACCCGCGTTTTTTTGCCTCACTTTTTAGAGGCAGGTTAAATGATTAAAACTTTCTTTAAAATTTAAATTGTAATAATTTGATCAGGATATTATTTGAAACAATTAATAAGTTTTCTATATCGTTTTTATTTTCATATTTTATTTAAGGTACATTTATAAATAAATTTGGTTTTCTTCTGAAATTCATTGAATGTTGCAAAATATTTTCATTTAAAAACTGGCTTCATAAATTATTTAAGCAGTTACAGTTATGTTTACGAAAATAAATAATGCTATGTTTTACTTGTTACAATATAGTTTTTAATGAAAAAATTGACTACTTGTGTTACAATTTGCAAAATAATATAAATATAATTTTTATGTCAGTACTATACAGTTTATTTACATATAAATAAAATACCTCTCGTTGTTCCTAACATACAGGTTAATAGAGGTAAGAGGTAGGTTAAGTTTGGAGACCCCATCTAAAAATTAAAGAATAATAAAAATAATTAACTCAAAAATAAGTCAAGAAAACATACTTTACTCTTTTCTTTGCCGTTTACGTGGAAAATATGTTTGTTGCTCCATTTTCCTCTTTGTAGGAAAAAATCGGTTCAATTGATTTAAATGTGAATTGTAATATACCTCCAATTTTTCAAATTTTCTTCGTGGAACTATCATAAAACTTTTTTGCACAATAAGGGCATACGGTACTGAAAAAGCAATGTTGATGTAATTTCACACAATACATATAAATATCACTTAAATAACTTACGAATCCATGGCTGTTTAAATAATAAATGTGCGTTTCAGAAGAAATACGAATTAAGTAACCTAAAAAATAACTTATAATCTTGAACTAAAACACTAAAACAAACGTTGTAAAAAATTAAATAAATATAGCAATGAATAATTGCTGTGTATTATAATTTATAACAATATATTATTGATATAAATTAAAATTGGCAAAGAAAATTTTTCAACCGCCTAATAGCAAAAAGCGAAAGCGAAAAGCGCGGGTAAATCTTCAGTAAAAATTTGTTACGATAGAAAGAGGTGAGGTGTCTATGATAACGCAAGCGCACTTAGGTCGAGACGAGATTTAGCGTCACATTTTAAACCGCACCAAATCCTGCCTGTTTGGACATTTACTGTCGCCTTTTAAATTAAACAAAAATTTTTGCCGACCATTTACATAAAAATTTAAAAAAAATTTTAATTAATGTAAAACGTATTTATTCTTCAACGACCTGTATATAGTAAATGTATATACGAATGTCAAGTTTTTAGACGCATGTGCACACTAAAGTCTTATAGTGAGAATTAGCGTAGAGTTCTAAAGGGCATAAATGGGGAAACCTTAGGGTAAAACTAATGTGTAAGTTTCTGTTTAAAGATTTATCTACATTACAACCAAAAGAAAAGCTCATGGACTAAAGGGTCACTCGCTAGCATGCACTAAGTTGGAAAATTTCAGGGACGTTCATCTCACCAATGGTACAAAAGATGGTTACAACATTAAGTATCGTTATGGAAATCATAAAAAATGCAAAAGGAAAACTTCAGTTGGAATTGGACCACTTCAAATTGAAGTAACAACGGGTAATGGTACAAAACCAGGACGCTGGATGTCAAACCTGATCATCTCAATGGATACACCACACCTATAAGCGATCATTTTGGAATAGTATGATTATTGCTCTTATAAACAATATTTCTAACAATAATCTAACTACTAAAGGAACTAAAGGAACATGAGGAACGTTAACGAACAGTTTAAAACTAAAACAATGCGGCAGTGATGGAAAAATTAAAGTACAATTCGCGAGTGAAAAATAAAAGAACAATAAACATTTTGAAATCAGAAAATTTAATCACGTCATTCAGTTAAAACTAAAATTATAAATAAAAGCGCTTAGAAAACTTTTCAAAAACAATCCGCGGAAGAGTTTCGAGGTGGAACGGTACGACGACCGAGAAACACAAAGGAAGACAAAGCCCAATTTAAATCATAAAATCTTAAGCAAATGAACTTCCAAAGCCCAAGAAGAAGCAGATATAGCAAATAAGTGGATAATGATTTAAAAGGCAAGGGTACCAAGACCTTACCCAAGTAAGCACGGCAAAAAGTGTAAAAATTTCCCTCAAACAAGTGCCAGAAGAACAACATTTATAAATAAAAATATACGTGAATGTGACCAAAAGCAGAGTAAATAAAATAAAGTGAATTATCAAGAAATTACAAAGTTAACGATATAATTCATAAAGTGCACGCATACCAAAATACGGTCATCATACAAAGACTAAATTTTAAGCAGTTAAATTAGATTATGTAGCGAGATTTTTCATGGAAAGCGAATTAAGACTTGGCAAAGTTGAATAATATCACATTTTTTAGAAACCGCTTTCTATGTGAATGAGTCAAAACAAATCTAATAATTTATTAATTATAAATAATTGTAAAGCATGCAAAGTTGCAAAGATAGTACAAAAAAGGATACTCTGGAAACCCTGGAGGGCAAAATAAAAATGTAAGCCTTTCAAAGGCAAAATAATTAAATAACGTATTCAAATTTCAACTAGGCTACGTGCCCAAGAGGTAAAAAATACTATTTCAGGTGTCACATTCCAAGAACAAATGATTATTTTAAGTAATATGATTTAGAATAAACTAAAGTAATAGATTAAAGCTGATGATAATTATTGTTAATAATCGTAATTTTTTTTTCATTTTAAATATAATAGCTAATTATTGTTTATTAGGTAGAATTTAAGGGTAAACAATACATTTAAAATATTTTTTTTCACATATGAATAATTTTAATATTACTAATGAATGCGAAATAAAACCTCGTTTTCAAACTAAAGGAAGTAAAAATCCTGCAATATAAACGAAAAGTGCGTATACACAATTAAATAAATTTTCAAATTCATTGAAAGATAAGCAATCATATGAGAGGTAGATAAATGGGTCAGTACTTCGTTATAAACATTGTAAGTTATCTTTGTAGTCAACGCAAGAAAATACAATACTACATAACTTTAACATTATAAAGGAGAATACATTTAACTTAGAAAACAATTTTTTAATTACTTTTTTTAAACTAACGAATTTAATAATTCGAATAAAAACCTACAGAAAAAACGTATTTTCTCCCGTTTTGTATGAGCCTTACGCACAGATGACTCGGATTCTGTTCGTAACATTCTTTAACGCTGGAAATGTACATAAAATTGTTTCACCATTTTTATTGAAAAAATAAAAAAGTCACGGCATTGGATGCTTAAAAAAGTGACCTAACATAATAAAGTTGTCCTCAATACCGACAGGACACCACAGTTTTAAATTTCAAGTTGACTACCAGATCTAACTTACAATCAAATTTTTGTTTTTTTGAGAATCGTAAAAGAGAATAATTTAAAAGTGTATACGAATCAATTTAAAAAATTTTTTAAGAGGCAATAATAGTTTGAAAGCGAAGCAAAAGTTAATAAATAGTAAACAAAATACTAATTAAACCATAACATAATCTTAACCGAAAAGTCATTAGCACCATGCTAAATTTTTTTGTTTTATCAATTTGTTACTGTACATTTAGTACAAACTTGAAAGAAATTTTTTATTTTTATAAAATTTAATTTTAGTAGTAGAACTATAAAGATACTCGACCAATTCTCACGGAATTTTGAATTTAAAATTTTATTTCTTTGAGTATTAAATCATTAATTTTATAATTAATTCACCACGTCTTGGGTCAGATTTTTTAGTAGGGGGAGTAATGTTAAATATCCAATATTAGGAAGTCAAATTAAAATTATAAAATAGAATAATTAAATCAGCAAAAATTGCATTGTAACAAATTATTGTAAGACGCATAGCACAAGCAAAAGGAAATTAAATTTATATTACACAAAGGAAGTTCACCGAACGGATTAATATTTCCCGGTAAATTGCCTTGTAGACAAGACTAAAAGACATTGCTCTCTCGAAGTCGATAAAACCGTGTGAATTGATGAGTAAACAATTTTGAAAATGGCAGACATGATGATTGAACCAGTCAATGAATTGAGTTAGTTATTTTTGATTGCGAGACGTAAACTCACCTGATGTCGGTCGGTTGTAATCGTCATGTGTGTCATATCAATTTTAGGAATAACCTTAATAATGTGAGATATTTTGAATAATTAATATTATGTAACTGTATACAAGTACCCACTCTTTATTGTTAATATATTGTTATTGTTAAAACTATGTTGACTTATCATTTCATAAGAAAATCAATTAAATCGATCCCGAAGTACATGGAATCTTTAAGGTACCAATAAGCTCTACAAGTAATATATACGTGTAGGTGACAGTATGTTGGTTTTAGTGGTGTCTGAAGTTATGCCAACCTCAAATACAGATCTCCAACAGCGAACTACAAACTGTGTTTGAAGATTAGAAGATTAGCAAGTAAGCTATGGGACACTTAAATTTTTTTCAACTTACAATTTAGAAAAATAATGTCTCTGATGCTGCCATTTTAGAATCTACATCTACGACACCCCCATAATCAACAGGAGCTAAAAGAAATGACCAACATTAAATGTTGCATTGCAGAAAAGTTGATTTCTGAAGTAATTTTCTTAGGTTAATTGCGAGAAATTGTTACTCAATTCGTCAATATTTCGTTGAACAATTCTGCATAATTATTGCAATTTATTTCTGTTCACTTTTGGATGATTTATTAAAAAGTTCTGTATAAGTATTTATTTAAACAATTTTTACAATAATAATTATAATTTAGCATTGGCTGATTTCATAAATCTCTATACTGAGCACTAACTAATGACATCATACAATGTCTTAACTGTATTAATCAATTGGGGAATAGCGTTGGTTAGTGTTCTGCTTGTGGTATCTTATTAAGTGCATACTATCTGGATGAACATACATTTCATATGTCTTATACCGATTTAATTCTTTAGAAATTTTCATCAACTCCTTGCGACTGTAATCCCGCAGTCTTCTAAAATCTGGATTTCTTCTATAGTATGCAGCAGCATCCGCTATTTCAACAATATCGTTAAAACTTACCGACTTCTGATTAAACTTTTTGTAATATTTTTAATATTTTCTGCTTGGTTAATTATTCCATTTTTACATTTCGTTACAAGATAAACAGATCTTCTAATGGTTCGTTTCTTGTATACTCGAACAGTTTTCTTTTTATGTACTCTTTTTTTAATCGATAAAATACTTGAAATGCTTCGACGTGACTTGATTTTCTTCGATGATGCCATTTTGGTTTGGATTTTCTGCAAGATCCTGTTCAAATAAATTGTACTAATTACAAACTCGCATAAACAAAAGATTTAGGTACACAGCGAAATCGGTGCTAATCTAAATAATGCCGAGTAAACCTTGTATGTTCTTCGATTGACTAAACGGCACTTAGTAACACAAAACAACAGAAAACCATTTTAAATTTTAGATTATTGCATTTCTTATATATTATTTATTTATGTGCAGTAGTACCACATTAGAAAAAATTGGAAGGATCACGTAGTTGTTAGCAGTTTTTTGGTGTCGAACCAAATACACTTTCTTCTCTTCGCATTGGTTCATGGCTATAGTTAAATCTTGAAGGGGTTTCAAAATATCCACTGATAGAGGTTAGTAACTATCTGTGAAGTAAATTAAGTCATGATTATTAAAGGTAGGTAAAAATACTGTAATCAAAGAGTAAGGTGAAGACGATTAGACCAGGCTAATACTTATAGCCCTGGCCTCAGTTTTTGCTGTTGTTTTAAGGGTGTTACCATCTGTCGGATATACTAAATAGGTAAGAACTTTATACTTCACTGTTTCTTTGAAGTTCTTGAAGAAGTGGAAAATTTCTATAATTATAGAAACAATGGAATTAGAATAAAGCGTCACTCTTCCTTACGTAGCATTTTCATGAAGGTACATTACAGCATAGAGGTTAAGGAGTGTAATAAGTTGGATAAGCATTTTTAAGGACATTAACACAGGAAGTCGTATGTAGGAGGAATTTGGAAAAGTTAATGAAAGCACTAAGAGAGTAATTGGGGAGTTTGGTCAGTGCCCATAAAAAAGCAAAGAGGCTTTTTCGTGAGTGTCCTGGGGTGTTTTCCAAATCCCTCTAGGTGATGTGATTAATATTAGGGTAAGTTTATATTTGTATTAAATGTTATTATATTATAAATTAGGGTATTATTTGGACTTTATTAAATAATAATTAAACATGGTCCGACTCTTATTCTACGCTTATTAAGAGCCACCGATTCCCAATAACCTCAAGCCAAGCGAGTCACGTATGGAATCTAACCCCCCGGCTCGTCGTATTGTTTTAATGTAAATGACCCCCAACAAAGTAAGATGCGACATTATAAGCAGCCAATCACAGGTATTCACTCTAAAACATGTAATGGTATCACATGTCCTGATCGGAAGAGAAAGTCGGGTTATGTTATATGTGTTGACTTCGTTTCATTTACCATTTATTCATCCATCTCATCATCATCATAGAATAGGAGACTAATGCCCGGTTACACCGCTTTTGACTTAAGTACAACTTAAGTTTTCTTTGACAGCGCCAAATTTAATATTGCAGAAATATAAAAACTTTTAATTAATTTTCCCGTTTGCATCGTACTATTTAAGAAAAACGAAAGTTTCACAAAGTCGCACCCGCTAATACTCCAGATAGTGGGTGCCATAGACGTAACCAAGGGGCAGGTGGTGTATTTTCAGCAACAACAATCTTTAAACGAATTTGGTAATTTGTTTAATTTTAAATTAAAAGATGGTATTAAAGCATCGCTTATATTTTTTTCAATAAATATAAAAAAAATCATATTTATTATAAAATGACATATTACAAAGGATGAGTAATAAAACTTATAAAGCAAATGTTGAATGCACGACATTAGTGTGAATAAAAATTATAGTTTTTTAAGTTTGAGAATTGTTTATTTTGATTTTATACTAAAATTATAATTACAAAACAACCCGATAATAAGGGTGTCCCCGTGACCGTGGAGAATCTTTGAGGTGGGGATAAAGGACACTTTTCTAAGACAAATTTTCAAATAAAATTTTTGTCCAAATTAGTTTATAACCTCCTATTGCCTAGGATGAACGGATTTTGAGTTATGAATTAAATTAAGAGAAGAAATGTCAAAAAAATTCCAAGTTTTATTTTTTGGTTTTTGTTGCAAACCCTGTATCTTTTAAACTAAACTACTTACAAAAAAACTAACGGCCCAATTCGGATACCAAATTTAACGGGCTATAACTTTAGTTTACTCAAATTTTTTGGAAAACCAATCCATTTCACTGAAAATCTCAAAATAATGAATAAGCTCGGCACAAAAAATATAATAGTCATACAGGGTATCTCCGTGTACATGGTAAACCTTTGAGGTTGCGATGGAAGACACTTTTCTAAGCTATATTTTTAAATAAAATTTTGTCCTAGTTTAAACCCTTGGGAGGTACCCCTCTTTAAAGCAATTTTTGATATTTGTTAATTATTTTGGAATTTTTGTAAGATGGTTGAGTTTCCAAAAATGTTACTAAACTAAAATTATAGCCCGTTAAATTTGCTATACAAATTGGACCATTTTTGTAAATAATTTCGTTTAAAAGATACAGGATTTCAAGACGAAAACAAAAACAAACTAGTAATTTCTTGACATTTCATCTTCTAATTTAATTCATAAATCAAAATCCGTTGATTCTAGAAGATAAGAATTATTTCAGTTTGTAGATAAATAAATGATCTTTCAAAATTACTAATCCATTAAAACCATAAAATCAATGGTTACGGTGTTATGGCCATTTGAAGGCAGAAATTCAAAAATTTCTTTAAAGAGACCCCCAAGGGTTTGGACTTTGACAAAATTTTATTTGAAAATTTGTCGTGAAAAGTGTCTTTATCACAACTGTAAAGATTTACCGTGGACACGGAAGCACCCTGTATGACTATTCAATTTTTGTACCAACCTTGTTGATTATTTTGGGATTTTCTGTAAAATGGGTTTGTTTTTTTGTAAGTAGTTTCGCTTAAAAGTTACTGGATTCATAAGAAAAATGAAAAAATAAAACTTGAAATTTTTTTACATTTCTTTTCTTAATTTAATTCATAACTCGAAATCTGTTCATCCTAGACAATAGAATTTGACACGGATTGCGAAGCAAAGCAGAAACAGGTTGTCGTCGTAATAGGACGAGGTATTAAGGAAAAATAAGTGACAAGGGAGACCAGGAACTTCCCTCACTGAATTGATCCGTTTTCATTGTGCGTGTGGTCTTATTTTGGACTTCAACAGATGCAAGTTTAAGAGCACGCTTCTTTGTCAATTTCGAAAAAATTGAATTTGAATAATTATATATTACTGATGAACTGCATAGAAATTAACATGAACTTGGTAAGTTGTTAATGGAATTGCGTAAGATTGCAAAAAATAAAAACTCATTTCAATTCAGCTCACGACAATTTTTTTATTTATTGGATTATTAATTCCCCAGTATACTATGTCATCGTTCTGAAGAAAACCAAAGCGCTATAATAAACCTATTCATAATCTGTAAACATTGAATGTTTTATCTTTCAGCAGTGGGGCACTGGAGGTGTTTGTACAGTTTATTTTTATCAGAAATGAATTGAAGATATCAGCATAACCGATCTAGAAAAATCTCTAGAAAAACTAAATAATCTTTACTTGAACAAGTCACACTCAAGTAACTAATATCCTACTTAGCCCAAAATATAAAGCAAAGTTTTAGAGACCTGGGGATCTGGGGTGTTAAACACTCTGCAGTGCTTCACTGCTGAAAGGCAAAACATTCAATGTTTACAGATTATGAGTAGTGTTTATTATAGCGCTTTGGATTTCTTGATAACGACGACATTTTATACTGGGGAAAATTCATAATCTCCCCGATTCTTGGTCCGGGTTTTTTGTGAGCGTTGGGAGTGGGAAAATCTTCAAAGACACCACCCAGATGGTTTGGGTGGTAGTGTCGGATTTTACCGACTAAAACCCCACTCCTTGGAAGTGCCGGGAATCGCCTAGGCATTACTTCCGTACACTCTCATGCTGCCGACCGTTTCACCCTTTCGGGACTTTTTCTTCACTGTATGGATTCATCCTGCAGTTTTGTTTTGCAGAGATGATGCCCACCAGTCCGGGTCTGACAAGATTGATCCTCACCTTAAAGAGCTTGTATTTTTGTGTTCTTTCGTTTGGTATAGCCATTTCTATAGGAAAAGTGAGCTCTCGAACCCGGAAATTTTAACTCTACCCTTGGGGAATTTATAATCCCCGATTCTTGGTCACTGTTTTAGATTTTATGTGCTAAAACTTTCACCATTATCGCTTAATACTAATAACCATAAGTTTTGCAAATTTATCTATCACAGTTTGAGTGTTCCTGGGGTACTCCACCCCAGACCCAACGGTCTCTACAACTTTGGTTTATATTTTTGGCTAATTGGGATATCAGTTACTTGAGTGTGACTTGTTAAAGTTAGGATTAATTAGTTTTATTGAAATTTTTCTAGATCGGTTATGTTGTTATGCTGATATCTTCAATTTATTACTAATAAAAAATAAACTGCACAAACCGGGGGTCTGGAACACCTCAGTGCCTCACTGCTGAAAGGTCAAACATTCCGTGCTTCCAGATTATGATTATGAGTAGGATTTATTATAGCGCTTTGGTTTTCTTGAGAACAATGACATATTATACTGGGGAATTAATAATCAAATAAATAAAAAAAAAATTGGCAGGAGCTGGATACGATCCCAGTACCCTTCACATATGTTTTATTTTTCCATTAACAACTTACCAAATTTATGTTAATTTTAATGCAGTTTATTAGTAATATAGTATGTATACACAATGAAAATGGATCAATTCAGTGAGGAAGTTGCCGATCTCCCTTGTGAGTTTGAGCCAATAGGAATTACTTGCATATGTAAGAATAAAAGATGAATTTGTCTATTATAAAAATGTGTATGCCCCACAGAGGATGCTGATGAAGAAGAAAAGAAAACCTATACGATAAAATCGATTCGATGTACCAACGGATACCAAGGAAGGAAGCAGTAAAATCATGGGCGACTTTAATGCAAAGGTGGGAGTGAGCAGTATTTTGTTTAGCAACAGCTGTATGATAATGTTCTGCAATTTAACAAATTGACTTTTCTAAAATTGAACTCTTAAAAGCAATAATAAAAACTAATATAAAGTAAAAATAAACAAAAAAGTCATTGCCTCCAAGTAAAAGATTTGCAGTAGTAAAACTGAATCAAGAGAGCAAGCAACAACAATATGCACAAGCTGTATGCGAAGAAATGAGGCAAAGAGAGAAGACAGAAAGTATTGAAGAAGAATGGACATACATAAAGACAAGTATAAAGAAGTTGCAGAAAATGTACTAGGACAAAAAAAAAGGTAAATGTATGGTTTGACTAGGAATGTGAAAGGATGATAGAGGCGAAGAGAAAAGCAAGAATAAAGAGCTAAAAATAGAACAATAGAAGACGAAGAACAATATACGAAGTTGAACAGAGAAACGGTTAAAATGTGTAAGACTAAGAAAAAGAAGAGTATTGACAGAGAGATTGAAGACATCGAGAGAAGTCTTAGGAATTACTGAGAATTTTACGGGAAAATAGGTGAACAGAAACAAACTAACGCAATAGAACCAAGAGAAATAAAAAACGCAGAGTGAAATATGAAACATACTGAAGACGATAGAAAGAACATATTATGGAAAGAATATTTCCAAAACCTAGTAATTATATGTCGAAATCATACATAGCTGATAACTAAAAATGGAAAGGAGACAAAATGCAAACGAGGAAATGATACCCTAACCGACTTATGACGAATTTATGAAAATAGTGAATAAAATGAAAAACAACAAAACTCCAGAAACTGACAATATAGATATTGAACTCATAAAACTGAGTGACGAAATATTACGGGAAAGACTAATTATATAAGTTAAAACTATTAATTCAAATTTTTAAAATTATAAGGTTAAATGAACAATAAAACGAAACATTATTTGTAGCTTTCAGCAATGGTTACTGCTTCATCAGACATTAATAATAATTGTAAAATTGATAATTTATTAATTTATTAATAATTGATTTTTAATTATTATTAAATGTCTATGCACTTAATAATTTTGTTTATTAACTAATTAAAAATATTCAGGTTAATAATATAAATAATTTCTATAAGTTAAAACTGAATTTGTGGAGAAAAGAGGAAATGCCAACAGAGTGGAGCAAGGCAAATGTAATACCAATCCATAAGAAAGGCAATACTACATCAGAATGCAAAAACTACAAGGACATATCACTTGTGAACGTGTCATATAAGGTTTTATCGCAATTAATACACACACGTTTGCAAGAGCACACTGAAAAACTGATTAGGCCAGTCAGTAAAGGAATTGTATGTTGCAAAAGGTGGTGTAGAAGATTTTATTTTTTTAACTTGTATAAATAGGTACAAGCATGTGAAAAACAAAAATGCTAACACGGGCGACCTCGGGAGAACTTTTGGCAGCCAAAGAACTTCAAAATTTTAGGACTTTTTTTAGTTTTTGCATATAACTCCTAAACCGTGGATCCTAGCAAAAAATTTGTGGTTTAACAAATTAAAGAGCATTAAATTCTGCGTCGAATGAGTACCACAACTTAATAATTTGGTCAAGTGGTATGGTCGAAAACTACGGTCAAAAACGACGATTTTTCTAATTTTGTCAAAAACTGAGATATAGTACTATGTGAGTCTGCGCGTCCGGCATCGATCGCGCTGCACTAAATTCGTTGTAACTTTTAAACTAATTAATGAAATTGAGCATTCAAAAGCTCAAATGAAAGAAGAAACATGTAGCTATTGGACTATTATATTTTCAAATATAAAAATGAATGTATATAAGAGTAGTATATGTATATAGTTGGAACATACGGAGATATCCGATAAAATCGCTAAAAGCTATTATTATATATTCTAAAATTTTTTACATTAAATTCACTTATTTTTAAGTCCTATTAATAATATATGCTAGTTAAGTAGGTTAAATAAATTTTTTATAAAAGTTATTAACGTTTAAACGTACTTATAATTTAACGAATTTTGGAGCAAAAAATTTATTTTTATTTTGTAAAATAAAAGGGTTGATTTACTTTTAACCTAAATCCTTTATAGTATCTTAAAGTAGACATTTCAAGCTTTAAAAATCGCACCTGTAGAAATCCAATAACACGATTTAAGCAAGAGTAATATGTGGTTAAAGTTAGGTATACATTTCAGATTTTATTACTTACCCAAAATTTTGAAATTTTGAAGTATACATCTTCAATACTAAATTTTGAGATTTTTTACTTATCGGATATTTTTATACATTACTTCTAGAGTAATCTATGAAAATTTCAGATCTTTATTTTAAGAATTGTAGAAATGGTAGAGCTCTTAGCGATTTTATCGGATATCTCCGTATGTTCCAACTATATACATTTACTACTCTTATATACATTCATTTTATATTAGAAAATATAATAGTCCAATAGCTACATGTTTCTTCTTTCATTTGAGCTTTTGAATGCTCAATTTCATTAATTAGTTTAAAAGTTACAACGAATTTAGTGCAGCGCGATCGATGCCGGACGCGCACTCACATATACGTATATCCAGTTTTTGACAAAATTAGAAAAAATCGTCGTTTTTGACCGTAGTTTTCGACCATACCACTTGACCAAATTATTAAGTTGTGGTACTTATTCGACGCAGAATTTAACGCTCTTTAATTTGTTAAACCACAAATGTTTTGATAGGATCCACGGTTTAGGAGTTATATGCAAAAAACTAAAAAGTCCTAAAATTTGAAGTTCTTTGGCTGCCAAAAGTTCTCCCGAGGTCGCCCGTGTTAGCATTTTGTTTTCACATGCTTGTACCTATTTATACAAGTTAAAAAATAAAATCTTCTACACCACCGTTTGCAACATACACCTTATTTCGATTCTCTACTGACTGGCCTAGATAGGTTTTCAGGATCAATAGGATCTTAGACTTGGAAGATCGACGATCAACGCTTTTTCGCAGTGACACAAATCTTAGAAAAGAGTTACGAATACGACATGCCACTGAAGTTGCTTTTTATCGACTTCAATCAGCAATATGATAGAATAAATAGAAACCAATTACTGAGCGAAATGAAGAATATGAAAATCCCCAACAAATGAATAAATTTAACACGTATAACACCAGAAAAATGCAGGAGTACAGACTGAAAATATTCGAACGAAGAATAATGCGGGGTTTTCATCTTTACTTAATTGAATGCTAAATGTTTCAAAACCCCCCTGGAATCTATTCCAATTTTTGTGATTTTAAAGACTAAATCAAAACTTGGGTAAATAAAAACAAAATTCAATCCTTTGTTTAGTTATACAGAAAATCTTAATATTTTATTTTTATAAGTTACAGAATTTTTCAAGTAAAATTTTAAATATTTTATTAACAAACGTGCAAAAACATCTTGTGTAAACCCTAGATCTAAAAAAAAAGCAAGAAAAGAAACCAAATCGAAACCAGTCTTGATTAAAATACGGATTAATTATTATAATCCAATTTTTACTTCTTTGGATATGCTATCGGTGTATATACTTCAGCATACATAGCATCAGTTGCAATTATTTTATCCAAATATGTAAGTTCACATGTAATTTTATATCTTCCATTAGGAATAAGTGGGGGAAAATTTGTTTCATCAATATAAAAATTGCAAACGTGGTATGTTACATCCTGAAAATTAAAATATGTATGTGCATTTGTATTACCAGAAGCTATTGCATCGATTAGTTACCTTATGAAAGTAAAAATCTGTCAAGTTCCCACATTTTAGGCTTTGCTTTAACCCTATTGCGTTTGCTTGAAGAGCTTTTCGTCCATTAACTTGAAAACGTATCGGAAAGTGTCTATACTCGTTACTCAAAAACTTATAAACTTGTATGACCGCCTAAAAATATAAAAATGTTGTCATGGAATTTTTTTCTCCCCGTAACAGTTCAGTGACGGAACTACCGAGCATTAGGTTCCTCTCTTTTTATCTTAGAGAAAAATGTACATAAATTTAAAAAAGTCTTGTCTATGGTTGGGGTTTTAAAGTTCCGCATGAAATTTTTGTATTTTCTAATTTCGGAAGAAGTTTACTATGAGTAGTTATGGTAGACACTACATAAGAAAAAGTCAAGTCATTGCATGAATTTTCCAGTATTTATTGTGTACTTAATAGCTTAACCCTGTACGAGTCATTACGATTCTGTTTTTGATATTATTAAGGAAAAAAGCAGTAATAGTAACAATTTTTGAAAATACACGTAAATCAAAATTATTTCTGCGGTAGACTCAATTTTATTTAAATTGATTTACCTCGATTTTATCCTTTACGTCTGCTTTAAATCCAATAGTAATATTGTGGACCGTAAAAGTGCGGTTGTACTTAAATGCTTTAATTTCATAGATGTTGAAAAGATTTTGATCGTAACTTATTAAGTCGATTCGAACATCTTTAATTTTGTATCCATGCTGATGAAACTAAAAATTAGTTTATTATAATATAAATTCTTTCTGCTATAATTAAATTACGCGTAGCGATTGACAATAATCTGTGTTTATGTTCATTTAATTTTTTTTGACTTTCTGAATCGTAACAAACAATTAAATAATTTTGTAATTTTATAAAATGTATTATCATAGAGAATTAAAAGTTACCTTGGCTAAAAGTTCTTCATTAGCGCAGACGTATTGGATAAAAAATACTACTGCAAATACCAAAAGTATATTTGTCATAATTTATATTTTGAAAACCCCAACTGTTTGAATCAAAGAACAGATACATATTAGATTTTAGCTTTTTTTATTCCTATTTTAGCAATAATTTAATATAGATTTATTTTTCCGAAGGACAATATTTAAATAAAGTATGATCATAAATAAATAAATAAAAATCAGTCAGGCATCAAAATTAGTTTAAATTTTAGAAGGTTAATGATGGAAGGTTTCATTATTGATACTTATCAGGAGAGTTGATTGTTGTAATAACAAATGCTTAAAACTACAGTAAACCAAACTAACGACAACAGCAACTTAACGTAATGGGAGAGTTTAGGTCTTTTTTTTATTTTATTATATGAAAGTATAAGTTAAACTGAGGTTTCAGTTTTTTCAAATTTTTTTGAGTATGTTTAATAGAAGAAAAAAATTATTTAAAGTTCAAAAGGTTGTGACGTCAGTCCCCTATTTGAAATCACCAATTAGATGATAACGCAACGCTGTTGCCGTATCTAAATGTTTACCAAGCTAACTTAATATTAACTGTAACGTACATAAAAAGTTTAAGAGGATTTTTTAAACTGTCGTTATGGCAAGATGGTACAAAATAACGCTTTAACGTGTACCATTGCTTCATATAACCTTTAAAACACAGTATAAATAAAATTCTTAATAAAAACGATTATATAATATTTTATACTTACCACTTTAAAATAATATTAATTTGATTAACAGATTATTCAAAATTTTATAAATAATTTTAAAAAAGATCAAATAGGAGAACGCTTTATAATTAAATTTCCAAACAAATCACTTGTCGTAACGAAACATAAGTAACATGATAGCTGACAACGTTAAATGTTTTACCTTTCAGCAGTGAGGCAGTGGAGGTGTTCCCCAAACCCCGGTCTCGACAACTTTGGCTATTGGGATATTAGTTACTCGAGTGTGACTTGTTAAAGTTAGGATTAATTAGTATTTCTAGAGATTTTTTCTAGATTGGTTATGCTGATATCTTCAATTTATTACGAATAAAAAATAAACTGGACAAACCGGAGGGTCTGAGAGTGTGGAAGATCCCCCAGTGTCTCACTGCTGAAAGGTAAAACATTCAATGTTTACAGATTATGAGTATGGTTTATTATAGCGCTTTGGTTGTCTTGAGAACGATGTCATATTATACTGAAATTTATAACCCCTAATTCTTGGTCACTGCTTTATATTTTTGTGCTAAAACTTTCACCATTATCGCTTAATAATAATAACCATAATTTTGCAAATTTATCTATCACAGTTTGAGTATTCCTGGGGTGCTCCACACCCCAGACCCCGGTCTCTAAAAGTTTGGTTTATAATTTGAGCTAATTGGGATATTAGTCACTTGAGTGTGACTTGTTAAAGTTAGGATTAATTAGTTTATCTAGAAATTGTTTCTAGATCGGTTATGCTGATATCTTCAATTTATTACGAATAAAAATAAACTGGACAAACCGGGGGTCTGGGGTGTGGAACACCCTCACTGCTGAAAGGTAAAACATTCAATGTTATGAGTAGGGTTTATTATAGTGTTTTGGTTTTCTTGAGAACGATGACATATACTGAAATTTATACCCCCTAATTCTTGGTCACTGCTTTATATTTTTGTGCTAAAACTTTCACCATTATTGCTTAATAATAATAACCATAATTTTGCAAATTTATCTATCACAGTTTGAGTATTCCTGGGGTGCTCCACACCCCAGACCCCGTCTCTAAAAGTTTGGTTTATAAATTGAGCTAATTGGGATATTAGTTACTTGAGTGTGACTTATTAAAGTTAGGATTAATTAGTATTTCTAGAGATTTTTTCTAGATTGGTTATGCTGATATCTTCAATTTATTACGAATAAAAAATAAACTGGACAAACCGGAGGGTCTGAGAGTGTGGAAGATCCCCCAGTGTCTCACTGCTGAAAGGTAAAACATTCAATGTTTACAGATTATGAGTAGGGTTTATTATAGCGCTTTGGTTGTCTTGAGAACGATGTCATATTATACTGAAATTTATAACCCCCTAATTCTTGGTCACTGCTTTATATTTTTTGTGCTAAAACGTTTCTTCATTATCGCTTAATAATAATAACCATAATTTTGCAAATTTATCTATCACAGTTTGAGTATTCCTGGGGGGTGCTCCACACCCCAGACCCCGTCTCTAAAAGTTTGGTTTATAAATTGAGCTAATTGGGATATTAGTTACTTGAGTGTGACTTATTAAAGTTAGGATTAATTAGTATTTCTAGAGATTTTTCTAGATTGGTTATGCTGATATCTTCAATTTATTACGAATAAAAATAAACTGAACAAACCGGGGGTCTGGGGTGTGGAACACCCTCCAGTGCCTCACTGCTGAAAGGTAAAACATTCAATATTTACAGATTATGAGTATGGTTTATTATAGCGCTTTGGTTGTCTTGAGAACGATGTCATATTATACTGGAAATTTATAACCCCCTAATTCTTGGTCACTGCTTTATATTTTTTGTGCTAAAACGTTTCTTCATTATCGCTTAATAATAATAACCATAATTTTGCAAATTTATCTATCACAGTTTGAGTATTCCTGGGGGGTGCTCCACACCCCCCAGACCCCCCGGTCTCTAAAAGTTTGGTTTATAATTTGAGCTAATTGGGATATTAGTCACTTGAGTGTGACTTGTTAAAGTTAGGATTAATTAGTTTATCTAGAAATTGTTTCTAGATCGGTTATGCTGATGTCTTCAATTTATTACTAATAAAAAATAAACTGCACAAACCGGGGGTCTGGGGTCTTATTCACTCTGAAATTTTTATATTATTTTAATCACCAACTCCTAGTATACTTGCCATACCAGTTGAATTAATGTGAACAGGGCAAAATTAACTTAAAAAAATCGGATGTAACGATGGCTATGACTTTTCATACTAATTTCCATATCCTCTGTAACCTTGATTTTTTTTCTCGTAGAAAAAGTGATGGCAAAAATTATGGCAAATAAAAGATATTAGTTGCAGTGGCATAAAAAAAGGCCGAATTAAGTTCGTAATCTAAAAATGTATGTTTTATATTTTTGCCACACATAAACCCGACAAAAAGTCACCAAACAATATGTTTTTGGCGATTGCTAATGAATAAATTGTAATACAGAAATTTCAATGGGAAAAATGGTTTCGGTTTAAGAAAATATCGTGTTGCGAAAGGAATTAAAGGACGGATTAAGTACGGAACCCGAGAGTCTCCTGTATAAGCAAAAAAATATTAATATTTTTATCCGGGTTAAATTTTAAAGTAAGGATTTTGGGGGTAGTGATAAAATTGAATACGTGCCAATAAAACGATTGCATTGCTTCTTCTACTTCTTCTGGTTTTTTTTACCTTAAACATTTAATTTTGCAAAAGTACAAATTCGTTTGTTTTTGTTATTGGTCAAATTTCCTCTTTGATAGTTGAATTCTCTTGAAATTGAAACCAAGTTTTGTTTTTCGAAATAAGCTTTGGTTAAATTAAAATTTTATAGTTACATTTTCTGATTTGAAATTGCTATTATCTTCTAATTGAATTTTTTGCTTATTTTTAGAAAGCTTCTTCAGTAAATTTAATTTGTTATTATTTTCATCGATTTCGATAGGTTTGACAGTGTTATTTAATATTTGGGTAACTTCGCGTGCGTTATGATTTTCTTTGAGTTTTTATTAGTTGGGATTTTTGGTTTAATCTAATTTTACTGAGGTCTAAATGGCATGATTGTTCGGTACGAAAATTAATCTTAATAAAATTTGGTAATTTTGCATTTGTTCTTGAAATTTTTCGTCAGAGTTATACTGATTTTGACAATTTTCTTCTTCGTTAAATTGATCATTTTCGTCAACATCAAAATTTTGGCAAGTTTCTGTGGATTCAAATTCGCAAAACTTTTTTCCATTTGTGTAATTGTGTTATTTAAAGGAAGTTGCTGGTAAGCAACATTACATAACAAAACCAATGACAACGAAAATCGATCAAGCCAACTTGTATCAGCATTAAACATGACGATTAGTAGCGCAAAGTTCAAACATAAATCAATACATAAATTTTTGTGAATTTGAAGACTAAATCAGGATTGGTGTAAATAAAAATAAAATTCAATCTCTTCCTTAGTTATACAGAAAACTTTAATATTTTATTTTTATGTTGAATCAAATATTTAAACTATCTCTAAATTTCACTAAACTTGTAATTGTTAAACTATTTAATTCAACATATAATTTCACAAGTTAATAAACATTTACAATTATTTTATGTTTACAAGTGACAGAACGTATCAAGTAAAATTTTAAATATTTGATTAACAAACGTGCAAAAACATTTTGGATGAACCCCAATTCCAGAAAATAAGCGAGAAAAAAACCAAATCCAAACCATTCTGGAATAAAATACCGATTAATTATTATAATTCAATTTTTACTTCTTTGGATATTCTATCGGTGTGTATACTTCAGCATACATTGCATCAGTTGCAATTATCTTATCGAAATATGTAAGTTCACATACAACTTTATATCTACCATTAGGAATAAGTGGGGGAGGAAATTTGTTTCATCGATATAAAAATTGCAAACGTGATATGTTAAATCCTAAAAATTAAAACATGTAGGTGGATTTGTTCTGCCAGAAGTTTTTGCATAGTTTAGTTACCTTATAGAAGTAAAAATCCGTAATGTTTCCACATTTTAGGCTTTGCTTCAATCCTATTGCGTTTGACTGAAGAGCTTTCCGTCCATTAACTTGAAAACGTACCGGAAAATGTCGATACTCGTTACTCAAAAACTTATAAACTTGTATGACCGCCTAAAAATATAGAAATGTTATCATGATGGCGGTTTTCTCCCCCCCCCCAATAGCAGTTCAGAGAGGAAACTACGGGGCCTTGGGCTCCTTGGAAAACTTTAATGAAAATTTTACACAAATTGAAGAAAATCTTGTCTATGCAGGGGGAAGGAGGAAGCAAATTTTAAAGTTCCGCCAATGGTACCAAATTTTTATACGTATTTTCTAATCTGGGAAGAAGTTTACCTGTGAATCCAAGTCCTTGCATGAATTCTTCTCTAGTATTTAGTGTGTGCTTAAAAAATTAATTCTTTAAAAAATTAAAAACGTAATACCAAAATCTTTATTTCTGCAACAGACCCCATTTTATTCAAATTGATTTACCTCGATTTTATCCTTTACGTCAACTTTAAATCCAACAGTAATGTTGTGGACCGTGAAAGTGCGGTTGTATTTAAATGCTTTAACTTGATAGACGTTGAAAAAATTTTGATCGTAACTTATTAAATCGATTCGAACATCTTTAATTTTGTATCCATGCTGATGAAACTAAAAATCAGTTTATTATAAATATTATATTAGGATTTCGTTCTGTTGTAATTAAATTACGCCCAAATGATAATATAATTATTACATTTTTGTGTTCATTAATTCTTGACGTAACTTTTTCTGAATCGTAACAAAGAATTAAATAATTCTGTAATTTTATAAAATGTGTTATTATGGGGAATTAAAATTTACTTTTGCCAAAAGTTGTTCATTAGCGCAGACGTATTGGATAAAAAATACTACTGCAAATATTATAATTATATTTGTCATAATTTGTATTTCGATCACTTAAAATTGCAACTGTTTGAGACACGTATTGAGTTTTAGCTTTTATATTATTCCCAGGGACAATCTGATAATAAATATATAAAAATCGGTCAGGCATTAAAATTTATTTAAATGTTAGAAGGACATTGATAAATGATTTCATTGTTGATACTTATCAGGATAACCTGATAATCATCTTTTAATGCTATCCTCTTATTCACTCTAAACTTTTTATATTATTGTGATTACTCACATATTATTTTAGCACAATATACTTAAAAAACCGAATCTTGATAAATTTTTGACCAAGTTGATTTTATCTGAAAGAAAGGTAAGTTTCAAACTCGAAACTTTAATTACAAAAAATATTTAGATGATTTTCTGGGTTTACCTAAGTTTTGTATATGCACTTTTTGTACACAAAAATTTTTCTATAACATAAATAAGTCTAAATTCTTGTTTTTCTGTTTTGTGTAACCAGAAAGGTACATGTCGCTGACCCGTAGACATGACCCCCACTCCAAGTCGAATTTTTGGGTAAAATTGGTGTCAAACGTTTGAGCTTCGTTTGAGCCTCAATGAACTTTCATTCTCGTCGTTTGAGCTTCAACCGACGACCGTTGCCAACCGTTTTGTTGTACCACTTCATAACTTTAATAAAGATAAGTTTTGTTATTTTGCTGAATTTAGTAATTTCATTTAAATACCTAAGAGAGCATCATATTACTTTTTCAGGAACCTTCACCCTAGCTCGAGACTACAGAGTAGGGCTAGCTGAATTAAGATCAAGCGGCAAGCCACAAAAAATTTGTGACAACATAGGCTTGAACTACCCAGTAGCCAAGCATTTTGGGCAAGAGTCGACTAACCCTGATTCGAAAACACACTTTTTCCTATAGAAATGGCTTTACAAAACGAAAGAACGCAAAAATACAAGCTCTTTAAGGTGAGGATCAATCTTATCGGAGTTGTAATAAGGCCACAATTTAATTTTGAAAATTGCAATTTTCCCATAAGAAATACACGTAAGTGTATTTTTCTGTATTAAAATCCCAAATATGGAAGACATTCTGTCGGCGGTACTTGCAATTTCATATACGTGAATAGCCCATAAGGCGGGGCCAACTAGAGCAGAGTCAGTCGCTCTCCGAGATCCGTCGCGTCAACTTTCAAACTTTTCGAGTTGGAGCCGCTTAAGGGATGTTTTAATGAGTTTAGCACGTGTCAAAACCGTTCGAGCCGTTCGCGCCCGGGACGGCGCGGCGGGTGCGGAAATAGGTTTTGACAGTGCAACCACCTCAGAAACGAATTCACACAAAAAGTGATTTTTTTTAGAAAATTTGTTGTCCGATCACAAATTTAATTTTTTGGGTAGGGTACGGGAACTGGGCCTCGAAAATAGCAGATTCCCTATAAAAATGGTATAATATTATGAAAAGAACATAATTAGAAATATTATAACTAAGGATGATTTAAAATTTTCACGTTTAGGCATTAAAACTCAAAATTGAAATACGTATCCATGATAGGCTACATTTGAACCTCAAGCCCCGCCCATTTTGAATTGTTTGTAGCAATTTTACAAAAATTACGTATTTTATCACATTTTGATGCAGACGTCACATATGTGTACTGTTATTTGAATAAAACATGGAATTGCATCGATTTAAGGGTATTTTCTAAAAAATCACTTTTGTGTGAATTCGTTTCTGAGGTGGTTGCACTGTCAAAACCTATTCTCCGCACCGCCCTCGCCCTCCGGGGCTCGTACGGCGCTCGAACGGTTTTGACACGTGCTAAACTCATTAAAACATCCTTAAGCGGCTCCAACTCGAAAAGTTTCCAAGTTGACGCGGCGGATCTCAGGAGCGACTAATCCCCACTTTTCGATGCTCTAGTAGGCCCCGCCCCAGCACCTTTCCATGCATATTGAAATGCACGTACTGGCATGAAAATGAATAATTTGCCCGCATTTCGTGATTTTCAAAATCGATTTTTGGCGTTATTATTGCAAATATCGAATTCATCCTTAGTACATTCCACTCGTATTAACGTTCTCTACCTAATTCTAAAAAAACATTTGTAAAATAATCACAGGGAAAAAGGCCCAGTTGGCGTACTTGAACCAATTTTTTATTAGCTAATTAAATCATTATCTTTCATAATTTGTTCTAAAAAACGAAATTTTGGTATTTTAAATGTTGCCACAGCCCATTTTAAATTTGGTGGGCGGGGTTACAGTTCAATAGAGCCAATGAGTAAATTGCATTGTTAATAAATTTTTAAAGCCGTTTTTCAAAATGTGGAGCCGTCCGCAAATTTTAATTTTTTTATGTGTATCTGGCATTATTATCTTTCATAATTTACAAAAAGAATGGTAAAATTCGTGATCAGGGTTAATCGACTCTCGCCGCATTTTGTTATCAATACTCCAATCAAATTAGACTTTCAGCTCGGAAAGATTACCCTATAGGCTGAAATTTGGTATACACGTTTATTACGTCGTTATGTGAAGTAATGACAAACGTCACATGAAATTAAAAAAACCTCCATTAATTCCAGCAATTGTTTTATTGGTTAAAAAACACATGTTTCGGACACAATGCGTCCATTCTCAAGTAAACCAAAATAGTAATAAGTTATTAAAATATAAAATTATAAAAAACACAAAACGTGCAACCGGACGGAATAGAGCGATAACTCCACTAATTTCCAATTTCTTCACCTAAAGATATCTCTTAGATAATCTATCTATTAGATAAATTAACGAAGTAACCAATCAGATAGCAACAAAACAAAATAATCAAAAATATGATTGGCTACTTCACTAATTTATCTTATAGATAGATTATCTAAGAGATATCTCTAGATGAATAAATCGGGCATAAGTGATAGTAGGATCCTTATGTTAGAGATTATTAAAATATACCGAGGTAAGTCAAAAATTATTATTACAGTTGCTGCTCAATAAAGGTTCCCAGTCGACACACAACAACACATTACAAGTTCAAGTAGGTAGCACCTCAACTCTTAGCAAGGAGGGGGACAGTGCTGGATTCACAAAGTCCAGTAGAATCGAGTTGACATTCCCCATGTCTGACTGACTTCATCAATTCTTTACACCTATTTTTTCTTATGTGGATCGCCTTACATGGAAACATAGGGTAGAGTCAAGAATCCCGAACTCAAAAGTACACTTGTCCCTATAAAAATGGCTTGGACAAACGAAAGAACACTAAAATACAAGACTTTTAAGTTGAGGTAGGTTTCGTTATGTCCTTTAATAAGCCCACAATTTAAATTCATCAAGTTCAAAATTTTCCCATAAGAATACATGTAAATGTATTATTGCGTAATATTACGCAATAATTTTATCCATTTTATTAACAATACTTGTCCTTTCATATACGTGAATAACCCATAGGGCGGGGCTTACTAGAGCAGCGTTAGGAAGGAGTCAGTCGCTCCCTGAGATCCGTCGCGTCAACTTCCTAACTTTTCGAGTTGGGGCCGCTCATATTTCATATGATAAAGTAAAAATTTATGATTGTAGAAAAAATCTTATGCGTAGGTTCGAACACAAATAAATTCTCAACCGACAATGTATAATTTTACGCACGGTGTTTATGGTTAGAGAGTTAACAAATTGCAAATTTGGAGAGAAATCGAAGAGACAGAATTGGGAAAAGTAGATAATCTAGATAGCCTGAACGTAGAAAGATTGTCGCAGTGTTGGCGACACGGAAAAACAACAGAGTGGAAAATTTTGAGGAGATCGAAAAACTGCAAGTATTTTAGGTTAGATAGTAATAAAATTTTTAGGGTGTGAAAATAGTAATACGGACATTTTTGAGGGGTTGACTCGAATGTGCGTATTGACGCTACAGATAGAAGGATAAAAACGACCCGTGAAAATTGAAAATTGATTGCCGCAATATAGTCCAAGAACGAAACATTGCCAGCGGTAAGTTTGGTTGCATAAGTGTTCCTAAGTCAAATAAGAGCAAATGAGCGAAAATCAACAAAATAGATCAAGGGCATCAATGAAGGATAACATTAAAAAAAAAGAGAGGAAGAAGGTATAATTAGAGAAGAAGAAAAGATCTTTCAACGAAGTAAGTTAACGGTTAAATCCCCAAACAAAGTAACAAAGGTAACCAATCCTGAGGAGAGCATGGAAGAGTTAAAAGAGATGATGGCAAATCTAATAAAAACGGTAAGAGACAGCTTTGAAGAAAACAAAAAAGAGAGTGAAGAAATAAAGGAAAATCTATGTATAATAGAAACTTTCTGGAGTGATAAATTTCAAGAGATGGAACAGACAATCGATAAGTTACAAAAAAAACACATAAACAGGAGGAAAAATCGCAGAATTAGAGAAACAATTAGAGAGGGAAAAAGAAAAAAGAGAAAATATAATTAATAAGAACCTGCCAGCAACTGAAATGTAACCCCAAAACTGCAAAATTGTAAATATGTATTTATGAAATGTAAGGAGAATGAGGACTAATCCACCTCAACAAACGGATTTGTTAATCCAAATGGACAGTCATATGTCTTCGGGAATGTAGGACTAATATTGTATTGTATATAATATTAAATATTTGAATACTTTAATTAAAAATTATTTAAAAAAATATGGCAAGTATTTGATAACTTAAAGATGCGGTTGATAAGCGGAAAGTACCATCGGATCTTTTGAATTGAATTTCAGTTTTTAATGTTATGATTTTAAATTGCGAAATCAGCTCATCTAAAATATAAGCGCAAACGTATTAAATTCAAATATACCTACCCTAAATTGCATGGATACATTTTCAATAACATTTGGAAAATTGAGGCTAAATGTTACAAGGATTCTTAGAAAAGTGTTTTCTGCCACCACCTAAAGGTGTTATCGGTTCAGCGATACCCTGTTAAATAATCCTACATTTATTATTTGTTTAATCCATTGAAGATGTAATATTTAATACCAGATCTATGCTAGAAGTAGCGTTCGGTTTGGTAGGCATTTTTTAGCAAACCGAACGCACACTTTGTACTTGGAACGATCAGCGCCAATTTTTCCAAGCTCTGAAAGTGTCAAATCGAACGTACTGCAATGTGTTAATGTTCTTATCGTAAACTGCTTTGTTAAAACATATTCTTTGTGGTGTTCATAATAATACGGTAAGATTCAGGTATTTATTTAGTTGCATTTCCGGTAAAATATTACCGTTTTAAGTAATTTATTTTTAGATTATCCGGCGAAATACAATGAAACAAAAAGCGATTTTGTTGGTTACAAAAATGAGCGCATATTTCTTAACCTCAAACACATGCTCTAGATAATCTGGAATGGGAATTTTATGAATTACTGTGAATTATTATTTACATACGTTGAACGATGTTTATTCAAAGGTCAAATGTGTTGTCTCGAATGTGGTCAAAGTTCTTTTTGCGGTAGTAAGTATCTCGTTCTATTTATCGATTAATTGGTTTTGTCATTAGTATTTTTTGAATGCACATCTAGTTATTTAAGCATTTCTTTTGTTTTTAATGTTTTGAAAGTAAACCTTTCTAATTAAATGTGAATTTTGGTAGATACCAGTAACTTTTGATGGCTAGCGTAACAGGAATCCTAACACGAGAAATTGATGTATAGACCTATATGCCTCGTAGTTCAAACTGCAGGTGAGTTGTATGATAATTTTACGTACAATTAAGTTGAGCTTATCGTTGCAATACATTTTGAACCAAAGTGCCCCAAACGACCAAGACAAAATCATAATTAGGTCACAGATGGTATTTATGCATTCCAACTGTGTATTTGGCACCATATCCATGGTTGTTCATATCTATGTGGATTAAACTAAAGGATAAGCGTTAAAGGAGGGGCATCTGGTCGTTTATGATTTTTCAATCTTATTTTAAAAACTGTTGAACTATTGGAAAATTTATTATAATTAAATTTTATTTAACAAGATGTTGAATCCCTGTCCCTGCAGTTGTATGTTTTCGATAAGTTTTGAACTGTTGGTACAGTAAAAATAGCTTGATTTTGGTTATTTAAAAGAAAAACTTTGGGGATTAACAATACTCGGCATAGATCTAGTCAAATACTTTCTCTTTCAAGAACTGACGAGTACCCCAAACTTAAGAGCTTTTATTGTTTTATTGGTTCTTAAAGGGGCGAAAAATTACTTTTTTGTGTATGATTACAAAACGCTTAATTTTATATAACAATTACAGGATACCTTTTGTAGATAAATAAATTATCTATAATTTGATTCTTTTGTACATTAAAAATTTACCGACTTATGATTTTCTAATCGTTGGTGTTTTTTTAACTCCTGTTGAAAAGTTGTTTATTTCTTGCCGCATTTTTTAAATTTCTTGTTGAGCAAGTTGTTGGGTTTTGTACAATGATTCTGTAACTGTAGCTGTTTTCCCTCTTCGCTTTGTAATGCGCTGCGTTGTTCGTACTTCTTTAGTTAAGGCATTATGACCTCAGGCGATAGTCCAAACGTAGATCGTTTTGGCACATTATTCTTCATTGCTGAGCATATAGGTTGTGGAGAGCTTGGTCGCAGAACTGGTTCAGGAGTTATCTACTCATTTTTTTCACAAATGTACTCTGGTGTGATTAATTTTCTATCTGAATAAATTTTCTAACACGATTGAACTTTCCTTGGCGTGTCAAATTTATGAATGACATCCGCCACATTTTGTTAATAAAACAAAAACAATAACAAAGCAGTTTCAGAGAAGGAATTTTTGATATTTAAATTGTCTATTACTTGTGAAATTTGGCTAACGAATTGTATGATTTTAGAAGAAGAATTGGTTCTTACCAAGAAGAATTGGTTAATCTTCATTATCCTGGTTGTTAAATAAATCAAATGGAAGAATAAGCACCAACCGATTGAGCAGATCTGTTTGCTATTATAAAAATTGTAACAATATAAATAAAAAGCCGAAAAGGAGATACGCTACTGTTTATTAGTTGCTCTAAATTTCCTATAACATGCTCTATAACGTAATAATATTTGGTTTTACTATGAAACGATTACACCAGATTGATAATGATTCATGATCAAGAGATCTTAAACACTGCTCTCTGTTGGCACACTTGAATGTTTTTGCGTTTTAGCAACCAAATCATTGCATAGCATAAGTGTTATTTTAATTTTTTATGCATTTCTTGCGCACTAAAGGTACTTTTTTATATCTTCCTGTATCCAAATATTTTAGGTGATCAACCGCCAGTGATAATCATGCATGGTCATCAATATCCTTAGCAAAATTGGAGTGTAGATTCTAAAACTTGCATAAAGGTTGAGATAGCGTACTCCATTGGTGATTATGTGAAGGGTACAGGAATAAAACAAGGTAAGTCCATTTTTTTGCAAAATGAAACTGTTAATCCCATTTCTTGCCTCTATGTGGCTCTTTCTACATGTAAAATATCAAAAAATAAAACTAAGGATGTCCACAAAATTTAACGTTGAAAATATAGTATACCGGTATAAACTATAGAATAATTAAGATTAAAAATTAAGATTTCTCAATATTCTACTTTTGTGACATACCCTGTTTTATTCCTGTAGCCTTCATGTGATATGTGTTATTAAAGATTCATTTACAATATTCTGTATTTGTTCGTATATAATAATTTATTTATCTGTTAAAAAGTTTATTCAGACCATATAAATAATTTAGACCTGTATTCTTTTAGTACGAGATACCTGCATAAAAAAGCAGCGATAATAAAATTTTTGTCATTGCTAAATTTGCGATGATTCTTTCTGTATGACAAAATGGAATTAATGATAAACATAAACTAGCCCGAAAAACTTTCTAAAATTTTCCTCAATTAAATTGAAAAAATTACTCTTGTATCCTTCAATTAACGACTCCGTATTCGATAATTTACTCTAAAAAAAGATTTTATCATAGAAAAATTAAAAATATTACTATCCTATTATTTATTAATATATCGTCAATTTAAAACAATAGACATTTTTCATTGCAGCAGGTTTTGTTTTCTTATAAATTTTGACAGAGATCCAAGGTACCATGAGGGCAGAATCGAAACAAAGCATTTGAAAATGTTTGAACTGTGCTGTTTCAAATAACTCCATGCTGATTGTCTACCTGATTCTATTAGAGAACAAAATTCCTTGCGCACCGGGTCGGATGAAAAAAAAAAGTTTAAAAAAAGTAATAATAATTAAATAAAAGTTTTATTAAAAAAAGTACGTAAAGTATAAATTCATCTGGAAGCATAAACGATTCCATATTGTGATAATATCAACTTGGAAAATAAGAATAATCGCGCATGTAATTTCGTAATTTTGTGAAATGCGGTGCCGAATATCTATTCAATGTTGAATTTCTTCTCCAGTTTTAAATTTTACACTCTTAGGCATAAGTATGATGATGAACTTCTTGGGAATGAAGACGTCCAAAATTTTATCAATTACATCGCGAAATGTGTCGGTAGGTATATTGGTCTTGAAACTTACATACGAAAAATCATTCTACAATACTTCCATTCACGCAATAGTTAGCTGTATGGTTTAAATAAACCGATTTTTATAACCATATCTGAAATGATTTTATCTATTCCTGATTATTGAGCTGCGCTTGGTCCATCGAAACATTTTTCATGTGTAAATATGGACATAAGATCAAAATGAAACAGCACTTCAAAAACTTGATATTCTAATTAGATTATCGGCGTTACTATTATCTGAAGGAGAAAATACGTTAAGAAAGAAACAATGTTTATCTGTCTTTCCAAAACGAAAAGCGAAACCAACTACCTAAAGGATCCATTTCTTTTTTAAAATGCTAATGTGGCTCGAATGGTAGTTATGAATGTTTGTAATTATTATGCGAATAAAATATTGCTTCAATTTGTTTATGCCAGCACCATTGTTCGACTGCTAATATTAGATAAAGGTGATCAGCATAATACTAGGGTAGACGTATCAGAAGTGTTCTAATTAATATGCAACTTTCGCTCAAAAGGTACGCATCGATTTCATTATTATCAATAACACTAATAATTTAATGTCTTGCCAATTTTAAAATTGCTTCCAATGCTTCTTTCATGGAATCTATCTTAACATTGCATCCTGTATTTGATCCTTTCCAGGCGTTGTAAACCATATTTCTAACAATTTTTCAACTCCCACAAAAAATTACCCTAAAAAGATATCCTGTGTTTTATATGTATACGTAACGCAAAATCAGCTATAGGCGATTTTTCAATTTTTTTAAATACGGCTATTCGCGCAAACATATCGGGCAAAATTGGCAGAAGCATTGTTTCCAAATAATCTGGTTACATCCTGTATACTACTGCTAAATTGCCGAAGTACTACTAATTTAGGATACCATTGGGTGTTGCTCAACATCCATAAAATACAGATTTTGAGTCCATCGCACACTTTTTTTGTTCAATTTAGCGTTCAAATCGCATCTTAGCGGGCTGTGGCATTCTTCACTACAAGAATAACAAATTGGTTTTGCTTTTCAAAAAAAAATGAAGTCAACTTTAACCACTTTATTGCAATTTTAATTAGCCAATTGGCATTCAAAAATTTCTTAACGGATTAATCACCCCAGCTTCTTCAAAGAATTTCTCCGGTTTTTGTGTGCCGCAAAAGCAATTCACCAACACTTTTGTTCTATAGTTACAAAGAATTAGGACAATGGTATTCATAATTAAATTCCAATACAAATAACTTGTCATTACGAAACATAAGTGACATGATGCTGACAACGTTGCAGAGCTGTGATTAACTATCAGTGGTTAGCTGTGGCGAGTAACTTAAATAATTTTTAAAAATTCAAAATTTTTTAAAAATTCTACAGGGGGTTTTCAGATCAACCAATTGTACAAATATCGATCATTTTTATTGGACTTTCATATTCATATATTATTTTAAAAATTAATTATCCACTAAACTCCCCCCATTCTGAAGAAACATTTATTATTGTGTTTTCTTCGATCGATTGCACATCAATTTTCACTATCTTAGTAGAATCTTCCCTTTCACCAAAAACGTTCATAGCTACTTTTGTTTTTCGTTCAATGGATCTTTCCACATAGCCTTCCTCAACATTACTCGACTTCCATCCTCCATGTTGTTTAATTGTCAACATAAGCACCCTCATTTGCTAATAACGATGCTGATGATCGTCTAAAATAATGATCTGTATATTCGTGAGTATTCGTCAAACCAAGAAAAGTAGCGAATTTTATTGGTATGCTGCTAAATGTATTTATCCCGACCGGTTGAATAATGCATTTGCCACTTCTATATCCAATAAAAAACGCTGATGATTAATGTGTTGTGGACAAAGACCATAATAATTTCGAAATATTTGTAATAAATTTATTCCGTTTAGATTTTTATCAGTTATTGTAAATTCTCTCGATATTTTTGTTTTAGTATCGGGTACATTCATTTACATATATGAAAGTTCCCTACTCCACTATATCTTGATATAACTTCACTATAACTATACAAGAAGTACACGCTTATAATACGAGAAGAAGGAATGACTTTTATGTGAGCATGCCAACTTCAACACGGACTAATGAGTTACCAGTAGAAATTAAGGAATGTGCACAATATAGAACTTTTAAAAATTAGTTAGGGTTAAGGATTGGAGGAACAAGCTGAGGGTGATACATTTGATGGAAACGGCATCGGCTTTCTTTTGTTTTTTATTGTTGTTTTTATTATTTAATAATGTATGATATTGCTAAAATGAACTTCTATTTATGTCATGTTTCTAACAACAAAGCGCTTATAGGCAAGTTAATATATTCCTTTATATTTTTTTGGCAACAAATTTGAAATAGCTGCCTTTGCGAGGTACATTCCGTCGCCCCCATCGCAAATTTTTTAGTAAAATTGGCCTCAAACATTTGAGCTTCCATTTTCATCGTTTGAACCACAACCGTCTCGGAGTTATTCGCGAAAACTTTGGGGGGTTACCATTTTCCGTTCTGGTTTGAATTTTTGTGTGAATTTTGTGTCAATCGATAGAATTTTGTTTGGGCTCCAATGAGCTTCTATTATCATATCGTTAATTTAATTTTTTACGAAATTATAGATATTTGAATTTGCGGTAACTCCGAGCAAGTGACGCGCGCTACCATTCAACTTTTGGCGAGAATCGAATTCTTACAGTGGAGCGATGGTTTTGTGAAATGTTCCAACCCGTTTCTCTATAATTATGACATTTATTCCTTTTCTGGTGGAACTCTAATAATATTTTCAATTTCGTCATCGTTGTTATTGTCATTATTATCAGTTCATTTATTGCATTCGTTATGTTGGTGCCTGTATCTTCTGTTACGAGTTATTCGTCAATTGATGCATACCGTTAAATGTCATTTTTAAAGTTTTGTATTATGCCCTTAATCTAAGGGCTGACAAACGGAGGCAGTGTTGGTCGGTAAAAACACGTTTGAATCTTCTTTAATTTAAGCTGGGGATGAGAAGCAGCATTATCCAAAAATAGAATCACTTTTATAGTCTCTTTTTGCATTTTTCTATCAAAATTGCTTTACAGCCCAATATAGCCAAAACTGCTTTGTTGGTTATATTTTGAACATGCGGTGTAAATGTCAACATGCAGTACAGGGTTAGATCCACTCGACATCCTCACCTCTGAAGTCTTTAATAAAAATTATTGGCGAGCTTATTTACTGTAATGTTTTATTTTTCTTACGTTAAAAAGTTTTCTGTAAACACCTCGTAATTTCGCCATAAAAGCATATTGTTGCGTATCACAATAAATTTTAAGATTAGAACAGAATTTATTGTTAAATATATTGGTGGCCATATGCATTGGAGAACGATTTAATTTTTATTCAACTTCGAAGTAGATACTACACGCAAAATTTTAGAAACAGCTTAATTTTCAATTTAGCAGAATTCGGTAAATAGTTTTTCATTTGGTTAATATTTTTTATTGTTTAACTTAGACTTTCTAATTCCAGACAATGTTTTAGGCTTCAAGAATTTTCAAACTCCAACATCAAAATTTTGTTCAACGTTGGTGTTCAAAAATTGTAATTATAATTCGACTAAAAGTTTTGAATTTGAGTCTCGTTGCGTTTTTTTCGGAACTTTGAGGACCATCATGATGTATGTATGGAAACTATTAAAAGTTCAAAAATTGTATATCAACGAGCCACGATAAGGTCAGTTCATTTTTATTTATTTGATTTTGGAATTGTAACCTTGTTCATTAGCACACAAATGTGGGTATATTATAGCTTGTTGGGGTAATATGTTGGCTAATGACAACATTTATATTAATAATACCTGTGAAAACAAAGAATATAAGAATACATCACGTGGTTAATGTCATAATACTGCTACAGGCGATGCAGAATATCAGCTCGATTCCAATTGTTATTTGTTGCCTGATGGCAACATGATTGGATGGCATACGTAGAAATTTTATCAATTAATTAATTATTAAATATTGTATGATTATTGATAACTATTTTTCAATAAAATGGACTATATTATCTTTTTTAAGATATTTTTATACACGTTCGGTTTAGTGCGGTAGGATGTCGCAACTTAACGTTATTTGTAACAAGGTAACTTCTTATGCCTTTGCTGTTAAGGCGGCGTGGCTATATCCTTCTCGGAATACAGCCATAAGACAAAGAAAAGTGGTTCTAGGATGATGCCATATGCAGTATACAGCATGTCATTTTGCCTTCCTGACTCAATTCTTCGTTCAACGTAATCATTTGTCTTCTGTTTGTGAGATATGACTATTATATATGTAAGCCAATCTTCTGAATCCATAATGTCGAATCTCTTAGCGGAAAAGCCGATGATCCATCATATCAAATGCTTTTCACCTGACGTTTTTGTTTGTTTTCTAACATCTCATATACATGCAATATCAAGTACCCGATTGCATCTGTCATGCTTTTCTTTTGGTAGCCGAATTAATGATTCGTGATTGCCCCTTCCTTAAGCTAAGAGAATGGTTTTACAACAATTTTTGGAATATTTTTGAGAAGATGGGGGAGTATCAATATGGGTCCATAGCTTGTTGCTATTCTTTATGTAGTCAATATCAATCAATAAAATTTTATTTAAAAAATTAGCGCGGACAGATTATTTTAAAATTTAGAAAGAAATAGAATTTTAAAATTAAACGATGAACGAGATTTCAGAGGCAAGTTTTATTTTAGAAATTTGCAGGAAAACATTAAAAACTTGCTTGTTTGTATTTTTTTTCGAATTTGGAATTTCGAAAGAACTTACATACTAAATGGTTAAAACACTATTTACAAAACAAGGACAGTACTGGGGCGTTGCACTAGTATGTATTGTGGTCGCAGTCGTCATCGTGGTCTAGTACTGTCGGCGTTTTTCTAAATAAAGCTAAATTTGATAAGTTAATTTGTGTTTAAGGCGAAACGGTGCGTTGTCTTGGCGTATGTTTGTTAAATTTTTTGTCAGTTTGCTTTTTGAAATTTGGGTTTCGTAAACTTTTGTTGCAAGTCGATTTACGTGGTCTTGAAAGTATTCCATGTTAGCCAGTTCGTGAGTAGCGGTCCAGTCCTGTTATAAGTCGTAGGTTCTTGTTCTGGAGGACCTGCAGCGGCTTGATGACAGTTTTGGAAACATTACACCAAGCTGCTGAGGCGTATGTCAGTATGGATCTCAGTAGAGTTTTGTATAACAGCAGTTTGTTGTTATTGGTCCTTTCATCAGTGAGTGGATATTTTGCATTTGTTCGTATACAAGTTGTTTTCTGTTTTGAAAGTGCCGTCGAAAATTTAGCCGCATGTCCATGGCCATTCCTAGGTACTTACCATGAAACTTAAGATGTTTCTTTAGTTTAATTTTGTATCTGTCTACCGTAAGATGTTTAAAACATTTGTGTTGAGTAGGTACGTTTACGTGTAAAAATTATCGTCTGTTTTTGTGAATTAAGTCTGATTTTCCAAAATTTAAAATAAGGTTCTAGTTTGCCAACGTGTATTTGTATTATGTTTGCAACTGAAAATTTTCGCATAATCCGGCTAAATTTTTGCACAGCGATAGTTTGTTTTTAATTCGAAAGATTTCTGAACTATTCTTCTAGACAAAGCTCAACATTATCAGGATAATTTTGGTTTGTTTTCTAGTATAAATTAAACCAAATTAATAAAAAAAAAATTTCTTAAGATGGGAGAAGAGCTTCTAGAACGAGTAGAAGGAGGATGATGTGTTGCAGCGTCGTCGTCCGATGAATTATCACTCGCCTTCCCTTGAGGGCTGGCCCTCATTTTCAGAAATAATTATGCTTCGAGCACTGCATCAATTTTCGAATGTTACCTATGCTTCAATGTCAACATTTTATGATTTTTAAGGCAGTAGCGTATCTCCTTTTCTGGTGGTCGGCTTTTTATTTACTTTGTTACAATTTTTATATTAGCAAACAGATCTGCTCAATCGGTTGGTGCTTATTCTTCCATTTGATTTATTTAACAACCAGGATAATGAAGATTTTTGTATTATAGTTGTTTTGTTTTCTACACAAGTTTCCTTATCTTGTAGATTAAAAATAAATTAATTATCATTTTGGGTCTCATCTTCATCTCCAGATTGCCAGTCCCATTCAATCTACAATTTCTTGTAATTTTTAGGCATTAATGAGATTGTAAGTTCGAATTTTGGAATTGTCCCACATAACGATGATGATCGATAGTGGCTTGACACATTCAGTTTGCATAATCCGATATCAGTCAATTTTAGATGACTATTAAATATCAATTAAAATATTCTCAGGTTTTATATCTCGGCGGATGATATCGCGTTTATGGATATAATCCATTGCTAATATTAATCTCCGTATATACTAAAAAGCAGGCAATCCTTCAGTTGCAGTCACTTCCATGTTTATTAGTTGCTCTAAATTTCCTCTACCGACATGCTCTATAACGTAATAATGTTTGGTTTTACTATGAAACGATTACACCAGATAGATAATGATTCATGTTCAAGAGATCTTAACACTTGTGAATGTTTTTGCGTTTTAGCATAAGTATTATTTTGATTTCTTGCGCACTAAAGGTACTTTTTCATAACTTCCTGTATTTAAATATTTTAGAAGATCGACCGACAGTGATTATGATAGCATCGCCATCAGTATCCTTATTGAAATTAGCATTTGGGGGGTTCTAAAACATGTATAGAGGTTGCGATAGCGTACTTTATTGGTGATTTGTGATATGTGTTATTAAAGAATCATTTACAATATTCTGTATTTGTACGTAGATAATAATTTATTTATCTGTAAAAAATATTCAGACCATATTAATAATTTAGACCTGTATTCTTCTTTTAGTATGAACCACGTGCATAAAAACAGCGATTATAAAATTTTTATCATTGCTAAAATTGCGATGGATCTTTCCGTATGATAAAATGTAGTTATTTTCACATAAACTAACACTTTCTAAAATTTTCTCAGTTAAATTGAAAGGATTACTTGTATCCTTAATTGACGATTCCGTATTCAATAATTTTATCTGTAAAGATTTTCATCACAGCATGTTCTATTTTCTTCTTGTTATAAATTTTGAAGGTGAGGCGAGATTGCTCGGCGGGCGCTTCATTAAAAGCACATCTTTCTTTCGACACATGGTACGGCCATCCCGAACCTTTTTCTTGTACTTTGCAATATTTGCAAGTAATAATTTCTCGGTTGTAGTTAATTACTTCCATGCTACCGAGAGATCTGAAATAAAATGTTTTTACTAAATAATTTAAAGTAAATCATTAATTTAACTTACATTTTTAAAATACAGATTATATTATAATAATTTAACCTATGTATATTATCTTATTTCATCGTTGGTTTAGGAACGACTCGCTTGTGTATATTTTCGTTTTTTTGGCATATTTCTATATTTTTGCGCCGCTTTATTGTTAATTTATTTTATTATTATATTTAACATATAATTCTCTACAAGTTAGTGCTTCGCGTACTTCCGACGCTTCACTCTTCTGTAAACTTTTAAAATTAGATATATTGTCACGTTCACTGTTTAATTTGGCAATTGTGAATTGTAACTTTTTTTGAATAACATCAATTTCTGCTGTTTTAATTATTTTTGTAGTCGCAATTTCTGCTGCTACGTTATTTTCTCTAGTTTTTTTTTAATTTTCGCCAAGGCCTGTGATGCTTCTAATTCAACCTGCTATACTTCGCTCCGTCTTGACTGTTTGGAATGTGAACTTTGACGAGAACAAACGTTTTCTAACAGTCTTACTCTTCTGCGTAAAGACATCGCTGTGTCTACATAATCGATTTCTATACTATCTTATTCACAGGTAGAAGGTTATTATCTCCTGAATCGCATTCAAAAGTACAAATTATTGTAGGATGAATAACTATTAACTGGAAATCTTGATCCGGCTCGATGGACCAATGCTTCCTCTGACTACGGTCCTTATTAATGATTATTGATAACTATTTTTCAATAAAATGGACTATATTATCTTTTAAGATATTTTATACACGTCCGGTGTAGTGCGGTATGATGTCGCAACTTAACGTTATTTGTAACAAGGTAACCTCTTATGCCTTTGCTGTTAAGGCGGCGTCTTCGTTTCACGTAATTATTCGCCTTCTTTTTGTAAGATACGACTATTATATAAGTCAATCTTCTGAATCTATAATGTTGAATCTCTTAGCCTCTTACCTCTTAACCGGTGATCTATCATATCAAATGCTTTTGACCTGGCGTTTTGTTTGTTTTCTAACATCTCATATACATGCAATATCAAGTACCCGATTGCATCTGTCACGTTTTTTTGGTAGCCGAATTAATGATTCGTGATTGCCCTTCCTTACTTATGAAGCTAAGAGAACGGTTCCACAACAATTTTGGAATATTTTTGAGAAGATGGGGAGTATCAACATGGGTCCATAGTTTGTTGCTATTCTTTATGTAGTCAATATCAATCAATAAAATTTTATTTAAAAAATTAGCACGGACAGATTATTTTAAAATTAGAAATACAAAATAAAATTTTAAAATTAAACGATTAACGAGATGTTTAGAGGCCCTGCATAACGCTTAACTCTCTTTGGCAAGTTTTAATTTAGTAATTTGTAGGAAAACATTAAAAACTTGCTTGTTTGTATTTCTTTTTCGAATTTGGAATTTCGAAAGAAATGTAAATGGTTAAAACACTATTTAAAAAAAGTGCCGTACTGAGGCGTTGCAATATTATATATCGTGGCCGCAGTCGTCATCGTGGTCTAGTACTGTCAGCGTTTCTCTAAATAGAGCTAAATTTGATAAGTTAATTTGTGTTTAAGACGAACCGGTGCGTTTTCTTGGCGTATGTTTGTTAAATATTTGGTTAGCTTGCTGTTTTAAATTCTTGTTCTACTTTTGGCTAGAGATTTATCACAGATTTCCCACATGGCTCTGGCGAGATCTTCCAGGGTTCCATCTTGTCTGGATCACCTTGGGTCTTCTGTTGCCTTGATTAATCGGGGTTTTTGGATTTTTCTTGTTGACCACCCTTTAGGTTTTCTTGGGGGTACGGTATTCTCCCCAATTTCGTACGCGATATACTTGTGATCACTTAGGCTTTTGTTCTCTAGGACCCTACACTCCCTGAGGTGTCTGGTGAGGTTCGGAGATGCAAATGTCACGTCAAGTATCGACGCTGTGCCTCTTTTGTTTTCCGTTGTTTGACTGGTGAATGTGTGGTCTTTACCGGTGTTCCACACCTCGAGTCTTGCTGCGACCACTTTCTCGGACAGGATTCTACCCCTGTCGGTCGTGATTCTGCCCGCCACTCAGGGTCCTGAGCATTAAAGTCGAAGGCATCTTGAACTTTCGTCTCGTACTCATCGATAGTCTGATTTTTTGTATTTTTTTGGCATTAATGAGATTTTAAGTTTGATATTTGAAACTGAATCTGAATCGTCCCACATAACCATGTTGCTCGATAGTAGCTTCACACATTCAGTTTGCTTAAACCGAAATCAGTCAATTTCAGGCGGCTATTAATATTAATTATAATATTCTCAAGTTTTATATCTCGGCGGATAATATCGCGGTTATGGATATATTCTATTGGTAATATTATTTACCGTATAGACTAAAAAGCAGCCAATCTTTCAGTTGGATGCCTTTCCATGTTTATTAGTTGCTCTAAATTTCCTCTAACATGCTCTATAACGTAATAATATTTGGTTTTACTATGAAACGATTACACCAGATTGATAATGATTCATGATCAAGAGATCTTAAAACACTGCTCTCTGCTAGTTAGCACACTTGAATGTTTTTGCGTTTTAGCAACCAAATCATTGCATAGCATAAGTATTATTTTAATTTTTTATGCATTTCTTGCGCACTAAAAGTACTTTTTTATAACTTCCTGTATCCAAATATTTTAGGAGATCAACCGCCAGTGATAATCATGCATGGTCATCAATATCCTTAGCAAAATTGGAGTGTAGGGATTCTAAAACTTGCATAAAGGTTGAGATAGCGTACTCCATTGGTGATTATGTGATATGTGTTATTAAAGATTTATTTACAATATTCTGTATTTGTTCTTATATAATAATTTATTTATCTGTTAAAAAGTTTATTCAGACCATATAAATAATTTAGACCTGTATTCTTTTAGTACGAGATACCTGCATAAAAAAGCAGCGATAATAAAATTTTTATCATTGCTAAATTTGCGATGGTTCTTTCTGTATGACAAAATGGAATTAATGATAAACATAAACTAGCCCGAAAAACTTTCTAAAATTTTCCTCAATTAAATTGAAAAAATTACTCTTGTATCCTTCAATTAACGACTCCGTATTCGATAATTTACTCTAAAAAAGATTTTATCATAGAAAAATTAAAAATATTACTATCCTATTATTTATTAATATATCGTCAATTTAAAACAATAGACATTTGTCATTGCAGCAGGTTTTGTTTTCTTATAAATTTTGACAGAGATCCAAGGTACCATGAGGGCAGAATCGAAACAAAAGCATTTGAAAATGTTTGAACTGTGCTGTTTCAAATAACTCAATGCTGATTGTCTACCTGATTCTATTAGAGAACAAAATTCCTTGCGCACCGGGTCGGATGAAAAAAAAAGTTTATAAAAAGTAATAATAATTAAATAAAAGTTTTATTAAAAAAAGTACGTAATGTATAAATTCATCTGGAAGGATGAACGATTCCATATTGTGATAATATCAACTTGGAAAATAAGAATAATCGCGCAGGTAATTTCATAATTTTGTGAAAGGCGGTGCCGAATATCACCTTGATTGCAATTTTTAACTTCTATTCAATGTTGAATTTCTTCTCCAGTTTTAAATTTTACACTCTTAGGCATAAGTATGATGATGAACTTCTTAGGAATGAAGACGTCCAAAATTTTATCAATTACATCGCGAAATGTGTCGGTGGTATATTGGTCTTGAAACTTACATACGAAAAATCATTCTACAATACTTCCATTCACGCAATAGTTAGCTGTATGGTTTAAATAAACCGATCTTTATAATTATATCTGAAATGATTTTATCTATTCCTGATTATTAAGCTGCGCTTGGTCCATCGAAACATTTTTCATGTGTAAATATGGACATAATGTGAAGATCAAAATCAAACAGCACTTCAAAAACTTGATATTCTAATTAGATTATCGGCGTTACTATTATCTGAAGGAGAAAATACGTAAAGAAAGCAACAATGTTTATCTGTCTTTCCAAAACGAAAAGCAAAACCAACTACCTAAAGGATCCATTTCTTTTTTAAAATGCTAATGTGGCTCGAATGGTAGTTATGAATGTTTGTAATTATTATGCGAATAAAAAATTGCTTCAATTTGTTTATACCAGCACCATTGTTCGACTGCTAATATTAGATAAAGATGATCAGCATAATACTAGGGTAGACGTACCAGAAGTTTTCAAATTAATATGCAACTTTCGCTCAAAAGGTACGCATCGATTTCATTATTATCAATAACACTAATAATTTAATATCTTGCCAATTTTAAAATTGCTTCCAATGCTTCTTTCATGGAATCTATCTTAACATTGCATCCTGTATTTGATCCTTTCCAGGCGTTGTAAACCATATTTCTAACAATTTTTCAACTCCTACAAAAAATTACCCTAAAAAGATATCCTGTGTTTTATATGTATACGTAACGCAAAATCAGCGATAGCCGATTTTTACAATTTTGGTAAATTACGGTTATTCGCTCAACATATCGGCCAAAATTGGCAGAAACATTGTTTGCAAATAATTTGGTTACATCCCGTATAGTTACTACTGCTAAATTGCCGAAGTACTACTAATTTAGGACACCATTGGGTGTTGCTCAACATCCATAAAATACACATTTTGAGTCCATCGCACACTTTTGTTCAATTTAGCATTCAAATCGCATCTTAGCGGGCTGTGGCATGTGGAATAGCAAATCGCTTTTGCTTTTCAAAAAAAGTATGAAGTCAACTTTAACTACTTTATTGCAATTATAATTAGCCAATTTACATTCAAAAAATTCTTAACGGAGTAATCACTCCAGCTTCTTCAAAGAATTTCTCACGTTTTTGTGTGCCGCAAAAGCAATCCATCAATAATTTTGTGCTATATTTACAAAGAATTAGGAGAATGATAGTAGTTGATTCTGAAATATTAATCGACTGACCTGCTTCCTTGATCAATTGGTTCTTATCATTAGCTGTTTCTGTCAAAGTTAAAACTTTGTGGTACGTGGTTCCTCCGAGAATGTCGACCAAACGGTCATGCGAACAGGATATTCGAGACATCTTAAAATTTACAACCTTCGGTCGCTTTGAGTTTAAAAATTTCTTAAATATTTAACCAACAATGATTTGAAGTCAAAACGAAATTTTGGACGTTGATGTGTCTTTGTATCAGCTTTTATACATTTAAAAAAATTCTCGTCCGTTTCTGATTTATATGAGTACGTGGGAATAGAAAATACCCTCCGTACTTCTTACTCCCCTTGTAATTCGTGGTCGTGGTTGACTTGACGGGTCATTATTCCAGCTCTCTGCAGAATTCTCCAAATAGTGTAGGATTCTCTGCGATATGTCCTATACTGCGATACTTCCTAGTATACAAACCATTTTAAGAGCAATTTTAAAAGTAATATAAAATTTCTTCAAATAGAAATACAGTTTTTTTTAATTTACAGACTGTAATTCAAAATTACTTACTCTTACGTGTGCAAATCTTATGTTTTCTAACTTTGAACGTTTATATTCCTATCTTTTGCACTTCGGTCGATATGTGCCCAATTGTCTTTTATGTGCGGTTGTTGGCAATGGATTAAAAGTGTATAAGATATTCTGTAGCATTCAAATTTTCAAGATACCAATTGACATCCCATCATAAGCTTCAAAAATCTTTATCATTTCTTTCTTGTCACATTGAAGCATTTTATGGATGTTACTTCTTGCTAGTTCTCTTATTTCCTTTTGCACTTCTTTCCAGATTCTCCTTCTTGTTTGTGAGAACCCCCATTTTGTGTAGACAGCGATCTCAGACATTAGCTCTATGAACTCTTTATAACTTGTGAAGTTAGTTATTACAGAGTAAATTGTTGGACCATTGTGCATCATAATTCCCCTCAAATTGCCATATTTAAAATTTACAGTTTGGTTTTTCGATTGGATCCCAACTCTAAAGTGAGATTTGTTTTCAATGTAATCTTTTTACCTCCAGTAGTTGTAGTAGATATTGTTAATCCCCAAAGATGTATTCAGATGAGATCTCTAACCCCAGCATTGTTGTAACCACTTTATTGTGTTTGTTTCTTTTATTTTATCTTCAATTAGGAGATCATATAGATGCACATTCCCGACATATGTACTATATAAGGTCATGAAGGCTTCATCAAATTTTAACTCCCCTATTTGCATTTCATATTTAACACATCTTGTGTAATTTTCAAGTGCAACCAATGTCTCATTATCTTTCTCACTTGGTACTATCTTTAATCCTGTCAAGATAAAATTATTGTGCATCATAGAATGTTTATGAATTGTCATCTCTTCTGGTTGCCCTGGTTGTACTGGTAATATCCTATATCTTGGGTCCATCTCATTCAGCAGTATTCTTATTTGTCTTGTATAGTTAATTTTCCTTCTAGTGATATTTCTATAAAATCTTTCACTCTTTCTACCATTCTTGTTGAAACCAAAGAACTTGGTATTGTAGATTCAGAAGAGTACTTCTTTTAGAGCAGGAACTTGCAGTTTGTTTGGGATTTCAATGGCTGGGTTTCTTGTTTTATTGATTTTCTTTCTAAAGAGGACAACCCCATCTGATAGTTGTATCACCCCAATTTATTGAGTAGTAGCTTGAAACGTCTTTTCTTGTTTGTTTCCTCATGATATCTATGGTTTTCTCCATGTCTTTCTCAGGCAAATCAGAATTTGTAATCCACCATTCAATTACTTCTTTCTTGCACCTAACCCGGTCATGTTTATGTGTATCACCTGAGTCAATTATTGGTATCATATCCTTTGGGACTTTATATTTCTTAGCAAGTTTCTTGTTCATGGAGAGAGGAAATTTGGTGTTCATCTGAACTAATGTTGATGCTAATGGGTTAGGATCTTTATTACATTTTGATGATCTTTCTATTAGCTTCAAATTGTTCAGTGTACTCCCTTTTATTATCTCCATTGACCTGTCATTGAGTTTCAAAATCTGTCGAATTGAATTCATTAACATTTTGTGTTTTTCGTTGTTTTCACCTTCCATTTTTATATGCTTAGATCAATTGAATTTAAATCAAACGAGCCTGCTTATGCTTATGATTTTCAACACATGGTACAACAATCTCGTCCAGTTTAGTTGCAATATTTCTAAGAAATAGTTTCCTGGTTGTAGTTGGCTACTTCCATGCAATTGAGAGAGAAATTTAATTAACTATTTATTAGGAAAAATCAAATTCAAGAGAAAAATTCCAAATATTTTAAATATACCAAATATACTACCATGCTGGTAGTCACCGATCTTCCTTTTAATTCCTCCTTCAGCCTCTGATGGGTAAGTGTTGATAATATCTTATAGATCACTTGGAGTAACGTTATACCTCTATAGTTTTTGCACTCCTCGAGGTCACTTTTTTATAAATTGGCACTATTTTACCGTTTTTCCATTCTTCTGGCATCTTTTCTTTGTTCCATACCTCGACTATAAGTTTGTATATTCGCTGGTGTACCTTTTTCTCCTGCATACTTCAACAGTTCTCCATGGATCTCGTCGCTACCTGGTGCTTTTCCATTTTTCATCTTGTTAATCACTGCCATTACTTCTTCATATGTTGGGTTTAGGGTCGTTGTTTCTGGCACTACTAGATTTATTTTTTCTGGTGTGATTGTGTTTGCATCTTTGCGATTAAGTAACTTTTTGAAATATCTTTCCATATCTCCTTGATTTCTTCCTCATTGTCACCTCTATGTCCGTGTTCATCCTTCATCGTTCTAGTCCTAATAGGGCTTCTCTTTTTCATATTTTTAATCGCTCTATAAACTTTCTTCATATTGTTCCCCTGCAGTCGTTGTCTATGTCATTCATGCTCATTATATACTCTATTTGTTTCTCTATTTTTTTCTTTATACTCATTCTTGTGTTCTTCCTTATTGGTACGCAACCATTTCTCTTTAGCTCTTTTCTTGTTATCAGCTAATTCTTCACACTTTTCATCAAACCATCCCTTATTTTTCTTATTTTCCTTTCTGATACCTAAAGTTGCTTCTGCGCTTGCTTCTATAACCATTTTTATTCTTTTCCATTCTTCGTCTGTTTTCCATCACTTGAGTTTTGTCCATTCTTTTGTTTGTTTCTTCATTATACCTGTCCTTTGTATCTTGGTTATTAAATTTTTCTAAATCTTGGGTAATTATTTGGTTACTCGTCCATCCTATTCTCTTCTCATATCTTATTTTCGCTATTACCAGAAAATGGTTCGTGTCCGCATTCGCACTTCTATATGTTCTTACATCATTTATCATTTTTGTCTTCTTTTTCTTCTTCTTCTGCATGTATTAGGCAAGTATACCCGTTAGGTCACCATCCATTACTGGTCTTTCCATCTTTTTCTTGGCCTTCCGACATTACGACGTCCCATGGGTTTATATAATTATACTTGCTTTGGAAGTCGGGTACTACTCATCCTCATAAGGTGTTTTCTCCATGTTTCACGGTATTCTTCTATTTTGTTGTTTAGATTAAAGATGTCCAAAGTGTTCCGGATGTCCGTGTTTCGCACTCTGTTTTTTCTAGTGCATCCCATGATAGATCTTAAGAATCTCATTTCCGCGTGTTGCAGTCTGCTTTCCACTTTCTTTGTCATCACCCATGTTTCGCTGCCGTACGTGATTGTAGGTACGGACATCACCTTATAGAATTTTAAAGGAGTGGCTTTATTTGTGCATTTACTCAATGTTCGCTTGATCGTTCCATTTAGGTAATTGAACTTCTCAATTTTTTCTTGTATGTCTCTTTCTTGATGTAGGTCTAGCGTGCAGCCCAGAAATTTAAAGTTACTGACTTGCTCAATGGGTGAGTCTTCAAGTACTATTTTGGATCTTATGTATTCTTGTCCTATGAATGCCATTGTTTTTGTTTTCGAAGTTGAGACCATCATATTGTAGTTTTTCATAATTTGCTGGAGCTTGTGGAATGCATACTGGAGTGAGTCTTCGCTATCTGCTACCAATATTTGATCGTCCGCGAACAGCATTGTTAGCACCCATTTTTGTCTGTTGATATTGTAGGAGTAAAAGTGTATATTATTTTTCCACTCTCTAAGAGCATCGTCTAAATATATGTTAAACAATATCGGTGAGAGGCTACAGCCCTGTCTCATTCCGCTATTGATTTGTCGTAAATTTCCTTCACTCTCCGATATACATATCTGTGTATCTTGATTATATTTCTTTTATGACATTGATGAGGTGATGTAGGATACCTCGTTTTTGTATGTTTTTTTGTTATGCAGATATGGTCTATTTGGTTGCCTCTCTTGTTGTTCATTCCTGGTATCATCCAAGATATCTTATGCTCTGGTCTATGTTTGAACATTGTGCTACTTATTACCATATTATGGGCTGCTGCTAAGTTACAAAGTCTTTGTCCATTATTATTGGTAGCTTCATGGTGGGTATGCTTCCCTGCCACTTCTTTTAGATATTCTTCTTTACCTATCTGTGCATTAAAGTCGCCCAGCACGATTAATATGTCTTGATTTGATGTTTCTTCAGCTATCCTTTCCAGTTCGTTGTAGAAGTTCTCTTTTTCGGTATCAGATTTTTCCTCTGTTGGGGCATATGCATTTATAACACTCAACTTATTCTTTTTTGTTCTCATTCTTATGTACGCCACTCTTCCGCTTATCGCCTTAAATTGTATTATGTTTTTTTGCAGTTTCTTGTCTACAAAGAAACCGACTCCTCTTGTACCTTGTTTTTCTTCGCCTGAGTACAGGAATTTATAGTTCTTCGCCGCAATTTCTCCTTTGTTATACTGATTATATTATAAAAATTTGTTAAGTCAATAGAATGTATGAATGTATCTTAGAATAGATGATTGTGTTGTTTATACATATAGTATATCAGTATAACTGAAGGCATAAATAATATGCTGTAGTTGCATTATTTATTTCAATGTGATTCTTGAAAACCTTTCTTTGAGCAATAACCACATCTATTAAAATAGAAACACGCTTTTTTAGGTTTTTTTTTAATTAAATATTTATTGCCGGTTCAACAATACAATTGTTATGCACAGCAGTGTTAATACAGTTTAAAAAAAATAGTTATTCTGATATGGAAGTAAATAATATTTCCTCTTTCGATCTAAACCTTGATAATGATATTATTTTTTATTGGTAGTAAATATCACTTGGCATTTTGCGTTTTAGTCGAACGTGAATGTTTTTTTGACCTATGCCAAAGTGATGAGCACCCTCGCAAGCATCCAACCTATTGTGGAATCGGATTGCTGTTTGCTTTACAAATTCATTTATTGTTGGAATGCCTAACTCTTCGTGTAGCTGACTATTTCGTACGAACCATTGTGCGTTTTTTCTTGAAATTAGTTTGGGAGGTGTTGCCCTATACTTCGCATCCGTACATTAATAGGGAACGTATTAATGATTTATAAAGGAGGAGACAGCATTTTAACTATTTTAAAAATCACTCATTAGGGTTGAACATATCGGGTAAATCTAACGGTTTGTATCATTTTAGTCTTCGCGTATGATTACTAACTTCCACCAAATCTACCGCTAAGCTATTTGGATGAACACTAAGTCTGGCTTGATACACTAATACTACCGACGACGTTGAGATCGTTGTGAATAACATCGTTTGGCACGTACCAAGGAGCATCGGCAATTAAAATTAATTTATTTTAATAAATTTTCAAAATGGCCTCCCTCATTTTCAGCACACATACGTGCTCTTTTCAAAATGTGTTGCACGGTATTATTTATAATGGAGCTTCTTTCATTAAGTTCAAATTGAGATTTTTAGAATTTTGTGAATTTATTTAGTTTTTTTAACCTACACCTTGTTCATTATTTTCGTAATTTATGTGAAAACGGTTGGTTTCCCAAAAAAAATTATTAGACCAACGTTGTAGCCCGTTAAATTTCCTATTCGGTTTGGGCCGTTAGTTTTTTTCTAAGACGTTTCGTTTAAAAGATACAAGGTTGGCAAGAAAAGTAAAAAAAATAAAACTCGGAATTTTTTGACATTTTTTCCCTTAATTTAATTCATAACTCGAAATCTGTTGATTCTAGGCGATAAGGGGTTATAACATAATTTGTAGATATTCAAATGCTCTATAGAAAAGCTCTAATCCATTAAACCCAAAAAATCAAAAATATCGGTGCAATGGCCGCTTGAAATCATAAATTGAAAAAATTGCTTTAAAGTGAGGTACCCCCCAAGGGTTTGGACTTGGACAAAAATTTTATTTAAAAATATGTCTTAGAAAAGTGTCCTCTATCACCACCTAAGAGGTTCTCCACGGTCACGGGGTCACCCTGTATATACGGAGGGAATTCTGTCGGGCTCCAGATGCAGAAGGCTTGGGACCTCCAAATCGATGTACAACAGTCTGAAAATGCCGCCATGCGAGCCTAAGAGCTCCCTCCGCCATCTCTTGCCTGAAGATCAGTGGAGAGGCAGAGAAGGCTCAGGCCCAGTGGGAGCCGCGCATCCTCCGGTAGACAGACAGACAAGTCTCTGAATTCGGTGCAGGAGGTGCCGCTGTTACCAGCCTGGTTCTGGGCCATCAGACTAGGGCCTCGTAGCAAAGCATAGGTCTGACAATCGCAGTGTAGAGCCAAAGGGTGATTTTAGGGGTAAGACCCCATGACCGTCCCATTGTCCCTCGACACCGCCAGAAGGCCATCCTCGCTTTCCCAAGTTTGTTTTGTAGGTGTTTTCCCAATTTAGCTTCCTGTCAAGTATTAGACCCAGGTACTTGACCTCGTTTACTAGTTTTAGGGGAATTCCCATTAGGCTGGGCATTGTCATGCTCTTCAGCTTTCTTTTGTTGGTGAATAGCACTAGCTCCGTCTTCGCTGGGTTGACAGAGAGACAGTGCTCGGTGCACCAATTTTCTAATATTTTGAGAGCTGCCTGCATTCGTTCGCAAACTACATTCTCAAATTTTCCCCTGAGCAGTATGGTGATATCATCTGCATAACCTACGGTATGAAAACCTTTGTCATTGAGGCGTTGCAGAAGGCTGTCTACCACCATGTTCCAAAGTAGTGGAGAGAGCACCCTCCTGAGGACAGCCCTTAACAACCACGCCCTTAATTTTTGTGTCTGCAACATTCACCTCTACGGCTCTCCACTTCAGTATAAACTGATCCATTTTGCGATGGTCGTGGGAACTCCATATCGGTGAAGTGCAGCATTTATGCTGTGGAAGGTGGTTTTATCAAAGGCCCCTTCTATATCAATAAACGCCCCTAGGGTGCACTCTTTGTAGCACAGCGATCTTTCGACGTGCTCCACAACCTTGTGAAGCGCCGTTTCAGTGGATCTCCCCGGGGTGTATGCATGTTGATTCGCATGTAGCGGTCTGTGGGCCAGAACCGTATCGCGAATCTCTCTCTCTCGCACAGTTTTTCTAACGTTTTTAAGAAAAACAAAGTCAAACTGATTGGTCTGAAGGATTTGGGTAAGGAGTAGTCACTTCTGCCCAGCTTGGGTATGAAGATGACCCGGACTCTCCGCCACTCCTTCGGTATGTAGCCGTGCGCAATGCACGCCTTGAACATTTTGAACAGGTGCTCCAGCAGGTGTTCTAGGCCCCATTGAAGTAGGGCTGGAAACACCCTGTCAATGTAATGGCCCATGCCGTTTTGGATTTGTTAACGACCTTATCTGCAATTTCCCAATTAGTCTCAGTTGGTGACTGAGTTCTGATGCCAGTCCAATCAAAATCTGGGACTATCTTACTATTAGGAAAGTGTGTGTGTAGCAGTATTTCGGCAGTATGCGAGAGTGTTTCCGTGTACGTTCCATCCTCTCGCTGTAGGCTGCCTGGCTGCTGTTGTGGATTTTTGACGCCGCTGCAGAAGACTCACCATGATTCACGTTGTTTTTGGCGTATTACACTTTTGTACTCCGACCGTCTCACCTTGAAGGCCGCCCAGTCAGAGTCTCTTTTAGAGTGGTGCGCCTTGTTGTAGAGCTTCCATGTTGCTTTTTTCAGCTGGTCGAGTTCCGAGCACCACCAAGGTGTCGCTCGTCCCCGTAATCCAGCCGTCTGCAGCGGACACGAAAGCTCGTAAGCGTTTGTGAGGGAGTTCTGCAGCTCGCTTGCATACTGTTCAATCTCCTCAGTGGTCGTTAGTTTTTCTTTTGTAGAAAGCCCCGCCAGTACGTCTGTTCCCAAGGACGAGGTGAGGTGTTCTGTAAAGAGCAACCTGTTAACCTTCCTAGGGTTTCTATACTGGCGGGGTTCCACTGTCATTGCTTTCATTTTGAAGCAGATCCATCTATGATCTGACATTGTCAGTTTGTTGGACACGTGCCAGTCATATATATAATTTGAAATACTTAACGACGTCGTGGTAATATCAATTACAGAGTTGCGGTGGGGAGACGCATAGAAGGTAGGGGTGTCCCCTCGATTAAGGATTACTAAGTTAGTACTAATAAAGTATTCTAATAGGGACTTACCTCGATTGTTGCAGTCCTTGCTCCCCCATGCGGTATGGTGAGCGTTGGAGTCGCAGCCAATTATGAGGTGGGTCTGGTGTTGCTCGCAATAGTTCACGAGATCCACCATCCTCCGGGAGGTGGTAGCTCCGGCGAATCTATCGGGAGGTAGATGGATGCCAAAATGACGTCCACTTGGCCATTCCCGAAGTCACAGCCAATGCGAACTGCTGTTAAATCGCAGTCGCTGAACTGCGGCAAAAGGTTAGCCTGGATGGTGCTAGGTATGTATATACATGTCCTAGTTCTATTTGTGGTGTTACCTGTAAAATAGTACCATTTAATTTTGTAAAACCTCGTATGGTGGATTTTACTAACCATGGCTCTTGGATAAGAGCGATTGTGTCCTTGCAACTGTCAAGGTGGCGGCATAGAGTTGCTACTGCCCCCCGACAATGTTGCAGGTTTGTTTGTAACAAACTCCAGTTAGCCAAGGAAGCCATTGGGCCTACCTTGTGAGCTTACTGGTTTGTTTCGCTTCCGGCGCCGCCTTCGGATTTACATCCGTCTCCATGGGAGTGGCAGGGGCCGTTGGCGTCGTTGTAGTTGCAGAAGTGGGAGGATCTTCCATCTTTGCAACTTAACCTTGAGTGAGGTAAACTTATAGTTTAACCTCTCTCCTTTGGCTCTGATGGTGGCGCTGTCTTCTTGGCCGGCACCGAAGACAAGAAGTTTGCCTTTCGGCTCGTCCTTGTCCGTGTCGAGAAAGACACACCATTCTTTACTTTAGCCCATGTGTTTTGGGCAACGAGGCGCCTTATGACAGCCTCAGTGGGCTCTGGTTCCCCAGGAACCCAAAGGGTGACCTTGGTTAGCCTCGGTAGCTCATCCACCTGGACCACGTCAAGTTTAGCTCCCTCCCATGGTGGTGGGAGGTTTGCTATGGTGGTTCGCAGCCATTCCAGCGAGCCCTGATCACTGCAGGTGATCCGAAGGATCTGCCCTGAGTGATATAGCCCCCCGAATGTGGGTGCTGATCTTGCTTCATTATCCGCTGCCATGATAAAGGTATCAAGGGCAGCGGTGAGGCTGGTTTCTACTTTTCCTGCCTGGGACTCATCGAGCTTGCCCAGGAGGTTCGAGCGATCAATTACTGCCACACGGAGGTGCCTTCCGGCCGCCTCCCTGTAGGACACATTGTCCGCTCTTTTTGTATTTTTAGTTTCCGGTCGTGTGGTCTTCGCCCTCTTCCCTTGATTGCTCGAGGGTGAGGGAAGGGAATCATGTGACCGGAGCCTTTTTTTGGTAGCCTCGTCTTTGGCTGGCTGCCTGGTTTTCTTTGCACCCCTCGAGCGGGTGGTTGGGTAAACCTAGCCCGCTCGTGTGCAGTAGTCGTAGGGCCTTGCTTCGAGGTGGAAGCGTTAGCTTCCAACGCTTGTCGGGCCCTTCTTCGCCTTTTGGCTTCTGCGCCGCAGACTCGAGTCCTCCGCTTGGGAGGTTCGGGATTTGCGGCGCTAAGAGACGGGGTATCCTGGTTGGACGCACCCGTCTGATTAGGAAGGGTATCCTCAAGGGACGCACCTTCCTGTGTGTGCGGGGTATCCTTGTCGGACGCACCCGCTACTATTATAGCTGATACTTCAGCTGGTTTTTGGTTTTATTTTTCGTATCCATGTAGAGAAACAATTTGCATCACTCAGAGCTCCCCACCCTCCCCGGAGCCTCATACATTGGGACGCTGCATTAGCGCCAGGGCTACTCGAGAGATATAGCATCCGACGAGGTGTGGTACTTGGCACCCCATCCTCGCCTAAACACTCGTCCAGCTGAACCTCTGACGGAACAGCACAGCCGATTGATCAGGGTGGACTAGTCCTGACCTCCCGTTTGAGTGGAAATCCAGGCCAAAGTGGAGTGTTGCCAGGCCCAGGAGAACTATTGCCGCTCCCGGGCGGGCTCAGCCACCAGGATCCCTTCATCTCACCGTACGGGTCACCGCGCACGGCAAAAACACGCAGGTACCTGTATTCGTCTGGATCCTCCACGGTAACCGTCATCCCGGTTTATTGACAGCTGTATGGCTAAGCACAAAGGTTTTTAGGCCCCGGCCGTACCCAACTGCCAAAGCAGACCGAAGCAGGGGAGTTTTAAGTCCCCGGCCCGCATCCTAACAGGTACACGCCTACCGCTTCCTCAGAACTCACAAGCCCCCTTACCACGACAAGGTTCAGGTACATTTAAGGGGGGATTTTCATCCATTGCGATATGCTCTGCATCCTTAGCCTTTTGGTTAGGATTTTCATCCTGAACCTTAGGTTCTTGGATGAGTAGGTTGAAGCTTTGAGGAGTCTCTGTTGTTGACTCTGTTAAGGACGAGCCTCCCTTTGTGTCATCATTTTTCTCCATGTTGTTCTCACGAGAAGCTAGGAAACAAGGTCATTTGCAGTAGAGCCCCGCATACCACAAGAAGGCTATTGAAACCAGAGGTCGCCGTGTATCTAAAGTTTGCATACTGTTGACTGAGATTACCTTCTCAACCATTCAGTCTTTGCCATATGCTGTTCTACCTTGACTTTAGGGTTTTTACAGAGGATTTTTTCTCGCAGGTCAGGCGGTTAAGCCCACCACCCGCGATGTTCCCTCCGCAGCATACCAGCATTACACCTATTGTCGATTGTTGTTGCAAAGCGATCATCCTACGGTATTAACAGATGCTTGGTGTACTTCGTCTGTAGCTAGGGTACCTCGGGTGCGCTATACCCGTACTTAGTTTATTTCAGCCTAAGTTCCTGAGGGGTTTTCTTAGTATTCTATTAGTGGTTTTCTACATTCCTGGGTCATTTGGTTGAAGTTATTTAATGTGATGATTGCATTTTCACCTTTTTAGCTACCCGACCTGTTGCATCTATACTTATTATTTTTTTACTGCCGAGCCATTTCTTTAGGTTTGGAAATTTAAAAATTTTGGTTACAATGCTACCCATGCAGCACACAATCTTGGCGCGATATTGGACCAATACTGGGGCAATATCGTACATTGGTGCAATATTGGCAATCTACAGCCAATATTAGTGCTATATAGTTTTAACATTGGAATGCCATATTGGTTTATTATGTAATGCTAATATTGGTACAATATTGATTATCTATATTCAGCCAATATTTAAATGCGATATTGATGCAATGTCGTCTCAATTATTGCAGCGTAATATTGGTTTACTATGTAATACCAATATTGATTCAATATCAATTATCTATATTCAGACAATATTGACGCACCCTAATTTAGATGTTTGAAGTGAACCTTTGAATTTATTTCTAAAACCAACAGATATTTTTCAAAAGTTGTTTTTTTATTTCTAGGTATAATATCAATTTTAAACAAAGATAGGGGAGGCTCATAGAGCATACCCTTAATTTAACTTATTTAAAAATAATATTATACTGTAAAAATCTGGCGCTTTCATTCACCTGGGGCTCTATATAGTGTAAAGTTACCTGCCCCTAATTTCTATATTTCAAACTGAAATTACTGCCATCCGTTTTCGCCGTTGAAATCCACTTCTCTTTTACAGCGGTGGACTCGGTATATATTTTAGCTATTGATACAAATTTTGGGCACTACTAACATATTTATTCATTTGTTTTATAAACATTACATAGAGTACATAAAATAACGATTTCTTATATTAAATTTAAAAATACAAAAGATAATTTGAAAAAGAAAATATATTAGTTAAGGTGATAGGCCAGTGTAAACCTAACTTGCAGATATCTTTTACAACAGCTTACCAACAAGAGATACAATATTACAAAGGATAATAATTGAATAGCTGCACGGAGAAACCATCGTAATAATACAGGGTGTCTCAAGAAAAATACTCCAAATTTTAGAAAAATGATGTCTAAAAGATCATTAATATGTGCCAAAACTGTTCCATATGAATTTAACAGGAAACCACGAGCATTTGATGAAATTGATAGATGGAAAGTTACAGAGTTCTTTATTTTTTTATTGTACAGTGGGCCATTGATTTTAAAAGATTTAGTTTCAAGAAGAGAATATAATAATTTTTTACATTTGCATATTGTATTTCGAATAAAGCAAAGGAAATTATGAAATGTACAAAAATCGAAAAAAAGCCTTGATTGACAAGTTTTGTGTGAATTTTGAAGAAACATGGAATTTCTGAAATGGTATACAATATTCACTCCATAAAGCATTTATAGTTGCAATACCGTCAAAGAAGATGTGAAGCTAGAAACAATAAGTTGTTTTCCGTTTGAAGATTTACTTGGTTCATTATTAAAATTTAAAAACTTCAAATAAACCTCTACAGCAAATAATACGTAGAATCCACGAATGTCAAGATGCTAATTTTAATTATGTGATGTTTTATAGAAAAAATTAAATGTGATTAAAAAAATTGTTTTATAATAACGCAGTACAATAAAGTTGCTTGTTGTGAATATCGCAAAAGAAAATTTTAAATTAGAATTTTCAATAGTAAAACTAACTTTTTTAATACACCTGTATCATCGACTCAAGTTGGATTTTATAAAATTTCAAATTTAGGCGAATATGAATGTAATACACAATCACATCAAATAAATGTTGGGTGATACCATATGAAGATTATTTTGTTGCTGTAGAATTACTACACCATTTTTAAATATCAATTTATAAACACACGTCTAAACAGACTAATAACACCTATATTTTTCATAATAAATACATATAAATATTATATTCCTAATTAATTTTTGAAATTTATGGAATTTTTTAATTTTACTACTAAACAATCAAATTTCTGCAAGTACCCCCGATGGGTCAGAGGTAAAGATGTAGAGTCTCAAATGGAGCGGCGCTGGTTTGAATCCCGGAAAGTAAGAAAAAAGTAGGTATAATAATATTATAACGTTATAAATTTTCAGTTATTTTCAGATACTCACCACGACAAAAAGAAAGAAAATTGCTAGAAATATGTAATTAAATAAAATATATTATGAATGTAATTAAATAATGTAAATGTGTATAGTATGTTGAAATGTTAATGTTACTAATGTAAAATATTAAATAAGTATTCCAAACAATACAAATTTAACGAGTAAAAAAATGAGTTGAAAATATTGTTTGTAATTCTCAATAATTGTATAAATAATTATTTAATAAATTTTTTTTTTATTTTCCTTTTTAGATTGTATGTATGTATGTTGGAAATCAATATTGCACCAATATTGTTTTACGACATCGCCTCAATATTGCAAAATGTTCACATCTCTTGTTGAGATCTCATATTGGAAATCAATATTGCACTAATATTTAAACGATGCAATGCCAATATCGGTGCAATATCGTGTGCTACATGGGGAATTTCGACTAAATTCATCCTAACCTTAAATGATTCGCATTTTTATGCTCTTTCGCTTGGTAAAGCCATTTTTATAAGAAAAAGTGTATTTTCGAAGACGAGTTTCTTACCTAGACCCGAATATTTTCGAACTACATTGTTTCAAAAATTTCCATAAGGCTTGTCTCTTTGATTCTATTAGCTACGATAAGAGAATCACTTATGCCTGATTTTTTCTCTCGTAGTTATCTTCAGGTTACCAAACAAATAACCAATCAGATGACAATAAAACAAATAAGTCAATCATCTGATTGATTATTTCGTTAATTTAACCTGAGTTCGCTAACTTGAAGATAACTATGAGTGAAGAAATTGGGCATTACAGGATCAGATGAATAAAAATAGTTAAGCAAATAATAAAAATAGTAAACAAAATTATATGTTTTATAACACCTAAAAGTTTTATTTAAAAGTACTTTCTTAAGTAAGTGCACGTTGCGTTATGATAATACATATTAACTTGGAAAAGAGCAATACATAGCACAGAATTTGTCAAGACTTAATGTTAAAAATAATTATTTTCTATAAAACCCAAAAATGTATGAATACATTAAACATTTGCGTACATCGGCCAATTACAGTACAAACACCACTCTTTTCCAAAACAGGCATTACTTTGTTGTATAAAAACTTCTTCTGCGTAACGATACTCTTTGTTTTGGTTCCAATGTCTTCTTTGATGGTATACGTAAGGCAATTTCGACACTACCGCATCTTTTAATTTTGTTAAATACATTATTTTGCACAAGTAAAACGTATGATATCACGGCCATTTGCACAAACATATCCAGAAAAATTGGCAGAAGCATTGTTACAAATAATCTGATTACATCCCGCATATTTGTAAATCGCTGAACTACATTTACGACATTCTTGGGTGTTTCTGAACATCCACAATCCAGATTTTGAATCCCTTGCACACTTTTTGTTCCATTTAGCGTTCAAAGCACATCTAAACGGGCGATGGCATTCTTCACTACAAGAAAAAAATTTCCACGACTCCATTGCATTCGTTTCAAAATGTAATCTTTTGGTAGCCCAATCAAAAGCGGCAAGATGCCCCAGTTTACCGCCGATCAACAAATGTCACTATTTCTAAAGTACTTCATCCGCTGAGGTCCAAAATTAGTTAGTTTCAATTCAAAATGTTTAGTTGCCAACATAATATCAATATAATCTGTAATTTCCTTTTGAGTGTAATGAGTAACTCTTTGTCCGGCATCGGCTTCCAAAATCAAGCATTTTCCGTGAACAAAAGTTCAACTCTTACTGCTTCTTCTTTAGTAAAGTCTACTTCTTTTTTTTGCTAACAACTGTTTTTTTGTTTATATTGGTTTGAACTCCCTCTTTTTGTATTGCTTCACCACGACTGTATTTAGTTAACAATTCCTTTGAAACTGGAACTCGATCTGGTTTCTTCTTCTCCAACATACTAGCCGCCTTGGCTGATTTTATTTTATTTGCATGTTTACGTTCCCAAGCTTTGGGTTTAACTTTTGTTCTATCATAAATTATTGTTTTCTTTCTCTTTTACCAAATTTATTAGAACTCCTTTCCTCTTCTTCTACTTCTTATTGCAGTGCTGTAAAATGATTATTTGGAAAAATACTACCCTACTTTTGTACTACTATGGCTTCTTCTATGGATCTTCTTCTTCTTCTTCTTCATAGAATCTTCTATGGATTCAGCGCCTATTCTCTTGGATGGATCTAGCTTTAATAGATTTTCCATCAATTCCATTCCATTTTTATCTTTTCTGATTGCCGGAAACATTTCTCTACTGATTTTTAAGTTTTTCGGCAGAATAATTTCTATGTATAACGGGTAATTTTGAACTTCTGGTAGCACCTGTGATAGTGAGTGATAGATCCGTATAATCGACTAATCAACTCTAATTGATTTTGTTCGGAATTACCTTTAAGAATTGCTCTCTCACTCCACAACTCGGCCATAATACACCCCAAACTCTACATACATTATCTACTTGTGAAGTATAATTGCGGTCTCCCAATAAAATTTCAGGTGAGCGATACCATAGGGTGACAACATCGGATGCATTCTAAAATCATCAAAAAATTAAATTCCAATTATAGGTGATATGCATATGAGCAAAGATCTGAGCTGTGAAATAAAAATTAACGTAAAAGTTACATGTAAAAATATTCTTTCTTTCTCGTGGTGATAGAATGATGAAATTATAGATAGATTAAAGTAGAACGAAATGTTTTGAAGATTATGTTGCATTTATAAAGCTCTACGCTTTCGGACAAAAAAAAGATTATCTCATTTTGCTTGAGCTGCCGAGTCCGAGCGGTTAAGGAGATGAAATTCATTGCGCTTATTTTCCTATAATTGGGTTTTCCTGTTGGAAATAAATTTGTATTATTATTGAATGTTCTGATTGGTTAGTTTTGTTTTTTTTAAGTCATACTAGCTAGTTATGGAAGAGAACTTGTATAAATTTGCATTGTATTTTGAATATGTAGATAATTTTAGTGTAATTGCGGTGGTTTTATATTATACAAGGTGTCCCCGAAAGTTCTGCACAACACTTTATAACATAAAAAGAAGCCGCCAGCATTTTTATTGGAAACAAAACTACCAATCAGAAATGGGTTACAGAAATCAGAGAAAAAAGGATAGATGGATATCGTAAAGAAACTTCTAATAATTAATCATAACTTACCTTTATTTATGCGTAGGAGTAAGAGATCTTGTTAACCCATATTCAGCTAATATCACATTTCCATCTTTGGTGATCAAAATATTGGCGGTTTTAAATCTCTATATATATATGGTTGGAATGATTCAAATATATTTCTTTAAATAATTGAATCATTATGGATTTTATTTCTTCTAATTCTTCACACACCGGAAAACAGCACCGATAAATCGTATTCACAATACTCAAATACTAAAGAAATTTTTGTCAATCGAGGATCACTGCTATCACTGATCCACCTGCTACCACTGGGTGGCGCACTATTGCATACTTTTCCAACAACCGAACTATATATTTATGCTGTAATTCTTTTAATAACCGAATTTCTCGTAAGTCTGTAATTGGAAACTAAGAATACAAAATTATATAAAATTATCTATTTAGTTGAAAATTTTTATAATAGATTTATTACCCCTTCCTTTGGATTTTCTATATTCATTTTCTTTACTGTAACAACGTTTTTTGTATTGGAATTTTCATTGACTTTATATTACTACCCTATAAATATTATTAAATAATTATTATTATATTCAAGGTAAATAAACGAAAAATGTAAATAAAAAATGTACAAACCCAGATTATGTTCCTTCTTCAATTTTTTAAGATTATCATATTTTCTTAAATTATTACCATGCTACAAAATAACTTATAGTTTTGCTTATACTTGACTTTTCAACTAATGGTAGATCTTTTGATACGATGTCCATCATAAATATTCTGGTATACTTCTAATAATAAATGGTTATCTTTACTGTGAACAATGTTATTACCGAAGTACATAAGATTTAACAGGTCAGGTCAGGTCATATCCTGTTTTGGGATACCAGGGCTTAGCCCCATACTCCCTGTCGTCTACGTTTACTTTCTGGGCGTTTTTTATAAAGGCTCGCTTATACATGGATACATTATATACTTATAATTAATAAAATTATTATTTTACGGTTGGTCATAATTTTATTAATTTTTAGTTTGTAGTAATTACAAACTTAATGAAATAAAAAATTGTTCACAGGTTCACCACTTGGTAAAAATCGTTAAAAGTCATTTAAAGAAAAACAACAAATCATAGAATTAAATCTTTAGAAGATCAACGTAAAAGGGGCTCTATAGTTCTGAAGTATGCTTTGGGACATTGTCACATTAGAAGACAAATGTTTATCCAAAAATTCGCATTACAGAGGACAGCATTTGATTTTTATGGATGTCCTTATATTGTGCTTTCTTTATAAAGCATCTTCAACTTTAAAATAATTCCAATTTCCCCCCCTCCCAACCTTTAACCGACCCTCTACCATGTTTAATAGAATTCAATAAACATGGTTCAACAAACCAGCAGTGTAGCGTAAAGCATACACCGGCCGACTTTAAAGCGGTAGACCATGGTTCGATTCCTAGTCGAGTCGGTTACACTGCTGTGATCAAAGATCCGATATCAATCTTTGGACTGTGGGGAAGGCAACGGGAAACCACCCCATTAATTATATTCCCTAGTAAAGTCAGCTTGGCTTCGGCTAAGCTGATCGCCTACGCACAATGAAGTGTATGGCACTTGAAGAAGAAGAAACATGGTTTATTACTCTACAGTACATTTTATTAATCTCTTATTGTCCAACTGTGGTGTTTTCTGGTTCATTGCAGTCTTATCACGTTAAAATGGTTTCCGTGCATGCTACACTACAGTAAAAGCTTTTTTCTCAATTTTAAAATATCAGTTAATTATCATTCGTTAGATATTCATTTAAATCAAAAATGACAAACTTAGATCAATAATTAGAAACTTGGAATAAAAAATTCATCTAACAATGATGAAAAGTGGGAGGAAAATTCAAATGTAAATGAAATAAATAATGTTGAAATAAATTTACAAATAAGTAACGAAGAGGAAAGAATAATGGAAACCCCGGAAGTAGGGACTAAGCAGAACCGAAGAAAAAAAATGGGACATTACCATTAAAACATTGACGGAAACACGCGAAAATTAGAAGTAAATACTGATAGATTAGATGAAACTTGAGAGAAAATAAATAACTTAGATGAGAAAACTGACAACTATAAAATTAAAATTTTAGAAGAGGAAAACAAAATTTTAAGCCTCGATTTACCGGATTTGAAAAAAATTGCGATTACAACTACAAATTAATTTACGGGAAATCATTGAATCTTGAACACAAAAATTTAATAATAAATCAGAAACTAAATTTACTCCAAGAGGTGAAATTTAATCAATACTGTAGATGATAAGATTATAAGTGTTTAAAAATTGATGTGCAATAAATTGAAGTGTTTTAAACAATTCGGGCGGTTATGCTGCGTATTTGAAAACAGGTGAGAGTTTGAATATAGGGGTTCGTAAATACACTTTTTCCTATAGAAATGGCTATACCAAACGAAAGAACACAAAAATACCAGCTCTCTAAGGTGAGGATCAATCTTGTCGGAGTTATAATAAGGCCGCAATTTAATTTTGAAATTTGCAATTTTCCCATAAGAAATACATGTAAGTGTATTTTTGTATATTAAAATGCCAAATTTGGAATACATTTTGTTGACGGTACGTGTGCTGTGCCTGGGTCGACAGTGACTAGTGTTGGGGAGATACCAGTCGCTCTCTGAGATCCGTCGCGTCAACTTTCAAACTTTTCGAGTTGGAGCCGCTTAAGGGATGTTTTTAATGAGTTTAGCACGTCCCGGGCGCTGACAGCGCTCCGAGCGGTTTTGACAGTGCAACCAAATCAGGAACGAATTCACACAAAAGTGATTTTTTTCGAAAATTTATTGTCCTATCACAAATTTAATTCTTTTTATTAGCTAATTACTTCATTATCTATCATAATTCGTCGTGAAAACCGAGATTCTGGTATATTTGCTGTCACCACAACCTATTGCAATTTTGGGGGTGGGGTTATAGTTCAAAACAGCCAATGATAAAATTGCATTCCAAATTAACTTTAAAGCAGTTTTTTTCAAAATTGTGTGAACTGACCGCAAATTTTATTTTTTTTATACGCTAATTAGACCCTCATCTTTCATAATCCACTTCAAAAATGGTAAAAATCGCGATCAAGGAATTCGAACCGTCATGTCACCTGAAAACATTTAAGCGCCAATAAATCAGCCAATCACAATTTTTTAAAGTTTTCAAGAATGGGACAACTTGTTAGATTTTGTGAGAACAAAACACTTTTATTTTTAACGAATGATGTGATCGACCATCTTGGAAATCATTAAAAATTACAGTTTTACAAAATACATTTTTATTGAAAAAGTTTTGAAACAAATATTAAGAAATATAATTTAAAAATACAGCTTACAAGGGGAGACCAGCAACTCCCTCTCACTGAATTGAACCATTTTCGTTGTGCGTGTAGGTCTTGTATTGGAGTTCAACAGGTGCAAGTATAAGGGCACGCTTCTTTGTCAATTTCGAGAAAATTGAATTGGAATAATTATATATTACTGATGAACTGCATAAAAATTAACATAAATTTCGTAAGTTGTTAATGGAATTGCGTAAGATTGCAAAAAAATAAAATCATATATGAAGGGTAATGGGATCGCAGCTCCTGCCAATTTTTTTTATTGAGTTTACTCCTTAAGAATCGAATTTCATATATAAGCGCTCGGTATAAGAAAAAATATGGGAGGTAAAATCTACTGATGAATGACCTCGTTACTTTTTAGTGCGCACCTATGGTGCGCAAGAAATGACCGCGTTTTTATTTGATTATTAATTCCCCCCCAGTATAATATGTCATTGTTCTCAAGACAACGAAAGCGCTATAATAAACTATACTCATAATCTGTAACCATTGAATGTTTTACCTTTCAGCAGTGAGGCACTGGAGGGTGTTCCACACCCCCAGACCCCCCGGTTTGTGCAGTTTATATTTTATTAGTAATAAATTGAAGATATCAGCATAATCAATCTGGAAAAAATCTCGAGAAACACTAATTAATCCTAACTTTAACAAGTCACACTCAAGTAACTAATATCCCAATTATCCTAAAATATAAACCAAAGTTGTAGAGAGCGGGGGGTCTGGGGGGTGCTCAACACCCCCCAGGAACACTCAAACGGTGATAGATAAATTTGCAAATTTATGGTTATCAGTATTAAGCGATAATGGTGAAAGTTTTTAGCAGAACAAAAATATAAAACAGTGACCAACAATCGGGAGGGGGAGATTATGAATTCCCCCCAGTATAATATGTCATCGTTCCCAACTTCTCAACCAAAGCGCTATAATAAACCATACTCATAATCTGTAACCATTGAATGTTTTACCTTTTAGTAGTGAGGCACTGGAGGGTGTTCCACACCCCAGACCCCCCGTTTGTGCAGTTTATTTTTATTAATAATAAATTGAAGATATAAGCATAAGCAATCTGAAAAAAATCTCGGGAAAACTAATTAATCCTAACTTTAACAAGTCACACTCAAGTAACTAATATCCCAATTATCCCAAAATATAAACCAAAGTTGTAGAGAGCGGGGGTCTGGGGGGTGCTCGACACCCCCAGGAACACTCAAACTGTGATAGATAAATTTGCAAATTTATGGTTATCAGTATTAAGCGATAATGGTGAAAGTTTTTAGAACAAAAAATATAAATCAGTGACCAAGAATCGGGAGGGGGAGATTATGAATTCCCCTCAGTATAATATGTCATCGTTTTTAAGAAAACCAAAGCGCTATAATAAAACCTACTCATATTATTCTGTAAACATTGAATGTATTGCCTTTCAGCAGTAAAGCACTGGAGGGTGTTCGACACCCCCTAAACCCCCTGGTCACTAAAACTTTGCTTTATATTTTGGGCTAATTGGGATATTAGTTACTTGAGTGTGACTTGTTAAAGTAAGATTAATTAGTTTTTATAGAGATTTATTTTAGATCCACTTACCAAATATATGTTAACTTTTATGCAGTTCATCAGTAATATATAATTATTCAAATACAATTTTCTCGAAATTGGCCAAAAGCGTACCCTTATACTTGCACCTGTTGAAATCAATACAAGACCTACACGCACAATGAAAATGGATCAATTCAGTAAGGGGAAATTGCCGGTCTCCCCTTGTTAGTTGTATTACAAAGTCGTTGCCTTGTGGTCCATTACCAAATGGTCCTCTATTACGAATTTCAAAAAAAAAAAATATCTACAGAGAAATATTAATTACTATAGCAACGGAATATTCAATAATTTTACAAAAAACACTTATCATCACTTATATTATGATTGCGAATTTTTGTGCAACGTCCTATCACAACACACCCAATTCTTTATGGACACTTTCGTTATGATTTTCGTTTCGCTACACAGGAAGATTACGAACCACAACGACGAATAACGCAAGACTTTTTATAAACCGGACGTTGAGTAAAACAACAAACATTAACGAACTTATTAAAATTAAAAAAATAAGTTTAATGATTTTAAGTTTATTTAAAACAATCGGGATGTTTATAATGACAAATACGACAATTTTTTTGTCAAGGTTCTGTTATTTCAGTATTCTCTTTTGTAAATGTTCTGTTTTTATTGTTCTGTTTTTTCGTTGTTCTGTTTTTCACTGTTACGTTTTTATATTTAATTTGTTTTTACGTGTTCTGTTTTTTCATGTTCTGTTCTGTTCGGTCACCATATGTTTTAATTTTACAAAAAAATAAAATATTTAAAACTATGGCCATCACCACCGGACATACCCGACTGAAAACTTAACGAAGTATAAAGTTGGTCGTCGAATAGGCTCCTCAGCGGCAACCTTATCCCCGCATGTGCGAATAATAGATGCGTTGGATCATCGATCTTTTATTAAAAGATCAATGCGTTGGATAATCATTCTACATCTGGTAGGATACCTAGCTTTGAAGTAGAAGATTTTTAAGAATAAACGTGGGAATTTTTGATTACATTTTTCTCCTTCTAATCTAATTTCAAAATTGGTTTATTGAGATGCGTAGGATCGTAACTTGGCAATAGACCTTTCCCATGACCCTTTTTATGAAAGACGAAAGCTGAAAGGAATGGAAGGCGGATACTAAATGCCAATTTTCATAAACTTTCTTCTAGAATCTACAATAAATCAGAACATATTGATCAATTGTGGTGATTTGGGGTCGGTGTTTATTGAAAACTTACAGATTTTCATTAATGGGGTTACCACTTGCTGGATTAGAAGGAGAAAAAAGCCATAACATAAAATTTCATTAAAAAGCGACAAAAATTTCTTCCAAAGTATTGCTTTCAAACTGTTCTTGAGCAGCAATGAACCAAAATTTTTTGGGTTCCAAATAAAATGGTTTTGTATCTATGACACTCAATTTTGTCGTAACCGAAATCGTGCTCTCCACACAAAGATAGGAACGACATAACACAGGTGTTCGATTAGATACAATCATTCGTTTCAATTAAATTTTACATCCTGCTAATCAGGCTGGATCCACTTACGCTTAAGACACTTAATGATTGTTTCTTGGACAGCCGACATGTCAAAGCTTTCCGAGTCTCTGTGTTGCACCATCCCACAAGAATTGTAGTCGATTCTTACATCCCGAATCGTTCGAGCACCGACTTTTCTTTCAGCAAATGAATCTCGACGTCCTTCCATTCCATCACAGCCCTAATAACTTGCTAACCAAAATTTATCTTATCGCAGTCCACATAGTCCAACTATAAACAACTAGCAGCCACTTGGTGTTGAGGTCCGATTTTGCGATCCCCATTTCCATTCCGAGAGCGTAGGCTCCAAGTTCATCGTCACTTTATTCTGTTCTATAATCCAGCGGAATGCTAAATGCAAATGTTTTATTCCGTTCTTGCTGATGAACTCTGTTTCGTACACCATCTCGTCATTTTTTCTTCAATTTTATTTTGATGGGCTGTTCCGAGCTCATCTCTAGCTTGTTCTTCTTTAGCACTATCAGAGAAAATTTCAGCAATCAGAACAATCAAATCTCCTGGTCTATTTAAAAATCGTATGTTGACCAAATTTAAACACAAACTTGTAAGAAAGTTTTACTAAATTATAGAACAGCGTTAATCGACTTAAACGTTGTACGACGACCGAAAGTTTCTTTTAATTTAAAAAATCACCACACACACGATTGTCAACACATTCGGACGTAAATGCCAACCATATTCGCAAGCGTAACAAACTTGACCACACAATTAACCACAAAAATAAAAATCGACGTCGGATGGGTACAAACTTGACTAGCTTTTTCGACCAGACCAAAGGAATGTCCGATGTTACCTGATCGTCGGTCGTCATTCTGAATTTTCTTGTTATTTTTGCCAGAAAACCCTTTCCATATTAAAGCGTTACAAATATCCACGATTAGCGCACAAACATAACCCTTATTATGTTGTTTAAGGTAAACGTCAAAAAGCAGTTGTAAATTGGACATTAATGGCAGCACTTCGTTGGTGATCAATGACATCAACACATTGTTTCTTTTTTTTGACTTTCAAGCAATCATTTGATCAAATCGTCGAGAATCCCACATTAACACAGCCGAACTTGGGAGTCATGAAATAAATTCAGATCTTCCACCCCATTGTGATTCGTGCTATTCCCATTTTGAGCGCAGAGCTACGAGGTGGTCGACACATATCGTTCTGTCCTATAATCTTGGACACTATCAAATCCACTATCCCGTTCTCATTGATGAAGTCAGTTTTGTCTACCATATCGTCAATCTTGTTCAATTTCTTTTTGACGGGCTAATCTGTAATTTTTAACAGACATGACTCAATGCGTTATTGAATTGGACGGCTTTTTGCCTATGATTCAAAGTCAAAGGAGACAACATTTTCGAACGTTGATGTGTCTCTGCATCCGCTTTTATACGTTTTGAAAGAATCCTCGTCCATTTCTGATTTAGAAGAGTAGCCTCTTTGTGATTTTCGCCGTGATAGGATCGACGGGTCGTTATTCCAGCTGTCACCATAATCCTCCAAAAAAAGTTTAGGATTTCCTTCGTAATGTGGGCAAATCTTGCGTTTTCTAACTTTGAACATTTATATTTCTCTTTTTCGCACTTTGGTCGATATAATATGTGCCCAGCATGATTTTTCTATGTGCGGTTGCTAGCAATGGATTATAAGTAAGACTTTCAACACATGGTACGGCAACTTCGTCCATTTTACTTCATTTTAAATTTTCCTTGCAATATTTGCAAAAAATAGTTTCCGGATTGTAGTTAGCTACTTCCATGCTACTGAGAGAGAAATATATTTAGCAATCCGTTATGTACAAATAAACGAATTCGAAATTATTTTCCAAGTGCAGTCTTCACACCGCACAATCTTAGTCGATACAATGGATAAATATTTTTTAGGATGGATAAATGTGTCGTTTATATATTATATCGGGAAAAAATTTTAAGGTTGGTATCTTTTTGACGAACATTTCCAAACAAAATAAGATTATCATTTTTCTCCAATTTTGAAAATTCCGAAATGTGATTTTAACAGAAAAATGTTGAAGATTAACTGTTATCCTCAGGGCGACTAGCGTAATAAAGTACATAAAGATAGAATAAAGAACCAATTTTCTGTCTCAATAATACAAGGGCGCTAAAAACTAGATTTCAGAAAACAAGTTAGCATGAAAGCCACACTGTTTACTAACTACCCTGTATATCAATAAACTAGTAACCACCGAAGAAACTACGGAAATGGTGTGTTTGAAAAACTTTCGCACTCAGCATTGGAACGTTACCATGTGAACCACACTTTGGGTAGCGGTAGCTTTGGATGCGCAACTGTCGTTGCCGTAAAAATTTTAAAATACTACCCCGAAGAAGAATTCACCTGAGAAAAACATTTTTTGCAGCTATTGCAAGAACATAACGAAACTTATAACTTTAGTCTTTGTTGGAATGTTTTGCATACGGCAAAAACCTGTGCATGACTTTTGAAAAATTGGATATAATGTAAGTTTAAGTGACTTTGTTAAGAGCGTAATCCATATGGATTTAAAAATGAATAATATAATGTTGGTGGATCGCATAAATCAACTATTTAGAGTCAAAATGATAGATTTTGGGAATGCAATGTACCCAGAAGAAACGGTGGTTGGGAACTACGACCAATAGCTAAGGTATCACGCTCCAGAGCTAATGTTAGATTTACCAATGACCGCGAAAATCAATATGCGGTCATTGGGCTGCATAATAGGTCATTTAATTTTAAATGTGGTTTATACCAAGGATTTTGCGAATACGACCACCTACGAATGATCTCAGAAACTCAAGGTGTATCGCCCACCCAAATCCTGAGTAGATGAATACGATCAAAACTTTATTTTAATAAGTATAGCGATGGTTGGCGCTTGAAAACACCAGCGCAATACAGAGACGAACAACCCAAGAAGTACCGGAAGAAAAATTTCAGTCGGATCGTACTCAAATCTTTGGACGAAGTGGCAGAAGTTAGGACTCCTACTGATTTATCCGGCGATCAATTGTGGGCCGACAAGTTTTCGAGAAAATTGTTAGTGGATCTGTTAAAGGATATGCTCCAATGGGATCCAGAGTCTCGCATCACTCCCGAACGAGCATTGCTTCATAGAGCCACGTCACAATATGTACCATCGCAGGTAACTTTGGATTTTGAAGAATTGGAGAGGTCCAAAACTGACTCAACCAAAGTCGCTCGCGGACCGACTCCGGCAATCGAAAAACCAAGCAGCCTGCAGTGGTTTAGCAAATCCACACGAAAATGATGTTTGTAAAATTCTTGCATCGACGACGTCTTAATACCGACATTCCGAACGCTTTACAAGAGCAACATCAAATAACTTCCAATGGTTTGCGAAGACCAAATTTTGCGTCGCCATTAAAAAAATAAATATTATATATAACAAATGGTTTTTCGTTTTTCAATTTCATTTTTCAAAAATATTCTGGCCTATTCCGTATCCCAAGTGTTATTCGTGTTGGCGTATTGTTTCGATTCGAAAATCTGTAATGTTGGAACTAAACTTAAATTTACGAACTAACACGATGGTTACGAATGACACTTAAGATGGACCAGATTATTGTGCAATTCACAAAATCAGTATTTTTGGGGTGTATGGGGTTACACTATAGAAGTATCAACTTTTATCAATGTTGGTCACATGAAACGCCATATGACAGGAGGTGGATGTTGATAACTGGCCCTCATAGGGTACCCAGCTTTCGCTTATGGTTCCACGTGCTACACCCCGGACAACTGCACTGAAATGCAGGTTAAACTAAGTAAGAGCAACCAGATATAGCAAACAGTGTTTAGGCAGTACTGGATTAAAAGTGTTTCAATAATTATCCCTTAATCCTTACTACATAATTTGTAGATTAATCCATTAATCCTTATAAAGGACGAAAAATACTTAAAATATTCTTCTTCTTTAATGGCCTTCGTTCCATTCGTAGTAGAAACTTTTCTCAATCCATTTTAGGTGGATCAATCCCTTTTTCTCTTCATAAGAAGAAGAATGGATAAATGTTAAGGCGGCGTAGTTTTTTTTTTCAAAACACAGTCCGAGAGCACGGGTGATTCGAAAATCTTTGTGGGTTCGTTTAAGAGTTTATATTTGCTTCTAGAATACTTTAATGCTCAGCTGAAAAATAAATTTTCTCGGCGCGCCAGACCTGAATAAAACTCACTATTAGAAGGAAGGAGGTTTATTCAGAACCAATAAGAACAAACAGTTCTTATTGTGCAATTTACTAAACAAAATACAGTGGCGAGGTCGCCTCCAACATACCTTAAGGTCTCAAACAAAGAAAAGGGTGAGGACGCTTTGGCAAAACAAACGTATATAATTTTAGCTACTACTTGGACTGAGACGACAATAACATTTACTGGCTGCCGACAATAGCATCAATTGCTAAAGTGATTATTAATTAGGGCACTGGTCATTAATGTCGGATAAAGCTGATAATGTAAATAAATGCGTGACTTACCCAGTATTAGTTGTACCTACTGTCAATTATTGGGTCAATAATTGCCTTGACACTTGGATATTTAACTGCGAATCCTCGGTAGACGGAAATTATGACGGGTTTATCAATTGTCGCTGTCAAAATTATGTTCTTCCAAGATTCAGACCTTGCTCACCCAAATTACTAACAATACCACTGAGTGCACGATACGGTAGTTCTAATCGGGTTCATTAGAATATTTAATAATGTAAATTATTAATAGTAGATAACATTAAAAGTATAAAATTGTAGCAATTTTGAAAATATGTGCTATCACTTTGTAATCTAAACCAAAATAGCCTCGATAAATCGCCTTGAAATTATCTCCCTTATACTTTATACCGAGTGCGTCGTTATTTTACCCAATAAAAATTAGTGAAATCGTATGAGGGGAATTATACAGAGTGGTATATTGGAAAAATGTAACGGCAAAGTTAACGTTACATGCTGTAATCATAAAAATAATTTAATTTTTCAAATTTTTATATTTAATAAAACTTAAAACTAATAAAATTGAATATAGTGGCAACCGTTTTGAAGAGTATCTGGAAAGTAAGTGCAATTTCAGGCCTCGGAATGAGTTACTTTAATTACTAAAAGTTACTTTTTTCAGATCAACTTACTAAAAATTACTTTTTTAAGGAAATGGGTGCTTTTGTTACTTTTTTTCAAAAACATCAAAAGCATACGCTCTATACCTGGAAAACAAAAAAAAGGTGGAAGAAGTTAACGTACGTGAAGTTGGCCCCCATTTTGTGAATTTTTAAGTTTTGATGGTTGTGCTGAGTTGTGCTAGTATTGTGCCAACTTGTGCCGATCGAAAAAAAAAGATCAAATTATTCGTTTAGGCTTAAAATAAAAGAAATTGTTTTTACGTTAAAGTCAAACTCGAAAGTTTTGTGGCAAAAAATGTATATTATTGCTGTTGAGTAGTGGTCATCGTTCGACTAGCATATGCAATTGGTCTTTCTTGACCACTCTTTAATCGATGGGATAAGACGGCACCCAATCCTGTTTTTCTGGCATTAGCGGCTAACAAGAGTGGTAGTGTTGGGTCATATGGCATCAGCACTTGAGGTGAAATGAAGATCTCTTTAATGATTTTGTAGGCATCCTCGCCTTCTTTTGTCCACTCAAATGGTTTGATAGTCAGTATATTGCGACATGCACGATTTTTAGTCGTGAGATCTGGGATGAACAAATTATAGTAGGTGGCTTTTCTCAAAAACAACTGTAGTTCTTCTGTTGGTTTAATACACACTAGCGTATTTTTGCTCATAATGTTATATGGTGGTTCTAAGTCGAACTCCATTTGCAAACTGTGTCCATCGATCGAAACGGTTACCATGAGCTTGTTCGGTGGGTTTAGTGAATTGATTTATTCTACTCGATTAAAGTTTTCAAATTGTCGATATCTTCTGCGGGTTCTGTTTCCCATGTATTTTGATTAATTGTTCACGTCTTTGTCTTTGATCTGCATACTTTTGCAATGTGCGCCTTTTTACTTCAGTAATTGCATGTAGTGTTTTTGAATGGGCATTTATCACGTGTATATTGTCCTTCACATCCTTGAAGTTCCGTTGTGTTCTTACTTGGTTTTGATGTGATGAACTGTGGGTATTTTGTTTTTTCATTTGCGGTGGTGCGTATCCTATTTTATTAGTTATCGTTTGGATCTGTTGATTAAATCATTTGGTTTCCTTAGTTGTAAGGTGCGTAGCTTCGATTGTTTATGCAATCTCGTATGCGCTTTTGAAAGTGGTTGGTTTTTTGGCGACGATTTCGTCACACATTTCACGGACTTTCAACCCGTGAAAAAGTTGTTCGATCAACATTCTATCGAGAAAGCGGCACCTTGTTTGAGATGTAACGGAAACTGTGCCATCGTTTCATCTTTTTCTTGAATGATCTGACGAAATTTTATGCTCTCGTCGTATTTATTTCTGGTGCGATCATAATGGCTCAACAATATCTGTCGCATCTCATCAATTAGAAACATCTTTGGAAACATCTGTGGGTTTCCTTGGAGTAGCTAGAAACTTAAGGGCATTATTTAGTTCTGATCCCATATAACATATTGCTGTGTTATAAACTGTAATTGCAGTGTAGAATTTGAGTTGGTACAGTAACGAGAAGGAGCGAAGCGTCGAAAGCTTTAATCGAGTCGCTTAGTTATCGGAAATTCAAGTTGTTTGGCATTTGGCAAATTTGTGCACCTAAAATGAATTGAAATAAAATTTTTTATAAGTAAATGAACGAATTCAATACAAACCTTGAGTCAAATTAATTAATTAAAAGTTATTTTGAATTTAAATTTAAATAATTAAAAATTTGAGCGAAACTATTAAGAGATGGCGCCAGAGTCACATCTAAATTTAAAAAATGGTAAAATTTGACAGCTACCTAAAAATTTAATTAATTATAGATGTAAATAGTATAATTTTAATAGTTTTAAGAGTTTTGTAAATTAATTAGGTGATCATAGATGTTTAATGTGAACAATAGATTAAAGAAAAAGAGAAACATTTTTATAAAAGTGAAATTTTCATGCATATTACTTTTGTTACGCCCTATATGAACAATCGAAAGTGAAAATAAATTGGTGTGCCATGAAAAAATCGGAAAAAGGAATTCTCTCTGAGATGCGGGAGATGGGGACGTGTTAAATTTGGTCCGCAACTAAAAATTACAATTTAGTAAGAAAAGTTTAAAAATAAAAGGAAATACTTACCAGAAGGCCAGAAGCTGATTGTACACGGCGAATTGATGGAAAGTGAGTTGTGATGGTTTAATAAAGAAACGAATAGACCTACAAGATAAAACTCAACACGAAATTTTGGTTATGCAACAAGAAAAGACTCACCAGGTAAATTGCTGGGTTAAAGAAAGAAAACTCGAAGTAAGCAAGCAGAACGATCAACAGATTAAATTGCAGTTCGTCAAATAAGGTAAAATTTCAAACTACAAAAATTATTTCACTTGTAAAACGCAACTCACTTACAAAGTTTCAACCTTAAGTGCGATTATCGTAAAGTTCGACGTAATTAGTGGCATGCGCAAATTGTACGTTAGTAAATTCATGAAGAATACAGGGTATTGCAATAATAAAAGACATGTTTAGTTTGGTAATAATAGCTTTAATTTGTGTAAATTAGTTAACATGTGGGTAGAATTAAGTTGTTTGTTTGTTTTAGGATAAATTGCATTAATATAAGACGTACGAGGAGTTAATTATCAGTATTAAATTCAAAATAAATGTTTTACCTTCATATCAAAATAAGTTTCATTGCGAGTAGAGAAGTTTTATTTCAGAGAAGTAAGTAAATAAGCAGGTCACGTAACGGTAAGTCGAGGACACCACCTTACGTTGCAATACATACTCGTGCGAAGTTTCTATGTTGGGGATGTTGCTGAGTTACAGCGCCCAATCAAAACGGTTAAAGTAATCTTTGACTGTCGCCCCTTCTGTTAATTAAAAAATTTGCTAATTAAAAATGATGGTGTTTTTGGTTGCACCACTGTTATGCCTGGGTTCGTGTTCGGGAATAACGCTTGCAGCGTGTTGATCAAACTGGTCATTGATCGTAGAAATTCCCTCTGGTCGTCTTATATTTTCGTAGAGATCCCACTTCTGACACCACTTTTTTGTCGGGTGTTTTAGGTAATTGCTTATTGCAATGTAAAACGCTTTGACTTAAGAAGGGATAGCGTTCTGCGGCCGTTCGCTTCACGTTCTCGACCTGGACGTTCACGAAACTTAAATACACGACTCTAATTGGTTCTCAAAACCCTATACGTTCATGTGGGGACACATTTTCTAACCGGCTCAAGCAAACGGAACTTATCGACTGCTAGTTGAACCAAACTCAACAGAAACGAACATAGAACGGGGTCATCCTGTTTGGCATAAAATTGATAAAGGGTCTACCAATCAGGGGTTTGTTTTAAATTTTAAAAGAAACACATATTTTGTATGAAAATTTTCTAATTCTCTACTGAAATATGTTGTAGGGGCTTGAACATTTATGAATGGAAAACAATATCCGGTAAATGTCCTCCACGACTACGTTTGCAGACGTCGATTCTTTTAACAAAATTTTCGAATACATTTTGCATAATTGCGAACTTATTTCTCGGATGACGGCTTCGATATTTGTTTTAGTTCTGAAATTGTTTGTGGATTATTCGCGTAAACATTATCTTTCACATAGCCCCACAAAAGAAGTCCAATGGCGTTAAATCACAGGATCTTGCTGGCCAGTTGACGTCACCTTTTCGCGAAATTAAACGCCCGTTAAATTTAGTTTTCAATAGTTGGATTGTTTCTCGCGCTGTATGGCACGTAGCTCCATCCTGTTGAAACCACAAGTCTTCCACACCCATATCATCCAAAATAGGCCATAAAAATTGGTTACCATATCCCTATAGCGAACTCCATTGACAGTAACGAAAGCACCAGCCTCATTTTCGAAAAAATAGGGACCAATGATGCCCCTACCCATAAACCACACCATACAGTGACACGAGATGGATGTAGTGGTTGTTCAACAACTGCTTTTGGATTTTCAGAAGCCCAAATTCGACAATTTTGCTTGTTAACATACCCGTTTAAGTGAAAATGTGCTTCGTCCGAAAAGATGATTTTTTCTGAAAAACAAGCACCACGTTCAATGATCCAATCAGCAAATCTAAGACGTTGAGAATGATCTGCTGGCTTTAATTCTTGTACCAGTTGTATCTTATAAGGCTTTAGAGCTAAATCCTTCCGTAAAATTCGCCATGTGGTCATTGTGGACAGGCCTAATTGTTGAGAACGTCGTGAAACCGATAAATTTGGGTCCTCTGTGACACTTTCACGTACTGCAGCAATATTTTCGATTGAACGACATGGACGAGCACATATTTTTGTGCTTACGTTTACTACTGAACCGGTGGACTCAAATTTTCGCACTAAATTCGCAATTGTAGTCTCAGATGGACGATCGTTACAAATAAAAATATCGCGAATTTTGCGAAATGTAGTCTTCACGGATCGACCATTTTCATAATGGATTTGAATTATCTTAACACGATTTTCGAGCGAAATCAAAGGCATTATATTAAATGTTGACCTTTTATTATACATATGATAAAAAACTGAATAACAGAACTGCCTACTTGACCTATTTCAACCAAATTTAAAACAAACCCCTGATTGGTAGACCCTTTATTATCTTTTCAATTCAACTTATTAAATGCAATTTTTTCGTAACGGAATAAAATATTTAAATAAATAGAAAATTTTATCTTATATGAAGATAAATTTAAAAAACAAAACTGAAATATTTGTAAACTATTGTACTTTATATTGAAATTTTACCAGGGGCGGTGCGTATTTTTATAAGAAAACGTATTCACGTTACAAAGAACTTATGGATTTAAGATACATAAGATTTAAGGTAAAATAAGATACGTTTAATTAAAAAAAGTCAAGCCTGCTACAGGGTTTCCCATCAAATTTTCTACACTTTTTCAGGTTTTCTCTGGTTAAAAAGGATAAATTTCTTTAAGTTTCGATATATTTTGAAATCAAAATATTTTTCTCGCGGCAAAATCGTGAAAAAAACTAAAAAATCACGGCAGTGGAATTGTTGAAAAATCTGTTGAATTGTTAAACCAAAAACAATTAAATTATTCAACAAAAAACAATTGAATTGTTAATCTAAAAATAACTGAAATGTTGAACAAAGTAGTTAGGTAATTGAACCAAATAAATGAATTTATTAAACACAACAGCTAAATTTGGTCTAAACAGACAAACACTTGCATTTTGACTAAATCTTAGGTTTTTTTGCATAAAACAATTGAATTATTGAAAAATAGTAAAATTGTTGAAAAATCTGTCGAATTGTTAAAGAAACAGTTGAATTTCTGAATCACGTAAAATAAATTGTTGAATCAAGGGTAATAAATTAAGTTGTTGAACAACTAAAAAACAATTGAATTGTTGAACCAAAACAATTGAATTATTAATTTAAAAATAATTAAAATCACTGAACAAAGCAGTTAAATTTTGAAGGCAATCAGCCAAATTTATTCAACATAACAGCTAAATTTATTGAAGAAAACAGTTGAATTTTTTAAACCAAGTAATAACTTTTTTGCATAAAACAGTTGAATTGTTGAAAAAACAGGAAATTTGTTGAAAAACAGTTGAATTGTTGAATCATGTAAAATTAAATTGTTGAATTAACAAAAAACAATTAAATTATTACACCAAAAAATTAAAACGTTGAACAAAGCAGTTGAATTATTGAACATAACGGTTGGGTGGTCTGGATAACCAACTCTCTATTATGTTTTCCATTTCAAACACTGTTAGCAGAGGCAAATTTTCGAGTTATTATTTACGATCATATTTTCAATAATCGTATTGTGTTTCAATATGATTTGGATTTTTTTTAAAATTCCGAAAGCTGATTGATTTGATTTAAGAGAGACAGAGAGACTTACCTTAGTACTCATATAAAAATAATTAAGGGTGAAATTCTAGAATTTTGATTAAATTTTTGTTTTACTTCTAATCTGCGATGCCTGCACCATACAATTGGCCTTTCATTTGCAGATTACCTTTCTCTTCATTCTTTCTTGTAGAAATTGTGTCTATGCGGGCAGCTTTAGCATCTTTGGTAAGGGAGCGCTCAGATTGCGCGTGCCGTTAGTTTCGGAGCAGAAGTTGTAACAATTAGTCCGATTTTTGTATCTAATTGATTCATTATTTGAATAATTCCAACAAACTTAACATTAAAATACAAAACAGCAAGATGTGCAACTGTATCAAGAACGATTTTAACACTGAAGATGATTTTTGGTGCCATACACAACACGAGCGAATTGAAGCTTTTGGATCCACCACGAGTGAAACTTTACTTCATTAACTTGGTATGTAAAGCTGATTTTATTGTGCTGTCTTTTGGACTTAGCTAAACGAAATATCCTTAATTATACATACTTCTTGGCCTTTTCTATACTACTGTGCATAGAATCAACCTCTATGTAGCTATGGGCACTTAAAAAATTTCTGTTTGTTTTTCTTCGAGAAAATTCCAAAAATTTTAGATTGGTAATTGGTAACATGTGCAAAGATTACAATAAAATGTAATAATTCTAATCTCCGAACTCCTTTTTCCATTTAATTCCGTCCGGCAAAAGCAGAAGCACTATTTGGAACCTGTTACTTAGAAATCTTACCATGTAATACATGAGACTTACATCCGATGATGGAATGTGCAACAGATTGTACACATGTGGAACGGATTCTAAATTAAAGGTAAAACTTAAAAAATTTGGATTGGTTATTATTTTTTCTTTATTAATTTTTGCTTCATTGGTCGTTTTGGTTTAATTGGTTTCTCACGTTCTGCGCATATAGTATTTGCAAGGATATAGGGGAATATTATCAAAGTTAGCCACCTTTTTGATTATTCTTCATAATTTCCGTGTAAGAACGAATCCACAAAGTGGAATTGATCTCCTCAGACCCAGATTGATAAAGAAAATACAAAATCTACTCACCACCTATTGCAAACGATTCCGACGCTCGAATGATCCTAACCTTAAAATTGTCACGTGGTAAATGTATTTGCGAGAAAGTTCCTAAAAGTATTTGCGAGAAAGAGGAGATCAATTCCACTTTGCAAATAAGATCGAAACCTTAGGTCATCCAGTAAGTTGTGGAAATTATAATTTTTGTTTGCTATTTTTTTCATTCGACGATGTTGCTAAATGCGACTCTGCTTTTTGTAATGTTTACGTTGGTAATGTGTTGTGAAAAAGGTGTCTACTGGTTAGATTTTCATTGGTCTATCACCTCAACTATATTTTCTTTTCAAATGAAAATATTCTTAATATTCACAATTCTTCTGCCAATATTTGCTCCGTTGATTCAACTTCGTCCGGTATTAATATTTGTAATTGCAAAAAATATATAACTAATGTTTATAATAAATAATAATGGAATAATAAGACACTTATCACAAGTTGAAGATTCCTCACTCGAGGAGAGTACCTTTTGTTGTTGCATTAAAAAGTGTATGTTCAACTTCGATAATAAAATCAGTTTCTTCGTTAAATTTATTATAAATTCTCTTGCGGTAGAATATGCAATTATTATTTTCCAAAAAACATCATAAAGTTTGACATTACTAAATGATGGTAGATAAAATTTTGTGTGTATGGACCATAGAATTTATTTCCAATGAATTTTATATTTTAATTTTAACAGACAAATTGCTGTATACTGAGAGTTAATAAAATTTTTTTTTTTAATTCTATACCTGTTTTTTATCATTGTACATCACAATAGTGAGGTAAACCACAAAATTGTAAATAATAATACCAGAATTTGATTTTTTAGATGGTATTGTGTGTCATATACACATTAATTCAATTCTGTGGTTGACACTTAACAGGACATAATCCTATCTATTTGTGACCTTTTAAGTGCCGATCACAGAATTGGTTTTGGCAAGTAATACAAGGAGAAGTAGTAAAAATAAAACTAAAATTTCAAGGTAAATAACAGGATATCATTAGTAGATGCTTATCTACTTATCCTACAATCCTATATCATCTTGATAAATATCAATAGTGAAACTTTTCATCAGTGTCCTTCGGACGACAATCTAAACTACATATTTGTAATGCTTAACCGATTTTTATTTATTTATTATCAGATTTAACTTGGAAATAATATAAATCCTAAAGTTGTCTCTCATTTAATTTCTGCTGCTTGAATTAAACAGTTGCAGTTTTTATAATTTTATAAATTTTGTGTGAACGATGACAAATATAATTTTGGTGGTTGTAGTAGCGTTTTTTATCCAATACGTCTGCACCAATGAAGAACTTTTAGCCAAGGTAACTTTTAATTTCCAATAATAATACATTTTTGTAAATTTAAAAATATTTAATTTCTTGTGATTCGGAAAGTCACAAGAAGATTTAATAAACACACAAAATCAATACATTTTTATATACCTACATAGCATCTGCGCGTAATTAATTACAGCAAAAAAATTCCTATGGTAATAAACTAATTTTTAGTTTCATCAGCATGGGTACAAACTTAAAGAAGTTCGAATCGACTTAATGAGTTACGATCAAAATTATTACCACACCTTTCAAATTAAAGCATTTAAATACAACCGCACTTTTACGGCCCACAATGTTACTGTGAAGTATAAAGTTGAAGTAAAGGATAACCTCGAGGTAAGTCAATTTAAATAAAATGGAGTCGGCCGCAGAAATAAAAATTTTGTTTAGTCTGTTTTACTAAATTGTTATTACTACTTTTTTCTTAAAATATAAGTACACTTTTTTATAAATTAGAGAATGCGAATACGAAAATATGGTACTATCGCTGGAACTTTAGAATTTGCCACCCTCTGCAAAAAGCAAGATTTGCTTCAATTTATCTAAAATTTACTTCAAAATTGCCACTAAACTTGTACAGCTAAAGGACGGTTCGCGACAACTCGCAGCGACCAATTTGCCACGAATCTCAATTGCCTGTCGACCTACTAACTTTCAATTATAAACATGCAAATAATATTATATACAGGGTGGTATAAAATAATAATAATTAAAATTGACTAAAAAGAGCAACAGATTTTCTGATACTAAATACTATGCAATCCTCCAATAAGATAAAATTTATATATTTTTAGGCGATCATACAAGTTTATAAGTTTTTGAGTAACGAGTATCGACACTTTCCAATACGTTTTCAAATTAATGCGCAGAAAGCTCTTCGGGCAAACACAATAGGGTTGAAGCAAAGCCTAAAATGTGGAAACCTTACAGATTTTTACTTTTATAAGGTAACTAAACTATGATAATAGCTTCTGGTAATATAAAAATGTACTTACATATTTTAATTTTCAGGATGTAACATATCACGTTTGTAATTTTTATGTCGATGAAACGAATTTTCCACCACTTATTCCAAATGGTAGATATATGGTTGTATGTGAACTTACATATTTCGATAAAATAATTGCAACTCTGGCTATGTATGTTGAAGTATATACACCGATAGAATATCCAAAGAAGTAAAAATTGAATTGTAATTAATCGGTATTTTAATCAATAATGGTTTGGATTTGCTTTTTTTCTCACTTGTTTTCTGGGATGGGGGTTTACCTAAGATATTTTTGCACGTTTGTTAATAAAATATTTAAAATTTTACTTGAAACATTCTGTCACTTGTAAAAATAAAATATTAAGATTTTCTGTATAACTAAAAAAGGGATTACATTTTGTTTTATTTACCCAAGTCCTGATTTAATCTTTAAAATCACAAAAATTGGAATGGAAGCCTAGGGGTTCCGGAACATTTATAGTATTCAAATAAGTAATATTAAAAACCCAGCTTGAAGACTGGAATTACAAATATAGTTTACTCGCTATTAAAGGTAGAAAATAACATAATAAATTAGAGATGCCAGAGATTTCTGAAAACCCCTCCCATTCCAATCTGTGCTAATTCAAATTATTAAATACACTCATGTATTTAGTTAAAGAGTTTTCGTTTGCTTCTAAGCAAATGTGATGCCCGACCAATAAAAACCGTTAAAGCTTCTATTGAAGTAAACAAATCTAGCGTCAGTATAAGTCCTGATTCTGGCCCGCATACCAAACTTGGCATGCAGGGATCGCGCCTATTTATAGAAATTTTTTAGAGTGGGAGTCCGTATCTCTAATAAGAATCTTCGGCCTGTAAATAAAGCAAACTATGTAATCTTAAGCACACCAATGTTGGTGAGGTTGCATACGTAGGAGGTTTTTGTTGTATGCATATAACCTAATACCCTCCAATATTTAACCTAAGCCCTACCGCCTGTACTGTGGAAACTCGATTTCTTAAATAAATTTTTAAAAGCGTAGACAAACAATTATCACAGCACCTATTCAATACAATGGGATTTCTAGTGTGATTAAAGTCAATCTTTAAGGTCTAGCATGAGGTGATAAAAATTTTTATTTTAAGATTTCAGTTGGTACTAATATACCTATACATAATATAAGCAAGATTAAAAATGAACATAGTATAAGAAATTTGTAGAAATGGACGATCTCAAATGGAATGACATGTGAGGTGATTTAGGATCAGGAAAGCTTACTTTCCGAAATAATATAATACTACCTAGAGATGGGAATGAATAATGGAAAGGAAGAAAATTTGAATATCTATAGCAAAGATTTTGAAACATTCTTTCTTGCAGAAACAAAGAGCTATTATCTACAAAAAGAAACGATTTTGTTTACAAACACATCGATAACAGAGTATATGAATAAGGGTTCGATTCCTAGTCGAGTCGGTTACACTGCTGTGATCAAAGGTCCGATATCAATCTTTGGCCTGTGGGGAAGGCAACGGGAAACCACCCCATTAATTATATTCCTTAGTAAAGTCAGCTTGGCTTCGGCTAAGCTGATCGCCTACGCACAATGAAGTGTATGGCACTTGAAGAAAGACGATTTGATATGTTTAGCGACGGAAGCGTTGGCGTATTAAAACCAACTTATTATAGATAAATCGTTGAAAGGTTGGAAGGAACTAGAATATGAAGTTGTTCGTGACGCTTTTGATAACTGCATCGCTGTAATATGGAAAACGTGGATTCTTTGGGAATTTATACAGGCAAATGCATTGTAGTTTCTCCTGGTCAAACATTGTCGAACAAAGATTATAATGTGTTAAGAATGACCGTCATCAACGTCATTCGACATTTGGTTGTGGTTGGAGAGTGTAATATGCAATATGCTCTCAATTCAGAATCTAAAGAATACTACATAATCGAAGTTAATGCACGTTGGTCTAGAAATTCTGGATTGGCAACCAAAGCAACCGGTTATCCAATAGCTTATGTTGCTGCAAAACTGGCGTTGGAAATTGCTTTACCAGATATTAAGCATTCTGTCACTGGAAACTCAACCGCATGCTTTTAACCCAGTCTTGATTGTTGTATCGAGAAAATTCCGCGTTGGGATTTAAGCAAATTTACACCAGTAAGCATTAAAATTGGTAGTTCCATGAAGAGCGTGGGCGAGGTTATGGCAATAGGCCGAAAATTTGAGGAATCTTTCCAAAGGCATTGCGTACATTAGACGAACAAGTTATTGGATTTGACCCAAATTTGACAAAAAAAGAATGTAATGTTACACCGTTTGTGAAGCAAATTGACACTGTTGCAGTTGAATGGCGGCTACTACGAACTATTTGTATCTTACTTACAATGCGAACAGCCATGATATTACGTTTGACGAAGTTCACATAATGGTAATAGGATCTGGAGTTTACAGAATTGGAAGTAGTGTAGAATTTGATTGGTGTGCAGTGGGTTGTTTGAGAGAACTCAGAAGAATGAACAAAAAAACGATTATGGTCAATTATAATCCGGAAACTGTTAGTGCGGATTACGATGTGTTTGATAGATTGTATTTTGAAGAAATTTTGTTCGAAGTTGTAATGGACATTTACACCTTGGAAAATAACGCTGGAATTATTTTAGCTATGGGTGGACAATTGCCCAACAACATTGCAATGGATTTGCATAGGCAGCAAGCGGTTATTTTGGGTACTTCGCCGGAATCCATCGATGGAGCCGAAAATCGTTTCAAGTTTTCAAGAATGCTTGACCGTATTGGAATTTTGCAACCACGCTGGAAGGAACTAACAAATTTGGAATCTGCTATTAGGTTCTGTGACGAAGTAGAATATCCTTGTTTAGTTCGCCCATCTTACGTTCTAAGCGGTGCTGCTATGAACGTAGCATACTCAAACCAAGATTTGGAAACCTATTTGAAATGTGCGAGTTATGTTAGCAAGGAGCACCCAGTAGTAATTTCAAAGTTTATCAAAGATTCGAAAGAAATTGATGTTGATGCGGTTGCATGTGATGGCGTAGTTATGTGTATGGCCGTATCTGAACATATCGAAAAGCGGTGTTCACTCAGGAGATGCTACATTAGTCACTCCTCCACAGGATTTAAATCATGAAACTTTTATGAAAATTAAGAAAATAACCGAAGATATCGCCAGTAATTTGGGGTTACCGGACCTTTCAATATGCAATTGATAGCCAAGAATAACGAACTGAAAGTGATTGAGTGTAACGTACGTGTATCGCGCTCGTTTCCGTTTGTCTCAAAAACTTTAGATCATGACTTCGTTGCAATGGCAACCAGAATAATGCTTGGTGAGGTTATGGAACCCGTGGATCTTTCAGTTCTTAGCGATAAAAGGGTTGGTGTTAAGGTTCCCAATTTTCATTTTCTCGTTTAGCTGGAGCGGACTTCATGTTGGGGTTGAAATGGCTTCTACTGGAGAGGTAGCTTGTTTTGAAACAATAAATACGAAGCTTACTTAAAAGCAATGATGAGCACGGGATTTACGATACCCAAAAATTCAATCTTTCTTTCTGTCGGTACTTATAAGGTAAATAGAAGTCAACATTTTTTAAACGTTTATTTGTAATAATTGTTCTTTTTACAGCACAAGCAGGAGTTTTTACCCAGCGTCAAGGCTCTAAAGAAAATGGGTTACAAGTTATATGGAAGTATGGGAACGGCAGATTACTATTGTGGCCATGGCGTCGATGTAAGTTTTTTTTCTTTATTTTTTGTGTAGCGTTTTTGTCAAAAGTTATTTTATCTTTAATTTTACAGATGGAACCAGTGCATTGGACCTTTGAAAAAATAGACCAAAAAAATCAAAATGAGTTAATCACTTTGGCTGAGTTTTGTCAACCAAACAATTCGATTTGGTTATTAATCTTCCAATGCGACAAGGAGGTTCAAGAAGAGTTTCTTCGTTTTTGACCCATGGCTACCGGACTCGTCGTTTAGCAATCGATTTTTCCATTCCTTGGTGACCGATATAAAATGTGCAAAATTGCTGGTTGAGGTAAGAATTTTGATAAAATTGATTCAATTCTATAATTAATTTTTATTTAGTCTTTGGAAAGGGTTAAGGTACCAGTGATGAAAACAACTCTCGATTGTATCACTTCTAAGCAGTTGATACATTTGCCTGGTTTCATAGATACGCATGTTCATGTAAGAGACCCCGGTGCAACGCACAAGGAAGATTTTGCATCTTGCACAGCTGCAGCTTTAGCTGGTGGAGTAACAATGATTTGTGCCATGCCAAACACAAATCCGGCCATTATAGACGAAGAATCTTTAGACTTGGTCAAAAACTTGGCTAAAACAAACGCAAGGTGCGATTATGGTTTGTACGTTGGTGCTTCTTCTCTCAACACTACTACCGTCGCCAAATTGGCACCCCAAGCAGCAGCATTAAAAATGTACCTAAACGAAACATTTACAACACTCAAGCTTGATGACATAGCTGTTTGGACGAAACATATCATGAACTGGCCAAAAAAATCTACGTTATGCGTTCACGCTGAAGGTCAAACAACTGCCGCTATTCTATTCATCGCACATTTACACGACCGTGCAGTTCACGTTTGTCACGTTGCAAGAAAAGAAGAAATTTTGATAATTAAAGCTGCAAAAGAAAAGGGATACAAAGTTACTTGTGAAGTATGCCCACATCATCTGTTTTTAAGTGTCAATGATGTCGATGCTATTGGACCCTTAAAAAGTCAAGTGCGGCCTTGCCTTGTTACTTTGGAAGATCAAAAAGCACTATGGGATAACCTCAACGTTATTGATACTTTTGCTACGGATCACGCGCCTCACACCTTGCAGGAAAAAACAAGTCAAAATGCACCACCTGGTTTTCCTGGTTTGGAAACAATTTTACCGCTTCTTTTAACCGCCGTTCACGAGAAGCGACTGACCATCAGCGATCTCATAGAGAAGTTTTATTTGAACCCTAAAAAGATTTTCAATCTCCCCGAACAACCAGACACTCATGTGGAGGTCGACATGGATGAAGAATGGACAATTCCAGATGCTATGCCCTACAGTAAATCTAAATGGACACCATTTGCTGGTAGAAAAGTTCGTGGTTCGATTCATCGTGTTATTCTACGTGGCGAAGTTGTATATGTGGATGGTCAAGTTTTAGCCAAACCTGGATACGGAGAGAATGTACGCGATTGGCCAAAAGCATTTGACACTTGACAGTCGTCTACCGGTTTTGGACCGTGCAATATCGCCGTCTAAATTTGACTACGATTCTGATGCCAATACTAACGAAACGTTCTCGAAATTGATAGGTCTTCCGAGAGTTAATTTTCCTTTCGACGCGCATAGCAGAATACAAAATAAGATTTCTCCAATGTTACCACATCTTAATAGGATGAAAGAAGATGGAAGTCATGAAGTAATACACAACCAAATGCATCCACAAGGACTTTCTGGAAAACATATAATTTCAGTGGATATGTTCTCGAAGGAACAACTGAATGAAATTTTCAATTTAGCCCAAACTTATAAGTCGGATGTTGCTAAAGACAGACCCCTTGACCACGTCTTGAAGGGAAAACTAATGGCTTCCATTTTTTACGAAGTGAGCACTCGCACAAGTCTCAGTTTTTCAGCTGCCATGCAAAGATTGGGGGGAAGAGTGATACATATGGATGAAATTAGTTCTTCGGTCAAAAAAGGAGAGACGCTGGAAGATTCTATTGCTGTTATAGCGGGGTATTCGGACGTGATTGTGCTAAGGCACCCTACACCTGGTTCTGTTTATGTAAGTTAAGTTGTTTCGTTTTTTATGGTATAATTTAGGATTGTGTATTTGCAGAAAGCGTCTCAACATTGCAGAAAACCATTAATAAATGCTGGTGATGGAATTGGAGAACACCCAACTCAAGCCTTATTGGATATTTTCACTATTCGTGAAGAAATTGGTACGGTTAACGGTTTAACCATTACTCTCGTTGGTGATTTAAAGAATGGAAGGACGGTTCATTCCTTGGCACGCCTTTTGACGCTGTACAACGTCCAATTGCGTTACGTTAGTCCTGCTTCATTGAGGATGCCGAAACATATAACCGATTTTGTTGGAGAAAAGGGCATTAATCAGCAAGAATATAATAGTTTTGGAAGAAGAAGAAGAGAAAGATATCTGGGACAGAAGCTAAGAAGAAGAAGAGCCCGCCTAGGGGAGGAGGCTTCGGCCCTCAACCTAGAGCAAGGGCCCAGTCACACGAGTACCGCACATGAAAGGGCTAGGCTCCTAGGATTATATCAATAGATATGACGTCCGCACAATCACAGCACGAAATGACACGACACTTGAGGAACACTTCCAATCTGATGATATCAGCTTCCTGGGAAACTCCTTCCAACAAAGGTGTGATTAAATATTCCTCCTCGGAATCTTGGTGAACGTAGTAAGATCGAGTAAATTGATGGTAACCACCCATCCAAAGGCCGTCGTGGTAAATCCAAAATAAATAACAATTACCACGATCGTAAACAGAAACTTGGGAAGTAAACAATTACTGTGACGTTGCTGCGTATCACGAGCTGCGCAAACACGATAATGTTTCGATGCGCACGATGAACGACAGCTGCTCAAAATGGCGCTTCAAAACCAAAATCAAACCTCCAACCAAACGAAGATTTCCACTTTCCATAGGAAAAATGATCCGCTCACGCGATCGGAAATCAAAATGCGTTTAAACACTACTACCCACTACTGTAGGTTATTGTTATTAAGAGGGGCCTAGTAGAATACGCATGATACTATTGTGCACTCACTTCCACTTGCGGCGTAAGATATGCGAATTAGCCTTTGACGATGGCGAAGATTTTTCCTAAACTATAACGAATTTTTCAATTTTTTTTTATTATTTTTTAAAATCTACATAGTTACCCGTTTGCGGTAAAGAAAATTCAAGCTGTTCCGTTGAATAGTTTAAAATATATAGCGAAATAGAAATCACCATTATTATTGCAATGAATTTGTACCTTATGTTATATTTATTTTCACAATCATTTTACAATAAATGTTTATGAAAATTGTTTACAGTGTACAGTTCATCATTATCTACTAAATCCAAAAGAAAAAGTATCAAATTTTGTTTAGTTTTAAAAAATCTTCGCCATCAGTAATAAAATAAAATATCATTTATTTTAATGAAATTTTCAGTTAGCCAAGTCGCAAAATAGTTGGTAAAACTTTGACTATTGTGACAGAGATGGCCCAATTTGGAATTTGTTTAGATGACATTTCAAATTTTTAATCAAACATACTATATTTTTCAATAAATTGCAATTTTGCATTAACAAAATAATTGCTATTTACCTCAAGCTAGTACTGACATAATAATAATTATATTATTTTATATTATTAATAATATATTAGATTAATGTGATATTATTAGAATATCACATTATTTCTATTACTCAAGAGAGGGCTACATAAAATATAATTTGTAATGCTTGAGAATATGCAACTATCTAAACAAAGTGAAAGGCAGATAGATTTCGATTTGCTGTTTCTACTAGGGTCACCTTAAGTTTCGATATATTTTGAAATCAAAATATTTGTCTCGCGGTAAAATCGTGAAAAAAACAACAAAAAAAACGCGGCAGTGGAATTGTTGTAAAATCTGTTGAATTGTTAAACCAAAAACAATTAAATTATTAAACTCAAAATAACTGAAATGTTGAACAAAGTAGTTAAGTAATTGAACCAAATAACTGAATTTATTAAACACAACAGCTAAATTTGGTCTAAACAGACAAACACTTGCATTTTTGACTAAATCTTAGTTTTTTTGCATAAAACAATTGAATTATTGAAAAATAGTAAAATTGTTGAAAATCTGTCGAATTGTTAAAGAAACAGTTGAATTTCTGAATCACGAAAAATTAAATTGTTGAATCAAGGGTAATAAATTAAGTTGTTGAACTAAAAAACAATTGAATTGTTGAACCAAAAACAATTGAATTATTAATTTAAAAATAATTAAAATCACTGAACAAAGCAGTTAAATTTTGAAAGCAATCGGCCAAATTTATTAAACATAACAGCTAAATTTCTTGAAGAAAACAGTTGAATTGTTGAAAAAACAGGAAAGTTCTTGAAAAACAGTTGAATTATTGAATCATGTAAAATTAAATTGTTGAAATAACAACAAAAATTAAATTATTAAACCAAAAAATTAAAACGTTTAACAAAGCAGTTGAATTATTGAACATAACGCTTGGGTTGTCTGGATAACCAACTCTTCATTATGTTTTTTCCCTTTAAATACTGTTGGGAGAGGCAAATTTTCGAGTTATTATTTACGATCATATTTTCAATAATCGTATTGTGTGTTTCAATATGATTTGGATCCTTTGGTTTGAAAATTCCAAAAGCTGATTGATTCAATTTAATAAAAAATTGTAAATTTTTGAAAAGTAGAAGCTGGCGCGAAATTTTGTTTCGCATTTTCCGTGGTTATTATTAAGTTTAGAACTGAAATTTTTAACAAAACACCAAAAACAAATTGAAAACAACACAATACAAGAAAAAAAATTTCAAATTTTTGAAAAAGGGGCTGGCGCGAAATTTTGTTTCTTGATTTCCGCGGTTTTATTAAGTTTAGAACTGAAATTTTTAACAAAACACCCGAACCAAATTGAAAACAATATAATATAAGAAAAAAAATTGCCAATTTTTGAAAAAGGGGGGCTGGCGCGAAATTTTGTTTTGTGATTTCCGTGGTTTTTATTTAGTTTAAAACTGAAATTTTTCATAAAACACCCGAAACAAATTGAAAACAATACAATACAAGAAAAAAAATTTTAAATTTTTGAAAAAGGGGGGCTGGCGTACTATACTGTTTTTCGCGATTTCCGCGGTTATTATTAAGTTCAGAACTAAAATATTTAGCAAAACACTCAAAACAAATTGAAAACAATTTAATACAATCAATTTTTCTTCAATTTAAAAAAAAAAGGGGGCTAACTTCACGGACATAAGGTTATCAAGGTTACCTAAAAATAAGGGATTATGATAGTCTACCTTTAGTTGACCGATAGTCAACTTTTGGCAAAGACTGTCGTTCTGATAACTACGGAACACGAAGTTTTTCTGATCGTCGGGTTTCGTCTCTACATTCAACGCTATCCGCTTCATCCAGTTATGGTCCGCAACAATAAGTGTGGTGAAAGTTTTGTGTAAGGTGCAAATTGCTGCTGGTGCAGCTATTGGAAATCCAGTGTATATGGCAGCACTTGTAACTTCCTTCCTGGTCAGAGGGGTAAGAGATTTTTGATCTTTTTAGCAGTTGCAATATCAGTATTGTATCAGAGGCAATTTTTTTTCTTGCGCTGATTTGTAACTTTACCTTTTTAAGAAAAGATTTTTCAAATTGTTTCACTACAATTTATAAGGAATTATCGATACGCGGCTGCCTTCATTATTTTGACAAAGATTGGTTTAATAAAGATAAGTTTTGTTATTTTGTTAAATTTAGTATTTTCATTTAAACACCCAAAAAAGCATACTTTAACTTTTTTAGAAATCCACGCTCTTGCTCGGGACTACAAAGTAGAGTTAGCTGATTTATCATCAAGCGGCAATTCACGAAATAAATTTTGCGATGAGAGGTGCTTGAATGACCCCGTAGCCAAGCATTTTGTTATCATTATCTTCTCTTCTTCTTCTTACGTGAGGTCTGCGACCTGTGTTTTTCCAGCAGCAGCCTCGGATAAGATCCGAAGTCACTGCTAGTACTCTGAGCATATTATTAGTTTTACATCTGAAGTAGTTTGCTAGACTGGCTTCAGATGTGCCTGTTACCCTATATTATTGTTAATGATGGCAATTCATTAACATAGAAGGACCACCGGCTTTACGTGCCTTCCGAAGCACGGGGACGGTCATAGATAGAAAGAGAGTCAGAAAGAAAACTTTCCTTTGTAGACTCTTCCCGGGTTCGAACCGGGTGCCTTAGCATTAGTAGTCGATCGCTCTAACTCTTATCATTATAAGAACTAAAAATAAAAGATAATAAACTAAAATATGAAGAAAATATTTGTGAAGAGAACGGGGGTATTGAACAAATATAAAGAGAACAGGACAAGAAGAACAGAAAGAGAAAGAAGAAAATAACGAATTGTATGAAGACAGACAGGGCCGAGCTGAGTTTGTTTTTGGTTTTTTTCTTATTTTTAAATTTTGTTCTTCTTGAATTTTGCATTTCATGTTCATAAAATTACGATATCGCAAAAAGTTTAACATTATTGTTCACTGAAATGAATGTTTTGTTAATTTTTTTCAAATTATGCTAATAATATTGTGCGCATAGGGATTTTTACGGATATAGCTTTAGCGGATTATTTCAAAACTAAACTCGAATGGCGACATACAAATATAATAAAATGCAGTATAAAGTATTGCCAAATTGTAAAATAATGTGGGAAATGTAGTTGATGCAATCATGAACGCAACCAAGGGGTTGGGGGAGTTGCCCTTTCTAACCTTTTAATACATCCTCCTATAAAGTATCAAACAGATCGGGATCTGAATACTAAACTAAGATTTTGTTCAATAATTAACTTAATTCTATATCGGTCCGATTAAATTACGGCGAATTCGTAATGATGATGATGATTGCCCTTCCTTTGGCGGTACCCATGAATGGTGCATCCATTGAAAAAAAAATTGCAACTAAAATTATGGGAGTAAATGAAAATATTCTTAATATTCACAATTCTTCTGCCAGTATTTGCTCCGTTGATTCAACTTCGTCCGGTATTAATATTTCAAATTGCAAAAAATGTATAACTAATGTTTATAATAAACAATAATGGAATAATAAAAGACACTTTTCACCAGTTGAAGATTCCTCACTCGAGGAGAGTACCAGAGTATGTTCAACTTCGATAATAAAATCAGTTTTTTCGTTAAATTTATTATAAATTCTCTTGCGCTAGAATATGCTAATATTATTTTTCAAAAAACATCACAAAGTTTGGCATTACTAAATGATGGTAGATAAAATTTCGTGTGTATGGACCATAGAATTTATTTCCAATGAATTTTATATTTTAATTTTAAATTCTATACCTGTCTTTTATCATTGTACATCACAATAGTGAGGTAAACAACAAAATTGTAAATAATAATAATACAAGAATTTGAATTTTTAGATGTATTGTATGCCGTGTACACATTAATTCAATTTTGTGGCTGACACTTAACAGGACATAAACTACATACAAATCCTATCTGTTTGTGACCTTTTAAGTGCCGATCACAGAATTGGTTCTGGCAAGTAATACAAGTAGAGGTAGTCAAAATAAAACTAAAATTTCAAGGTAAATAACAGGATATCATTAGTAGATGCTTATCTACTCATCCTACAATCGTATATTATCCTTATAAGTATCAATAGTAAAACTTTAAAAAAAATTTAAAAAAAATAGTAAAACTTAAAAAATAGTAAAAAAAAATAGTAAAACAATCTAAACTACATATTTGTAATGCTTAACCGATTTTTATTTATTTATTATCAGATTTAACTTGGGAATAATATAAATCCTAAAGTTGTTTCTCATTGAATTTCTGCTGCTTGAATTAAACAGTTGTAGTTTTTATAAATTTTGCGTAAGTAATGACGAATATTAATTTGGTGGTTGCAGTAGCATTTTTTATACAATACGTCTGCTCCAATGAAGAACTTTTAGCCAAGGTAACTTTTAATTTCCAATAATAATACGTTTTTTAAAATTTAAAAATATTTAATTTCTTGTGATTCAGAAAGAGTCATTTGTCATTAATACATTTTTATATACGTATGTACTTATCATTTGCGCGTAATTTAATTACGGCAAAAAATTCCTATGGTAATAAACTGATTTTTAGTTTGATCAGCATGGGTACAAACTTAAAGAAATTCGAATCGATTTGATAAGTTACGATCAAAATTATTACCACACCTTACAAATTAAAGCATTTAAATACAACCGCACTTTTACGGCCCACAATATTACTGTGAAGTATAAAGTTGAAGTTAAGGATAAGCTCGAGGTAAGCCAATTTAAATAAAATGGAGTCGGCCGAGTGATATTTTGGAAGTTTTCAGTGAAATTTTTAAAAACTATTGAAAAATTTATTAATTTAATTATTACAACACCAGAATAAATACTGAAACTAACAGCATAACGCCTTTAAACTAATATGAGTAACTAACTATTCATGCTATAAAATTGCTACTTTATATAATATTAAAGATGTCGAATATGCATTTCTGCATTTCATCAGCTGCAGTTTATTAAAATGTTTTTATTTTGTTTCAACGCAACTTACTCGAAAATCCTAATGTGGGATAAAAAAAATTTTCCTAAAAAAGTTGTTTATTTTTTTATGCAAAATATGAATCTGGTAAAAAAGTGCCATTTAAAAAACCAAAGTTGACCTTCAAATGACCTTGAAAAGGTCAGTAAATTAAGAAAACAATTATGCCATATTTTGTCCCCTTCGCTATCATACAACTTTCGTTCGAAACATTTTTTCATCTGACTTTTGGTTTTTGAGATATTAATTGCTGGAAGTTTTAAAATGAACACCCTATATCCTTTAACTGTTTGCTGAATAATACAATGATGGAAATAAATCTTGTAGAAATGCACAATTGCAGTTCGCATCGTTTCTTATCACTACATAGTATAAAACAAAGTCGCCTTTTCTGTCCCTATATCCCTATGTGCGCTTAAATCTTTAAAACTACGCAACGGATTTTGATGCGGTTTTTTCCAATAGATAGAGTGATTCAAGAGGAAGGTTTATATGTATAATACATGCATCATATACTAAGGCAACATTGCTAATTTTAGAGGTTTCTAACGTGATGTCGTAATTTTTTGGGCTTATTTAGCAATTTAGCAAAACGCTGCCTAAACCCTACGAGTTAGATCAAATTAATGTACTACAGTATTGTACACCATAAAAAGGTCTACAAAAAAGTCCGCGATGGTATATGTTTATCTTTTAGGGATAACCCACATTAACCATTTTTATTGTTTACTTTTTATTTACGAAGCTATTTTAAGCAATACGGCATTAATCCTTATCGAATTAAGTACCTTTAATACAGTGTGCAATTAATATAGATCAATATGGTTCCTTACAGCATGTAAATTAAACAAATATTTTCGGAGATATTACAAATTTAAAATTTGCGTTTGCGGCGGGCGGTACCGGTCGGACGGGGCATTGCGGGAGGCATGCCTATAAATAGCGCGTATGTAGTGATGCCCGTGCAAAGTCGGAGCGGGCCGCTATGTTTTTATATACAACGTTCATAGTTTTTCTGTAGTGTATTTAATTTAGTATCAGCATTGCACCCGTGCGAAGCCGGGCGGGTGCTAGTTTAATCTAAATGGAAAATTATTTAACACTATTTCCGTTATAATTCCAAATTATAACTGGCCGCACAAATAAAAATTTTTGTTTAGTCTATTTTTCTAAATCGTTATTACTGCTGTTTTCTTAAAATATAGTAAAGTTCTTTAGAAATTAAAAAATACGAATACAAACATATGGTACTAGCGCTGGAACTTTAAAATTTTCCACATTTAGCACAAAACAAAATTTGCTTTAATTAATCTAAAATTTACTTTAAAATTTTCTTTAAAAAAAGAAAGGAGCCGCTAGTTATGCCACTAAACTTGTACAGCGAAAGGACGATCTGTAACAACTCGCAGCGACCGATTTGCCGCAAATCTTAACTGGCTGCCGACCTACTATATACAGGGTGGTATAAAATAATAATAATTAAGATTGACTAAAATTTAGAAACAAATCTTCTGATACTAAGTACTATGCAACTCTCCAATAAGACTCAATAAAACTCACTGTAGTTCCAAAAAATATATCTTCTGTTTTATTATTTTTTAATGGTTAAGTTTAATCCTTTTTAATTTGTTACAAAATTTGAATATACACTATATAGGAGTCGCTCAAAGAAAACGAATCATCAACAGATTTCATTGCGTACAGACGATAAGATTTTACGTTGTGAGTATTCACAACTACGAAATGGCTGAAAAGCCGTTAAAATATTTTTATTTGTTTCTCATTTGTAAACGTCAGTTTCAAAAACACAATATTAATCAAGAAAGTTTATTTTATCAAGTCACTAACTTGTAAACTGACAGTTAATTTGCAAAATTTTTAAAAGTTAGTAGTATTTTTTACATTAAAAATTTGATGTTCAAATTTCATTTAGAAATCATATTTAAAATACATTTTATGGCAACGTTTCCATAGCTTACGACACTGTAGTTCCAAAAATATACCTTCTGTTTTATTATTTTTAATGGTTAAGTTTAATCCTTTTAATTTGTTACAAAATTTAAATATAAGTACACTATATAGGAGTCGCTCAAAGAAAACGAATCATCAACAGATTTCATTGCGTACAGACGATAAGATTTTACGTTGTGAGTACTAAACTACGAAATGGCTGAAAAGCCGTTAAAATATTTTTATTTGTTTTCATTTGTAAACGTCGTTTCAAAAACACAATATTAATCAAGAAAGTTTATTTTATCAAGTCACTAACTTGTAACTGACAGTTAACTTGCAAAATTTTTACAAGTTAGTAGTATTTCTTAGTTTACAAATTTCATTTGTTAAATATTATTTATTTTTGAACGTTCCAAGTTACATCACAATTTTAATTTTTTTAATTTATTAACCTTTCAAGAGCAAATAAAATATCAACGCAGAGGTTTTGGTCAGTCTGCGTGCGCCGAGTATATTCATTGCAGTAAAACCTCGATATGCTAAATGTTATATATTTTTATTGTTTTGTTGTTGTTGAGTAATGCCTATAATGAACAGTTAATTTGATTGGACTGTTTTATAATATTATTCATTAGATACGTCATTGTTGTGTACAAATCTCCAGTACTGCAGATATTATTTTGAACACCAAACTAAATAATCTTATTATAACTTTCAAGGCAAGTTGGTCAACGGCGAGTTGGGGCGTGACGAGAGAAAGAAAACCTCGATGATAAAATTTATATATTTTTAGGCGGTGGTACAAGTTTATAAGTTTTTGAGTAACGAGTATCGACACTTTCCAATACGTTTTCAAATTAATGCGCAGAAAGCCCTTCGTGCAAACACAATAGGGTTGAAGCAAAGCCTAAAATGTGGAAACCTTACAGATTTTTACTTTTATAAGGTAACTAAACTATGGTAATACCTTCTGGTAATATAAAGATGTACTTAAGTACATATTTTAATTTTCAGGATGTAACATATCACGTTTGCAATTTTTACGTCGATGAAACGAATTTCCCCCCACTTATTCCAAATGGTAGATATATGGTTGTAGGTGAACTTACATATTTCGATAAAATAATTGCAACTCTGGCTATGTATGGTGAAATATATACACCGATAGAATATCCAAAGAAGTAAAAATTGAATTGTAATTAATCGGTATTTTAATCAATAATGGTTTGGATTTGGTTTTTTCTCACTTGTTTTCTGGGATGGGGGTTTACCTAAGATATTTTTGCACGTTTGTTAATAAAATATTTAAAATTTTATTTGAAACATTCTGTTCTTTGTAAAAATAAAATATTAAGGTTTTCTGTATAACTAAAAAAGGGATTACATTTTGTTTTATTTACCCAAGTCCTAATTTAGTCTTTAAAATCACAAAAATTGGAATGGAATACTAGGAGTTCCGGTGCATTTAGCATTCTATTGAATGATTTTAAAAACCCAGGTTGAAGACTGGAATTTCAAACAAAGTATACGATCATAGTTTACTCGCTATTAAAGGTAGAAATTAACATAATAAATTACTGCAAGAGATTTCTGAAGAACCCCCCATTCCAATCTGTGCTAATTCAAATTATTAAATACATTCATGTATTTGGTTAAAGAGTTTTCGTTTGCTTCTAAGGAAATGTGATGCCCGACCAATGAAAACCGTTAAAGCTTCTATTGAAGTAAACAAATCTAGCGTCAGTATAAGTCCTGATTCTGGCCCGCATACCAAACTTGGCATGCAGGGATCGCGCCTATTTATAGAAAGTTTTTAGAGTGGGAGTCTGTATCTCTAATAAGAATCTTCGGCCTGTAAATAAAGCAAACTATGTTGGTGAGGTTGCATATGTAGGAGGTTTTTGTTGTATGCATATAACCCAATATACTCCAATATTTAACCTAGACCCTACCGCTTGTACTGTGGAAACTCGACTTTTTAAATACATTTCTAAAAGCGTAGACAAACAATTATCACAGCACCTATTCAATACAATGAGATTTCTAGTCTGATTAAAGTCAATCTTTAAAGTCTGGCATGAGGTGATAAAATTTTTTATTTTAAGATTTCAGTTGGTACTAATATACCTATACATAATACAAGCAAGATTAAAAGTGAACAAAGAACAAGAAATTTGTAGAAATGTAATGACATTTTGCTACTTGGAGATGGGAATGAATAATGGAAAGGAAGAAAACTTGAATATCTATAGCAAAGATTTTGAAACATTCTTTCTTGCACAAACGAAAAGCTATTATCTAGAAAAAGAAACGATTTTGTTTACAGACACATCGATAACGGAGTATATGAATATGGCTGATGACAAACTTCAAGAAGAAGAAAACAAAGTGGATAGGTTTTTTAATTAGGTTTGTATAGAGAAAATTTAGATTTTATTCAAATCGCATTTATTTCTTAGTTGGAAAACTAGAAGAATCACGATTTAGGAGAGCGTTATATCTGGCCAAAAGGATTCCTAATGATTTGGCAAATCTTTTGCCAATTTAATTAGTTCTGAAAAAAGGTTATGAAGATGCACTGATCAAATGTATGTAGAAATTATTTTAAAAGTTTACGAAAAGTACCACAACGTAATTTCAAGGATATTCGACAAAAAAAATCAACTCGTCGATTCAAATGCTGTAACCAAGATTGCGGGTTCCTCTGCTAAATCGAATTTTAATTTCGACTTGATTTTAGAAAAGTTTAATAAAAACTAAACTTTTTGTTGAATTTTATGCGAATCAAAGGTTTTTAAGAAACCTTATCGTTTACAGTCCGAACGCATCACTACAAATTTATGCTGTCGACTGCGGTTTCAAATTCAACCAACCGAGACGTTTCATCAAGCATTACGAGGCGCGATGGTTGACTTGGTTCCATGGAATCACAAATTTAACATCGATGAATACGATGGGCTCTTTTTGAGTAACAGGCCAGGCAATCCGGTTGCGCGTGAAGAAACGATAACAAATTTGAAGAAAGTTTTAGATTATGACAAAATTAAACCAATTTTTTTTGGAATTAACTTAGATCATTAATTATTCTCTGTTGCTATTGGATGCACAAGTTTTGTAATCAGCACTTTACCATAATTTAGCTTGCGATTTCATTCATATTGGTAGTCCTCAAGATTTAAAGTGCTTCTTTGATGTTTTTTAGACGTAGTTAAATCGTACAAAATAGGAGAGCAAACTTTGGGTGAGAAATTGAAGAGCGAGTTGCTCCTAGTTGTGCGGTTATTTCTGTGGGAGAAGCGATCGATGCTGCCGAGAAATTGGGTTATCCAGTTATGGCAAGAGCTGCATTTTCCTTAGGTGGATTAGGGTCAGGATTTACAGATAATAAAGAAGAATTGCGATGTTTAGCGACGGAAGCGTTGGCTTATTCAAACCAACTTATTATAGATAAATCGTTGAAAGATTGGTAGGAACTAGATAATGAAGTTGTTCCTGACGCTTTTGATAATTGCATCGCTGTAATATGGAAAACGTGGATTCTTTGGGAATTTATACAGGCGAATGCAATGTAGTTTCTCCTGGTCAAACATTGTCGAACAAAGATTATAATGTGTTAAGAATGACCGTCATCAACGTCATCCGACATTTGGTTGTGGTTGGAGAGTGTAATATGCAATATGCTCTCAATTCAGAGTCTGAAGAATACTACATAATCGAATGCACGTTGGTCTAAAAATTCTGGATTGGCAACTAAAGCAACCGGTTATCCAATAGCTTATGTTGCTGCAAAACTGGCGTTGGAAATTGCTTTACCAGATATTAAGCATTCTGTCACTGGAAACTCAACCGCATGCTTTTAACCCAGTCTTGATTGTTGTATCGTGAAAATTCCGCGTTAGGATTTAAGCAAATTTACACCAGTAAGCATTAAAATTGATAGTTCCATGAAGAGCGTGGGCGAGGTTATGACAATAGGCCGAAAATTTGAGGAATCTTTCCAAAGGCATTGCGTACATTAGACGAACAAGTTATTGGATTTGACGTAAATTTGAAGCAGGTAAATGACTATGATCTGAGAGAACCCACAGATAAGAGGATGTTTGTGGTAGCTGTTGCATTAAAGCAAGGATATTCCATTGATAAGTTGTACGAAATAACCAAAATTGCCAGATGGTTTTTGAATAAAATGCAAAATATTATCGATTTAATTAATTCTACAGAATTGATTGAGCAACACAAATTGACTCCTGAAATTTTGCTGAAAGCCAAACAATTGGGATTTTCTGACAAACAAATGGCGACGGCTGTAAAAAATACAGAGCTTTCAATCCGTAAACAAAGAAAAGAATGTAATGTTACACCGTTTGTGAAGCAAATTTGAACTGTTGCAGCTGAATGGCCGGCTACTACGAACTATTTGTATCTTACTTACAATGCGAACAGCCATGACATCGCGTTTGACGAAGTTCACATAACAGTAATAGGATCTGGAGTTTACAGAATTGGAAGTAGTGTAGAATTTGATTGGTGTGCAGTGGGTTGTTTGAGAGAACTCAGAAGAATGAACAAAAAAACGATTATGGTCAATTATAATCCGGAAACTGTTAGTGCGGGTTACGATGTGTTTGATAGATTGTATTTGAAGAAATTTCGTTCGAAGTTGTTATGGACATTTACACCTTGGAAAATAATGCTGGAATTATTTTGGCTATGGGTGGACAATTACCCAACAACATTGCAATGGATTTGCATAGGCAGCAAGCGGTTATTTTGGGTACTTCGCCGGAATCCATCGATGGAGCCGAAAATCGTTTTAAGTTTTCAAGAATGCTTGACCGTATTGGAATTTTGCAACCACGCTGGAAGGAACTAACAAATTTGGAATCTGCTATTAGGTTCTGTGACGAAGTAGAATATCCTTGTTTAGTTCGCCCATCTTACGTTTTAAGCGGTGCCGCTATGAACGTAGCATACTCAAACCAAGATTTGGAAACCTATTTGAAATGTGCAAGTTATGTTAGCAAGGAGCACCCAGTAGTAATTTCAAAGTTTATCAAAGATTCGAAAGAAATTGATGTGGATGCGGTTGCATGTGATGGCGTAGTTATGTGTATGGCTGTATCTGAACATATCGAAAACGCAGGTGTTCACTCAGGAGATGCTACATTAGTCACTCCTCCACAGGATTTAAATCATGAAACTTTTATGAAAATTAAGAAAATAACCGAAGATATCGCCAGTAATTTGGGGGTTACCGGACCTTTCAATATGCAATTGATAGCTAAGAATAACGAACTGAAAGTGATTGAGTGTAACGTACGTGTATCGCGCTCGTTTCCGTTTGTCTCAAAAACTTTAGATCATGACTTCGTTGCAATGGCAACCAGAATAATGCTTGGTGAGGTTATGGAACCCGTGGATCTTTCAGTTCTTAGCGATAAAAGGGTTGGTGTTAAGGTGCCCCAGTTTTCATTTTCTCGTTTAGCTGGAGCGGACTTCATGTTGGGCGTTGAAATGGCTTCTACTGGAGAGGTAGCTTGTTTTGGAAACAATAAATACGAAGCTTACCTAAAAGCAATGATGAGCACGGGATTTACAATACCCAAAAATTCAATCTTTCTTTCTGTCGGTACTTACAAGGTAAACAGAAGTCAGCATTTTTTTAAACGTTTATTTGTAATAAATGTTCTTTTTACAGCACAAGCAGGAGTTTTTGCCCAGCGTCAAGGCTCTAAAGAAAATGGGTTACAAGTTATATGGAAGTATGGGAACGGCAGATTACTATTGTGGCCATGGCGTCGATGTAAGTTTGTTTTATATTTTTGTGTAGCGTTTTTGTCAAAAGCTATTTCATCTTTAATTTTACAGATGGAACCAGTGCATTGGACCTTTGAAAAAATAGACCAAAAAAATCAAAATGAGTTAATCACTTTGGCTGAGTTTTTGTCAACCAAACAATTCGATTTGGTTATTAATCTTCCAATGCGACAAGGAGGTTCAAGAAGAGTTTCTTCGTTTTTGACCCATGGCTACCGGACTCGTCGTTTAGCAATCGATTTTTCCATTCCCTTGGTGACCGATATAAAATGTGCAAAATTGCTGGTCGAGGTAAGAATTTTAATAAAATTGATTCAATTCCTATAATTAATTTTTATGTAGTCTTTGGAAAGGGTTAAGGTACCAGTGATGAAAACAACTCTCGATTGTATTACTTCCAAGCAGTTGATACATTTGCCTGGTTTCATAGATACGCATGTTCATGTAAGAGACCCCGGTGCAACGCACAAGGAAGACTTTGCATCTTGCACAGCTGCAGCTTTAGCTGGTGGAGTAACAATGATTTGTGCCATGCCAAACACAAATCCGGCCATTATAGACGAAGAATCTTTAGACTTGGTCAAAAACTTGGCTAAAACAAACGCAAGGTGCGATTATGGTTTGTACGTCAGTGCTTCTTCTCTCAACACTGCTACCGTCGCCAAATTGGCACCCCAAGCAGCAGCATTAAAAATGTACCTAAACGAAACATTTACAACACTCAAGCTTGATGACATAGCTGTTTGGACGAAACATATCATGAACTGGCCAAAAAAATCTACGTTATGCGTTCACGCTGAAGGTCAAACAACTGCGGCCATTCTATTTATCGCACATTTACACGACCGCGCAGTTCACGTTTGTCACGTTGCAATAAAAGAAGAAATTTTGATAATTAAAGCTGCAAAAGAAAAGGGATACAAAGTTACATGTGAAGTATGCCCACATCATCTGTTTTTAAGTGTCAATGATGTTGATGCTATTGGACCCCTAAAAAGCCAAGTGCGGCCTTGTCTTGTTACCTTGGAAGATCAAAAATTTTAAAAATTTTAAGAAATCCATCGTTTACAATCCGAACGGATCACCACGAATTTGTGTAGTTGACTGCGGTTTAAAATTCAACCAGCTGAGATGTTTCATCAAATGAGGCGCAAAGGGTTGACGTGGTTCCATGGAACCACAAATTTAACATTGACGAATACGACGGGCTCTTTTTGAGTAATGGACCAGGCAATCCGGTTATGTGTGAAGAAACGATAATAAATTTGAAGAAAATTCTGGATTGTAATAAAATTAAACCAATTTTTGGAATTTGCTTAGGCCATCAATTACTCTCTGTTGCTATTGGATGCAAAAGTTTCAAAATGAAGTAAGTTTTTTTGTTGTAAATTTTCGTCTTAGAAATAATTTTTTTTCATCAGGTACGGTAATCGTGGACACAACCAACCTTGCGTTCACATCGATACAAAAAGATGTTATATGACATCCCAAAATCATGGATTCGCAATCGACGCCAATTCCTTACCAACTGGATGGAGTGCTTTATTTACCAACGCTAACGACAAAACGAACGAGGGTATTGTAAGCAACAGCTTACCATATTTTAGTGTTCAATTTCATCCCGAACATACTGCGGGTCCTCAAGATTTAGAGTGTCTATTTGACGTATTTTTAGACGTAGTTAAATCGTACAAAAAAGGAGATCAAACCATTAATGTTAAAACGGCAATAAAGGAATCTCTTCAGTACACTTCACCTGTTCCCGTTATATCAACATTGCCCAGAAAGGTTTTAATAATCGGTTCAGGAGGCTTATCAATTGGGCAAGCAGGCGAATTTGACTATTCTGGTTCCCAAGCAATCAAGGCGTTGAGAGAAAAAAATATTTCAACGGTTTTAATTAACCCAAATATTGCAACTGTTCAAACGTCTAAAGGGTTGGCCGATAAGGTTTACTTTTTGCCCTTACTACCTGAATATGTAAAGGAAGTAATTAAAGCAGAACGGCCTAGTGGTGTTCTATTGACGTTCGGTGGACAAACCGCTTTAAACTGCGGTGTAGAATTACAAAGAATGGGAGTTTTCAAGGAGTACAACGTTCAAATTTTAGGAACTCCTATTCAAGCCATCATTGATACGGAAGACAGAAAAATATTTAGCCAACGCGTAGCTGAAATTGGAGAGCGAGTTGCTCCTAGTTGTGCGGTTATTTCTGTGGAAGAAGCGATAGATGCTGCCGAGAAATTGGGCTATCCAGTTATGGCAAGAGCTGCATTTTCCTTGGGTGGATTAGGGTCGGGATTTGCAGATAATAAAGAAGAATTGCGATCTTTAGCGACGCAAGCGTTGGCGCATTCAAACCAACTTATTATAGATAAATCGTATATAGATCGTATATAGATCGTATAGATAGATAAATTGAAAGGTTGGAACGAAGTGGAATATGAAGTTGTTCCTGACGCTTTTGATAACTGCATCACTGTTTGTCATATGGAAAACGTGGATCCTTTGAGAATTCGTACAGGCGAATTCATTGTAGTTTCTCCTAGACAAACATTGTCGAACACAGATTATAATATGTTAAGAACGACTGCCATAAACTTCATCCGACATTTGGGTGAGGTTAGAGAGTTATCCAATATGCTCTAAATCCAGAGTCTGAAAAATACTACATAATTATCAAAGTTAATACACGTTTGCCAACCAACCGATTTTTCGTTAGCTTATGTTACTGCAAAACTGAGGATGGACATTGCGTTCCCAGATATCAATAATTTCGGCACTCCGGAAACACGACTATGTGCATTGAACCCAGTCTCGATTATTGTATCGTAAAGATTCCGCGCTGAAATTTAAGCAAATTTACATTAAGCATCAAAGTTTGTAGTTTCTTGAAGAGCGTCTGCAAAGCTATGGCAATTTTTATATTTCGTAGTTTTTGCTCTATTGTTGAATGCATTGAGTCACACTGCATTTGAGTGTTTTCATTTACATTTTATTTCAATTACATCAGTTTTCACCGACGCGAGAGTAAATTTTAAAAGAGAGTAAAAATCGCGATGGTCAAGATATTGGGTTAAAGAGTGCGCCAAAACGGTATAGGTCAGGAAAAGTTAGTAGTCTCTTCCAAAGCCGTGCGTGAATAAACTTACTATTTTGAGGATCCCACTGAGTTTTACAAGCAAACCTGTAATTAACACATACACAAAAAACACATTTATGTTCGAAGTAATTTTACAGTAAATAATAAAGATGTTGACGAAAAATGATTGAATCTATTTGCATTTAGTTACGGCAGTTTTGACTTCTACAAGAAAGTTCGAGGTTGACAAAATGAGCTTGACGGTATGTAAATTCCTCAAAAGAGTTGCTTAACGATAATTCGAAACAAAACGGTACGACCAAGCTCGCTGCTCGAAAGGCAATACTTGATGGGCGAAATTCTTCACATCACAAATGATTCCTCAAATCACGATTATCTTGATCTTCCATCAAGGCCTACTTACGATGCATGCGTCAGGTGGGAGGGTAGCGGTCGGAAAACTGTGGATTAGCTCGCTCCAAGGTGAACTAGTCTGACCTTATTCTAACAAACCCGAGCATAAAAGATAATTCGCAGACAGGACGAAAAAATTTAATTATTGAATGCAAAACTTGAATATAAAATAATAAATTGACTTAAAATAAATGCACTAAACTAACTAAATGTAAAATTAATTTGGACTTAGATAAAATTTTATAAAATAAAAGAACGTTACTACTGAAATAATTGAATAAATTTTGATCAGAAATCAGAAATCAGAAACGAATTCACACAAAAAGTGAATTATTTTAGAAAATTTGTTGTTCGATCACAACTTTAATTTTTTTATTAGCTAATTACACCATTATCTTTCATAATTCGTTTTAAAAAACGAGATTCTGGTATTTTTAATGTTGCCACAACCCATTTTAATTACGATGGGCGGGGTTACAGTTCACAAGAGCCAATGATAAAATTGCATTCAAAATTAATTTTTAAAATCGTTTTTTAACCAAATTTGTGGACTGTCCGAAAATTTTATTTTTTTATGTGTATCTGGCATTGTTATCTTTCATAATTTGCAAAAAGAATGGTAAAAATCGAAATCAGGGTTGACGGACTCTCGCCAAAAAGGAAAAGATCTACAAAAATAAAGAAGAAACCATGAAAAGTCATGATGTTTTTATTTTATTAGAGGTAACCAAAATGTAGTGGAAATCAATAAATTTTATCAAAATTTCCATCGTCCCCAAAAAATTCTAATGTTTTGCATCTTAGCAGTAAAGAATATGAAGATGAAACAAGAACAAAAACTACCCGTGTCTCTGCCCTGGTTTCACAAAAATCCAATTTTTTTTTGTTCATTATTTCCATAAATATCAAAAATGTAATCTGCTTTGATTTGGCTTTCTAAGACATTGAAGTCTTTCAGGCTCTGTAATGGTAGAAACCAGCAGTTTCAGGATTATCCTGGCTGGATAGCAGTCAAGTTTTCAATTTTTCTGTTATAATGGCCATAGTCGCTTGCATCTGTGCCAGCAATATCAGATCTGCATCTATTAAAAAAAGAACTTAACTTTACTTTAATTGTACAATCATCTTAGTGAGATTTAATTTTACTTCATTGATTGCTAAATGTTTCCGAACCACCAGGATTCCATTCCAAATTTCTATGATTTTGTGGACTAAATCAAGGCTAGGGTAAATAGAGAAAATGCAATTCCTATCTTAGTTATACTGAAAATATTAATATTTTATTTTTATAAGTAACAGAATATATCAAGTAAAAATTTTTGAATATTTTATTAACAAATGTGCAAAACATCTTGAGTAAACTCCAAAATAAGCAAGAAAATAATTGAATTCAAACTATTTTTGATTAAAATAGCTGCTGATTAATTACAATTCCATTTTTACTTCTTTGGATATTTTATTGGTGTATATACTTCACTATACATAGCCATAGTCGAAATTATTTTATCGAAATATGACATTTCAGCAACAGATTTATATTTACCATCAGGAATAAGTGGAGGAAAATTCTCTTCATTGATATAAAAATTGCAAACGTGATATGTTATATCCTACAAATTAAAATATGCATTTATATTCCCTGAAGTTATTAGCATAGTTACCTTATGAAAGTAAAAATCTGTAAGGTTTCCACATTTTAGGCTTTGCTTCAACCCTATTGCGTTTGCCCGAAGAGCTTTTTGTGCATTAACTTGAAAACGTATCGGAAAGTGTCGATACTCGTTACTCAAAAACTTATAAACCTGTATGACTGCCTAAAAATATATAAAATTTATCATTGAGGTTTTGCCCTCCCGTACTAGTTTAGTGTTTTAAAAGAAAAATTATGAACTAAATTTCATACATCGCACCCCAGAAAGAAAGGGTATAAGTCTGAAAACGCCATTTTGAGCTAGAGCGCTTTGAATATTTGAACGTTTATAAGAAAATCACGTTTATCTTCTAGCTGAACAAAAGTACCAAGTTTGGCGGTTTTTAGCGGAAATAATTCGACTATCATAATATGACTTGTTTTGCTGATAGAACTTGAGGAGACGAATTATTTGATATATCTAACTCAAAAATCACTTTTGGACTTATACCCTTTCTTTCTGGGGTGCGACATATTGAAGCAAAACTTGCTTTGTGCGGGAGAGGTTTTGTTTTTTTGTATTCGTATTTTCTAATCTGTGAAGAAGTTTACCTATAGCTTATCATTCTAATTTCAGTCGATCGATATTGATATTCCATGAGAAAAATTCAAGTACCTGCTTGAATTCTTCTCAAGTAATTTTGCAAAAATAGATGTAAACCAAAATTATTCTGTGACTGACCACATTTCATTGAAATTGATTTACCTGGAGATCATCCTTTACTTCAACTTTAAATTTTAGAGTAATATTGTGGGCCGTGAAAGTACGGTTGTATTTGAATGCTTTAATTTTACAGAAGCTGTAAAATTTTTATCGTAATTTATTAAGTCGATTCGAACATCTTTAATTTTGTACCCATGCTGATGAAACTAAAAATCGGTTTATTATAATAGGAATTTTTTCTGCTAGAATTAAATTACGCGCAAATTATATAATATGTTTTTGTTTTGTGTATATTAAATCTTTTCGTGACTCTTTTCGAATCACAACAAAAATTAAATAATTTTAAATTTAAAATATGTAATATATAAGGAATTAAACGTTACCTTGGATAAAAGTTCTTGGTTCGAGCTGACGTTGTGGATAAAAATGTTACTGCAAACACCAAAATTATATTTTCATATTTTATATTTCGTTATTCGTTCATGCAACTGTTTAAATCAAACAACAGAAATGAATTGAGTATAATTTTAGAATTTATATTATTTCAAGGAAATATAATAATAAAATAAAAAATAAAAATCGGTCAACCATGAAAATTATTATTTCTTTTGTAATTATCGATAAAAATATAAATTGTATACCGAAGGACATTGATGAAAAGTTTCACTATTGAAAACGATCAGGATAGCCGATAGCATCTGTTAATGATACCTATAATAATAATAATATATGCATGTATGCCTTTAGAACGTGATTTGCATTTTATTTCGATTTTAGATGTTAAATCTTTTAGAGGAGTAAAATAAATTGCTTGTTGGATGGATAAGGATTCTTGTACTAGCGTTTCTGTTATTGCTTCCGTGGAATAGCGCCGTTATAAATAATACCGCAGAACACCCTTTGAAAAGAACACGCCTGTAGTCTCGAGCGAAAGCGTGGATTCCCAAAAAGTTAAAGTATAAAATATAAAATGTAGTAATTATATTTATTTTCATGTAAATAATAAATATGTGAACTGTAGAACATGCCTTAAGTGAATGCATTGAACTTCAGTCAAAATATTTGCTGATGGGTGTCACGGTTGAAAATTGAATTTTATTTATTATTTAAATTTTAAAGTGCGGCCCTGTCCTGTTGATAGGTACTATCGCGAGACCAGAAAACACTTGATATTAACAACAATTTTTAAAAGTATTTTTCGAAAGTTAATGATTGTTAGTTGGGAAAATTATTAGATGTGCCGTTTGCACTGAAATTTTGGTATATATTTTTTTACCGCTCCGATTTGGGATTATTTTGTGCAACGAGCTGTATCGAATACTTTTTTATCCGTCGTTTGTTTGCGAGGTGAAATTAGTGTCTCTTTATGAGGATAAGATCATCTATATTTTTTTTGCGACTCAGCATTGACCGAATACTTGCCTTTATTTGAATTATACCCTCGATTACACCATCTACGAGGTAAAGTTGTTTTTTTATCAAATGTATTTTCTTGTAAAGAAATTCCTTTTAGGGTCCTTCCCTTGGTTAACATCAACCAAGTTTCATTAATTAATTGAGCTGTTCGATTTTCTGGAGGTGCAAATTGCTGTCTTTCGCCCTGGAGTACCATTGTGAAGTACGAACCAGTTTTTTGTTCTTGAGAATTTTGAGGAATTGGTGCCGTTCATTGATACCAAGCTTGATAACGAACTCTCCCATCACCCTACCTTGTTTGAAAACATCAGTTGGAAGAAAATTATCCTTCACATACGGACAACCAACATCGAAGTCTGTAATTATTAAGATAAGTGTTTTGTGTGTCTTTTGTTGTTTGTGATAATATTGCGTAGATATTGCGCTAAAATTTTGATTTCGAGTTAATTTATTGTTATTCAATTTTATGCTTTGTGTAGATATATAATATTTTTTACCATCATACTGTAACCCTAAATATAGCTATACGCGGGGAAATCTTGCTTTTGCAAGAAACACAAACGAGATTATATATTACTTATTTTTTTGCTCGAATCAAACTTTGGTGCCGTTGTAATTTTACAATAAATTCATTTGTTTACAGTTCAAGCTTATCTCTTGCAACTCTTGCAATTTTTTATTTTATATCAGGTGACTTCTGTTCTAAAAGCTACTCTTCGTGATTTGGGTAGTAGAGTATTTTTGGGGAGTAATATTTTATAATCACGTGGCGCCTAGGGCAAATTGAATTACTTTCCTTAGTTTTTTGCTTGAAAAGAAGTCGCCAATTAAGTTTTTTTTCTTGCTCCAATTGAGCTAGCCATAGGAGCATATGCCAAAACCCTGAGATTTGGGAAAATACCATCAATCCCTTTGATACCACCTTTTACCGTGGCATGGGACAGGCACATACTCATGAAATGGAAGTTTAGAGGCAAACAACCCTGAAAAACGCTGTACACGTTATTTTGAGTTGACGTCAATAAACTTGCATATTTTTGGAAATGTAGTAAGTTGCTAATTGTAGTTCTTAGTGTTAGTTTGTTCACGGACGGAATAACTATATGCCGCCCGATCTTGTAATTTGTTAATTAATAAATAATTATAAACCCAACTGGCATTTTTGATAGAACCACAAATCTTCTGATAGTCAATGACGATCTAAATATTTCATTAAACAGGAACCTCTAGGAATCCGTTCCAATCTTGGTGATTTTGAAGACTCAATCAGTGCTGGAGCAATTAAAAAAATGCAATCCCTTTTTTAGGTATACAGAAAATTTTTATATTTTATTTTATAGGTAACATAATATTTCAAGAAAAATTTTAAATATTTTAATAACAAACGTGCAGAATATCTTGAATAAACCCCAATCTCAAAAAGTGAGCAAGAAAAAAATCAAATCCAAACCATTCTTGATTAAAATACCTACTGATTAATTACAATTAAATTTTTTATTTTTGGATATTCTATTGGTATATATACTTCAGCATACATAGCCGTAGTTGTAATTATTTTATCGAAATATGACATTTTAACTACAACTTTATATTTACCATTAGGAATAAGTGGGGGATAATTCTCTTCATTGATATAAAAATTGCACACGTGATATACTCTATTCTGTAAATTAAAATACATATGTAAGTGCATTTATATTACCAGAAGCTATTATAATAGTTTAGTTACCTTATGAAAATTAAAACCTGTAAAGTTTCCACATTTTAGGCTTTGCTTCAATCCTATGGCGTTTGCCTCAAGAGCTTTTTGTGCATTAACTTGAAAACGTATCGGAAAATGTCGATACTCGTTACTCAAAAACTTATAAACTTGTACGATCGCCTAAAAATATATAAATTTTGTCATCAAGGTTTTGTCCTTGCCATACTAGTTCAGTGACGGAACTAACGACCGTTGGGCTCTTTTTTTCTTTAAAAGAAAAATTAAAGTTTAAAGTTCCGCCACTGGTATATGTAAGTTTGTATTCGTTTTGTCTAACCTGTGAAGAAGTTTATTATTTCATTAAATTGATTTACCTGGAGATCATCCTTTACTTCAACTTTAAATTTTAGAGTAATATTGTGGGCCGTGAAAGTACGGTTGTATTTAAATGCTTTAATTTTACAGAAACTGTAAAAATTTTTATCGTAATTTATTAAGTCGATTCGAACATCTTTAATTTTGTACCCATGCTGATGAAACTAAAAATCAGTTTATTATAATAGGAATTTTTTTTGCTAGAATTAAATTACGCGCAAATTATATAATGTAATGTTTTTGGTTTTTGTGTATATTAAATCTTTTCGTGACTCTTTTCGAATCACAACAAAAAATTAAATAATTTTAAATTTCAAATAAGTATTATTATTATGAGGAATTAAACGTTACCTTAGATAAAAGTTCTTCGTTCGAGCTGACGTTGTCGATAAAAAATGTTACTGCAAACACCAAAATTATATTTCTCATAATTTATATTTCATTTCGTTCATTACAACTGCAACAGCTTAAATCAAACAACAGAAATGAATTTAGTATAATTTTAGAATTTATATTATTTCCAAGGGAAATGTGATAATAAAATAAAAAATAAAAATCGGTCAACCATAAAAATTATTATTTCTTTGGTATAATTATCGATAAAAATATAAATTGTATATCGAAGGACATTGATAAAAAGTTTCACTATTGAAAACGATCACGATAGCTCGATAGCATCTGCTAATGATATAATAATAATAATAATAATAATATATGCACGTATGCCTTTAGAACGTGATTTCCATTTTATTTCGATTGTAGATGTTAAATCTTTTAGAGGAGTAAATTGAATTGCTTGTTGGAGTATGGATAAGGATTCCTTCCAAGGAAATCGTGTACAATTCACTTCACACTTCACGTACTTCATCATAATTCTCCATACTTCTTCGTACTTCAAATAATTCAGTAGTAATTCACGGGACTTCACGTATTTCACCAGTAATTCACCGCACTTTATCAATAATTCACGGTACTTCACCTACTTCATCGATACTTCATTGTATTTCGCGTACTTCATCGGTATTTCAGGGACTTACCGAGATTCCAAAATTTGTGCACTGGAGGGTGTTTAAGATTTCTCGCTGCAGAGATCTACCTCCCAGGGGGTACGGAATTTATAATTACGCAGTTTATAATTAATTGTCAGATTACGAATTAAACACATTTACTTAGCCATAGCTAATTTTAATAAACTTGTGATATGCTTAAATCGAGGGGTTAACCGCTGGTGAAGTTTTTTGTACACATCTCATGAAGTACATGAAGTACTTCACGTGGAACACCCTCCAGTGCCTCTGCAACGGGAGATCTTCAGTTTACTTCTGATAAAAATAAACTATTTAATCCGGGGGGTCTGGGGAGTCTGAGGGGTGTGGAACATTCTCCAATGCACAAATTTTGGAATGAAAAACATTGCAGAACATGCAGAACCCCAGACCAAGTAGTTTACTTTCTATCAGAAGTAAACCGAAGATGTCCCGTTGCAGAGGCACTGGAGGGTGTTCCACACCCCCCAGACTCCCCGGTTTAAATAATTTATTATTATTAAAAGTGAATTAAATATTTAAACATATCTCAAGTTTATTAAAATTAGCTATGGTCAAGTAAATGTGTTTAATTCTTAATTTGATAATTAATTATAAATTCCGTACCCCTTGGGAGGCAGATCTCTGCAACAAAATAAAAAATAAACTACTTAATCCGGGGGGGGGGGGTCTAGAGGGTGTGGAACACCTTCCAGTGCCTCTGCAACGGGAAATTTTCAGTTTACTAATGATAAAAAATAAACTACTTGATCCGGGGTGTGGACCCTCCATTGCTCAAATTTTGGAATCCCGTGAATTATTGCTGAATTATATGAAGTACGAAGAAGTATGCAGAATTATCATGAATTACGTTAAGTGTGAAGTTAATTGTACACGATTTCCTCTAGCGGTTGACCCCTCGGCATAAATATTTAATTCACTTTTAATAAAAGTAAATTACTTGGGGGTGTGGAACACCCTCCAGTGCTTTTGGAACGGGAGATCTTTAGTTTACTTCTGATAAAAAATAAACTACTCGATCCGGGGGTCTGGTGGGGGTCTGCATGTTCTGCAATATTCTAAAATTTGTGCACTGGAGGGTTACACCCCAGACCCGGATTGACTAGTTTAATTTTTATCATAAGTAAACTGAAGATCTCTCGTTGCAGAAATCTACCCCCTAGTGGGTACGGAATTTATTCCGTACTATTTATTATTTATTCTGAATTTATTTTATAATTATGCAGTTTATGATTAATTGTCAGATTACAAATTAAACACATTTACTTGGCCATAGCTAAGTTTAAAAAACTTGGGATATGCTTAAGTATTTAATTCACTTTTAATAAAAATAAATTAGTTAAGCCGGGGGGTCTGGGGGGTGTGGAACACTCTCCAGTGCTTTTGGAACGGGAGATCTTTAGTTTACTTCTGATAAAAAATAAACTACTCAATCTGGGGAATCTGGGGACACCTGCAGTGCTTCTGAAACGGGAGATTTTCAGTTTACTTTTGATAAAAAATAAACTACTTAATCCGGGTAGTGTGGAACACCCTCCAGTACCTCTGCAACATTTTCTAATAAAATATAAACTCGATCCGGAAGGTCTGGGGGGTGTGAAACACCCTTCAGTACCCAAATATTACAATGCTAGCTAGCATTTGCTAGCATTTGCTAGCTAGCATTTGCTAGCAAACCTCCATGATATTCAAATAAATGAGCTAAAAAATTACAAAATTAACTAAAAATCTAAGTTTAATTTAATTAATTGATTACTATTAAACTAGCAACTACCAAAACTTTTAATTAGTAAAATAATAACCGCCAAAGGTCTATTCAACGTTTAAAATAAAAAAATGTTAAGAAAATCCACTGATGTAAGTTAATTTGCTATCAAATAATTATTATTAAATACACGTGTCTTACCTATGATACACATTGATCGTAGCGCATGCTCATAAGCTAGGTTCAATTTCATGTAATTCACCAAAAATTTACTAACTTCATGATACTTTACTTGTACTTCAATATACTTAACACGTATTTCATCTACTTTACACGTACTTTATGTACTTCATCAGTACTTCATGTACTTCACAAGTACTTCATGTATTTCACAAGTACTTCATGTACTTCACATGAGATTTCATGTACTTCATGAGATGTGTACAAAAACTTCACCAGCGGTTAACCCCTCGGTTATTTGTTAAAGGTTTTGCTATATGCCATGATTTACATAAATTTTGTAATTTAATGTGTGCTGGGGTTTTATTCCAGTTCTCATTTTGATGGCTTTGTGGTTGCCATTTGTCAGCTTATTTATTTAAGTTTGAGTAGTTAACCCAGGAAAATAAGATTTTTTCTGGGAAAAAAAATCCTGGTTAAGTTTTTTCATCGAAATTATCTTTCTTTAGACATCAGAAGTAGTGTGTCAAAAGTCCATTGCAAAATAGTGTACGCTAAAAGAGTTATTGAAGGTCAAATGTCAAGTAAATCAGTTTTTCGTGAATATCTCGTCAAGTTTTGATTGTACGTTAATTTGAGTTATTATAAATTTTATTTTATACTTTAATTCTGCATAAAAAAAGTTCTATACATAATTAACGTAGGACCAGTAGTTCTTGAGTTGAAGGAAAAGGAGTTGAAGGAAGTTGATTTACAAAAAGCAATTTATGCGCTTGACGAGATCTGCAAACCGTATAATATGAAGATATCTACAAATAAAACTAAAGTCATGGCATTCACGGGAAACAACCTGACAAGAACAAAATCGTTCTGGGGTGCGACATATTGAAGCAAAACTTGCTTTGTGCGGGAGAGGTTTTGTTTTTTGTATTCGTATTTTATAATCTGTGAAGAAGTTTACCTATAGCTTATCATTGTAATTTTGGTCGATCGATATTGATATTCCATGAGAAAAATTTAAGTACCTGCTTGAATTCTTCTCAAGTAATTTTAAAAATAGATGTAAACAAAAATTATTCTGTGACTGACCACATTTCATTGAAATTGATTTACCTGGAGATCATCCTTTACTTCAACTTTAAATTTTAGAGTAATATTGTGGGCCGTGAAAGTACGGTTGTATTTGAATGCTTTAATTTTACAGAAGCTGTAAAAATTTTTATCGTAATTTATTAAGTCAATTCGAACATCTTTAATTTTGTACCCATGCTGATGAAACTAAAAATCAGTTTATTATAATAGGAATTTTTTTTGCTAGAATTAAATTACGCGCAAATTATATAATGTAATGTTTTTTGTTTTTGTGTATATTAAATCTTTTCGTGACTCTTTTCGAATCACAACAAAAATTAAATAATTTTAAATTTAAAATATGTAATATATAAGGAATTAAACGTTACCTTGGATAAAAGTTCTTGGTTCGAGCTGACGTGTGGATAAAAATGTTACTGCAAACACCAAAATTATATTTTCATATTTTATATTTCGTTATTCGTTCATGCAACTGTTTAAATCAAACAACAGAAATGAATTGAGTATAATTTTAGAATTTATATTATTTCAAGGAAATATAATAATAAAATAAAAAATAAAAATCGGTCAACCATGAAAATTATTATTTCTTTTGTAATTATCGATAAAAATATAAATTGTATACCGAAGGACATTGATGAAAAGTTTCACTATTGAAAACGATCAGGATAGCCGATAGCATCTGTTAATGATACCTATAATAATAATAATATATGCATGTATGCCTTTAGAACGTGATTTGCATTTTATTTCGATTTTAGATGTTAAATCTTTTAGAGGAGTAAAATAAATTGCTTGTTGGATGGATAAGGATTCTTGTACTAGCGTTTCTGTTATTGCTTCCGTGGAATAGCGCCGTTATAAATAATACCGCAGAACATCTTTTGAAAAGAGCACGCCTGTAGTCTCGAGCGAAAGCGTGGATTCCCAAAAAAGTTAAAGTATTAAAAAAGTTAAAGTATAAAATATAAAAATGTAGTAATTATATTTATTTTAATGTAAATAATTAATATGTGAACTGTAGAACATGTCTTAAGTGAATGCATTGAACTTCAGTCAAAATATTTGCTGATGGGTGTCACGGTTGAAAATTGAATTTTATTTATTATTTAAATTTTAAAGTGCGGCTCTGTCCTGTTGATAGGTACTATCGCGAGACCAGAAAACACTTGATATTAACAACAATTTTTAAAAGTATTTTTCGAAAGTTAATGATTGTTAGTTGGGAAAATTATTAGATGTGCCGTTTGCACTGAAATTTTGGTATATATTTTTTTACCGCTCCGATTTGGGATTATTTTGTGCAACGAGCTGTATCGAATACTTTTTTATCCGTCGTTTGTTTGCGAGGTGAAATTAGTGTCTCTTTATGAGGATAAGATCATCTATATTTTTTTTGCGACTCAGCATTGACCGAATACTTGCCTTTATTTGAATTATACCCTCGATTACACCATCTACGAGGTAAAGTTGTTTTTTTATCAAATGTATTTTCTTGTAAAGAAATTCCTTTTAGGGTCCTTCCCTTGGTTAACATCCACCAAGTTTTATTAATTAATTGAGCTGTTCGATTTTCTGGAGGCGCAAATTGCTATCTTTCGCCCTGGAGTACCATTGTGAAGTACGAACCAGTTTTTTGTTCTTGAGAATTTTGAGGAATTGGTGCCGTTCATTGATACCGAGCTTGATAACGAGCTCTCCCATCACCCTACCTTGTTTGAAAACTTCAGTTGGAAGAAAATTATCCTTCACATACGGACAACCAACATCGAAGTCTGTAATTATTAAGATAAGTGTTTTGTGCTGTCTTTTGTTGTTTGTGATAATATTGCGTAGATATTGCGCTAAAATTTTGATTTCGAGTTAATTTATTGTTATTCAATTTTATGCTTTGTGTAGATATATAATATTTTTTACCATCATACTGTAACCCTAAATATAGCTATACGCGGGGAAATCTTGCTTTTGCAAGAAACACAAACGAGATTATATATTACTTATTTTTTTGCTCGAATCAAACTTTGGTGCCGTTGTAACTTTACAATAAATTTATTTGTTTACAGTTCAAGCGTATCTCTTGCAACACTCGCAATTTTTTTTTTTATATCAGGTGACTTCTTTTCTAAAAGCTACTCTTCGTGATTTGGGTAGTAGAGTATTTTTGGGGAGTAATATTTTATAATCACGTGGCGCCTAGGGCAAATTGAATTACTTTCCTTAGTTTTTTTGCTTGAAAAGAAGTCGCCAATTAAGTTTTTTCTTGCTCCAATTGAGCTAGCCATAGGAGCATATGCCAAAACCCTGAGATTTGGGAAAATACCATCAATCCCTTTGATACCACCTTTTACCGTGGCATGGGACAGGCACATACTCATAAAACGGAAGTTTAGAGGCAAACAACCCTGAAAAACGCTGTACACGTTATTTTGAGTTGACGTCAATAAACTTGCGTATTTTTGGAAAAGTAGTAAGTTGCTAATTGTAGTTCTTAGTGTTAGTTTGTTCACGGACGGAATAACTATATGCCGCCCAATCTTGTAATTTGTTAATTAATAAATAATTATAAACCCAACGGGCATTTTTCTGATAGAACCACAAATCTTCTGATAGTCAATGACGATCTAAATATTTCATTAAACAGGAACCTCTAGGAATCCGTTCCAATCTTGGTGATTTTGAAGACTCAATCAGTGCTGGATCAATTAAAAAAATACAATCCCTTTTTTAGGTATACAGAAAATTTTTATATTTTATTTTATAGGTAACATAATATTTCAAGAAAAATTTTAAATATTTTAATAACAAACGTGCAGAATATCTTGAATAAACCCCAATCTCAAAAAGTGAGCAAGAAAAAAATCAAATCCAAACCATTCTTGATTAAAATACCTACTGATTAATTACAATTCAATTTTTACTTTTTTGGATATTCTATTGGTATATATACTTCAGCATACGTAGCCGTAGTTGTAATTATTTTATCGAAATATGACATTTTAACTACAATTTTATATTTACCATTAGGAATAAGTGGGGGATAATTCTCTTCATTGATATAAAAATTGCACACGTGATATACTCTATTCTGTAAATTAAAATACATATGTAAGTGCATTTATATTACCAGAAGCTATTATAATAGTTTAGTTACCTTATGAAAATTAAAACCTGTAAAGTTTCCACATTTTAGGCTTTGCTTCAATCCTATGGCGTTTGCCTCAAGAGCTTTTTGTGCATTAACTTGAAAACGTATCGGAAAATGTCGATACTCGTTACTCAAAAACTTATAAACTTGTACGATCGCCTAAAAATATATAAATTTTGTCATCAAGGTTTTGTCCTTGCCATACTAGTTCAGTGACGGAACTAACGACCGTTGGGCTCTTTTTTTCTTTAAAAGAAAAATTAAAGTTTAAAGTTCCGCCACTGGTATATGTAAGTTTGTATTCGTTTTGTCTAACCTGTGAAGAAGTTTATTATTTCATTAAATTGATTTACCTGGAGATCATCCTTTACGTCAACTTTAAATTTTACAGTAAAATTGTGGGCCGTGAAAGTACGATTGTATTTAAATGCTTTAGCTTCACATTTGCTGAAAAAATTTTTATCGTAACTTATTAAATCGATTCGAACATCTTTAATTTTGTATCCATGCTGATGAAACTAAAAATCGATTTATTATTTTAGGAATTCCTTCTGCTTTAATTAAATTATGCGCAATTAATATAATATATTTCGTTTTTGTGTTTATTAAATCTTTGCGTGAATTTCCAAATCACAACAAATTAAATAATTTCTAAATTTCACAATATATATTATTATGAGAAGTTAAACGTTACCTTGGATAAAAGTTCTTCATTAGAGCTGACGTATTGGAGAACAAATGCTACTGTAAACACCAAAATTATATTTGTCATAATTTATATTTTTCTTTATTCGTTCATAAAAACCGCAATTGTTTAAATCAAGTAACAGAAGTGCATTGAGAATAATTTTAGAATTTATATTATTTTCAAGGGAAATCTGATAATAAAGTAAAAATTAAAAATTAGTCAACCATAAAAATTATTATTTCTTTTCTATAAAATATAAATATTAATAATTATCAGGATATTCCGATAGCATCTTTTGCTAATGATATAATATTAAAAATACCTTTATTTTATTGTAACAAAGCAATAAATGACCATGCATTATTCCAGAGTTTTTATGCAGTGGCGTTACATGTGTCTATGCTACATATATAAATATGGCAACTCTTTAGAACTACAAAATGATAGACCCATTAATGGTCTGTCCACAATTTACAAAACTGAAAATCGTTTTCTGCAAAGGACATTATGAGTATTCAACAATAAATATTCTTAACCAGTCAACATTGTCGAAAATTCCTAAATTTCGATAGCAAAATGTTCCTAGTATTTTTGTAATCATTAATTTCTTTTCCGCATCTCCAATCTGGCAAGCTAAATTTTCAACTTTAGTAATGTGCTGAATAACGGAATCTTTCAGTGACATCGTGTACTAGTAGAATTGTTCGTGAGCCAACAACTTATTAGTTGCCGATTTTATCGCATATATCTCACAATTTTCGATTAAACTTACTTGTGAATAATATATGGCTGTTGTGATTAAACACATTTCTGTTACGTCCTTTTTCACCCACGCTGAAATCTCTTTAGCGGGTCTACTGGCTGGTGGTTTTACTACAACACTTTTTGCCATGTCGTAAACACCTTTTGCTTTCAGCGCACATTTGATATGAACTTACTGCCTTTTTAGGCAGATTATGACACTTCTCCATTGTTTTGGTCAGACCTAGCTACCTGCCACTACAGTAATAACAGTATTTAATTTATCAATGAGAATTTAATAAAATTTGTACCTAAGAATGCAAATCTTCCAAATATTGGGCACAAATTAAGAGAATATTAAAGAAAATATTGTTCCAATATTGGCATTATTTAGTAAACCGATATTGCACCAATGTACGATATTGCTTCAATATTGGTCCAATATCGCGCCAAGATTGTGTGCTACATGGGTGGTTCATGGAAACTATATTTTTAATTTTTTAAATCTTATTATTTAATATCAGTTTTATTAAATACTAGCTGGATACCGGCTTCGCCCGGGGTCTCATTAAAGAGGTAGAACTCTGCCTTTGTCTGAATGATTGAATAGCTGGATACCCGGCTTCGCCCGGGGTCTCCTATAATTAAAATACTTTGCCTTTGTGTGAAGTATTTAGATTTTTCAGTATCCTGCTTCGCTTAAGGTTTTCTTCTCGACGGAAATCTTGCTTCCCGTTGCTAGAGCGTTTCAGAATGATTTTAGTGTTCCCGTTGTCGAGTGTTTCAGAACGGTTTATATTGTAATCTACAATTATCTTTACAGCTTTTCTTTTCCAGTATTTCAAATCACTTATAATAGTGTAGGTACTGAATGTGAATATACCAACGTAAAATTACCATATATCAATTACAGGTATTGGCGATGGGAATCTCGTTAATCTATTCATGCTCATCCGCAATTTTTCACTTTTTTTAAATTAAGCTTTTCGGTCCCGGTTTTTAGCGGAAAACCTCTTTAGGGTCCTAGAGAGTAACTGTGCAAAATTTGGTTGGGATCGGTCGAACGGTTTAGGAGTTATTAAAGACGAACAAACAAACAAACAAACAAACAAACAAACATTCAATTTTATATAATAGATTTCAAAATCTAATGAGAATTTTAAAATAAATTTGATATTTTGTATCTTTGTATTGCGACTTGGATTTGATTTATATTTTGGATCAAATTGGTTAATGGAATATTTTTTGTTTGTTTTTTATTCAAAATTATTCTTTTAATATTTAATAAAAGTGTTCTAAAAGCTACTGGCAAGGGAAAGGCAGAGATATTTTTAACGCTGGTACTTATCAAATATATTTTGTTATCGCAGTGTTAAAATTTCTATAAGAAAGATTTACAACAATTAACAAACGATAGAATAACAACAAACAATGAACAAACCAATTACAACAAGTATAACAAATTAAGCTTTCACTTACAATTTCTGCTTTTCCGTATTTACAATTTAAAACTGGCAAATATTCAAACCCGGCTCATATTTATACTAGTCGTCTTCAGTTTTTAAATGGTACCTTAATTTTTTAGCAGGTTCATATTTTGCATGAAAAATAAACAACTTTGTTGTAAAATTTTTTATCCCACATTAGGATTTTCGAGTAAGATGCGTTGAAACAAAATAAAACATTATTATCAACTAACCATTGTTAATCAAAATTTAATATTTACATGTTTTAGAAGGCTATTTATTAGTATTAAACAGTAGAAAAATGTTTATAAGCGAGTGTTTTCATAACAAGTTTTCAAAATGTTCCCCATTTACAGCTAAACAATGATACAGCCTTTGTTGAAACTCGTTTATAACATTTTCAAAAGTTTTTTCGTAAAATTTTCAAGCCTGTTTTGGGGCGTACAGATCGTACTTTCTAAACCACAAAATTTCCCACCTCTACCCAAACCGACAATGACCCAATTCGCCCCCACAAATGTACAAAGACAAATTTATACCCAAAAGGAAAACATTATATTTCAAGAGTTCAAACAAACAATAAATATCACCCAAATAATTAGAGAAATTAAATTTAAAATAAATTAATAGTTCAAATTGAGCTCAGCTCCTTAAAAATTTCTCCCCCACTCCGCGGCCGCCACACCAATGAAAATCACAAACTGCATAATTTTGGAACAGAAAACCAAAAACTTACAATGAACAATAACACATACAAACGAAGACAGTGTCAACATCTCTTTCCTAAGTTACAAACCACCCAAGGACCACAAATAACAGACCCAGACAAAGCCAATACAATAGCAGACACACATATTACAAATCACGATTTAACGGCAATCCCACAAACGCAATAAAAGAAACGCTAGTACAAGTATTCTTATCCATACTCCAGCAAGCTATTAATTTTATTCCTCTAAAAGATTTAACATTTTCAATTAAAATCAAATGCAAATCACGTTATAAAGCTATACATGCATAAAAGGTATTATTATTATATCATTAGCAGATGCTATCGGGCTGTCCTGATAGTTTTCAATAGTGAAACTTTTTTATTAGTGTCGTTCGGTATACAATTTATATTTTTATCAATAATTATAAAAAAGAAACAATAATTTTTATGGCTGACCGATTTTTATTTTATATTTTTTTATCAGATTTTCCTTGGAAATAATATAAATTCTAGAATTGCTCTCGACGCATTTCTGTTGCTTAATATAAACAGTTGCAGTTTAAATGAACAAATAACGAAATATTAATGTTGACAAATAAAATTTTGGTGTTTGCTGTAGCATTTTTTATCCACTACGTCAGCGCGAATGAAGAACTTTTATCCAAGGTAAGGTACAATTCCCCATAATAATGCATACTGTTATTTAAAATTATTTAATTTATTCTTGTCATTCGGCAAGAGTCACGAAAATATTTAATAACCATAAAATATATTATATCATTTGCGCGTAATTTAATTACAGCAGAATGAATTTCTATTATAATAAACCGATTTTTAGTTTCATCAGCATGGGTACAAAATTAAAGATGTTCGAATCGACTTGATAAATTACGATAAAAATATTTATAACTTCTTTGAAGTTAAGGCATTTAAATACAATCGTACTTTCACGGCCCATAATTTTACTGTAAAACATAAAGTTGAAGTAAAGGATGATCTCCAGGTAAATCAATTGCAAAAAAATGTTGTCAGTTGCAGATTAATTTTGGTTTATATCTAATTTTGCAAATTCTTATTACTGTTTTTTCTCTTAATAATATGTAAAATAGAAACGTAAACTCGAAAAAGTGAATATTTTACCTAGCTTTATTTTTTATAAAAATTAAATAAACACTTGAGAAAAATTCATGCAGATGCTTGAATTTTTTTCATGTAGTATCGATATTGATTGATTGAAGAATCAACCATGAAGCCATAGGTATACTTCTTCACATATTAGAGAATACAAATACAAAAATATGGTACCAGTGGTGGAATTTTAAAATTTACCTACCCCCCACAAAGCAAGATTTGTTTTAATTTGTATAAAATTTTCTTAATAAATTTTTTTAAAGAACGCAAAGAGCCCAAAAAGTCGGTAGTTCCACCACTGAACAGTACGGGGAGAACAAAACCTCGGTGATAAAATTTATATAATTTTTAGGGGATCGTGCAAGTTTATAAGTTTTTGAGTAACGAATATCGACACTTTCCGATACATTTTCAAGTTAATGCACAAAAAGCTCTTCGGTCGAACGCATTAGGGTTGAAGCAAACCCTAAAATGTGGAAACTTTACAGGTTTTTACTTTCTTAAGGTAACTAAACTATGCTAATAACTTCTGGAAATATAAATGCACTTACTTATTTTAATTTGCAGGATACAACATATCACATTTGCAATTTTTATGTCGATGAAAAGAAATTTCCTCCACTTATTCCTGATGGTAAATATAAAGCTGTTACTGAATTGTCATATTTCGATAAAACAATTTCCACTTTGGCTATGTATTGTGAAATATATACACCAATAGAATATCCAAAGAAGTAAAAATTGAATTGTAATTAATCAGTAGATAATTTAATCAAGAATGGTTTGGATTTAATTATTTCTGGGATAGGAGTTTACTCAAGATGTTTAGCACGTTTGTTAATAAAATCTTTAAAATTTCACTTGAAATATTCTGTTACTTGTAAAAATAAAATATTAATATGTTCTGTATAACTAAAATAGGGATTGCAATTTTTATTATTTATCCTAACCCTGATTTAGTCTTCTAAATTTCAAAAATTGGAATGGAATGGTTTTGAAACATTTAGCATTCAATTAAGGAAAAAACCCCTTTGAAGATTGGAATTTCAAATAAAGTTTAAGTTCATGGTTGACTCGCTGTTAAAGGTAGATTTTAACACAATAAATCATAGCCAGAAATATCTGAAGGAGCTAACTCGTCAAAAATGCTTTGTGTATCTTATGTTCTGCATTGCAGCTTCAGAAATATTTTATGCAGGAAATTTGCGACATTTTAAAAATAAATAAAGATAAACAGAAGATTGAAAAGAAAATATAGTTGAGGTGATAGGCCAATAAAAATCTAACAAGTAGACGCCTTTTTTACAACACACCACCAACGAAACATTCAAAAAAGCAGAGTCGCCTTCAGCAACATCGTCGAATGAAAAAATAGTAAACAAAATTATAATTTCTACAACTTACTGGATGACCTAAGGTTTCGTTCTTATCCACAAAGTGTAATTGAACTCCTCAGACCCAGATTAATAAAGAAAATACAAAATTATATAAAATTTAAATTTCTAGCAGTAATATCAATTATTAAAAAAATTGGGCGATTCATAGAGCTAGAAAGCATTCGCTTGTTTACAACCTCGATTATAACCGCTTATTGGTTAAAATCAACGAATTGTGAGTTATTAATTAAATTGAGAAAAGAAATGTTAAAATATTACAAGTTTGGTTTTTTTAAATAAGAATTTGAAGTTGAACAAAAGTTTATTAAAAAAATTCACTTGGAAAAGTGTCTTGTACCACAACATCAGAGATTCTACACAATTGTGGGGAACCCTGTATATAGTATGTTTAGAATTAATTCAGTCTGTTATCTTAATAAAATTAAATATAAGCTGTTGATTAATAATAAACATACAAGTAAGATCTATTCCAAATTGAATAAAGTTCGGGTAATTTTATTAAATATAAGTCATAATATATAATAATGAACACTTTACAAAAAATTTTTCTATGAAAACTTGCTATCCATTGTGCATCTTAATTTGGTTTTGTTACTTGTAAGACGGTTTTAAATTATGTCTTGTTCTGACTTTCATAAATTTCCCTTAGATCTGCTTCTTCTCTCGTAATGTTTATCCATATTTTCATTTCACGCATCTGTTCCTGAATTTTAGCCACATCATTTCTAATTTCGGAAAGTAAAACTTGAACTAATTCACCTAAATCGGTGAAATGATCTTCTGGCGTTTTAGGTTTCGGATAACCAAAGTAAGGTACAATAAACTTCTTGTAAAATTTATAAATTACATAACACGCGGCACTAAAAGTAGCAGTAGCTTTCAAGATTCCGATAAATGTGCCAAAAAACGTCATTTGTAGAACTTGATACTTGGTAAAAGCAGCGAAAGCTAAAGTTGAGGGAGCAGCAACGTTAATTACTTGTGCTCCAATTCGCCGACAAGCCATGTTTATTTCTGCACTACTTAAGCCCTTTTTACGGCGCATGGTTTTTCCCACAACACTTTCCAATATTTCAAATTCTTTCTTCTTTTCTTCCTCCATGGTTACATCATCTACATTCTCATTTGTTTTTTCTTTATCTTCAGATTCTTCATCTAAAAATCTTTCGTCCATAATAAAGCGTTTATCATGTTTAAATTTAGATTGCAATTCAAGAAGCTATAAGCTCCATGGTTACATCATCTACATTCTCATTTGTTTTTTCTTTATCTTCAGATTCTTCATCTAAAATCTTTCGTCCATAATAAAGCGTTTATCATGTTTAAATTTAGATTGCAATTCAAGCTATAAGCTCCATGGTTACATCATCTACATTCTCATTTGTTTTTTCTTTATCTTCAGATTCTTCATCTAAAAATCTTTCGTCCATAATAAAGCGTTTATCATGTTTAAATTTAGATTGCAATTCAAGAAGCTATAAGCTCCATGGTTACATCATCTACATTCTCATTTGTTTTTTCTTTATCTTCAGATTCTTCATCTAAAAATCTTTCGTCCATAATAAAGCGTTTATCATGTTTAAATTTAGATTGCAATTCAAGCTATAAGCTCCATGGTTACATCATCTACATTCTCATTTGTTTTTTCTTTATCTTCAGATTCTTCATCTAAAAATCTTTCGTCCATAATAAAGCGTTTATCATGTTTAAATTTAGATTGCAATTCAAGAAGCTATAAGCTCCATGGTTACATCATCTACATTCTCATTTGTTTTTTCTTTATCTTCAGATTCTTCATCTAAAATCTTTCGTCCATAATAAAGCGTTTATCATGTTTAAATTTAGATTGCAATTCAAGCTATAAGCTCCATGGTTACATCATCTACATTCTCATTTGTTTTTCTTTATCTTCAGATTCTTCATCTAAAATCTTTCGTCCATAATAAAGCGTTTATCATGTTTAAATTTAGATTGCAATTCAAGCTATAAGCTCCATGGTTACATCATCTACATTCTCATTTGTTTTTCTTTATCTTCAGATTCTTCATCTAAAATCTTTCGTCCATAATAAAGCGTTTATCATGTTTAAATTTAGATTGCAATTCAAGAAGCTATAAGCTCCATGGTTACATCATCTACATTCTCATTTGTTTTTTCTTTATCTTCAGATTCTTCATCTAAAAATCTTTCGTCCATAATAAAGCGTTTATCATGTTTAAATTTAGATTGCAATTCAAGAAGCTATAAGCTCCATGGTTACATCATCTACATTCTCATTTGTTTTTTCTTTATCTTCAGATTCTTCATCTAAAATCTTTCGTCCATAATAAAGCGTTTATCATGTTTAAATTTAGATTGCAATTCAAGAAGCTATAAGCTCCATGGTTACATCATCTACATTCTCATTTGTTTTTCTTTATCTTCAGATTCTTCATCTAAAATCTTTCGTCCATAATAAAGCGTTTATCATGTTTAAATTTAGATTGCAATTCAAGCTATAAGCTCCACGGTTACATCATCTACATTCTCACTTGTTTTTCTTTATCTTCAAATTCTTCATCTAAAATCTTTCGTCCATAATAAAGCGTTTATCATGTTTAAATTTAGATTGCAATTCAAGCTATAAGCTCCATGGTTACATGATCTACATTCTCATTTGTTTTTCTTTATCTTCAGATTCTTCATCTAAAATCTTTCGTCCATAATAAAGCGTTTATCATGTTTAAATTTAGATTGCAATTCAAGAAGCTATAAGCTCCATGGTTACATCATCTACATTCTCATTTGTTTTTCTTTATCTTCAGGTTCTTCATCTAAAATCTTTCGTCCATAATAAAGCGTTTATCATGTTTAAATCTAGATTGCAATTCAAAGCTATAAGCTCCATGGTTACATCATCTACATTCTCATTTGTTTTTCTTTATCTTCAGATTCTTCATCTAAAATCTTTCGTCCATAATAAAGCGTTTATCATGTTTAAGTTTAGATTGAAATTCAAGAAGCTATAAGCTCCATGGTTACATCATCTACATTCTCATTTGTTTTTCTTTATCTTCAGATTCTTCATCTAAAATCTTTCGTCCATAATAAAGCGTTTATCATGTTTAAATTTAGATTGCAATTCAAGAAGCTATAAGCTCCACGGTTACATCATCTACATTCTCACTTGTTTTTCTTTATCTTCAAATTCTTCATCTAAAAATCTTTCGTCCATAATAAAGCGTTTATCATGTTTAAATTTAGATTGCAATTCAAGAAGCTATAAGCTCCATGGTTACATCATCTACATTCTCATTTGTTTTTTCTTTATCTTCAGATTCTTCATCTAAAAATCTTTCGTCCATAATAAAGCGTTTATCATGTTTAAATTTAGATTGAAATTCAAGAAGCTATAAGCTCCATGGTTACATCATCTACATTCTCATTTGTTTTTCTTTATCTTCAGATTCTTCATCTAAAATCTTTCGTCCATAATAAAGCGTTTATCATGTTTAAATTTAGGTTGCAATTCAAGAAGCTATAAGCTCCATGGTTACATCATCTACATTCTCATTTGTTTTTCTTTATCTTCAGATTCTTCATCTAAAATCTTTCGTCCATAATAAAGCGTTTATCATGTTTAAATTTAGATTGAAATTCAAGAAGCTATAAGCTCCATGGTTACATCATCTACATTCTCATTTGTTTTTCTTTATCTTCAGATTCTTCATCTAAAATCTTTCGTCCATAATAAAGCGTTTATCATGTTTAAATTTAGTTGCAATTCAAGCTATAAGCTCCATGGTTACATCATCTACATTCTCATTTGTTTTCTTTATCTTCAGATTCTTCATCTAAAATCTTTCGTCCATAATAAAGCCTTTATCATGTTTAAATTTAGATTGCAATTTAAGAAGCTATAAGCTCCATGGTTACATCACCTACATTCTCATTTGTTTTTCTTTATCTTCAGATTCTTCATCTAAAATCTTTCGTCCATAATAAAGCGTTTATCATGTTTAAATTTAGATTGCAATTCAAGCTATAAGCTCCATGGTTACATCATCTACATTCTCATTTGTTTTTCTTTATCTTCAGATTCTTCATCTAAAAATCTTTCGTCCATAATAAAGCGTTTATCATGTTTAAATTTAGATTGCAATTTAAAGCTATAAGCTCCATGGTTACATCACCTACATTCTCATTTGTTTTTCTTTATCTTCAGATTCTTCATCTAAAATCTTTCGTCCATAATAAAGCGTTTATCATGTTTAAATTTAGATTGCAATTTAAGAAGCTATAAGCTCCATGGTTACATCATCTACATTCTCATTTGTTTTTCTTTATCTTCAGATTCTTCATCTAAAATCTTTCGTCCATAATAAAGCGTTTATCATGTTTAAATTTAGATTGCAATTCAAGCTATAAGCTCCATGGTTACATCATCTACATTCTCATTTGTTTTTCTTTATCTTCAGATTCTTCATCTAAAATCTTTCGTCCATAATAAAGCGTTTATCATGTTTAAATTTAGATTGCAATTCAAGAAGCTATAAGCTCCATGGTTACAGTTTCATCTTATTTTAATTTGTATCAAATTCTCATTTGTTTTTCTTTATCTTCAGATTCTTCATCTAAAATCTTTCGTCCATAATAAAGCGTTTATCATGTTTAAATTTAGATTGCAATTCAAAGCTATAAGCTCCATGGTTACATCATCTACATTCTCATTTGTTTTCTTTATCTTCAGATTCTTCATCTAAAATCTTTCGTCCATAATAAAGCGTTTATCATGTTTAAATTTAGATTGCAATTCAAGAAGCTATAAGCTCCATGGTTACATCATCTACATTCTCATTTGTTTTTTCTTTATCTTCAGATTCTTCATCTAAAAATCTTTCGTCCATAATAAAGCGTTTATCATGTTTAAATTTAGATTGCAATTCAAGAAGCTATAAGCTCCATGGTTACATCATCTACATTCTCATTTGTTTTTTCTTTATCTTCAGATTCTTCATCTAAAAATCTTTCGTCCATAATAAAGCGTTTATCATGTTTAAATTTAGATTGCAATTCAAGAAGCTATAAGCTCCATGGTTACATCATCTACATTCTCATTTGTTTTTCTTTATCTTCAGGTTCTTCATCTAAAATCTTTCGTCCATAATAAAGCGTTTATCATGTTTAAATTTAGATTGCAATTTAAGAAGCTATAAGCTCCATGGTTACATCACCTACATTCTCATTTGTTTTTCTTTATCTTCAGATTCTTCATCTAAAATCTTTCGTCCATAATAAAGCGTTTATCATGTTTAAATTTAGATTGCAATTTAAGAAGCTATAAGCTCCATGGTTACATCACCTACATTCTCATTTGTTTTTCTTTATCTTCAGATTCTTCATCTAAAATCTTTCGTCCATAATAAAGCGTTTATCATGTTTAAATTTAGATTGAAATTCAAGAAGCTATAAGCTCCATGGTTACATCATCTACATTCTCATTTGTTTTTCTTTATCTTCAGATTCTTCATCTAAAATCTTTCGTCCATAATAAAGCGTTTATCATGTTTAATTTAGATTGCAATTCAAGAAGCTATAAGCTCCATGGTTACATCATCTACATTCTCATTTGTTTTTCATTATCTTCAGATTCTTCATCTAAAATCTTTGTCCATAATAAAGCGTTTATCATGTTTAAATTTAGATTGCAATTCAAAGCTATAAGCTCCATGGTTACATCATCTACATTCTCATTTGTTTTTCTTTATCTTCAGATTCTTCATCTAAAATCTTTCGTCCATAATAAAGCGTTTATCATGTTTAAATTTAGATTGCAATTCAAAGCTATAAGCTCCATGGTTACATCATCTACATTCTCATTTGTTTTTCTTTATCTTCAGATTCTTCATCTAAAATCTTTCGTCCATAATAAAGCGTTTATCATGTTTAAATTTAGATTGCAATTCAAAGCTATAAGGTCCATGGTTACATCATCTACATTCTCATTTGTTTTCTTTATCTTCAGATTCTTCATCTAAAAATCTTTCGTCCATAATAAAGCGTTTATCATGTTTAAATTTAGATTGAAATTCAAGAGCTATAAGCTCCATGGTTACATCATCTACATTCTCATTTGTTTTTCTTTATCTTCAGATTCTTCATCTAAAAATCTTTCGTCCATAATAAAGCGTTTATCATGTTTAAATTTAGATTGAAATTCAAGAAGCTATAAGCTCCATGGTTACATCATCTACATTCTCATTTGTTTTTCTTTATCTTCAGGTTCTTCATCTAAAATCTTTCGTCCATAATAAAGCGTTTATCATGTTTAAATTTAGATTGCAATTTAAGAAGCTATAAGCTCCATGGTTACATCACCTACATTCTCATTTGTTTTTCTTTATCTTCAGATTCTTCATCTAAAATCTTTCGTCCATAATAAAGCGTTTATCATGTTTAAATTTAGATTGAAATTCAAGCTATAAGCTCCATGGTTACATCATCTACATTCTCATTTGTTTTTCTTTATCTTCAGATTCTTCATCTAAAATCTTTCGTCCATAATAAAGCGTTTATCATGTTTTAATTTAGATTGCAATTCAAAGCTATAAGCTCCATGGTTACATCATCTACATTCTCATTTGTTTTTCATTATCTTCAGATTCTTCATCTAAAATCTTTCGTCCATAATAAAGCGTTTATCATGTTTAAATTTAGATTGCAATTCAAGAAGCTATAAGCTCCATGGTTACATCATCTACATTCTCATTTGTTTTTTCTTTATCTTCAGATTCTTCATCTAAAAATCTTTCGTCCATAATAAAGCGTTTATCATGTTTAAATTTAGATTGCAATTCAAGAAGCTATAAGGTCCATGGTTACATCATCTACATTCTCATTTGTTTTTCTTTATCTTCAGATTCTTCATCAAAAAATCTTTCGTCCATAATAAAGCGTTTATCATGTTTAAATTTAGATTGAAATTCAAGAAGCTATAAGCTCCATGGTTACATCATCTACATTCTCATTTGTTTTTTCTTTATCTTCAGATTCTTCATCTAAAAATCTTTCGTCCATAATAAAGCGTTTATCATGTTTAAATTTAGATTGCAATTCAAGAAGCTATAAGCTCCATGGTTACATCATCTACATTCTCATTTGTTTTTTCTTTATCTTCAGATTCTTCATCTAAAATCTTTCGTCCATAATAAAGCGTTTATCATGTTTAAATTTAGATTGAAATTCAAGCTATAAGCTCCATGGTTACATCATCTACATTCTCATTTGTTTTTTCTTTATCTTCAGATTCTTCATCTAAAAATCTTTCGTCCATAATAAAGCGTTTATCATGTTTAAATTTAGATTGCAATTCAAGAAGCTATAAGCTCCATGGTTACATCATCTACATTCTCATTTGTTTTTCTTTATCTTCAGGTTCTTCATCTAAAATCTTTCGTCCATAATAAAGCGTTTATCATGTTTAAATTTAGATTGAAATTCAAGCTATAAGCTCCATGGTTACATGATCTACATTCTCATTTGTTTTTCTTTATCTTCAGATTCTTCATCTAAAATCTTTCGTCCATAATAAAGCGTTTATCATGTTTAAATTTAGATTGCAATTCAGAAGCTATAAGCTCCATGGTTACATCATCTACATTCTCATTTGTTTTTTCTTTATCTTCAGATTCTTCATCTAAAAATCTTTCGTCCATAATAAAGCGTTTATCATGTTTAAATTTAGATTGCAATTCAAGAAGCTGTAAAAAATACTTTAGGTCAGAAATTTTAAGTTTAAAACAAACCAACGCACCTTTTGACCCTTCTTCCCTTGAAATTGTTCTTTTACTTTAAAATTAATCGATTCGTTTTCGTCCTCGCTTTCATGTTCGAAAAGAGATAACTAAATCGGGATCTGAATTCCATCATCACTCCTTGCTTTGTCTTCTTCGGGAATTGCATATTCGTATTACCCCGTGCTCTCTAAAAGATGTATCGCAAACCCAGCATAATAACTTTTTTTGAACTAATACTGAGTTAATCTTTCGTCCATAAAAAGCGTTTATCATGTTTAAATTTAGATTGCAATTCAAGAAGCTATAAAAAATACTTTAGGTCAGAAATTTTAAGTTTAAAACAAAGCAACGCACCTTTTGACCCTTCTTGACTTGAAATTGTTCTTTTACTTTAAAATTAATCGATTCGTTTTCGTCCTCGCTTTCATGTTCGAAAAGAGATAACTTTTCTTCGCTGCTTTTCTTCTGAGCTTTAAATCTTGCCCGAAATGCTTCAGGTTCTTCATCAAACCGAATTTTTTGTTGGATACAGTGTTGCTTATGGCTTGCTTCATAATCTCTTTTTTGTTGAATTTCTTTTCGCCACTTGGATAGTCCTTCCAAGCGTTTTCTATCTGCTTCACACTCAATTTTTGCTTTCTTCTTGCTGTGATCGATAATTCCAACTGACTCCTTTCCAAAAGATTCAATTTTTGCATTATAGGTTTTTCCCTTATTACTTTTGATAATAAAATCGTCATCTAAAGGTTCCAAATTAGGTTTCAGCTTCACGCTTTTATTTTTTAACAAAACAGGGAAAGATAGAGGGTCAGACACAGCATCGTCTTCCACTACGTCATCAAAAGTTTGCTTAACGTTGACCCTTTTAAGTGGCTCTAATATGGCTTCGAAACCAAAACCTCCTGCGTTTTCTTTGTACCTTCTACTACATTTTTACCCGTTACTTTCTGTTGCTCCCTCTCTCGCTTGAGACGGTCCATAAAACTCTCCTTTGCTTCCTGTACGGTAACCCAAGATCCCTCCCATTGCGACTTGTAGAAATCGTTAAAACCTAAAAGTGACAAAACTCTAAATAACCACCAAAGTAAACACCAAACAAAACTTACAGTCGTTTAATCCCTGCTGCTCGATATTTATTTGAATGTATGCAAAGTGTGGTGTTTGATTATTCACAATCTTTTTGCGTTCTTTAATTTCGACCGACGAAACACTGCCATATTTGTTAAACCTTTCTTTTAAGTCGGACTCTTTTAAACTTTCCGGCAAATTATCCACAAATAAACGTTTATCGCTAAACATTTTTGAAATACATGTGCCCAAAAAATGCAGCCAATCGGTGAACATCAGGTTGCTGTCTACAGCTGTAAACCTATCTAAAGCTACGTTCCCACTATCTATCTATGATTTTTGTAATCTTCAAGTTAAAAAGTATCTACAATAAATTAATAATCGTTAATTACCAATGTAAAGAAAACAATAGTAATATTTATACAAATAAATAAGCTTTTGCATATTGTAGCAATAATTGCATAAATATTAATTTTGCCACGCTATCCACAAATTTGCACCAAAATAAAAATATATGCGTGCTCATAAGGTCTTGGTCGAGCACTGGGTTTATCAGAAAGTAAGATATCTAAATATGAAAACATAATGCCAACTTAGATTATCAAAAACCCTGGTAAAATTTGAAATTAAATTAAATAAAATTTATGTAACAACACAAATGAAATTGTAATGTTACAATATAAAATGGTTAACATTAACTCCAGTAATGGATCATCTAAAGATGAAAGTGAAGTGAAGCAAATACATGAGAACTATTCAAAATACGGAAGGTCGAAGGGGAAAAGTTCTGAATCTTTGGGCATTAATTTAGAGCCCCCAATTGCAAAAAATCTATTGCTGATTGGGAAAACGAAAACATTTCAGACTCGAACCATTTAAAAGATTTACCAGAAAAACAGAAACATGAAAGAACAAAAGATAACAGAACAACTCATTTAAGGAATCGTGGTATTGAAAATATAGAAACACATGAAGTTACTGATGTAGAAGATGGAGAGTGCAGTGAATCCGAGGTCTTCGAAACAGTTCAAAAATTCGCTTCCTACCAAAACCTGAACTCCATCATCACTCCTTGCTTCGTCTTCTCGGGGAATTTCATATTCGTATTTCCCGTGCTCTCTAAAAGATGTATCTCAAACCTAGCATATCTTTTTTATAACTAATACTGAGTTAATAGAATTCAAAAAATTCAACATTTAACGTTCCATAGAATCTAAACTTTTCAGATTTATCTCATTAGGTTTCTCACTTATGAGTTCCATAAAGTTCCAACCTTCATTACACCACTCATCGTTAACAAAAAATTGAAATGTTTTGTATGAGGCAAATTCTAACTGATGGAGTTTACCTTCAGCTGATTGAAAATTGTCGAGTTTGCATTCCACAGCATGAAAATCAAAATTTTCAAATTCGGGCAATGATTTTCTCAAATCATCCATGGTTCCGATTTCAATCTTCCCGTAATCCAATAGGCAAACCATAATCATTGCACCACGAGCAACCATAATCGCCCTATTCTATTTACCTTCGTGAAAGTCCCGAATTTAATTCATTTTTTCCAGATATTCCTATGGGTATCTAATTGGGATTTTTTTCCATTTTTCTATTTGCAAAAGTTCGTGATTTATATCTTGGAAATAAACCACACAACTAATAGGCACCTCTAACTTCTGATTCGGTTAACACATTTTCTTGTTGGGTGTATTTTTTCGTTCATATTGTGATTGATATGTGTTAGTCCTATGTAGTTCCCATAAAAATCAAGTTATTTGAATTTCTACTTCTTGATTTCATTGATATTCAGCCTATTGGGACAGAAATTCAATTATTATTAATTTACCAGTAAAAAAATATTCTGATATTTTGAACTTACCACTGGCGATGGTGTAAAAACAGATTCGAAATTTGCTTGGGAAATTGTAACTGCAATTAAACTTACTGCTGCTTGTACATTATTGGATGTTCCTAAAACGATAAAAAGTTATATGAGGTTACAATTTTTAAGATTAACTTTTAATTACCTCTTAATTCACAGACATCACATTGTTAACTAGAAATACACAAAATCTACTTCGCTTATTTCTCTTATTTAAATTTTATAAATTTTAAATTTCGTGCCGTAATCCGCGGAATATTTTTGTTTTCCAATACAATTAAATTATGTCTTGTTCTGATGTTTATAAATTTCCCTTAAATCTGCTTCTTCTCTCGTAATCTTTATCCATATTTTCATTTCACGCATCTGTTCTTGAAGTTTAGCCACATCATTTCTAATTTCGGAAAGTGAAACTCGAACTAATTCTCCTAAATCGGTGAAATGATTTTCTGCTGTTTTAGGTTTCGCATAAGCAAAGTAAGGCACAATGAACTTCTTGTAAAATTTATAGATTACGTAACACGCGGCACTAAAAGTAGCAGTAACTTTTAAGATTCTCATAAATGTGCCAAGTAACGTCTTCTGTGGAACTCGATACTTGGTAAAAGCAGCGAGAGCTAAAGTTGTGGGAGCAGCAACGTTGATTAGTTGTGCTCCAATTCGCCGACAAGCAATATTTATTTCTGCACTACTTAAGCCCTTTGTCTTTAAATACTTCCGTCTGTTTTCCATCGACGAATTACTGATTTTAGGGTTTTTCAGAAACCGAACCGCTGAAGACACCCAGTTTTCACGAACCGACACCTCACCTTTATTCTGATTATGATTTTCAATTGCCATAATGTTTATTTTAATCTAAGGAAAATAAAAAATATAATAATTTTTAGAGCAAATACACTTGATTTTGAAATAAACCAAAATCTTATACAGTATATAAAGAGATATTGTTGTTAGATACCAACAGTAGGTACTAATATTATAATTTATGTTGGTAATGACATTTTTTAAATTTTTAGTTTTAGGAATTATCAGTGGCAGTTTGGCAGTGGCAGCAAGGGAAATTCGATATTGCGTCAATAATGCAGATATTGGTATTTTATTAGATTTAAAATAACGAAGGACTTGTACATTTTAGTCGTGGTAATGGAACTTCTCTCACAGTAATCCATATTATTGTAGATTCCTTCATGATTATTAGTTTAACGATATTTTTTTTTCTTTATCAGCCCCTTCCGCCCACTCCTGAGCATATATTATTATTAACGATATACCGAGTTGATAGTAAGCTTGAAACTTATACCGCTTGCTAATCCGAGCTTCTTTTAGCGCACCCTGTATGTGCCCTTTTCAAATAGAACACAGAAATTAATGACATTAGGCAGCTTGGTTGGATCGGTAGGCCAGTAGGTGGGTTCGCCTGTCGATACTTGGTTCAGGTTATTCTCGTCCATAGCTTTTGAGAGTTCGTGGCCTTTGGAAGTTGTAAATTTACAACCCCATCTTGTATGCTTTGCATTGTAGTCCCCTCCGGCAACAAATCTGGAACCAAGGGTGTTATAAAAATGTTCAAACTGTACCTTCTTGATTGTGTGTCTCGGTGAACAGTAGACCACTGCTATAGTTATGGGACCGTTCCATTCCTTTACGGAGATCCACGTGTCTTGCATGATGTGTTTATGTTTGTATTCTTCCATTGGATAGTGTTTTATTAAGTTTTTAATAATGATGGCTGTGCCACCGTGAGCTATGCCATCTGGGTGTTGGGTGTCATAAGTGGTTAGATAGCTCATTTTCGTGAAGTGCGTCTCTAAAATTAGCATAAAATCAGTATTTTCTTTGAGTAGAAACATTTTTATGTTTGGTATGTTGGGCCAAACCGTTTGAGTTCCAGATAGCGATTTGTAGTTATTTACAAATTAAATTAAAAACCAGGATTAGAAAAGCTTAATTGTGTCCTCCCTGTGTATATCTGATTTGTTAAAATTTTTCGAAGTTGGTAAGAAAGCTAGAAATGGTGAACGAAAAGATTCACAAATTTTGAGAGATAAGAAAAAGAATGTTGGAATAAAAGTTGATTATAAGACGTTTAACTTTTGAATGGAACAGTTGGATCGAATCGAAATGTTTTTATTCTATTTAATTATTTATTTTGAAAATTGAAAAGTGGATTATTCAGTCTGTGGGTTGCAAAGTCAGATTTTTTTTAATATTATATAAAAGTGTAGACTTGGCTATCAGAATGGTAAGCAGCTTTGAATTTTTTAGTTTCCGGTCAAATTTTATCCATTTAGAAAATGCCGTTCAACTAATTTAATGTGTCGCTTCAAAATCAAAAAGAAAGCGTTATCACTTCAGCGTGAAACCGTTGAATGCCACCTTTGTTGCAGTATTCTTGTACTGTGTCCATCGTTTTCAATGTAGTGAGCATTCATATAAATTGGATAATTCAGGTATTACTCTACATTACTTATTAAACATTATTATTTCAAGAGACTTCTTTTTAGAATTTTTGAAATATTTCAAATTCAATAAAGAGATTGTACCAACATCTGCAGCACACAGTTTTCCTAACCTCCAATATCTGCTGATAATTTACATTGAAGCGATTTAGTGTAACTGAATTGAATGCACATTATTATTTAAGGTAAAATTTAATTTAATTTATGATTTAATTGTAATTTTCAATTGTACCTACTTATTTTTTGAATGAACTTTAATTATTTTTGGTAGGTAAGTACCTATTCGTTTTGCTTTTAATTTTATTTGCCCATTTACCCAGTAAAGTATTGTGATTTTTTAAATATAGAACATAGGTGCATTAATATACTTTGTAATTAAGTTAATGAAAATTTTGTAGATGTATCTGTCGGTGACGTTTGATGGATGGCATAATAGGGATTCTAACACGCAAACTGAACTCGAATCAAGGACAAGTTTGACTTTTATCTAACTTGACTACCTTATTTACCATCTGATTGCGGGGTGAGTGAACATTTTTACTTGTAATTTAATTAAGAATATCTCATATTTTTATAATAAAATAATACTGAGAAGGTATTTTGCAGCGCAAAAGGTATACTGACATTTTACGATTGTCACTTGGTGTTTCATATTAGAAAGAGAGCCAAAGTGTGTTTTATAATTTATTATTGTATTTTTAATTTTTGCAATGTTTTCCCGCAGTATTAAAATTGGTGTGTGAGAACTGTAGAGTATTATTGGCAGTTGAACTTCTGGTTCCTTGTCCAATGAAATGACTCGCACACTGAACATCGTGGGTATATTTTTATTGCCGATGGCAGTGACGAATTTGAAGTGAGAGATATGTACTACATCTTTCTAGTTATAATTGATGCCAACAAAAATTTGACATGGCTATTTTTACAGGCTGTATAAAAAAAGACCGCTTTTTTATTCATTTGTAATTTTAATTTTGTGGTTTTTTGATTGGAAAATACTACATGGCTTTGGCAGTTCTGTGCAATTCAGTTTAGGTTACCGGTATAACCTTTTGGTATGTTATACCAATGTTCTCTTTACGATTTGATATTATCACCAATAAGATCAATTTTGATTTTTTTTTGTGTTTTTGTTTTATGCTATCTTCAGTTACTGGCTTAGGACGTTATTCTGTAAATCGTCCCTTACGAAAGGATTCTTTAAAAAAAGAAAACTTTAGTTTTATCATTTCGTTAACATTTTTCCACCCGAGTCCGCGTTTCACTGAGCTTAAAGCTGTTGTAATATATTTTTGTGATCTTGAGATTAATAACTGACAAGAAAATGTATAGTTTTATGAACATCTTTGATTGTTTCACATTTAAACTCACAGCTCACAATAATAATAAATTGTAAGGAAGCATTTGCAAGAAAATGTACAGTTTTATGAACATTTTTGATTGTTTCACATTTAAACTCACAGCTCACAATAATAATAAATTGTAAGGAAGCATTTGCAAGAAAATGTACAGTTTTATGAACATTTTTGATTGTTTCACATTTAAACTCACAGCCCACAGTAATAATAAATTGTAAGGAAGCATTTGCAAGAAAATGTACAGTTTTATGAACATTTTGATTGTTTCACATTTAAACTCACAGCTCACAATAATAATAAATTGTAAGGAAGCATTTGCAAGAAAATGTATAGTTTTATGAACATTTTGATTGTTTCACATTTAAACTCACAGCTCACAATAATAATAAATTGTAAGGAAGCATTTGCAAGAAAATGTACAGTTTTATGAACATTTTGATTGTTTCATATTTAAACTCACAGCCCACATTTATAATAAATTCTAAGGAAGCATTTGCAATAATTTCAAATGTAAGCTTATTAATAACTTAAATATTAATACATGTACATAATACATTAATTATATTAATATTTAATTATAACTGTTTCTAAATTATAATATTATCGATAATGATGGTACTATGTACTTTCTGGTTTGTTATACGTCACTATTCATTATAATGAAATCTAAAATTATGAAAACAAAGTAAATAATTAGTGGAAACAATCCTAAATTTTGTAAAAATCAAATACATAATAAATTATTATAGAAAAAAATAGTTTCTATTTTTCGAGATCACCTTTAATTAATTTGTTAGCAAAATAATAAAATATTAAACAGAATACTAAAAACCTCTATCTTTAAAAATCTCTACAAAAACAATCGAAGCTGCTCAAAATTCTTAATCAAAAATTGGATGTTACCATACCCATGACTTTATCATACTTTTGTTAAATATTTATTAAAAAAACAGTAATTTTAAATAATAAAAAGAAAACATAAACATTAAAAAAATAATTTTTGCCATTAACTAATTTGAATAAAAATCCAATCAACTCTAAGTCTTACTATAATAATACGAAATACCAAATTTTCTCAATGAAAAACAATACACACGTCCACTGAACTACACACACACGGAGACATTTTTTGGAATTTTCTTCGTTCTGTGCATCTATAATTATTGATAGTTTTCGATGGTAATATGTCTTCCTTTCTTCTGTCAACCTGTCTTTCCAGCTTCTTCTATACCTTTGTTCTCTTCATTTAGCTGGTATATTTGTAGCTAGAACAATATTATTGTGTTACAATCGATTGCAATATATGTACCTCTATTTAAATTAAAAAGAGGAGGCAAAAAATTGGAGCACCCTCTGTCAAGAATTTTAGTTTGAATTTGTATAGTAAAATTTTTATAGTAAATACTTTGTAAGGTAAAATTTATTGAATCGATGTCCTAGCTTCTATTATTTATAAATTATAATAAATTTTTTGTGATGAATTATTTATTTTATAAAATAAAATTACTAACAAATATATAACAAAATTAATATAAGCCTATTTTAAATTGTGCTCAAACCTAGTCAGGATCGTCTTCAAAACTGTTCAAAAATTTGCTTCCTATCGAGATCTGAATTCCATCATTACTCCTTGCTTCGTCTTCTTCGGGAATTTCATATTCATATTCCCCCGTGCTCTCTAAAAGATGTATCTCAAACCTAGCATAACTTTTTTTGAACTAATACTGAGTTTTATATAAAATCAATAATTTATTTGGTAATCGTTATAAAATTAAACTCTTAACTTTACCTGAAATTAGTTGTTAATTTAAATTCAGGATCGTTTTCAAAACAATTAAAAAATTCGCTTCCTATCGAGATCTGAACTCCATCATCACTCCTTGCTTCGTCTTCTTCGGGAATTTCATATTCATATTCCCCGTGCTCTCAAAAGGATGTATCTCAAACCTAGCAAATCTTTTTTTGAACTAATACTTAGTTAATAGAATTCAAAAAATTCTACTTTTAACGTTCCATTGAATCTAAACTTTTCAGATTTATCTGATTAGGTTTCTCACTAATGAGTTCCATAAAGTTCTAACCTTCATTACACCACTAATTTCTGACAAAAAATAGAAATGTTTTGTGTAAAACAAATTTATCCAATTTGCATTCCACAGCCCGAAAACCAAAATTCTCGAATTCGGCAAAAAAATTTCAAATCACCCGCAACTGCGATTATAGTTTTCCCGTAATCCAACAGGTGCACCATAATTGTTGCACCACAAGCAACTATGATCAATTAAACAATGTATTAAAGAAATAATTTCAAAAATATTACAAACATTTTGTTACCTAGATTTCTTCATCACTAGAAACCACTTCATCTTCTTCGATTTCGTGTTCAAGACCTTTCGACCTTAAGTAAGCGGATAATGTTCCGGAACAGATTTAAACCTTTTAATTTTGGCTCTTAACTGTTTCCACGTTTCTTGATAATAATTTTTTTTCTTTAACCATAGCTTTATGTAGGAAGGCCACGCCTCAGATGGCGGAATAACATCAAGGCAGACCTCAAAACTATGGGAATTGATGAATACCAAATAGAAACACTCATGTTAGATCGGGAGCAATGGAAGGATATTGTGAAGTCAGCCAAGACCCACCCAGGGTTGTAGAGCTACACGATGATGATGATGATAGCTTTATAATCATTACCGTAAGTATCCATTAAATACGTAATCCATTGAACTTGTGAGTTGGGAAGTTTGAACATACGTTTTCTAGGCGCGTTAGCTTCCTTTTCTAATTCTTCTACGACTTGAGTTGCGGAAGGAACAAAATCGGGGTCCGATACCAATAAATTTTCTTTCTTACTGTCGGGTTTGATGTGCAGAGTTACATTTGGATCGAAAGATAAACCCATGTTGCTTAAATTATATTTCACGAATCTCGTTACGTTCCACGCATTTTTAACTTCCTTACATGCTATTTGTCCAGGATTACCCATCTTATTTCTTAGTCGTTTTCGATTCACATTAAACCGATATTTCTGTTTTCTTCTTTATTTTCGTAATTTGGGCATTTTTATGACTGCAAGTTTTGAAAAATGTAACCTAAAAACATGTGCGGTGTTGTATACAGTACAACCAGAAAATTTGTGACAGTTGACGTACGCGCTAATGCGCTTGCGCAAAATAAAAACGGTGGTAAATATTTTTTAAAATTACGTCACGAATCGTGCGTCCTATATCATTTCCCCTTGTACAAAGCCGCAAATACATGTTGAGCTGCAAATGGAATACATTTTTCGCAGTTGTTTGGTAATTTTTTTCCATTCTTGCGTAACATTTTATCAGAATCTCAACTCTTCAGTTTTGTCTGATTGGGTTTCTCGCTAATAAGTTTCATCAAGTTCCAAGCTTCATTACACCACTTATCATTAACAAAAAATAGAAATGTTTTGTGTAAAGCAAATTCTAACTGATGGTGTTTACCTTCAGCTGATTGCAAATTGTCGAGTTTGCATTCCACAGCATGAAAATCAAAATTTTCAAATTCGGGCAATAATTTTCTTAAATCATCCACGGTTGCGATTACAATCTTCCCGTAATCCAATAGGCAAACCATAATCATTGCACCACGAGCAACCATAATCGCCCTATTCTATTTACCTTCGTGAAAGTCCCGAATTTAATTCATTTTTTCCAGATATTCCTATGGGTATCTAATTGGGATTTTTTCCATTTTTCTATTTGCAAAAGTTCGTGATTTATATTTTTTTCTACTTCTTGATTTCATTGATATTCAGCCTATTGGGACAGAAATTCAATTATTATTAATTTACCAGTAAAAAATATTCTGATATTTTGAACTTACCACTGGCGATGGTGTAAAAACAGATTCGAAATTTGCTTGGGAAATTGTAACTGCAATTAAACTTACTGCTGCTTGTACATTATTGGATGTTCCTAAAACGATAAAAAGTTATACGAGGTTACAATTTTTAAGATTAACTTTTAATTACCTCTTAATTCACAGACATCACATTGTTAACTAGAAATACACAAAATCTACTTCGCTTATTTCTCTTATTTAAATTTTATTAATTTTAAATTTCGTGCCGTAATCCGCGGAATATTTTTGTTTTCCAATACAAAGCTATATTTATTGGGATGCACCACAGCGCGATTGCACGAATACTAAAACAGAAAAAGTTAATTTCAGGGTTCAATGAGGACTAGTAAAAAGGAATTCACGATCCTATTCGCAATTCTTAGTTCAGATTTTTGTATTAATTATTGATGTTTAATCGGGTCTATAAAAGTAATCCAATATTTTATTAATCGATTAAGATATTTCCATATTGCCCCAATAAAGACCAATCATAAAGTAAAACTTGAATTACCTGATTATCGTTATACATTTCAACATCGCAACACCCTATCCCTGTAACTGTTTCCTTATCCTAACGAATTCGTTAAGCTTGTAAAATTTGTTTTACACAAAATTTTGATCGCTTTTGTTTCAATTTTTAAATTAAATTTTGGGTATACAGCAAATTCGTTCTAATAACGAAGTCGTTACGGAATGAGGATTTGTAGGCTTTTCTCTCGTTATTAAACTGTTCAACTATTTTCTACAACTGATGTTTAAAATTTTCTAATGGATTTAAATATAAATAAATTTATTTAATATAATGTTGGTAGTATGCCAACACATACACGGGCCGACTAAGAAACGTAAGCTTTCCGTTCGAATCCTGCTCGCGTTAGATAAATACGGGCGTTAGCCACACTTCTCACGGGAGAAGACGGCTTAAAAACACCCCATCTTGTTTTAGCTCTGAGCAGGGAGGTGAGAATCTTAAAAAACCGGTCCAATCTAACCCCGGAGTGTGAAGTTTCACTCACTAAACCCCCATCTACGGGAGACCTGGTTTTCGCCTTCTGACATGCTTTTGGGTCAACCCTGTGGGCGGCTGGCTAGGTTAACAGTTTTGCTCTTTCACGAGCCATAAAGTCTTTTAATTTACTTTTATTATTTAAGCATATTTTCTAAACCACAAAATTTTCCTCCCCTACCCAGACCGACATAACTAATGACCCAATTCGTCCTCACAAATGTGCAAAGACAAACTTACGTCCAAAAGACCTGAAAACATTATTTCATAAGCTAAAAGAGCTCAAACCATAAATATCACCCAAGTACTTCTTCTTCTTAATTATAGGACTAGGTCCTGTAATATCTAACGGTAACCTCGGCGGAGTTCCGAAGTCTTTCCAAAGTGCGTGCAATCGATGGGCGCATCAACTACAAATCCGTGTTTGTCCAAGAAACCGAGAAAAGTGACGTTCACGGAATTGGTCTTTCGGCTGTTCCAGATTGGGTGTTTGGCGTTCAAGTGATCGGGTAAGACGATATGGTCGTTTCTGCCCCCCAGTAGGGAGATTATGTCGGATTTCGGTAGGGGCTCATTTGATGACTTATACACCTAGGTAAGATGAAGCCGGCCCTTTTTTATGGTGTGAATGCTGATGGAGGTTTATAATTTTTGACATGAGATTTGCGGGGGACTGGGATTTGGAGAGGGGGGATTTGGAACAGAATCATTGCAAAGTTCTGTTCCAACCTGAGCGATTTAGTGGGTACTCCGTTTAGGTTTTTTTGCCTTTTTGTGGGTGACGGTGGTAAAGGGAACGGCAGAGTCTTTTGCGTTACCGTTTATGATAAGATTTAAACATAAAGTTGGGGCATTTTTAGATGCAGCCGCTTGAGTTTCCCCCTCTTGGCTTTTATCACCACCGACGACGCTCCATGCACGCTCATCAGGTGCGGTAGCTCTCAGTGGCGTGGGGTCGATCAGGGCCTAGGAAGATCTTTCCGTCTTGTAAGGTTGGCGTGAGATGTCGCCGGCTTTGCTTGGGTCTTCGGGGTTAGGTCAGAGGTCTACCCTGCGCTTTGGGTGCTCAGCGACGCAGAGTCACCTTCGGCTGTTGCCTCAAATTTTTCGGCGTTGCCGCTGCCCTCGATGGAGTTTGGCTCATCGAGCGCGTTGGCTTGGCCGGTTCAATCGTCGGTAATATTAAGTTTGTCATTTGGTACAGTACTAATTGTACTTACCCCCTGCGTATCTTTTTTTTCGGTGGCGAATCCACCACTTCAATGTCCGTGGTGGTTTGGTCTTTTTCTTGATCGGGTTTCTTTGTTTTTCTTTTCAAGGAACCCCTGGAGATCTTCCAGGTACATCCTCCTAGCTTTTATCGCGAGTTTCCGGCAAGATGACATTCGTTCGCTTTCAGGCCAGCCCCGGTTTTCTACCGCATCAGGGAGAAAGACAATATCTTCTAAGTGAAGGTCCATAATAGTTTTGATGTCGCACAAAGAAAAAAATGTCACACGAATTCACTAAATTTTGATATTTGTGGTTGTAACGGCACAAATAGCGGTATTTAGAAAACACGTGTTTTCACTTCAGCGTCTAACTCAACTTGTCGACTCGCTTACTTAGTTAGCCCCTCCATATAGTTGATTCGTGCATATGAAAGCACACGCACCGTTATTACAATGCATAATATTATTGCGTAATATTGCGCAATAATACATTTACATATATTTTTTATGGAAAAATTGTAATTTTGAAAATAAAATTGTGACCTTATTACAACTCCGACAAGATTGATCCAAAAAGTTGGAATGGCGAAGATATTACTCGAGATTAGTAATTAAGTAAAATTTATCTATATACAGGGCGCCCCCTTGATCGTGGGGAACCTTTGAGGTGGTGATAAAGACACTTTTCTAAGACAAATTTTCAAATAAAATTTTTGTCAAAGTCCAAACCCTTGGGGATACCTCCATTTAATGCAATTTTTTGAATTTTTGATTTCAAACGGCCATAATTCCGATATTATTGATTTTTTAGACTTAATGAATTAGAACTTCTTTAAAGACCACTCGCTTATCTACAAATCCTACAAGTTTGCTTATCTCGCTTATCTACAAATTCTACAAGCTCTCCACGGTCACGGGAACACCCTGTATAGTAAATACATTTTTATCAATACAAAACAGTTTTTAAAACCATAAATTTGTTTCCGAAATAATTAAAAAATTCCCTAACCATAATTACTCAAAAAAGCATTTCACAGAATGAAATATTGTAAAAGCAGTATCTTTAGGTGATCTGTTCTATCTCCTAGTTTGAATTTCCTAGTTGGAGTAATTTTTATGGCGGTTTGTAGGGCTGCTCTCTTCACCTGTAAGTGAAGAGGTGGTAGATCTAAAAGTGCCTCCATAGCCTGTTTCTGTATTCTGCTTTGTGTTGTAGTTTCATTGATTTTTGTCCACCATACGAGCGATGCATAAGTGAAAATGGGTCTTATTATTGATGTGTATGACCAATAGATCATTTTTGGTCTTAGTCCCCAGTTCCTTCCAAAGAGTTTGCAACAGGCCTAGAAGGTTCCAGTTGCTTTGGAAAGAGTTTTATCCATATGGGGTTTCCAGGTAAGTTTTTCATCCAAAGTTACCCATAGATACTTCACCTTTACGGAAAAGGGTATCGATGAATCATAAAATTGAGGAGCTTTGAAGTTCACCTTCCTACACCTTGGTATGATAATAGTTTTTGAGGGGCTCGCTGTTAGCTCTTCCCTCTCACACCATTCCTTTACTTTGTTTAAGACAGTTTGCATTAGGCTTGATATTTTGCCTTCATGCCTGCCTCTGATTGTAATGTCAATGTCGTGTCAATGACAGTGTCAATACGCAGAATCCTTTGTCCGTTAATGTCTTTCCTAGGTCGTCCATCTAGAAATGTTCCGACCACGATTTCTTTTGCTGCCTCTGATTGTAATGACAATGTCGTGTCAATGACAGTGTCAATACGCAGAATTCTTTGTCAGTTAATGTCTTTCCTAGGTCGTCCATCTAGAAATGTTCCGACCACGATTTCTTTTGCTGCCTTCGATTGTAATGACAACGTCGTGTCAATGACAGTGTCAATACGCAGAATCCTGTCCGTTAATGTCTTTCCTAGGTCGTCCATCTAGAAATGTTCCGACCAAGATTTCTTTTGCTGCCTTCGATTGTAATGACAATGTCGTGTCAATAACAGTGTCAATACGCAGAATTCTTTGTCAGTTAATGTCTTTCCTAGGTCGTCCATCTAGAAATGTTCCGACCACGATTTCTTTTGCTGCCTTCGATTGTAATGACAATGTCGTGTCAATGACAGTGTCAATACGCAGAATTCTTTGTCAGTTAATGTCTTTCCTAGGTCGTCCATCTAGAAATGTTCCGACCAAGATTTCTTTTGCTGCCTTCGATTGTAATGACAATGTCGTGTCAATAACAGTGTCAATACGCAGAATTCTTTGTCAGTTAATGTCTTTCCTAGGTCGTCCATCTAGAAATGTTCCGACCAAGATTTCTTTTGCTGCCTTCGATTGTAATGACAATGTCGTGTCAATAACAGTGTCAATACGCAGAATTCTTTGTCAGTTAATGTCTTTCCTAGGTCGTCCATCTAGAAATGTTCCGACCAAGATTTATTTTGCTGCCTCTGATTGTAATGACAATGTTGTGTCAATGACAGTGTCAATACGCAGAATCCTTTGTCAGTTAATGTCTTTCCTAGGTCGTCCATCTAGAAATGTTCCGACCAAGATTTCTTTTGCTGCCTCTGATTGTAATGACAATGTCGTGTCAATGACAGTGTCAATACGCAGAATCCTTTGTCCGTTAATGTCTTTCCTAGGTCGTCCATCTAGAAATGTTCCGACCACGATTTCTTTTGCTGCCTCTGATTGTAATGACAATGTCGTGTCAATGACAGTGTCAATACGCAGAATCCTTTGTCAGTTAATGTCTTTCCTAGGTCGTCCATCTAGAAATGTTCCGACCACGATTTCTTTTGCTGCAAGAGATTTTTCAATTTCTCTTACAAGGTGGTGAAGTGCGTCCACCGTGCATTTACCTGGTTGGTAGGCAAATTGCTTGGTATGAAGCGGCATCCTTTTTAGAGATTCGCTTCCAATATGATAATCAATGATTTTCTCCATTGATTTAAGGAGAAAGGAAGATAGGCTTATCGGGCTATATGATTTGGCCTCTTCGGGAGGCCTCCTGCCCACTTTTGGTATAAATACCACTTTCACCTTTCTCCATGCTTTGGGTATATATCCCAATGCATAGCTAGCTTTAAATATTACTATTATGCATGGAGTGATCAAATACAAACTTTGTTGAAGTAGGGCTGGGAAAATTCCGTCCCATTCAGGTGACTTGTAGGGCTAAAAGCTATTTATGGCCCATTTTCTCACAAACCAATGAAGATCATGTGCATATCCATATTATATTCCTTAATTTACCTACCATAAAACCATATTGGTACTCTTCTATTTTATTTTTAATCGCAATTTTAATTCTTCTGTTTATTATACTTGACAGTATCTTGTATGTTACATTCAGCAGTGTGACTCCTCTATAATTCTCACATCTGTCTTAGTCTCCTTTTTTCTTTATTATCACAATTATTCCTTCCCTCCATTTTTCTGGGATTGCCTCTTCTATCCATATTTGCTTTATAAGTTCATAAACTCTTCTATGCAGTGTTTCTCCTACATGTTTTAGTAGTTCCGCACTAATACCGTCTTTTCCACGCGTTTTTCCATTTTTCATATTCTTAATTGTGTCTGCAACTTCATCGTACGTTGGTTCATCTGTCTGTTGTTCTGTGCTGATTATTGTACTGTAGTTTTCTTCCGTCGTGTCATTCAATAATTCTCTAAAGTATGTCATCATGAGAAAAGCAATGGGTGATCGAAATGAATAAATGGGAAGATAAAATGGAAATATTAAAATACAAGTTTAAGCTGATGGGAAATGTACGTAAAGTTAGACCCCCCCTTTTTTAAAACATCAATTTTTTGTTGTTGTTCTCATTGTTCTCCATTTGTTCTCAAGTGCTGGTAACTAGATTGGTTTTCAACTCGATTTGGTTTTATTTATTTTTAAAATGTCGCAAATTTCCTGCATAAGATATTTGAAGAACTACAACGCCGAACTGTCGCAACAAATACACAAAGCATTCTTGCTGGATTAGCTCCTTCAGAAATCTGTGGCTTTGACTTATTATGTTAATTTTCACCTTTAATAGCGAGTCAACTATGATTGCAAACTTTATTTGAAATTTCAGTCTTCAAGGTGGAATTTTAATTTAATTGAATGCTAAGTGTTTCGGAACCCTCAGGATATCATCCCAATTTTTGTGATTTTGAAAACTAAATCAGGGCTGTGGTAAGTAAAGAAAAATGCAATCCCTTTCTTAGGTATACAGAAAATCTTAATATTTTATTTTTTCTAGTTACAAGTTTCAATATATTTTATTAACACACGAGCAAAACATCTTGAGTAAACCCCAATACCGGAAAATAAGCAAGAAAAGAACCAAATCCAATCCATTGTTGATTAAAATACCTACTGATTAATTATAATACAATTCAATTTTTACTTCTTTGGATATTCTATTGGTGTATATATTTCCCCATATGTAGCCGTACTTGCAATTATTTTATCGATATATGAAAATTCAGCTATAGCTTTATATTTACCATTAGGAATCAGTGGAGGAAAATTTGTTTCATCGAAATAAAAATTGCAAACGTGATATATTATATTCTGTAAATTAAAAATTGTAAGTGCATTTATATTACCAGAAGTTATTAGCATAGTTTAGTTACCTTACGAAAGTAAAAATTTGTAAAGTTTCCACATTTAAGGCTTTGCTTCAACCTCATTGCGTTTGACCGAAGAGCTTTTTGTGCATTAACTTGAAAACGTATCGGAAAATGTCGATATTCGTTACTCAAAAACTTATAAACTTGTATGATCGCCTAAAAATATATAAATTTTGTCACCGAGGTTTTGTTCTCCCCATACTGTTCAGTGGTGGAACCACCGAACGTTAGGCTCCTTGGAAGTAAACTTTATACAAATTAAAACAAATCTTGCTTTGTGGGGGGGGGGGTAAATTTTAAAGTTCCGCCACTGGCATCAAATTTTTGTATTCGTTTTCTCAAATCTGTGAAGAAATTTACCATTTCATTAAATTGCTTTACCTGGAAATCATCCTTTACGTCAACTTTAGCTTTTACAGTAATATTGTGAGCCGTGAAAGTACGATTGTATTTAAATGTTTTAACTTCACATTTGATAAAAAAATTTTTATCGTAACTTAATAAATCGATTCGGACATCTTTAATTCTGTAACCATGCTGATGAAACTAAAAATTAGTTTATTATAATAGGAATTCTTTCTGCTGTAATTAAATTACGCACATATGATATATTTCGTTTTTGTGATTAATAAATATTTTCGCGACTTTTCGAATCACAACAAAAATTAAATAATTTTAAATATATACTATTATGAGGAATTAAACGTTACCTTGGATAAAAGTTCTTCATTAGAGCTGACGTATTGAAGAAAAAGTGCTACTGCAAACACCAAAATTATATTTGTCATAATTTATATTTCGTTACTCGTTCATAAAAATTGCAACTGTTTAAATCAAGCAACAGAAATGCATTGAGAATAATTTATATAATTTCCAATCAAAATCTGATAATAAAATAAAATATAAAATTCAGTCGACTATAAAAATTATTATTTCTTTTGTATAATTATTGATAAAAGTATAAATTGTATACCGAAGGACAGGGATGAAAAGTTTCACTATTGATAATTATGAGGACATCCGAGATAACATCTTCTATTAGTAAAATAATAACAAAACTTCCTTTATTGTTTGGTGTAACAAAACAATAAATGATCTATGCATTATTCCTGAGTTTTTATGCACTGACGTTACATAATATGCTATATAAAAATGACAATTCTTTAGAAATATAAAATTATAGACTCATTAAAAAGAAATTTAAAAATGTATTGTATTGATTAAAAAAAAGGGGTATGATTCGGTACCACACGACTGGCTACTCGAAATTTAAAAAATTTATGAAATTAATCCAAAAATCGTAGAAATGTTAACCGCAATGATGTCAAAGTGGAACACCGTGATTATTAAGGGAGAAACTCAATTTGATAAAATTAGAATTAGTTATGGATTTTTTAAGGGGATTCTTTGAGTTCACTGTGGTTTTTCTTTGCTCTAAACTCACTAGCAACCATACTGAATGATTCAAAATTAAGATTTAAACTAAATTTTTATATTATATATGCTAATTTCGGCATTTTCTGAATTTTCTTGAATGAGATCCAAATCTGGGTCCAAACCATTTTCCTTATGGGGGAATTCCCCTTCTGCTTCTAAGGTCGCGGAATTTCCTTTTGCACGCGTTAAGTAAGATAAAAGTGCCAATACATCGTTAATAGAACGATGTGGTCTGAGGAGGAGAGATCTAAAGATGGGCCTACCTTACATTTTGTCACGTAGAAGTCGATTAAATCTGGGACTTTAGTTTGCTCGCTTCGCCAGTATTTGGGTGTCCCCGAAGATAAGGTTGGCATTCCATTATTTTTTATTGTTGTTAATAACTCTCTTCCGGTAGTAGTCGTAAGTCTGAAACCCCATTGTATGTGCTTCGCATTAAAATTGCCACCGGCAATAAATCTGCTTCTTAATGTATTAAAAAATTGATGGTATTGTTTTTTGGCGAGAGTTAATCAACCGTGATTGCGATTTTTACCATAATTTTTGTAAATTATGATAGATAATGATGCTATATAGACATAAAAAATATAAAATTTGCGGACGGTTCACAAATTTGGTTTATAAAGGGCAGTAAAGAAATGCGGGCGAATGCGGCGATTTCATTGGTGCACTGGTTTCTCATTGGCATATCCCCACCTTATTAAGGCGGTCTCATATATAAGCGACGCATTTTACAGCAATTCAACTAGTTTGAACGTAGCATTTGACATGAATATTGCAAATATTGACGATATTGCAAACGCATTTAGTCGGGATGATGCAGGAGTACTTGATTTGCTGGTGCGTAATCGTTTATTACCTCGTAACAAGAGATGCATCGTCCGCACATGCAGGCGTTACTGCAATGTTGTGAGGAACAACAATACCTATTTAAATTTTTGCTTCAGATGTACTAGCTGTCGAAGAACATACCGTATAACCGAGGGTACATTTTTTGAGAACTGTAGGTTACCACCCAGGGTTGTGATTTACCTTCTGTTTTTGTGGGCTTGTGAGGCCAGAGCAAACGGTTTATCAGTATTATACGGCGTTTCGCCGTATTTGCAGTTGGACGCTGCTGAGCAATCCCATTCTTTTACAGATCGGGGGTCCAGGCCAGGTCGTACAGATTGATGAGAGTGTAATAACGAAACGGAAAGCTGGCGTTGGTAGGGTACCTGCCCGACAACAAAAGTGGATTGTAGGGCTGTACAGCACGTTGGATAGTAGGGCCATCGTGTTGTACGTCTCTAGAAGGGATGCCGCTACGTTGCAGCCTCTCATTTTGAAGTACGTAAGACCTGGCACTGAGATTTGGACGGATTGCTGGGGTGGATATCGTGGATTGGATCGTCTTGGAGGGGTCTCGCCTTACACCCACAAAACGGTCAATCACAGTAGGAATTTTGTCGACCCCGTTACCGGGACTTGTACAAATCGGGTGGAAGGCTACTGGGTAAACTAAAATGTATTGCCGCCGGTTAGGTGTATTAGGTTCTCACATGTTACCAGGACATCTGCGACAATTTATGTGGGTTTCCATTTTCGGCCGCACCTATGTGGAACGGTTCGAAAACATGCTAATGCAAATCACCGAGCGATATCCGGTATAAGTACTCTACATTATCTCCGATTAACAAATCAGCCCTTTTCAGGGCTACAAATATTTTTGAATGAGGTTTTTTATTTTTAACGTGAATTCGTTTCGGAGGTGGTTGCACTGTCAAAACCTATTCTCCGCACCCGCCCTCGCCCCTCCGGGGCTCGTACGGGGCTTCGAACGGTTTTGACACGTGCTAAACTCATTAAAAACATCCCTTAAGCGGCTCCAACTCGAAAATTTTGAAAGTTGACGCGACGGATCTCTGAGAGCGACTGGTATCTCCCCACCACTAGTCACTGTCGACCCAGGCACAGCACACGTACCGCCAACAGAATGAATGATACCTTTTCATTTTAATGCACTTACATGTATTTCTTATGGGAAAATTGCAATTTTCAAAATTAAATTGTGGCCTTATTACAAGTCCGACTAAGTTCATCCTGCCTTTAAAGTTCTTGTATTTTCTGTTCTTTCGTTTGGTTGAACCATTTCTATAGGGAAAAGTGTACTTTCGAGTCACGTTTAATTAACTCTTGCCGTTTTTTTGTATTATGTTTCGGTGGGCAATAGATCGCCGAAACTACCACGGGTCCAATTAAGCTTTTAATACCCACGTTGGCAGCTTGGAGATAATCACATTGGTATCCTTCAATTTCATGGTGTTTAATGTTGTTGCTTTTTGTTTTGATTTTGAGTTAATTGTTTGTTTTTCCCCGTCATGGAATTCAAACTGTAATTTTGGTTTGACCGCTTTTCAATCATCAATGGAAAGCAGTATTGATTGTTTGAGTTTGTAATCGTCAGGTCTTCAGCCTGACGTTTAAAATCTCTTTAACTTGCTAGGTTATATGTTTTGTATGTCTCATATTCTGATAAGTAAGTACACGCGTCTTTCATTTTTTTTTGGGAGTATGAATTAAAACGTTTAGCTCGTGTGTTTTATTATTCTTTCTATAGGTTACCTGTATGGATTCGCGGCCCTCGCATACTGTCAGAGCTTAGCGATTGCAAGGTGAGGCCTCTTGGTTAAACATTTTTCTCCGGAACTACCTTGTTGTTAGGTAAGGAGTTCCACTGTTTTACCTCTTTGTTGAATACTTATAATGTCCTTGGCTGAAGGCCTGACGATAACAAAATCAAACAATCAATACTGCTTTCCATTGAACATCGAAAGCGGTCAAACCTGACGGGGAAAAACAAACAATTAACTCAAAATCAAAACAACAAAAAACAACATTAAACACTATGAAATTGAAGGATACCAATGTGATTATCTCCAAGCTGCCAACGTGGGTATTGAAAGCTTAATTGGACCCGTGGTAGTTTCGCCGATCCATCAATTATCCGAATCCATCCGAATACCATCAATTTTTTAATACATTAAGAAGCAGATTTATTGCCGGTGGCAATTTAAATGCGAAGCACATACAATGGGGTTTCAGACTTACGACTACTACCGGAAGAGAGTTATTAACAACAATAAAAAATAATGGAATGCCAACCTTATCTTCGGGGACAAATGTAAGGTAGGCCCATCTTTGATCTTTCCTCAGACCACACCTGTCCTATTAACGATATATTGGCTTTTTATCTTACTTAACGCGCAAAAGAAGATTCCGCGACCTTAGAAGGAGAAGGGGAACTCCCCATAAGGAAAATGGTTTGGATCTCACTGAAGAAAATTCAGAAAATGCCGAAATTAGCATACATAATATAAAAATTTAGTTTAAATCTTAATTTTGAATCATTCAGTATAGTTGCTATAGTGAGTTTAGAGCAAAGAAAACCACAGTGAACTCAAAGAACCCCTTAAAAATTCCACAATTCATTCTGATGTTATCAAATTGGGTTTCTCCATTAATAATGGAGAATCTAACATTCTACGATTTTTGGATTAATTTCATAAATTTTTTAAATTTCGAGTAGCCAGCCGTGTGGTACCGAATCATACCCCTTTTTTTTAATCAATACAATACATTTTTAAATTTCTTTTTAATGAGTCTATAATTTTGTATTTCTAAAGAATTGCTTTTTTTATATAGCATATTATGTAACGTCAGTGCATAAAAACTCAGGAATAATGCATAGATCATTTATTGTTTGTTACACCAAACAATAAAGGAAGTTTTGTTATTATTTTACTAATAGAAGATGTTATCTCGGATGTCCTCATAATTATCAATAGTGAAACTTTCATCCCTGTCCTTCGGTATACAATTTATATTTTTATCAATAATTATACAAAAGAAATAATAATTTTTATAGTCGACTGAATTTTATATTTTATTTTATTATCAGATTTTGATTGAAATTATATAAATTATTCTCAATGCATTTCTGTTGCTTGATTTAAACAGTTGAAATTTTTATGAACGAATAACAAAATATAAATTATGACTAATATAATTTTGGTGTTTGCAGTAGCATTTTTCCCTTCAATACGTCAGCTCTAATGAAGAACTTTTATCCAAGGTAACTTTAATTTTTCCATAATAGTACATATTTAAAATGATTTAATTTTTGTTGTGATTCGGATTTTACTGATAGAAGATGTTATCTGGATGTCCTATAATTATCAATAGTGAAACTATTCATCCCTGTCCTTCGGTATACAATTTATATTTTTATCAATAATTATACAAAAGAAATAATAATTGTTATAGTCGACTGAATTTTTATTTTATTTTATTATCAGATTTTGATTGAAATTATATAAATTATTCTCAATGCATTTCTGTTGCTTGATTTAAACAGTTGCATTTTATGAACGAATAACAAAATATAAATTATGACTAATATAATTTTGGTGTTTGCAGTAGCACTTTTTCTTCAATACGTCAGCTCTAATGAAGAACTTTTATCCAAGGTAACGTTTAATTTCTCATAAAAGTACATATATAAAATGATTTAATTTTTTGTTGTGATTCGGAAGTCACGAAAAGATTTATTAATCACAAAACGAAATATATCATATGTGTAATTTAATTACAGCAGAAAGAATTCTATTATAATAAACTAATTTTAGTTTCATCAGCATGGGTACAAAATTAAAGATGTTCGAATCGACTTAATAAGTTACGATAAAAATTATATCAGCAAATATGAAATTAAAGCATTTAAATACAATCGCACTTTCACGGCCCACAATTTTACTGTAAAATTTAAAGTTGAGTAAAGGGATATGTTTCCAGGTAAATCAATTTCAATGAAATGGTAAACTTCTTCAGAATTCAAACAAACAAAAGATATACAACAAATTAAAAATTTCCTTCAATTTGTATAAATTTACTTATAATTTTTCTTTTAAAGAAAAAAAGGCCCAACGCTCGTAGTTCCGCTACTGAACTAGTATGGGAGAACAAAACCTTATGACAAAATTTATATATTTTAGGTGATCATACAAATTTATAAGTTTTGAGTAACGAGTATCGACACTTTCCGATACGTTTTCAATTAATGCACAAGAACTCTTCAGTCAAACGCAATAGGATTAAGCAAAGCCTAAATGTGGAAACTTTACAGATTTTACTTTTATAAGGTAACTAAACTATGCTAATAACTTCTGGTAATATAAAGCACTTACATTTTATAATTTACAGAATATAATATATCACGTTTGCAATTTTATATCCATGAAGAGAATTTTCCTCCACTTATTCCTAATGGTAAATATAAATGTGTGGTAAATTTTTATTTCGATAAAATAATTCAACTATGGCTATGATTGGTGAATATATACACCAATAGAATATCCAAAGAAGTAAAATTGAATATATAATTAATCATAGTATTTTAATCAAGAATGGATTGATTTGGTTCTTTTCTTGCTTATTTTCCGGTATTGGGGTTTACTCAAGATGTTTTCTGTGTGTTAATAAAATATATTGAAACTTGTAACTAGAAAAATAAAATATTAAAATTTTCTGTATACCAAGAAGGGATTGCATTTTTTTACTTACAAGCCTGATTTAGTTTTCAAAATCACAAAGATTGAAAACTTAGCATTCAATTAAATTAAATTAAATTCACCTTGAAGACTGAAATTTCAAATAAAGTTTGCAATCATAGTTGACTCGCTATTAAAGGTGAAAATTAACATAATAAATCACAGCCAAAAATTTCTGATGGAGCTAACCCCAACTCTTGTTCTTTAAAATAGCTTACGATGTTGCCTGTAATTGTATTTGAGGTAACGCCATCTTTTTTTCTATTTTAAATTGAATTTACATTTAAAACCATGACGCAATTGTATCGCTCATTGTTTTAACATACTTTTCAAAAAATCAACTGTATGAGATTTGAAGCTTGTATCTAACTATATTAAGTATCCCCTAAAGCAACTAGAAAGTTTTAATGAAAGTGCAGTTCACTTACTTACGTTATAGTCGGAGAGCTTGCGACAAAAATCCGCATTTAGACATTTAATAAATAAAAACGTTTACTCCAGTAAAAATAACCAACTTTAAGAAAATTGATAAAAAATGTTTTTATAAACATTTTTTAAAACTATTATAATTATTTTTATTTAAAATATAATATTATCTTAATAACTAACAAAATATGGTTATAAAAGATAATTGTCACTAAATCTTTTACGTACAATAATAAATAGTACATGAAAATTATTTAAGTATGCTAAAAATAACTTTTCGAAAGAAAATTTTATAAAAACATTATTATATATAATCATCATTATAATAAAGAAATATTGTTGATTTTTCAGATAATATTATCGAATTATTGACTTGAATTATTGATATTTAAAATTATTCATAAAATAAATCATAATAACCTGGAGGAATTTATAGACATCGAAAATAATTTTTGGTTAGGTTAGAAATTGTCTAAATTGGATTAAATATCGAAATATAATGATAAAATTATAACTTCACAATAACAATATTAATTATTGATATGTATAACAAAAAGCGGGCAGGATTTGGTGCGGTTGCGCTAATGTAAAGATACGCCTCTCATTTTCGTTTTTAAAAACGTACCTTTTACCCACGTGGTTGTTAGATGTTCCGGCAATATTATCTTCGCACCATAGGTGCGCACCAAAAATAACGAGGTTTTCTGCGCACTAGTCATAAAAATAACGCGGTCATTTCTTGCGCACCATAGGTGCGCACTAAAAAAGTAACGAGGTCATTCATCAGTAGATTTTACACCTCATATTTTTATCATACCGGGCGCCTTATATATGAAAATCGATTCTTATGAGTAAACTCCAAAACGTATGGCAGGTAACGACTTGCTGCAAACTTTTTGAAGAGATATCCAGAGTAAATTGTTAGAAAACCAGAAGAAGTTTCTTTAGCAAGGAGTCAAGGCACAAATAAGAAAGACATTCAAGACTATTTTAATCGATAGCAGCGCCAAAATTTGAATTTGGAGAAATTAGAAAAATTAATTATAACAAAAATTTTAAAATAATTTTGGAAATTTTCAGAAATGCAAAAAGAGACAAACTTAGTCGACCTGAATTATAAATTGAAAAGAAAATATAATTGAGGTGATAGGCCAATGAAAATCGAAAAAATCTAACACAGCTGAGCATGTAATAGCAAAAGATTCAAAAAGAGTAGCAACTGTTACATCGTCTGAAAGAGGAGAAACTATGGTAGTCATTGCTTGCTGTAAGGAAGGATGCTAGTGGCATCCCTTCCACTATCATATATTTTTAAAAGGAAAAATTTTAAAAAGGAGTTCGAAGATGGAATGCCATCTGGCTGAAAAGTGTACATAAATGTAAAATCAGCGTATATTAACACTGAAATTTTTCTAATCTGGCTGCGAAATCATACAAATTGTGAAAATTGTGAGACTTTGAAGGAAGTATTGGATAAATTAAATTCCATATACGCGATAAAATCGGCAACTAATAAGTTGTTGGCTCACGAACAATTCCACAAGTACACGATGTCACTAAAAGATTCCGTTATTCAGCACATCACTAAAGTTGAAAATTTAGCTTGCCAGATTGGAGATGCAGGAAAAGAAATTAATTATACCGCGGTGATTACAAAAATACTAGGAACATTTTGCTATAAAATTTAGGAATTTTCGACAATGTTGACTGGTTAAGAGGATTTACTATAACCTCTTTGTTGAATACTTATAATGTCCTTTGCAGAAAACAATTTTCAATTTTGTAAATTGTGGACAGACGAGTAATGGGTCTATCATTTTGTGGTTCTAAAGAGTGGCCATATTTATATATATAGCATACGTGTAACGCTACTGCATAAAAACTCTGGAATAATGCATGGTCATTTATTGCTTTGTTACAATAAAATAATAAAGGTATTTTTAATATTATATCATTAGCAAAAGATGCTATCGGAATATCCTGATAATTATTAATATTTATATTATATAGAAAAGAAATAATAATTTTTATGGTTGACTAATTTTAATTTTTTACTTTATTATCAGATTTCCCTTGAAAATAATATAAATTCTAAAATTATTCTCAATGCACTTCTGTTGCTTGATTTAAACAATTGCGGTTTTTATGAACGAATAAAGAAAAATATAAATTATGATAAATATAATTTTGGTGTTTACAGTAGCATTTGTTCTCAATACGTCAGCTCTAATGAAGAACTTTTATCCAAGGTAACGCTTAACTTCTCATAATAATATATATTGTGAAATTTAAAATTATTTAATTTGTTGTGATTTGGATATCCACGCAAAGATTTAATAAACACAAATACGAAATATATTACATTACATTAATTGCGCATAATTTAATAAAAGCAGAAGGAATTCCTAAAATAATAAATCGATTTTAGTTTCATCAACATGGGTACAAAATTAAAGATGTTCGAATCGATTTAATAAGTTGCGATAAAAATTTTTTCAGCAAATGTGAAGCTAAAGCATTTAAATACAATCGTACTTTCACGGCCCACAATTTTACTGTAAAATTTAAAGTTGACGTAAAGGATGATCTGCAGGTAAATCAATTTAATGAAATAATAAACTTTTTCACAGGTTAGACAAAACGAATACAAACTTACATATGATACCAGTGGCGGAACTTTACCTATCCCCGCAAAATGCAAGATTTGCTTCAATTTGTATAAAATTTAGTTCTTAATTTTTTTTAAAGAAAGAAAAGAGCCCAACGGTAGTTAGTTCCGTCACTGAACTAGTATGGCAAGAAGAAAACCTTGATGACAAAATTTATATATTTTTAGGCGATCGTACAAGTTTATAAGTTTTTGAGTAACGAGTATCGACATTTTCCGATACGTTTTCAAGTTAATGCACAAAAAGCTCTCCAGGCAAACGCAATAGGATTGAAGCAAAGCCTAAAATGTGGAAACTTTACAGGTTTTAATTTTCATAAGGTAACTAAACTATTATAATAGCTTATGGTAATATAAATGCACTTACATATGTATTTTAATTTACAGAATATAATATATCACGTTTGCAATTTTTATATCAATGAAAAGAATTTTCCTCCACTTATTCCTAATGGTAAATATAAAGTTGTAAATGAAATGTCATATTTCGATAAAATAATTTTAACTACGGCTATGTATGCTGAAATATATATACCAATAGAATATCCAAAGAAGTAAAAATTGAATTGTAATTAATCAGTAGGTATTTTAATCAAGAATGGTTTGGATTTAATTTTTTTCTTGCTCACTTTTTGAGATTGGGGTTTAGTCAAGATGTTCTGCACGTTTGTTGTTAAAATATTTCTTGAAATATTATGTTACCTATAAAATAAAATATTAAAATTTTCTGTATACCTAAGAAAGGATTGCATTTTTTTTAATTACCCCAGCCCCGATTTAGTTTTCAAAATCACCAAGATTGGAACGGATTCCTGGAGGTTCCGGAACATTTAGCATTCAATTAAGTAATATTAAAAACCCACCGTTTTGTGTATTTGTGCTTTAATTCTTATTTTGGTCAACTAATTCATCGTTAAAACCGTTTACCACTGTACGACTTGTGCTCCAAAAGATAAGCTGGAGAATTTGATCAAAAGAGGTGCTGAAAAGTTTGGCAAGTGCATTTACATTTTCTTTTGCATTCAGTTTGCTTGTTTTGTGAATCGCTATTTTTATTTTATCTTCGAGTTATCTTAAGTAGTTATAGCATAAGTTAGGGTAGATACGTACTATGCGGCTACCCTCATTTTGTCATTTTGGTGCCGATAATGTGTAAGCATTGTTTATTTTGTTATATTTTAAGGGCTGTGGTTATTATTAATTAAAGTTAGGAGCATTAACAAGTTGTTTTATTTCTTTTCTTTTTTCCTTCTTCGTGGTAAGCAATAGCGTAGTTCTTTAGTATTCATTGCGTGAATACTGCTACCTGACACCCAGTTAATCCACTTGATTTAGATAGCTGTGAAGAAGGGTAAGTTTTTGGTTTTAGTGGTTAATTAAACATATCATAGTTAGGGGACGGGTAAGAAACCCGTCCTGCTATTTCGATCATTTTTAAAGTGGACTATGAAAGATGAGGGTCTAATTAGCGTATAAAATTTGCGGAAGATTTCCAAATTTTTGAAAAAAACTGCTTCAAAAATTTATTTACTATGCAATTTACTCATTAGCGTTTTTGAAGTGTAATCCCGCCCATCGAAATTAAAATGGGTTGTGGGGATAGTTAAGATACCAGAATCTCGGTTTTTGCAACGAATTATGAAAGACGAGGGTGTAATTAACAAATAAAAAAATAAAATTTACTGTCGGTCAACAAATTTCGGAAAAAATACACTTTTAAGATGAATCCCAGTCTTGACGAAGTTTGACGAAGTTTCCGCTCCGCTCAAAAATGTGTACTTTGGAAGCCGGGTTTCTTACCTAGACCCTAAAGTTATAATTGAATCCACAGGTACGGTGCAGTACCCTACGCTCTCGATAGCGTAAGTTTAAAAAAACTAGAGTAAGCTGCGTCGTTAATTACATCAACGAGCAAAAAATGGCATTGTGTCAATAAAATCAATTCACAATTATTGTGAAAGCGTATTTCCTTTTTAATTTTTTCTTATCTATTTTATTTTGGGGGGCCCAATATATCGGTTGATGTATGTAGAACGTGAAGTTATCAGTAATTTCCAAAAATCACAACGTTAACTGCAACAAACTTTTTTCACTTATTTTATCATTTTCTAATTGAACCCGCAACATCACAAATTCTGAGACGAACCCAATTAAGAAAATAACTTATTAGAGGGTCCCGCGTCTCTTTGGTTCAGATATAATAAGTCATATTTTTTTTCATGGGATGATTTAGTGTCAAATCTAAAGGTACGATTCCACTAGCAAGTTATTTCTGCAATTTACTTCTGCAAGTGACTTGTAGCTTATATTTGCTAGTGGAAATACAATGGCAAGCTGACTTCTGCAAGTTTTTATACTTGCGACGTTATTTGCGGAAGTTGATAAGAATTGTGTGTAAACAAAATGAAAACGACTTGCGTAAGCGACTTCAAAAGTTGCCAGTAGCTGGAAGTTTATTTAACTTGCAGTTGCAAGTTACAATACACGCCATTAACTAAAGTCCAAATTGCATTTGATAATTGCATTGCAGGATCGTCTTTAATTTTTTCAGAAATTATATAACATTACCATTCGGCTAATTAAATTGTAAAATTGCAGTATCTTTAATTTTAGTATTCACCATGTCAAAATTCTAAAATATGTATTTGCATAAAGTTTGCATTAATTAATGGCAACTCGAAATTATATTTTCAATACACCCTGTAGCATTTAAAATTTATACTATCAAACAAGACCATTATTTTATCTTGGTTCATTATATATGTTATCGAAATTTCTAAAAGTCATATTTCAAAATTGACGGACCAATGAGAAGTGCGCAACTTATTGGTCTTGAAAGTAATTTTCTTGAAAGCAAAAAATTTTTTAATGTTAAAATAATTATCTGAAGTTATTTTTATAAAATAGTATAATTTTTCCACCGAGATCCACCGGTCGAGCTTAGGCCAGTGTTTTAGGCCAGCTTACGCCGGCATTTTGATACAATACACAATTACAACAGTACCACCTGCTAAACTTGTGAGCAATCTACTTGCGAGCACGCCGGTGACTGTAAACACCTAAGGAAGTTTTGCCGCAAGTGCTTGTGCAAGTATCTTGCAGAAGCAAATTTGCAGAAGTTTCTGTTTTAGTGGAAACACATTTGCAAGTACTTGCGGAAGAAATTGCAGAAATAACTGCTAATGGAAACGTAGCTTAAAAGTAATTTTTTCGGTGGATCGGCAAATCGAACTCGAGGACTAAATGAAGACATTTTGTCTTTTATCGTAGCTCTTGAATCTCTCTTTCGCAAATAAACTATGCCTTATACCGAAACCGAGTTTATAAAACGAATTCAATTGAATCTGAATCCATATTTTGCAGAAAAACTTGCGTTAAGAATATATCCATCGCTAAATTGCTAAAAATCTCAATTTGATTTATAGCATTTGTTTTAATGTCAAAACGTATTGTAGAGTTTGACGTTTGAGCGACATTGTTATAAAGCGCATTATTTTATCTATAATTACTTTGTTAATTTATATTGTTTATACTATTTATATTGTTAATTAATGTCGGGATCAAAGCAATTGAGCCCTGAGTCACAAATTTCTGATCAAGAATCGATATCCTGAGTATAATTTATGCTATCGTTTAGCTTTATTTAAAAGAGTACAAAAAGATTTGTATGTCTTGCTATCCAAGATTAATAAAACTAGTTTCCATCATAGATAAAAATGATAGTATAGATGTTCAACTCCAGGCGAGGGGTCGTACCACCATCCGTGAAGAGGGTGTAGTTTGTACCAACATTCAGAGATGACGCTGCTCAATAAAATTGTAAAAACATGTCAAATTTTGTCAAAAATATAAATAATTGTAGTCAGCTGTGGAAATGATAATGACATTGCGCTCAAATGGATCAAAATAAATTTGATTAATGTAGTTCGTTATCTGTGAATTTGATGTTTGCTATTTAAACATCAGAATGCTAAATAAAGTGTAGATCATCATGTTTATTTCATCAGAATACTACATTAATTTAAAGCTATTTACCTATTGTCTTAGGACAGATTGTAAATTTTCTGGGTTGTTAATAAAAAAAAAGGGGAGGTACCCCTGAAAATTTTAGAACACAAATTTCTAAAGGGTGGCCATAGTTACATATAGGAGTCTGTTGCTTAGAAATAAGTACCCTAAGAGAAAAACTCGTAAAATAAACGTTGTAGAGCAGCAACTTTTGGGCCACTGGGTACCGACATTTTTAAATTCGGTCAATTATACTTCTCGAAATTGGCAATCTTTCGACGACCAGCAGTTGACATAAGGAACACATGAATGTATCTTTTTGGTACCTGGGTTCCAGTACCTGAGTTACAACTCTATCAACCAAACCATTTGCATTTCTTACTAGAGTTTAAACAAACAATCATGATTGAAGCCAAAAAAACGTGATGTTAAGTGGGGACTATAATTTTGTAGTTCTAAAGAGTTACCATATTTATAAGCTACATAGTATGTAACGCCACTGCATTAAAACTCTGGAATAAAGCATGAATCATTTATTACTTTGTTACAACAAAACAATAAAGGTATTTTTATTATTATATCATTAGAAGATGCTATCGGAATATCTTGATAATTATTAATAGTGAAACTTTTCATCAGTATACAATTTATTTATTTTTTATAATTTATATTTTATAAAAAAGAAATAATAATTTTATGGTTGACCGATTTTTATTTTTTATTTTATTATCAGATTTCCTTTGGAAATAATATAAATTCTAAAATTATTCTCAATGCATTTTTGTTGCTTGATTTAAACAGTTGCAGTTTTAATGAACGAATAACAAAATATAAATTATGACAAATATAATTTTGGTGTTTGCAGTAGCAATTTTTATCCACTACGTCAGTTCTAATGAAGAACTTTTATCCAAGGTAACGTTTAATTTCCCATAATAATACATATTGTTAAATTTAAAATTATTTAATTTGTTGTGATTCGAAAAGTCGCGAAAATATTTATTAATCACAAAAACGAAATTATATCGTATGTGCGTAATTTAATTACAGCAGAAAGAATTCCTATTATAATAAACTGATTTTTAGTTTCATCAGCATGGGTACAAAATTAAAGATGTTCGAATCGATTTAATAAGTTACGATAAAAATTTTTCAGCAAATGTGAAGTTAAAGCATTTAAATACAATCGTACTTTCACGGCCCACAATTTTACTGTAAAATTTAAAGTTGACGTAAAGGATGATCTCCAGGTAAATCAATTTAATGAAATAATAAACTTCTTCACAGGTTAGACAAAACGAATACAAACTTACATATGATACCAGTGGCGGAACTTTACACTTGATCTATCCCCGCAGAATGCAAGATTTGCTTCAATTTGTATAAAATTTAGTTCTTAATTTTTTTTTTAAAGAAAGAAAAGAGCCCAACGGTCGTTAGTTCCGTCACTGAACTAGTATGGGGAGAACAAAACCTTGATGATAAAATTTATATATTTTTAGGCGATTGTACAAGTTTATAAGTTTTTGAGTAACGAGTATCGACATTTTCCGATACGTTTTCAAGTTAATGCACAAAAAGCTCTTCAGGCAAACGCCATAGGATTGAAGCAAAGCCTAAAATGTGGAAACTTTACAGGTTTTAATTTTCATAAGGTAACTAAACTATTATAATAGATTCTGAAAATATAAATGCACTTACATATGTATTTTAATTTACAGAATAGAATATATCACGTGTGCAATTTTTATATCAATGAAGAGAATTATCCCCCCACTTATTCCTAATGGTAAATATAAAGTTGTAGTTAAAATGTCATATTTCGATAAAATAATTACAACTACGGCTATGTATGCTGAAGTATATATACCAATAGAATATCCAAAAAAGTAAAAATTGAATTGTAATTAATCAGTAGGTATTTTAATCAAGAATGGTTTGGATTTGATTTTTTTCTTGCTCACTTTTTGAGATTGGGGTTTATTCAAGATATTCTGCACGTTTGTTATTAAAATATTTAAAATTTTACTTGAAATATTATGTTACTTTTAAAAATAAAATATTAAGATTTTCTGTATAATTAAGAAAAGGATGGCATTTTCTTTTATTTACCCTAACCTTGATTTTATCTTTAAAATCACTAAAATTGGAATGGAATTCTCGTTAACAGAAGTTGCACGTCTCTAGCAATAAAATCATTGTGAGTTTTATCATATCAAACGGAAGCGAGTGATTGCTTATCATTTGGCTTGCCGCAATAAATTTGTTCGTAAGTGAGAGCGTGTTAAGCCCACAGAATAAAGCCAATGCCACCATGAACGAGAATGTCGCAGTATTGCTTATGAACAAGTTGGTGAATATATTAATGATATAGTGATCGAGTTCTTGAGCAAAGAAGATGTATCTTGCTAAAGCAATTGCACACGATGTACGTTGATCGACTGACAGGGAGTAAGTATACAAAGCGTGAAGATAGGTGAAACTCAGTTCAGAGTCTGTAGTGGAATGGGAACTAGAGAAGCACAGTCTACCATATAAGTTTTTAAACAAAAATGTCAAGATCAACAGAAAACAGTTCATATTTGCTTTATCGATTATGGGAAGGCATTCGATAACGTGAAGCATGATATTGTGAAACTTCTGAAACAGAGGAATCGACAGCAAAGACGTACACGTCATCGGAGAATCTGTACTGGAATCAATCGGCGCATCCGAGAGTGGGTTATAGAATAACTAAAGAGATTCGAATACAGAAAGGCGTCACACAAGAATGCGTTTTGTCAGCATTGGTATTTAAGCTTTACGATGAAAATATTTTTAAAAGCGCACTAGAGGACGTAGTTAAAGAGATACAAATAAATGGAAAATAGCTAAATAATATACGTTATGCAGTTATCATTATAGCTGACAATCCGTCTGATCTCCAGTATCTTCTGGATAAAGTTACCACGACATGCAAAATGTTTAAGACAAGAAATAACATCCGCACAAAAAGGCTGAAACTCAAAATGTACGGATGGTTCAAACCTGGGAATCCAGCTGCACGACAAACTGCCACAAAACCTTAAACAGCTCCTAGCAAAAATATTTAAGAACAAAGTAACGGAACTGATGATCGATGAAGCTTTGTACAGTGTTATCGTTTCCACCACTTATACTTTTAATAAATTGTAAACTAAAAGCAAAGAACGGATAGGGGCTCTAAACTTTTCCTGGAATATAAGTTATTAATTTACAAAGCCTTAATCAAACCCATATGGATATACGAAATACAATTATGGGCACTACATTCAACTTCAACATGGAACTTTCATCCCAAAGTTTCAACACAAAATGAAGAAGTGGAACTTTCAAGTTCAACTGGCCTCCCACTGGACGGCGATTATTCGTACTGGGAAATAATGAAGAAACGCTTAGCAAACCCACCAGTCACAGCCCAAAACAAAAATCAAACCCCAGCTGGCCCTCAAAATAAAAACATCGAAACCATGCCGGTTGAAAAAATGGAAGTTATCCCCCACCAAATAGAAACATACAACCGATTTGGAATCCTTTACGCTGAACCTCAAGATGCTGTTTATACCATAAATCAACCGATACGACCACCCCAAATTAAGCCGATATACTCCTCACGATCTCCAGTAATCCGTAAGACCCCTAGTCAAAAACCGCCCCCAACCGATATAACTAAATTTCAGTTAGAAATGAAAAACGTGTCATCACCGCCCCCTAAATTTCAATCCACAAGAGGAAAAACTTGGATTTATGCTGAGAACCTAGAGGACTATCGTGCCATCAAAACTACTATTTAAAGGAGGGGTAAGAGGGCACACCTTCACTCCGGCTGACGATCAGCAAGCCAAGATGGTTCTCAGAAGATCTGAGTATCTCACTGAAAAATTTATAAAAGACGAATTAATGGAATTCTATAACTTAGAAGCCACCCAGGTTAAAAATTTTAAAACAAAAATAGGAGCGTGTTCCAGCTCCTTTTTAATTCAATTTGCCAAACTTTGGGAAATAACTAAATCCTTCAAAAACAAAAACACCCATAACCCAATTCCCCCGCTACTAACTCTCAACGGAACAAAAACATTAAGCCTTACCACAGTCATCCCCATCCCAAAACTTGAAAAAGTCAAAAATCTCCCTACCACTACCGTCCCATTAGCCTGTTACCTACTCTCTACAAAATTCTCTCTCTGGAGATTGATTCGATTAGAGTAGGTGTGAGTAATGACAACTTCGATTTGGAAGAAGGTCTGTGTTATATTATAATAGGAGTAGTTATTTTTTATTTTATGTTATTGATTATTAAATGTTTATTGTTTATTTGTTCTCTTCGTCTACTGCTAACCCTCCCAATACGTTATGGCCTCAATAAACGAAGTAAGAGAATAATTTGTTTTTTGTGTGATTTTGAATTTGCTCAAAGCTATTGACTAAAAAAATTATGGAGGACCAATTAGCAACCTTGCAGCAAGAGATCTGTTAGTTATTCGCGACATTACGCAACTGGTCGGAGCTTGTAAGATAAGAAAGCGGAGAGAGTCGGTAATTAACATTACAGCAAGCAACATGTGCTTTAGCAAAAAGTAATATTTGTATTTTTTCAATCAATAAATGTTTAAGTGCAAATGTTCTTTTAATCAAAAAGCTCAACAACATTAGTGGTCCTTCGAGACGAATTAAGACAATCAGTGAAAACAGTGCATCCACAGACAAAAATTAGTTTGCGACAAAAGTAACGAGCAGACGCCATTGTCACCCACGCAGCTTACAAAAAGCAAGCATTAAATTCAAGTTCAACACAGCAACGCAAAATCAGCAAATATCAACACAGAAACGTACTCAGGTTAGTAAATCTCAAATCATTTTTATTTTCCAATATCCAAATTTTATCCTTCCACGACAATAAACTGTCTAGTTGTAGAAAAAATTACACAACCATTGCCTCAAATGAAGCTAAATCATGCAGAACTTCAAGTACCAAACATCAAATTAACCGATCCAAGATTTCACATTACCAACGATGTAGATATGCTGATTGGCGGAGAACTTTTCTGGAATCTATTATGCGTAGGCAGAATCACATTGAAAAAAGGACAGCCCATCTTACAGAAAACACATCTGGGTTGGATTGTCGCAGGACCTGTCACTGTAAAACAAGATCAAGTCAAACCAACTGGTGCATATTATGCTTCAGCAGTTAACATACAAGACCAGTTAGAGAAATTCTGGAAAATCGAAGAAGTCACATCAAAACAAACAAACTATACAGCCGAAGAATTACAGTGTGAAGAAATGTACTCAAATTCAGTAACTAGAGACTCAACGGGAAGATTTATTGTAAGTTTACCACAAAGAGACGACATCACTTTAGGAAATTCACTAAAGGGTGCAGTCAGCAGACTTAATTGTTCAGAGCGCAGATTAAGTACTAATACAGCCTTAAGAACAGATTACGTTAATTTCATGCAGCAATATGAAGACTTACACCATAAAACAAAATTAATGCTGAAATAACAGAAGAAAATCAAGAAGTATTTTATCTACCACATCATGCAGTAATAAAGGAGACAGTTTGACAACAAAGGTCAGAGTAGTATTTGATGGATCATTCAAGTCATCAAATGGAAGGTCTCTTAATGATAAATTGTTAACCGGACCATCAATCCAAGATGATTTATTTAATATAATACTCAGATTCAGAAGTCACGAATATGTAGTTACAGCAGACATCGCCATGATGTTTCGTCAAATATTGATTAGACCAGAAGATCGAAATTTACAAAGAATTGTTTGGAGACGGTCGAACAATGAACCCATTAAGCATTTTACGTTAAACACAGTCACATATGGCACAACATCGGCACCGTATTTAGCAGCCAGAACGTTGAAGCAATTGGCTACTGAAAATGGTTCAAATTATCCAGAGGCAAAGCAAGCCTTAGAAGAAGATTTCTATATGGACGACGTCCTCACAGGAAGTTCCACAATAGAAGGAGCGATCAAGCTTCAGCAGGATTTGTGCTCTCTCTTATCGCTAGGTGGCTTTAACCTACGAAAATGGAGATCAAACCACCCAGACATTTTAAAACATTTAAGAACAGAAAATAAAACGGATGAACTTTTAGTTATTGACAAGCAAGATTTGTTAAAAACTCTTGGATTATTGTGGGATTCAAGGTTAGATACGATAAGGTACTCCATAAAACATATAGAACAACATAAGGTGACAAAAAGAATTATATTATCACAAACAGCATCAATTTTTGATCCTTGGGACTTTTGGGCCAATAATAATTTTTGCAAAAATCATATTGCAGAAGTTATGGCAACTAAAAACACAATGGGATGACCCAGTTCCACAAACGATCAAAGCTGAGTGGAAACAATTTACAGAATCACTAAGTAAAATTAATGAAATATCAATTTCAAGAAACATCAATCCAGGAAATACGAATCATAAAATAACCCTGCATGGATTCTGTGATGCTTCCGAGAAATCATACGGTGCATGCATTTATGTGTATAGTCAAGATAAAGACGGAGATTACAATTCAAGGTTATTATGCGCAAAATCAAGAGTTGCACCGTTGAAAACCATTACTCTACCAAGATTAGAATTATGCGGCGCATTAATACTATCCAGATTAATTCATACCGTCCAACAAGCACTAGGAGATAGGATTAAAGATATATTTTTGTGGTCGGATTCTACAATAGTACTCTCATGGATTCAAATGCAGCCAAGTCAATTAAAAACCTTCGTGAGTCACAGAGTAGCAGAAATTCAGCGCCTGACAACAAACGTACTGTGGCAACACATAGGTTCAGCAGAAAACCCAGCAGATATTATATCTCGAGGTATGATAGCAGAAAATTTAATGAACTCACAATTATGGTGGCAAGGTCCAAATTGGCTTTTCAGTCAATGGCCAAAACAAGAAAATCATGAACAATTACAAACTGAAGAAGAAGTGAAACCCACTAAGGTTACGCTAATAACAACAGATGACAGATTTGATATTTTGGAGAAATACTCAGATTTTCACAAATTGCAAAGAGTCATAGCTTATTGTTTGAAATTTATAGAAATTTTAAAGAATAAGCGAAAATCAGAAAAAACAAATCAAACGCTAACAGTTCAAGATTTGAGTAATGCAACTATTAAAATAATATCAATTACACAAAAGGAATCATTTCGACAAGAACTAAAAGATTTACAAGAAAATAAAGGGGTTAATAGAAAAAGTGTATTGCTCAAGCTAAGCCCATTTTTAGATGACAATGGATTAATAAGACTAGGGGGCAGATTAAAACATGCAACGTTACCATACGAACATAAATGTCCATGCATTTTGCCTTACGCGCATCACGTAACACAGTTGATAGCCAAACAAGAACATGAGAGGTTATTACATTGTGGACCAGAACAATTATTAGCTTCAATAAGGACAAACTACTGGCCACTTTGCGGTAGACGTCTTGCAAGAAAAATTACGCACAATTGCATTACTTGCTTCAGATATAACCCAACACCTTCAAAGCAAATGATGGGATTACTACCACAAGAAAGAGTAAACGCAACAAACAGACCATTTGTAATTACTGGAATAGATTATGCTGGGCCTATTCAATTAGTACAACGATTGGGTAGTGGCAGAAAAAGAATATCAAAGGCATACATAGCAGTTTTTGTTTGCTTTAGCACCAAGGCAGTACATTTGGAACTAGTTTCAGATCTTACGACAGAAGCGTTCTTAGCAGCTTTAAGAAGATTTTGTGCACGAAGAGGGCTTTGTTCTCAATTATTCAGCGACAATGCAACCAATTTTGTTGGTGCAGCAAACAAACTAAGTGAAATATACGAGTTTCTGAAGAAAAATACAAACCACATTGCAACAGAACTCATGAAACAAAAAATAGAATGGCGATTTATACCACCAAGAAGCCCCAATTTTGGCGGACTTTGGGAAATAGCAGTAAAGTCAATGAAAACCCATTTCTATAAAATTACCAGAGATTTAATCTTAACATATGAAGAAGCTTATACCTTGTTAACAGAAATAGAAGCAATATTAAATTCCAGGCCATTAACACCAAATTCCAGTGATCCTACTGATCCTCAACCTATTACACCTTCCCATTTCCTGATTGGAGATTTACTTTTGGAACCTACGCAATTCGATTTAACAACCACACCAATCAATCGTTTATCACGGTGGGAACATATTCAACAGATCAAGCAACATTTTTGGCAGCGATGGCAAGGAGAATATTTGCATCAATTACAGGTACGTCAAAAATGGACGAAACAGCAATCCAACATCAAGATTGGCGATTTGGTCATCTTAATGGAAGACAACGCTCCTCCTTTAAAGTGGACAACAGGAAGAGTCATCGACATCCATCCAGGAACCGACGGATTAGTTCGCGTTGTGACTGTGAAATGTGTGTCCGGGGTGTTGAAAAGGCCTGTCCGTAAGTTATGTGTGCTACCAATTAATGAAACAGTGTAGTTCCTAACTATTAAGACAATTTTATTTTTTATTCTGTTCAATTTAGTAACTAGAATTTTTATGTTTATTATCATTTTTGAAAATTATTTCAAGGGGCCGGGATGTTAGTTATTCGCGACATTACGCAACTGGTCGGAGCTTGTAAGATAAGAAAGCGGAGAGAGTCGGTAATTATCATTACAGCAAGCAACATGTGCTTTAGCAAAAAGTAATATTTGTATTTTTTCAATCAATAAATGTTTAAGTGCAAATGTTTTTTTAATCAATAAACTCAACAACAAATACATTTAAAGTATGTACAACACGTCGAATGATTAACTTGTATTTCTATCCTTTTAATTAGTGTATTATAGTTTAATAAACATTTTCTCTATTATTTAAACTATTTTCTTAATAGGTTATAGGCCCATTGTACAAGTGAGCAGAGTTGTAAAAAATCGGTATCTTTGCTAGAAGTTGCCGGGCTACTGTTTTATTTGTTTACACGAAAAAGTGTCAAATGAGCATCAAGATGATAACCGATAGTATAACTATACAGTGGACAAGTTCGACGGGAAGAATTTTCACCAGTGGAAATTTCAGATCAAATGTGCGCTGAAAGCAAAGGGTGTTTACGACATTGCAAAAGTTGTTGTAGTAAAAGTTACAATAAAATAATAAAGGTATTTTTAATATTATATCATTAGCAAAAGATGCTATCGGAATATCCTGATAATTATTAATATTTATATTTTATAAAAAGAAATAATATTTTTTATGGTTGACCGATTTTTATTTTATTATCAGATTTTCCTTGGGAATAATATAAATTCTAAAATTATTCTCAATACACTTCTGTTGCTTGATTTAAACAGTTGCAGTTTTTATGAACGAATAAAGAAAAATATAAATTATGACTAATATAATTTTGGTCTTTACAGTAGCATTTGTTCTCCAATACGTCAGCTCTAATGAAGAACTTTTATCCAAGGTAATGTTTAATTTCTCATAATAATACATATTGTTAAATTTAAAATTATTTAATTTGTGCTTCGGAAAGTCACGTAAAGATTTAATAAAGACAAAAACAAAATATATTATATTACATCAGTTGCGCGTAATTTAAATACAGCAGAAAGAATGCCTATTTTAATTAACTGATTTTTAGTTTCATCAGCATGGGTACAAAATTAAAGATGTTCGAATCGATTTACTAAGTTGTGATAAGAAATTTTACAGCAAATGTGAAATTAAAGCATTTAAATACAATCGTACTTTCACGGCCCACAATTTTACTATACAACTTAAAGTTGAAGTAAAGGATGTTCTCCAGGTAAATCAATTTAATGAAATGGTAAACTTCTTCACAGATTAGACAAAACAAATACAAACATATGTTACCAGTGGCGGAACTTTACACTTTACCTATCTCCGCACAAATCAAGATTTGCTTCCATTAGTATAAAATTTAGTTCACAATTTTCCTTTTAAAAAGAAAGAGCCCAACGGTCAGTAGTTCTGTCACTGAACTAGTTATGGGGAGAAAAACCTCGATGACAAAATTTATATATTTTTAGGCGATCGTACAAGCTTATAAGTTTTGAGTAACGAATATCGACATTTTCCGTTACGTTTTCAAGTTAATGCACAAAAGCTCTTCAGGCAAACGCATTAGGATGAAGCAAAGCCTAAAATGTGGAAACTTTACAGGTTTTTATTTTCATACGGTAACTAAACTATGATAATACCTTCTGGTAATATAAATGCACTTACATAATTATGTATTTTAATTTACAGAATATAATATATCACGTTTGCAATTTTTATATCAATGAAGAGAATTTTCCTCCACTTATTCCTAATGGTAAATATAAATTTGTAACTGAATTGTCATATTTCGATAAAATAATTTTAACTATGGCTATGTATAGTGAAATATATACACCGATAGAATATCCAAAAAGTAAAATTGAATTATACATGATCAGTAGACATTTTAATCAAGAATGGTTTGGATTTGATTCTTTTCTTGCTCATTTTTGAGATTGGGGTTTAGTCAAGATGTTCTGCACGCTTGTTATTAAAATATTTAAAATATGCTTACAATATTATGTAACCTTTAAAATAAAATATTAAAATTTTCTGTATACCTAAGAAAGAGATTGCATTTTTTAATTGGCCCAGCCCTGATTTAGTCTTTAAAATCACCAAGATTGGAATGGATTCCTGGAGGTTCCGGAACATTGACATTAACATTATTAGATTGAATAGAACATTCAATTAAGTAATATTAAAACCCACCGTTTTGTGTATTTGTGCCCTAATTCTTATTTTGGTCAACTAATTCATCGTTAAAACCGTTTACCACTGCACGACTTGTAATCCAAAGGATAACTGGAGAATTTGATCAAAAGAGGTGCTGAAAAGTTTGGTAAGTGCATTTACATTTTCTTTTGCATTCAGTTTACTTGTTTTGTGAATCGCTATTTTTATTTCATCTTCGAGTTATCTTAAGTAGTTATAGCATAAGTTTGGGTACATACGCACTATGCGGTTACCCTAATTTTGTCATTTTGTTGCCGATAATGTGTAAGCATTGTTTATTTTAGGGGCTAGATGGGGTTATTATTAATTAAAGTAAGGAGCGTTAACAAGTTGTTTTATTTCTTTTCTTTTTTCCTTCTTCATGATAAGCAATAGCGTAGTTGTTTAGTATTCATTGCGTGAATACTGCTGCGTGACATCCAGTTAATCCACTTGATTTAGATAGCTGTAAAGAAGGGGAAGTTTTGGGTTTTAGTGGTTAATTAAACATATCATACTTAGAGGACGGGTAAGAAACCCGTCCTGCGATTTTGACCATTTTTAAAGTGGATTAAGAAAGATTAAGGTCTAATTAGCATATTAAAACAATTAAATTTTCGAAAAAAACTGCCTTAAAAATTTATTTACTATGCAATTTACTCATTAGCGCTTTTAAAGTGTAACCTCGCTCATCAAAATTAAAATGGGTTGTGGCGACAGTTAAGATACCAGAATCTTGGTTTTTGCAACGAATTATGAAAGAAGAGGGAGTAATTAACAAATAAAAAAATAAAATTTATTGCCGGTCAACAAATTTCGGAAAAAATACACTTTTAAGATGAATCCCAGTTTTGACGAAGTTGCATTTGTCAAAACCCACTTTCCACTCCGTTCTGCTCCGGCCGCTACATGCGGATTACTCATTAAAAACATCCCTCAAGAACGGTCCAACTCGGCAAAGTGTAGATGTTGACCCAACGGATATCAGGGAGCGACTGGTAGCTCCCCAACGGCTAGTCACTGTTGACCCACCTACAGCACGCGGATTGGTGATAGAATGGCGGGTATAATGGCGTAATACCTCAAAATATACACTTGCATGTATTTCTTATGAAAAAATTGTAATTTTCAAACTCTTTCTTTTGTTAAAGCCATTTTTATAAAAAAATGTGTACTTTGGAAGCCGGGTTTCTTACCTAGACCCTAAAGTTATAATTGAATCCACAGGTACGGTGCAGTACCCTACGCTCTCGATAGCGTAAGTTTAAAAAAACTAGAGTAAGCTGCGTCGTTAATTACATCAACGAGCAAAAAATGGCATTGTGTCAATAAAATCAATTCACAATTATTGTGAAAGCGTATTTCCTTTTTAATTTTTTCTTATCTATTTTATTTTGGGGGGCCCAATATATCGGTTGATGTATTTAGAACGTGAAGTTATCAGTAATTTCCAAAAATCACAATGTTAACTGCAACAAACTTTTTCACTTATTTTATCATTTTCTAATTGAACCCATAACATCACAAATTCTGAGACGAACTTAATTAAGAAAATGTTTAGAAACTGAACACAACGGTAAATCGGTTATTAAAATTCAACGCAACAATTAGAAAGATAATATTAACAAGATCAACGAATCCGTAAACAAAATTCGTCAAATTCTGGTAAATTCTAATCCATCATTTGATTTTCCAATTTCAGTGGAGCCAGCTCTCGAGTACAATATGTCTCAAACCGTGTTTATCTTTCAAACAAGGAAATTGGGGAATCAAAATTTTAATCAAAGAGTCCTTTAACGTGAAGGTCAATATCCTAAAAGATATTTTAATTATTGCTCTCAGATTGTCTTCTTTTCCGATAAATGGCGCTGCTCCAGTATAAGGAAAATGATTGCAAGGAGAGCGTCGTCGCTTCCTTGGAAAGAGTGGATGATCTAATGGAGGTTCGTCACATGTCGAAAGACAAATTTTCTTTGCGGGTAACTTATTAGAGGGTCCCGCGTCTCTTTGGTTCAGATATAATAAGTTATCTTTTCTTTCATGGGATGATTTAGTGTCAAATCTAAAAGTAATTTTTTTGGTGTATCGGCAAATCGAACTCGAGGATTAAATGAAGACATTATGTCTTCTATCGTAGCTCTAGAATCTCTCTTTGCAAATAAACTATGCCTTATACCGAAACCGAGCTTATAAAATGAATTCAATTGAATCTGAATCCATATTAGAAAATCCCAGGGAAAAACTTGAAACAGGACATCAGCGACGTTTCAGTGTGAACTGTTGGTGTGGAATACTGGGAAGCCAAATTATAGGTCTTTATTTTTTCCACAAAACATAAGGCTCACATCTTCCGGATACCTAAACTTTTTAGAATAAAATTTTCCATTATTGCTAGATGATATTTCACTGGCATCAAGATAAGAAATGTGGTTTCGGCATGATGGTACAAGTACAAAATTTTTAAATTATGCGTATCCAGAAAAATGGATAGGAAGATGAGGATTAATCAATTGGCCGGCACGATCACCCGATTTAACACCTCTCGATTATTTTTTATGGGTGCCCTTAAAGCTATAGTTTACAGCGATAGAAGAAAGCCCGAGACCAGAGAGGAATTAATGGAAAGAATACAGATAGGTGTGTTATAAATAATATCGTGCAACACCTTTTGAAAAGAGCACGCCTGAGTGCTGAAAATGAGGGAGGCCATTTTGAATATTTATTAAAATAAATTTTGAGACTGTATTTTTTTTAACCTACTACATTTTGTTGATTATTTTCAGGATTTCTGTGAAAACGGTTGTATTCTCAAAAAAGTTTATTTAACCAAAGTTGTAGTCCGTTAAATTTCCTATCCGGTTTGGGCCATTAGTTTTTTCTAAGACGTTTCGTTTAAAATATACGGGAATGAAATTTAAAATAATAAAACCTGAATTTGTTTAGAATTTTTTCCTTTAATTTAATTTATAACTTGAAATCCGTTGATTTTAGATGATAAGGGGTTATAACCTAATTTGTAGATAAGGGAGTGATCTTTAAAAAAGTTTTAATCCATTAAGTCTAAAAAATCAATATCGGAGCTATGGCCGTTGAATATCAGAAATTCAAAAAATTGCTTTAATGGGAGGTAGTCCGGCCTTGCACGATGTTGACGTGTGCCGTTTGTAAGAAAGATGTGACAGAATATGAAGACTGCATACTGTGTAAAATGAAGTGTAATTTGAATTATCATATTCAGTGCATCAGAATGAGCATAGAGACATGGAGTGGGCTAAATAGTAGCGGAAAAATAGGCCGGCGGGCAAGAGTCGACTAACCCTGATTCGAAAACACACTTTTTCCTATAGAAATGGCTTTACAAAACGAAAGAACGCAAAAATACAAGCTCTTTAAGGTGAGGATCAATCTTGGCGGAGTTGTAATAAGGCCACAATTTAATTTTGAAAATTGCAATTTTCCCATAAGAAATACATGTAAGTGTATTAAAATGAAAAGGTATCATTCATTCTGTTGGCGGTACTTGCAACTTCATATACGTGAATAGCCCATAGGGCGTGGCCAACTAGAGCAGAGTCAGTCGCTCCCAGAGATCCGTCGCGTCAACTTGCAAACTTTTCGAGTTGGAGCCGCTTAAGGGATGTTTTTAATGAGTTTAGCGCGTGTCAAAACCGTTCGGAGCGCCGCTCGAGCCCCGGAGGGGCGAGGGCGGTTGCGGAGAATAGGTTTTGACAGCGCAACCACGCTAAGATATGGTTTCACTAAAAAATATATTAACGCAATAAAATACCCTATTCTGATTAAATTTTAGCCCTGAAAAGGGCTGATTTGTTAATCGGAGACTATGTGGAGTAGTTATACCGGATATCGCTCGGTGATTTGCCTCAGCATATTTTCAAACCGCTCCACATAGGTGCGGCCGAAAATAGACACCCACATAAATTGTCTCAGATGGCCTGGTAACATGTGGGAAGCTAACACCCCTAACCGACGGCAATACATTTTTAGTTTACACCAGTAGCCTTCCACCCGATTTGTGCATGCCCCGGTAACTGGGTCGACAAAATTGGCGCTATGGTTGACGGTTTTGTGAGTGTAAGGCGAGACCCCTCCAAGACGATCCAATCCACGATATCCACCCCAGCAATCCGTCCAAATCTCAGTGCCAGGTCTCACGTACTTCAAAATTAGAGGCTGCAACGTAGCGGCATCCCTTCTAGAGACATACAACACGATACCCCTACTCTCCAATGTGCTATACAGCCCTACAATCCACTTTTGTTGGCGGTCTGGTACTCGTCCAACTCCAGCTTTTCGCTTCGTTATTACACTCTCATCAATCTGCACGACCTGGCCTGGACCCCCGATCTGTAGGAGGATTGGATTGATCTGCAGCGTCCAACTGCAAATACGACGAAATGCCGTATAGTACTGGTACACGGTTTGGCGGTTAACACCTACAATGTTACCAGCAACCCCAGCCCTGGTCTCGCAAGCCCACAAAAACAAAATGTAAACCACAACCCTGGGTGGTAATCTACAGTTCTCAAAAAATGTACCGTCGGTTATGCGGTATGTAATTCTGCACTTAGGGCACCTGAAACAATGATTTAAATAGTAATCATTGTTTTTAATTAGATTACAGTACCGCCTGCATGTTCGTACGGTGCATCTCTTGTTACGAGGTAACAATCGATTTCGCGTTAGCAAATCAACTACCCCAGCATCATCCCGATTGAAAGCGTTCGCAATATCGTCAATATTTCTTACATTCATGTCGAATATAACTGTAAGACTAGTTAAATCGGATCAGGATCAGGATCATCTCCTAGTTCGGGATACCAGGGCTTAGCCCCATACTCCCTGTCCTCTACTATTTCAATGTGGCGTTTTTCTAAAGGATCGTACCTGTTTTGATCCGCCAGGTTCTGCGCACAGCCATTTATCCGCTGACGCGGATTTAGCTGGTCGAGATTACTCTGGCGGACTTATCATTTCGCGCTCGTCCTCGACCTTCCCCCGTCCCCCCCTCTTTCCATTTGCCGATTAGAGCCGGCATTTGGTCGGAAGGGGTTTTTGGTTGGGTCGGGATCTGCGCGGCGAGGCACCGTTCGGTCTAGAGCGGCCGCGACGTGTTACCGTGCTTACCGCTCCTGACCTTGCGATGCCCCGGAGCTTGTTGAAATAAATAAATCGTAGAAGAGCAACCTAGTCCGTGAGATTTGTAGTAATAATAGTACCTATTAAAACCTGACGAAGTATGAACGCGATCGGGCAAGTTTGGGCAGGGCTTTAGGAGGAGGGCCTAAAGGCGGTGCAAAACTTACGTGATCCCATCCAGAGACGTCAGTGGCCGACCATTTCGACTCGTCACGCTTCGGCATTGCTCATGTGTCCCGGTATTGATTACGAATTGCTCTCGGTGCCCCCTTCATCCTCGTCGCTATCGTAATCGGTTTCTCCGTCACCACCTGAAACACGCAAAGTATTAATCATACTGTCCTCTGTGATTGGCTGCAGGATTGCTTTGGGTCTCTTGTACCGTAGAAAATCATCGAGCTGGTAGTTACCCAGCTCTTTGATCATCGGGTATTCCGAGTTTCCCGCGGCTTCGTAGAGTTTATTCGCCGCTTTTCGAATAAACTCTTCGATGGATTCTATGCCGGAATCCTCCCGCAGCCTTTGGTTTGAGACGAACCATGGGGCCTTCATGGCTCGTCTTATGGCAATGTTTTGCGTCCGCTGGAGCTTGGCTATGTGGCTTGGAGCCGCATAGCCCCAGACGGGCGCCGCGTACGTCATGATCGGCCTGATTACCGACTTTACCAGCATCAGGCCGTTTTTCGCGTCGAGTTTACTTGTTTTGAAATTTAGTAGGGGGCCAAGAGCGGCCATGGCTCCCCTCGCTTTGTTTGAAACGTCTTTGATGTGGGGGCCCCACCGAAGTCCCTTGTCCAGAGTCACTCCCAAGTACTTGGAAGTGTTGCTCCAGGGGATTTCGGTGCCAAACATCTTTAAATTAGTACTCGGAAGTCTGAGGGACTTCCGAGCCAGCACTTCGTCTCGACCGCTCTTGTGAAATATGTTGCCGTACTTTTGCTTGGGTTTACCCCAATACGCCAGGTACGGCACCAAATTTCCAAGGCGTCGAGGGCTTCTTGCAGCCGCGCTATTACTTTTTGCGGTCTGAAAGAGCTGGTGAAGTAGGCGGTGTCGTCCGCGTACAGCATCAGCTCTGTGGATGGTGCGGTCGGTACTTTCGGCGGGACGGGTACGTCTTTGGCGTAGAAAATATACAGTCCCGGCGAGTATCGATCCTTGTGGGACCCCCGCTTCGATCGGCCTTTCTGTCGAGCGGGATCCCTCCAACTTCACTTTAAATGTACGGCCTGTCAGATACGACGCTATCAGTCTGACTAATGCCGGTTCTATGCCGCCTTTAAGCATTTTATAAAGCAGGCCCTGGTGCCATACTTTATCGAATGCTTTGGCGACATCTAGGAACACCGCCCCGTTGTTTGGGTTTTTTATTCCAATGCAACGTGACGTGTTCTACAAAACGCAACACTTGTTGCGTGGTCGAATGGCCGCGGCGGAACCCAAATTGTTCCGGAGGAATTGAATCTTGTTCCTCCATGGCCATGTTAAGGCGCGATCTGATGACCATTTCGGCCAGTTTCCCGAGATTGGGCAGCAGACTGATAGGTCGGTATGAGGCAGGGTTACGTGGGTTCTGCCTAGGCTTGGGGATCATCACCACCTCGGCCATTTTCCAACGACATGGAAAATGCTCGAGGCGCAGTATTGCATTGAAGATGCAAGTGACTGCCGCTACCCCTACCTTTGGCAGTTCCGCGATAACCCTGTTAGAGATTTGGTCATGTCCGGGTGCTTTTTCTTTTAAGCCCGCGTATGAGATGAAACACCTCCTGAAGGAGGTGTCGTCAATCGCTGTCTCATCGGGGGCGCGGCCCCCCCTTTGCCATTCCCGAACCTCCGCTTCAACCATCGCGGTGTGTTCGGGAATGGAAACGTCAATGTTCGGTTTACATTGCGTTTCCAGATTGTCGGCTAGGGCCTCGGCTTTTCCGGGGAGCTGAGGCCACACCGTGCAATCCGTCAAGGGGGTATTTCAAGCGTTTGTTTCTGAGTGCTTTGACTAGCCCCCAAGCTGTAGGGTTTTGAAAGAAAGATCCTCCAGCTTGTTGCTCCAACTAGTCTGATTAAACTCAGATATTTCGCTTCGAACTTGGGCTTTCAAGGAGCTGTATTGTTGTTTATCGAGTGGGCAGCACGTACGCTGAGCGCGACGTCTGGCCCTGTTCTTTTCGCGTATAAGCTCCTTGAGGTCCGCCGGAAGACTCAGTCGGTGGTCGCGCGCCGGCAGAGTTTCCGTGGCTTCAGTGACCGCTTTCACGACCTTGTCCTCAAACTCGCGTACGTACGACTCGAGATCGTCCGCAGTGAGGAGGTTTGGGGCCGGCCCCAGGTTACGTGTGAAACGGTTCTTAAAGTTCGCCCAGTTTACCTTATATCTTGGCATCGCGTTGCGAGCTTGAGCGTCCACGTCGCCCAGTTGTAAAAGAACTGGGTTGTGGTCCGAGTCAAGTTCGCACAGCGAGTCCAATTGATATGTAAATTTTAGGTTTTTAAATACAATTATGTCTAAGACGTCATGGTAGTGCGCAGTCGAGTACCTATCTGCCTGAGGGGCATCCGGGTTGAATTGAAAATGGGTGTACTCGACCGGCGCATCTACCGTGACGTGTTGTCTATCAGAGATTGCTAGGAGTTTGCGACCAGGGGGGTTGGCCTTTCGGCTGTTCCACGCCGGATGTTTTGCGTTCAGGTCACCAGCTAAGATAACCTGATCGCCATCTCCTCCTAGCAATGCCACTACGTCCGTTTCCACGAGTTCCTTCAAGGGCGACTTGTACACAGAAGTGAGCTGCAACCAACCATTTTGGTCCGTCAGGACTTTGATGGAGGTTGCCTCTATGCCCTCTAGGGAATCCGGGGTTGGGATTACGTGGTGCTCTATACAGGACTTGACGTAGATCGCGGTACCCCCACAACGGCCGTCCTCTCTGTCATTCCTGTATAGTTTGAAATTTACTAAACTAAGGCGGGTCTGGTGACTCGCCTTCAATGCGTTTCGCCCACTAGAATTACGTCTAGGTCGTGCTTGCAGACGAAGTTTTGGAGCTCACTTCGCTGCTTGCGTAGACCGTTGGCGTTCAGTAGGCGATTCTAAGTGTTGATGGACGCAGCTTTAGACTTCTATCCATTAATTTGCCAGAGCGGGTGTGGGAGGAGCAGTCCCGGCCTTTTTGGCCTTCTTCTTTTTGTTCTTTCCCCGCTTGTTGCTTTTGCCTCCTTTCGCAGGCAGAGCATTTGGCATTCCGAGTAATGCCATTGCTTTCTGCATAAGAGAAGTGGCATAAGCAACCGTATCCTCCTCCTTGTGGGGAAGGGGGACCGTGGCGTTTGCGACCATGCGCGGTGCGGAGGACGCAAGACCGGGGGGGCCGCCAGCTCTTGCCATTGGATGACACGGGCATCCACTAAAATTGGCAGGATGGGGGCCTCCACAGTTTGCGCATTTTGCGGCTACCGCTCTCGGCTTTGTGCAGTCCGAGCTACGGTGTTCCGCTCCACACCTTACGCACCTTAGATTTGAGGCACACCTGCTTTGCGTGTGCCCGAACCGTTGGCACCGATAGCATTGCAGGGGCGTGGTCTTCTTTCTTGGAGGTTCGACATGGGTATCGAGACCCATGACGTTCCTCTCTGCATATATTTCTTTCGCCCGATTGGTTTTCGTCATTGCCACCATGAATAGCGGCAATGGCGTACGCCTTGGGCCTGAGTGCATTTGACTCACTTGTGTTACAGGGAATCCCTTTTTGGAGAGATCCTCCTGCACGTCCTTTGATTTGAACTCCTTGGGGAGACCTCGGAGCACGACTTTGAGTGGTTTTTCTTTGTCTACCTTGTAGACAAAGTGATTATACTTGCGAGCCTTGAGGAGGCTGGCAAGTTCGCGATACGCGGTCTCTGAAGCCGCCGTGATCGCGAGGCCTTCCCGCGTGTCTTTTACCTTCGTGGTGTGAATCCTCTTATCCGCGAGTACGGTGGACAAATGTGGCCATTTGGCCTTGTCCACCAATACGATCGCCGGAATAGAGGGCACCGACGCTTTCTTTGTACCTGGGGGCGGAGGGGGGGTACCCTTTGCTGTCCCCCCTGAGGGGGGGGTGGCTGCTAGTGGTGCCTCCCCTGCGCTGCCTTCTTTCGAGGTCGAAGGGGGGGTCACAGTGACCCCCGTCTCCGGCTGCAAATTGGGCAGCTCCGGCCCTGGGCCCTCCTTAGAGGAGGTGTTTGCCTCCGTCCTTTTTGCCTCCAACTTTTTTCTTTTGGCGGCTTTTGAGGAGGAGGGTGCAATCTCTTCTTCGGCGTCCGAAGTTCGGGTGCGTTTAGCCTCGCTGGACGGAATGATTTCCGCCTGCGCTTGCATGTGGCACCCGAGTGCAAACTCGGACAAACCAGAAGGCGTCTTCGGAGGGGGGGTGGCCGACGCTGAATTTTCAGCGCCTGCTTCGCCCTGTTCCGCGACCGGCAGCGTTTCGGTCGAGGGGGTTTCCTCCATGGGATGTTCAACATCCATTTCGGTTACCTCCTTTTCTTCCTCGCTCCGGTCCTGTACTGTGTCCCTAACGGTATCCGGCGAAGCGGCAACCCCATTGGTCGATACAGGATCGACCGGTTGGGGTCCCGTTACTTCGGCTTCTACCGTTAGGTTAATTACATTTGTATTATCCAGGTCACCGTAAATTAATTTTACGGTGTCCTGTTCATTTTCCACAATAGAACCTACCTTCGGGTCCTCGCTGCACCGAGGAACCGTGATGTCGACTCCTTTTTCCCTGAGGTCGTACAAATGCCAGTAGAAAAGTGACGCTTTCGCCACTATCGCCCGGAACCTATGCATTCGGCCTTCTTCCTTCCAACCCCGAATGTTCTCGTGGTCGGACACCGTGGCCAGCCCAGGGAAATTGTGGAGGTACTTCTCCAACTGCGATGGCCGTACCTCTTCGATCGGGGGATCGTAACAGTTACCATCCCCGAAATCCCTATCCAAGATCTCGTGCGGGAGGAGCTGCTTTCTGCCGACTGTCGATTTACTTTTCGACTTCGGCATATTCGCGTCAATCCTCAAGCACACTCACAAAAAATCACTACACTCAAAAATTATCACTTAACCTTAAAACACGTCTTCACTGTTCAACTGCTCGACTGCGACTCATCATCATAGTTAAATCGGGGTAAAATGTGTCGCTTTTATATGAAACCGCCTTATTTAGGAGGGAGGGCGTATAGGAGTATGTGTGCACCAATGAAATCAACGCATTTGCTGCCATTTTGTTAATGCCGTTTTACCAAAATGTGTCGTTCGTCCGCAAATTTTATTTTTTATGTCTATATGGCATAGTTATCTTTCATAATTTACAAAAGAATGGTAATTTTCGTGATCAGGGTTAATCGACTCGCCAGCCGGCGGACAGCGCCCGGACGGTGCTGCCTACGGGGGTACTGCAATTATAATTAAGTCGTTAATTAAGCATATCGAGCATGACTCATTCAAGCAAGAATATCTGCAAGCAACTAGTATCAGACTTGAGGGCTGAATTGGGCCAATAACACTCACAGTTATTTATTGACCAGCAAAATACACAGTAAAAGAACAATAGTTTACACATTTTTCGAAAAACTTGAAAATAGGTTCATCGCCGGTGGTGACTATAATGCTAAGCACCCGTGGTGGTGCTCAAGATCCAATAATCCTACTCCAAAGGGTAGACAGTTATACCTGGCTCTGCAAAAGGGCAATCCACAAACAGTATCAACTGGGGAACCTACCTACTGGCCTGCAGATCGAAGGAAGATCCCCGATTTAATTGATTTCTGCGTGACTAAGAAAATACCAGAAAATAACATAACAGCTGAGTCCTGCTTAGATTTGTCTTCTGATCACTCACCCATAATAGTTACTCTTTGTTCGCAGATAATAGAAAAACAAAAGCCTCCAACACTCCACAAACCAATTGGAACGAATTCAGAAATATTTAGAATAATCGAATCTGTTATAATAATATATCACTAAAAACCAAGGAAGACCTAGAAACAGCAATTGGAAACCTCAACACAGCGATACAGGAGGCAACCTGGGAAGCTATTTACCTATTGTCTTAGGACAGATTGTAAATTTTCTGGGTTGTTAATAAAAAAAAAGGGGAGGTACCCCTGAAAATTTTAGAACACAAATGTTCTAAAGGGTGGCCATAGTTACATATATGAGTCTGTTGCTTAGAAATAAGTACCCTAAGAGAAAAACTCGTAAAATAAACGTTGTAGAGCAGCAATTTTTGGGCCACTGGGTACCGACATTTTTAAATTCGGTCAAGTATACTTCTTGAAATTGGCAATATTTCGACGACCGGCAGTTGACGTAAGGAACACATGAATGTATCTTTTTGGTACCTGGATTCCAGTACCTGAGTTACAACTCTATCAACCAAACCATTTGCATTTCTTACTAGAGTTTAAACAAACAATCATGATTGAAGCCAAAAAAACGTGATGTTAAGTGGGGACTATAATTTTGTAGTTCTAAAGAGTTGCCATATTTATACAGCATATACATAGTATGTAACGCCAGTGCATAAAAACTCGGGAACAATGCATGGATCATTTATTACTTTGTTACAACAAAACAATAAAAGTATTTTTATTATTATATCATTAGAAGATGCTATCGGAATATCTTGATAATTATTAATAGTGAAACTTTTCATCAGTATACAATTTATTTATTTTTTTATAATTTATATTTTATAAAAAAGAAATAATAATTTTTATGGTTGACCGATTTTTATATTTTATTTTATTATCAGATTTCCTTTGGAAATAATATAAATTCTAAAATTGTTCTCAATGCATTTATGTTGCTTGATTTAAACAGTTGCAGTTTTAATGAACGAATAACAAAATATAAATTATGACAAATATAATTTGGGTGTTTGCAGTAGCAGTTTTTCTTCAATACGTCAGCTCTAATGAAGATCTTTTATCCAAGGTAACGTTTAATTTCCCATAATAATACATATTGTTAAATTTAAAATTATTTAATTTGTTGTGATTCGAAAAGTCGCGAAAATATTTATTAATCACAAAAACGAAATATATCGTATGTGCGTAATTTAATTACAGCAGAAAGAATTCCTATTATAATAAACTGATTTTTAGTTTCATCAGCATGGGTACAAAATTAAAGATGTTCGAATGGAGTTAATAAGTTACGATAAAAATTTTTTTCAGCAAATGTGAAATTAAACCATTTAAATACAATCGTACTTTCACGGCCCACAATTTTACTGTAAAAGTTAAAGTTGACGTAAAGGATGATTTCCAGGTAAATCAATTTAATCAAATAAATGGTAAACTTCTTCGCAGATTAGAGATAACGAATACAAAAATATGAATGCAGTGACGGAACTTTAAATTTTACTTCTCTCCGTACAAAGCAACATTTGCTTCAATTTGTATAAGATTTACTTTATAATTTTTCCTTTAAACAAAGAAAGGAGTCTAACGCTCGGTAGTTCCGTCACTGAACTAGTATGGGGAGAAGAAAATCTCGATGACAAAATTTATATATTTTTAGGCGATCGTACAAGCTTATAAGTTTTTGAGTAACGAATATCGACACTTTCCGGTACGTTTTCAAGTTAATGGACAAAAAGCTCTTCGGTCAAACGCAATAGGGTTGAAGCAAAGCCTAAAATGTGGAAACTTTACAGATTTTTACTTTCGTAAGGTAACTAAACTATGATAATAGCTTCCGGTAATATAAATGCACTTACATATTTTAATTTACAGAATATAATATATCACGTTTGCAATTTTTATATCAATGAAGAGAATTTTCCTCCACTTATTCCTAATGGTAAATATAAAACTGTATGTGAAATTTTATATTTAGATAAAATAATTGTAACTTCGGCTATGTATGGTGAAATATATACACCGATAGAATATCCAAAGAAGTAAAAAATTGAATTGTAATTTATCAGTAGGTATTTTAATTGAGAATGGTTTGGATTTAAGTCTTATCTTGCCTATTGGTTGGTATTGGGGTTTACTTAAGATGTTTTGCACGTTTATTATTAAAATATTTAAAATTTTACTTGAAATGTTATGTTACTTTTAAAATAAAATATTAAGATTTTCTGTATAACTAAGAAAGGGATGGCATTTTTTTTTTTTTTAATTTACCCTAACCTTGATTTTGTCTTTAAAATCACTAAAATTGGAATGGAATTCTCGTTAATAGAAGTTGCACATCTCTAGCAATAAAATCATTGCGAGTTGTATCATATCAAACGGAAGCGAGTGATTGCTTATCATTTGGCTTGCCGCAATAAATTTGTTCGTAAGTGAGAGCGTGTTGAGCCCACAGAATAAAGCCAATGCTACCATGAACGAGAATGTCACAGTATTACTTATGAACAAGTTGGTGAATATACAGGTTGGTTGAAAAGTACTGAAAGCAACACCTATTAAGCAGTAGAGGAATCAAAATTCATACGTCATTTTGATATTTGATCTTTCATATGAACCTACTAAAAATTTTATTTCGATTTGTCAATTCATTCATTGTTTACAAGCCATTTGAAGTCGACGTGTCGGTGTATTTTTTAACAATGGAAAAAACTGAGTATCGTGCAGTGATAAAATTCTTTGTTTTGGAAGGTTTATCAGCAACAGAAATTCATACAAAAAATGGTGAGCGTGTTAAAAGAATCTGCTCCTTCATTTCCAACTGTACATCGATGGGTTTTAGAGTTTAAACGTGGTCGTACAAGCGTTGAAGATGAACCACGTAGTGGACGACCAAAAACTGCAACAACACCAGAAATCATTGAACAAGTACATAATATTGTTAGTGAAGATCCAAGTTTGACTAAGCGTGAAATTGCTAATACCATAGGCATCTCAGACGAACGAGTACTCTATATTTTACATAAAGAATTACGTATGAAAAAGCTGTTTGGAAAGTTAGTGCCGCATTCGTTAACAATTCAACAAACTCACAAAGCAAATTTCTCAGCATCATTTGAATCTTTTAATAAGATAAAAGATTCAGTTTGACTAGGAGAATTGCATACATACCCGTCCTAATTGAACTCTAGATTTACTGAGAAGCGTTGTAAAGCTCATTCGGAAAGTGTGCTCGAATAATTCTTCAAGGCCATTTTGGGTGCTAAGGCATCATTGATCTTATCTTAAAAGTAACATTTACTACTATGTAATTTTGGCTTCACAAAGATTGATATCGGACCTTTGATCACAGCAGTGTAACCGACTCGACTAGGCAATCGAACCATGGTCTACCGCTTTAAAGTCTGGACCAGGTTATGCTTTACGCTAACTGCTGTTTCAATCGAACTGAAGAAGCTATTTCAATCGTAGAACAGTATTTTGCAGAGCTTCAGAAAATCATTACAGAAATGGAATAAAATTATTGCAGGATCATTGGAATAAGTGTATTGAAGTTGAGGGAGATTATATTGAATAAAAAAACTAATTTCATTTAAAAGTTCACATTCTTTCATTTTTGCTTTCAATACTTTACAACCAACCTATATGTGGGCCGATGAATACAAAATCCTTGGGGGTGCAAAGTATTTTTTAACGTTCACTAATGATTTTTCAAGAAAAACAACTGTGTATTATCCTAAAAACAAAAGTGAAGTGACTGAAAGGTTTTTAGAATACAAATCGTTTGTTGAAAATCAACGCGAAGAAGAAATCAAGTCCTTACGAACTGATAATGGAACGGAATATGTAAATAAAGAACTATTGGGCCATTTTTAAAAAATTTAGGATTCGACATCAAACAAGTGTTCCGTATACACCACAACAAAATGGGGTTGCGGAGAGGCTTAATAGAACTTTGGTCGAAAGTACAAGATGCATGCTGACAGAAGCGAATTTAGGAAATGAATTTTGGGCAGAAGCGATATTCATATCAACAAACCTGAAGAATCGATATCCGACTAAAAGCTTAAATCGAATGACACCTGAAAAAGCATGCAGTGGTAAGAAACCAAATTTATCTCATATAAAAATATTTGGATGTAAAGCGTTAGTGAACATAACAAAGTATTTAGAAAAAAATTTGAAACAAAAGCAAAAGAATACATCTTTGTCGGATACATTGAGACCGTTGAAGGGTTTAGGTTTGTTCATCCTATAACATAGAAATTAAAAATCGCGAGAGATGTAGTATTCTTTTAACATCAATGGTTGAACATTGGGGTGACCATTTTACCATTTTACCATATTACCAATTTTACCATTTTTGAAGTGGATTATGAAAGACGAGGGTCTAATTAGCGAATAAAAAAATAAAATTTGCAATAGGTTTACAAATTTTGGAAAAAACGGCTTTAAAAATTAATTTGGAATGCAATTTTGTCATTGGCTCTTTTGAACTGTCACTACGGCTAACGTCAATACCAGTGTTGAAAAGGCTATGGAATTTTGGCAAGTAGTGGAACGAAGTGTGCCTCGGTCTGCTCCTAACGGTTCAAGTTGTATACAAGCGTAGATTCTTCATTATTGAATGCATGGAAGAGTTGGAAGAAGAGTCTAACGCATTGACTAGCAAGCAAGCTGCAGGCATTCGAGGTATTTTACAAGATCCAAATTTTATTTTTTAGTTGACTTTTTTTCATTATGTTATGCCACATGTCGACGTTTTATATAACCAACTGCAAAAAAAGAATATGGATTCCACAGAAGCACAAAGAGTGACAAGTGCGTTTGAACAAAGTGTTAATAGTGTTAGAAATAAAATAGACCTTATCGTTAAGGAAGCATCAAATTTTGCCACTGCTTCTAGCGATGCAAAAAGGAAACACCCCAATAATCTTCATAAATTAGATAACCGTGTTGCTTGCATAGAAGTATGTGATAAACAATGCTCAAGAACTTTTAGATTTTACAAATCACCTAGTAGCTGCATCACTTTTATTTTCTGAAAAATTTGTGGAATACCATAACCATTTTCCAGATAATGAATTAGATTTAACTTGCTCAGCTTATAAACCGCCTCTTAAAACAGAGCTTTCTGTATTGTATGCTAACCAGGAATGCAGACAATTGCGTGCATTTGTTTTATTATTTGCAAATAATTTGGGAGGAGACAATGAGAGAAATAAAGAAATTGTTGTAAATTCTTGTGACAACACCCATGACTACTGCCGAAGCGGAACGAAGTTTTTCAACCCTAAAGCGGATAGACGTTTTTAAAGAATTCAATGTGTGAAGACCGATTAACAGCTCTTTCAATGTTGTCGATAGAAAAAAAATTTATTGCTGCAATGCTGATAAGTTTGCCACCAATAAAGACCGTCGTATTCCTTTAATGCTTAAGAAACTTCAATAAGGTAAGTTTCTTTTCTGACTTTTATTGATACATTTTTATGATGCAGAACATCCAAAAAAATTTTGTACAAGGCACCGCTGACACTCATTAACATAAAATTTCCGTAAAATTAGATTAGATTAGAATATTCACAGAATAAAGTAATTTTTTTCATATTGGATTAAACGCATTCCACTTTTATAAAACTAGTTTAATTCCCAAAGTGCGAAATTAAACATAATTACATAACAAAACTTTAAAAAATTTTCTCATTCGAATTTAAACCAATTAAAATTGTTCTTTCTTATATTTCCAATGCAACATTGATCTAAATTATGTTAATATTTCTATTCGGTATCATTTTAAATTGTTAATCTCAATTAACTGTAATTTCTCTTAAGTTTAAAAAATAAATAAAACTCAAAATGTCACATAGAAATCAAATAAATAAAATTTTCTCGTACCAAGTAGGTAGAGATTTAACCCCACACAAACACAATTACCTTTTATGACAACAGAAATGAATGAGTATCTAGCAGTAATTATTGGAGTTAAACAATTCAAATGTTTCTTATAGCTCCCATACACCGTCCAACATATTGCGCAAACTGGCATTGCACAACAAAATGTAATTAACCCATACGCTTGTAATAGTTGCGCAATGCCACTCGTGGTGCAATTAATTTCAAACGTGTTTGAATTTCTACAGCATACTGTACTGAGCCCTGTTTCATCCATATTATAAATGCAGTCTGGAGTATAATTCCTTTTTCATACATGGTCTGGATTCTGGATTTTAGGTAGGAGGGCAGGTAGCGAAGCTCCCCACGCGCACTTAGGCCGCTAAACCGGGCCCATTGTACTACCTCCGTTATAGCGCCCCCTCCCGTCACTCCTCGAGCCAACCCACCGATAAGGCAAATTCAAGGATTTTGGCGGGTGGGTGTCACTAATTCTAGCCATATCAGGCCAGAAGTCCCCTAACATGGCACCTCTTTTCGACGCCAAAGCTGGGCAGTGACATAGCACATGCTCAGCTGTTTCGTCCGTTTCGTTGCAACCTCGACATGTAGGGCTATCTACGATTCCCATTGTGTTGAGGTGTTTGTTTAACTTGCAGTGTCCAGTCAAGATCCCTGCAATTGTCCGTAGATTGACTCTGGACAGTTTCAAGTAATATTTAGAATGTTTATTTGAGGGTGTTCTTATCGCAGCCCTCGCCTGTCTACATTCGGTTTCATTTGCCCACCTGCTGGAGTGCAGGTTTAGGGTATACTGTTTCAGAAGGTTGTTAAGGAATTTGACAGCTGGCATTATCATCGGCTCAGGGCCGCAGGGAAGGCTGTTTGTGCCGTTTCTTGCCAGCTCGTCTGCCTTTTCGTTACCCTCGTTGCCTTGGTGTCCCTTAACCCAACTAAGGGAGAGACTGTTTGAAGTTGATATCTCATTTAGTGCCCGAATACATTCGAGCACCAGACCAGAGGTGACCTTTTGACTCCTGAGTGCCAGGAGAGCCGCCCTACTGTCTGTGGATATCTGGATATTTTTATCACGGATACTTTTTCCTTGATTATTCGTGCGCAGTGTAATATACCAACCAATTCCGTCTGGAAGACTGATATATGTGTACCCAGCGGTATGCTTATGTTTAGGTCGAGTTCGGCGGAAAATATTCCTGCCCTGAACCCACATCGTTTTTGGAGCCATCTGAGAATAGACGGATGTCATACTCACAGGTCTCTGTTGGATTCAGTAGGATGTCGAACTTCCTATTGAATATATATACGGGGGGAATTCTGTCGGGCTCCAGATGCAGAAGGGCACCTCCTCGAGGTAGCCATCCAAAATCCGCATGTGGCCAACAGCTCCTCGCCCGCCACTCCATAGCCGCCAGCTGCGTAGTCTAAGAGCGGCCCTAACCGCCATCTCCTGCACATGAAGATCAAGTGGAGGGAGGCAGAGAAGGGACTCAAGCGCCGCAGTGGGAGCCGTTCGCATCACTCCGGTCACAGACAGACAGACAAGTCTCTGAATTCGGTGCAGGAGAATGCCGCTGTTACCAGCCTGGTTCTGGGCCACCAGACTAGGGCCCCGTAGCAAAGCATAGGTCTGACAATCGCAGTGTAAAGCCAAAGGGTGATTTTAGGGGTAAGACCCCATGACCGTCCCATTGCCCTTCGGCACTGCCAGAAGGCCATCCCCGCTTTCCCAAGTTTGTTTTGTAGGTGTTTTCCCCAATTTAGCTTCCTGTCAAGTATTAGACCCAGGTACTTGACCTCGTTTGCTAGTTTTAGGGGAATTCCCATTAGGCTGGGCATTGTCATGCTCTTCAGCTTTCTTTTGTTGGTGAATAGCACTAGCTCTGTCTTCGCTGGGTTGACAGAGAGACAGTGCTCAGTGCACCAATTTTCTAAAATTTTGAGAGCTGCCTGCATTCGTTCGCAAACTACATTCTCAAATTTTCCCCTAAGCAGTATGGTGATATCATCTGCATAACCTACGGTATGAAAACCCTTGTCATTGAGGCGTTGCAGAAGGCTGTCTACCACCATGTTCCAAAGTAGTGGAGAGCACCCTCCTGAGGACAGCCCTTAACAACCACGCCCTTAATTTTTGTGTCTGCAACATTCACCTCTACGGCTCTCCACTTCAGTATAAACTGATCCATTTTGCGATGGTCGTGGGAACTCCATATCGGTGAAGTGCAGCATTTATGCTGTTGAAGGTGGTTTTATCAAAGGCCCTTCTATATCAATAAACGCCCCTAGGGTGCACTCTTTGTAGCACAGCGATCTTTCGACGTGCTCCACAACCTTGTGAAGCGCCGTTTCAGTCGATCTCCCGGGTGTATGCGTGTTGATTCGCATGTAGCGGTCTGTGGACCAGAACCGTATCGCGAATCTCTCTCTCGCACAGTTTTTCTAACGTTTTAAGAAAACGAAGTCAAACTGATTGGTCTGAAGGATTTGGGTAGAGTAGTCACTTCTGCCCGGCTTGGGTATGAAGATAACCCGGACTCTTCGCCATTCCTTTGGTATGTAGCCGTGCGCAATGCACGCCTTGAACATTTTGACCAGGTGCTCCAGCAGGTGTTCCAGGCCCCATTGAAGTAGGGCTGGAAACACCCTGTCAGGCCCCGGTGATTTGAAAGGGCTAAAGGCTTTAATGGCCCATGCCGTTTTGGATTCATTAACGACCCCATCTGCAATTTCCCAATTAGTCTCAGTTGGTGGCTGAGTTCTAATGCCAGTCCAATCAAAATCTGGGACTATCTTACTATTGGGAAAGTGTGTGTGTAGCAGTATTTCGGCAGTTTGCGAGAGTGTTTCCGTGTACGTTCCATCCTCTCGCTGAAGGCTGCCTGGCTGCTGTTGTGGATCTTTGGAGATGATCTTGTTTAGTCTAGCTGCAGCAGCGGTCGACTCAACGCCGCTGCAGAAGACTCTCCATGATTCACGTTGTTTTGGCGTATTACACTTTTGTACTCCGACCGTCTCGCCTTGAAGGCCGCCCAGTCAGAGTCTCTTTTAGAGTGCTGCGCCTTGTTGTAGAGCTTCCGTGCTGCTTTTTTCAGCTGGTCGAGTTCCGAGCACCACCAAGGTGTCGCTCGACCCCGTAGTCCAGCCGTCTGCAGCGGACACGAAAGCTCGTAAGCGTTTGTGAGGGAGTTCTGCAGCTCGCTAGCATACTGTTCAATCTCCTCAGTGGTTGTTAGTTTTCTTTTGTGGAAAGCCCCGCCAGTACGTCTGTTCCCAAGGACGAGGTGAGGTGTTCTGTAAAGAGCAACCTGTTAACCTTCCTAGGGTTTCTGTACTGGCGGGGTTCCACTGTCATTGCTTTCATTTTGAAGCAGATCCATCTATGATCTGGCATTGTCAGTTTGTTGGACACGTGCCAGTCATATATATAATTTGAAATACTTAACGACGCCGTGGTAATATCAATTACAGAGTTGCGGTGGGGAGACGCATAGAAGGTAGGGGTGTCCCCTCGATTAAGGATTACTAAGTTAGTACTAATAAAGTATTCTAATAGAGACTTACCTCGATTGTTGCAGTCCTTGCTCCCCCATGCGGAATGGTGAGCGTTGGAGTCGCAGCCAATTATGAGGTGGTTCTGTTGTTGCTCGCAATAGTTCACGAGATCCACCATCCTCCGAGGAGGTGGTAGCTCCGGTGAATCTATCGGGAGGTAGATGGATGCCAAAATGACGTCCACTTGGCCATTCCCGAAGTCACAGCCAATGCGAACTGCTGTTAGATCGCAGTCGCTGAACCGTGGCAAAAGGTTAGCCTGAATGGTGCTAGGTATATATATACATGTCCTAGTTCTATTTGTGGTGTTACCTGTAAATATAGTACCATTTAATTTCGTAAAACCTCGTATGGTGGATTTTACTAACCATGGCTCTTGGATAAGAGCGATTGTGTTCTTGCAGCTGTCAAGGTGGCGGCATAGAGTTGCTACTGCCCCTCGACAATGTTGCAGGTTTGTTTGTAACAAGCTCCAGTTAGCCAAGGAAGCCATTGGGCCTGCCTTGTGAGCCTACTGGTTTGTTTCGCTTTCGGGCGCCGCCTCCGGATTTGCATCCGTCTCCATGGGAGTGGCAGGGGCCGTTGGCGTCGTTGTAATTGCCGAAGTGGGAAGGTCTTCCGTCTTTTGCAACTTAACCTTGAGTGAGGTAAACTTATAGTTTAACCTCTCTCCTTTGGCTCTGATGGTGGCGCTGTCTTCTTGGCCGGCACCGAAAACAAGAAGTTTGCCTTTCGGCTCGTCCTTGTCCGTGTCGAAAAAGACATACCATTCTTTTTTACTTTAGCCCATGTGTTTTGGGCAACGAGGCGCCTTATGACAGCCTCAGTGGGCTCTGGTTCCCCAGGAACCCAAAGGGTGACCTTGGTTAGCCTCGGTAGCTCGTCCACCTGGACTACGTCAAGTTTAGCTCCCTCCCATGGTGGTGGGAGGTTTGCTATGGTGGTTCGCAGCCATTCCAGCGAGCCCTGATCACTGCAGGTGATCCGAAGGATCTGTCCTGAGTGATACAGCCCCCGGAATGTGGGTGCTGATCTTGCTTCATTATCCGCTGCCATGATAAAGGTATCAAGGGCAGCGGTGAGGCTGGTTTCTACTTTTCCTGCCTGGGACTCATCGAGCTTGCCCAGGAGGTGCGAGCGATCAATTACTGCCACACGGAGGTGCCTTCCGGCCGCCTCCCTGTAGGACACATTGTCCGCTCTTTTTGTATTTTTGGTTTCCGGTCGTGTGGTCTTCGCTCTCTTCCCTTGATTGCTCGAGGGTGAGGGAAGGGAATCATGCGACCGGAGCCTTTTTTTGGTAGCCTCGTCTTTGGCTGGCTGCCTGGTTTTCTTTGCACCCCATCGAGCGGGTGGTTGGGTAAACCTAGCCCGCTCGTGTGCAGTAGTCGTAGGGCCTTGCTTCGAGGTGGAAGCGTTAGCTTCCAACGCTTGTCGGGCCCTTCTTCGCCTTTTGGCTTCTGCGCCGCAGACTCGAGTCCTCCACTTGGGAGGTTCGGAATTTGCGGCGCTAGGAGACGGGGTATCCTGGTTGGACGCACCCGTCTGATTAGGAAGGGTATCCTCAAGGGACGCACCTTCCTGTGTTATAGCTGATACTTCAGCTGATTTTTTGGTTTTGTTTTTAATATCCATGTAAAGAAACAATTTTCATCTCTCAGAGCTCCCCACCCTCCCTGGAGCCTCATACATTGGGACGCTGCATTAGCGCCAGGGCTACTCGAGAGATATAGCATCCGACGAGGTGTGGTACTTAGGCACCCCATCCTCGCCTAAACACTCGTCCAGCTGAACCTCTGGCGGAACAGCACAGCCGATTGATCAGGGTGGACTAGTCCTGACCTCCCGTTTGAGTGGAAATCCAGGCCAAAGTGGAGTGTTGCCAGGCCCAGGAGAACTATTGCCGCTCCCGGGCGGGCTCAGCCACCAGGATCCCTTCATCCCACCGTACGGGTCACCGCGCACGGCAAAAACACGCAGGTACCTGTATTCGTCTGGATCCTCCACGGTAACCGTCATCCCGGTTTATTGACAGCTGTATGGCTAAGCACAAAGGTTTTTAGGCCCCGGCCGTACCCAACTGCCAAAGCAGACCGAAGCAGGGGAGTTTTAAGTCCCCGGCCCGCATCCTAACAGGTACACGCCTACCGCTTCCTCAGAACTCACAAGCCCCCTTACCACGACAAGGTTCAGGTACATTTAAGGGGGTTCATACATGGTTTTGAGGTTTTTAAAAAATCTATCAACTTGTATCTTATTCAATCCTATTGCTCGACCCATTGAAACTTTTTCGGGTTGACGTAAAACAATATTATGACGTTTACAAAATCCCGACAACCAAACAGTGCCAGAAAGTTTTTTTGTGTTATTAAAACAGTGCTGAATTTTGTTTGAAGTAGCAAATTTATAAGCAATTATTTGCAAATTTTTTTTGGTGATTCCATAAAAACGTTCATCTAAATCTCTAACATGCTGGGCTAATTCCTTTTCCATTCAATTTGTAAAAATTGTTTTGTATTGCCCTAAAGATATGGGCACACTCCCACATTTTAATCGATTTCTTAATGTCGATTCTGGTATTCCCATTTCCATGGCGATACTTCTTTTACTCTGTCCTTCCTCAACTTTTTTTCTAGCTTCAGCTAAATTTTTTTCGGTGAATGCTAATTTGCGATCACTTTTCCTCTTGTACCTGCTACTCATTGTCTTCGTCGTTGACCAACTATAAACATAAATTAATAAGATAGCAAAGGCACTGTGAAAACAAGAAAAATATTATTTTAGTTTAAGATATAAATATGCAACTACAGTAGAACCTCGATTATCCAGGCCGACCGGGACGGGATGCTCGGCACGGATAATTGAAAACCACGGATAATAATAATTGACGTTTTTTGTTAAATTATTACAAAAAAAATACACTAAACAGCTTAGTATGTAATCCAAATGCAGCTCTAAAGTAAGCATAAATTCTATAGATTTGATTTCACATAGTATACTACTAAAATTGCGAGTGTCCACGGATAAACTGCTGGCGCCGCAGGGATAAGCCGCTGCACGCATAATAATCTGACGGTAATCGATGTATAATGGGCCCACGGATAAACCGCTTCACGGATAATCCGCGCACAGATAATCGGGGTTCTACTGGACTTCGTTGCATTACACGAAAATTTTTAATAAAAATTTAGAATAAAGCAAAAAAAATTAAAATTTGTGTACAAGAATATGCATTGCGCAATCTTAACTATTTTAAAATGAGCAATCTTAAACGCGTGGGTATTTTTGAATGTTTGTTGAATATACGGTTATTTCACTTAAATCTTTGGTACAATTTATTTTTTTGAATGCACTTTGATAGCATAGGTGGTAATTGATTGCAACAGAAATTAAAAATATTGATATTTACCTATTAAGAAATTAAAATCCACCACTTGTGTTTTTTCAACAAAAGTACCCACAATTTTTAAAAAGTTATAAATCCTAACGTATGTGGAATTATGCAGGTTTCTCTTTTGCTTACTGAATCTGTGATATCAATGTAATGAATAGTAATTACAAAAACTCAAAAGGTAGCAGTAGTATAATGAAATTAACGTTGCGCAGTCTTGTCAGTATGCGCAATCTTATATAACTTCACCCTATGCTTACAAAATAATGAGCGCGATTGACAACTTACATTGGGATAAAGTATAGGCCAGTCAGTAGAGAATCGAAACAAGGAGGTATGTTGCAAAAATTGGTGTAGAAGCTTTTATTTTTTTAACTTGTATAAATAGGTACAAGCATGTGAAAAACAAAAATGCTAACACGAGCGACCTCAGAGAACTTTTGGCAACCAAAGAACTTCAAAATTTAAGGACTTTTTTTAGTTTTTTGCATATAACTCCTAAACCGTGGATCCTAGCAAAACATTTATGGTATAACAAATTAAAGAGCATTAAATTCTGCGTCGAATGAGTACCACAACTTAATAATTTAGTCAAGTGGTATGGTCGAAAACTACGGTCAAAAAAACGATGATTTTTTGTAATTTTGTCAAAAACTGAGATTTAGTAATACGTAAGTGCGCGTCTGGCATCGATCGCGCTGCACTAAATTCATTGTAACTTTTAAACTAATTAATGAAATTGAGCATTCAAAAGCATTATAATTTTAATTTTAATGGATTTTAATCGATTTAGTTCATTTAGGGATAGTTTAGCTGATGATATATTGAAAAGACGAAACCACTTTTACGCAAAGGAGGTTCTAAACTTTAATGTGAGTTGGAAAATTTTCAAATTTCATTAAACTTGAAACCTTTTAAAATATTTTATACAACGTATAAATATTATAGAAATACTTTTGAATAAATGAAAGCCAAATTAGCTTTGATTCTCTGGAATATTTAAAATTGAAACAATGAAAAATTTTAAAACAATCCAAAGATTTTACAAATAAATCAAATTTGTCCAAAATACCTTACATCCACATGTAGAATTCACTATTATTAACAATGATAAATGGTTGCAATTCAAGGCCTACTTTTTCATATTTTAGTTTTCATTATTATTATTATTAATATTATTACTATCTTACTCTAGTCAGATTATTTGTCGGTTGCCACTGTTGCCAAGTTTGGTTGCTGGGAACAAAACATCAATATCGAAATGTTCAATAATTTCCAGATGTCAAATTTTCTTCTTCGAGTGCCATACACTTTACAGTGCGTAGGCGATCATCTTAGCCAAAGCCAAGCTGACTTTACTAGGGATTATATTTAATGGGGTGGTTTCCCGTTGCCTTCCCCACAGATATCAAATACTCGATTTCAAATCTGGAATTATAAATTTCATTCCAGATTTTTATTTAACATAAAATACAAACATATTGTGAATTTGCTTACCTGTTACTTATCGAATAACCTCCTAGGAAAAACTCCAAGAAGACAACAGGAAACCAATTCCACTAAGTTCAGGAGTCCACTTTTCCACTAAGTTGATAGGTTTGTGTTATATTATTTTCACCTAAAAGAAACACATCCGAAATTAAAATATTACTCCGTTCAGTCATTTTTATAAAGCAATTCGACTTTTAAAAAGTGTTAATTATGTCTGCAAGTAAACGCACTTGTAACGTTGTAACTACAATAAACTATAAACTGAACTGATGCTTACAGATCAAAACTTACATTAATTTAACTTTTTTAAAACAAACAAATAGTTCTTAAAAAATAATGCAGGTTATTCAAAAAATAATTACTAACTATTAATTGCTAGAACAACTTTTGTTGAGTTAGGAAATAAATTTACGATGCAATTAAATAAACACATCAGCAATTTTGTGACTATCGTTTTTCATTATCAGAATGGATATTCCAGATTCAAGAATTTAATTGGTAAATTAGTAATTTAATTTAAGTTTGTCTTGTTTAATATAAAAATTCTACTATAGAGAATATTCTTGTTTTAAAAACATTCGTGGATTAATGCAGTTAAGTTCAAAACAAGAGTTGTGTATTCCATTCAATGCCTACTTATGCTAAAATTAAGAAATTCGAATTTCTATTTTATTAATAGGTATTAGTAAAGTTTATTATCATGCTCCTCTTTAAACTGTCCAATCAAAAAGCCCCGAGTACTAAATACATAGTCGGAATGCTTAAAAACATGGGATACCATCTGTTACTTAATTACAATTTTGTCTGGGTCGTTTGTAGCCCATTGGTTTAAAAATATTACAAAAACATGCTCCCGTGTAGGTACAAATTTTATGCAACTCACCCGTAGTTTCAAGTACAAGGCATGTTGGTTCACACATCAAGCTGGGTTCTTGCGTTTCTTAACACTCTCATTAGTTAAACCTATTGTCAATGCTATTAGCCACTAAAAGTTAACGGTACCTACAAAATTCAAATTTAATTAAAACCTTGTACTTTCAAAACGTTAAAAACAAGAAGAGTACTGAAAAACTAAATGTGCATTCAAAAGATACTAATGAAAATGCCAATAATTAATCGATAATTAAATGAGATACTTACTGCCATAATTAGAACTTGGACCACATTTGAGACAACAAATTTGACCTTGTGTAAATAAACATCGTTCGGCATCTTTAAATAATTCTTGAAGTTATTAAGTAAAATCCACATTCCAGTATATTATGAAAAGCTTCTAGATATTTGAGGTTAAGACGCATTGGCAGGCAAAATCACTCTTTGTTTCATTATAATTTTACCAGAAATTCTAAAACAAAAGATCGTTTGAAACGGCAATATTTTACCAGAAATGTATCTAAATAAATACTTTATTATAAAAACACCACAAACCATACAATTTTATAGCGGAAGTTTATGGGGACAAAATTTAAACATTTGAGTGCGTTCGGTCTGAAACTGTCAAAGCTTAAAGTGTGCGTTCAGTTCGATAAAACTATATTTCTACTTATTATATACAGGGTGTCCCCGTGACCGTGGAAAACCTTTGAGGTGGTGATAAAGGACACTTTTCTAAGACAAATTTTTAAATAAAATTTTTGTCCAAGTCGAAACCCTTGCGGATACCTCTCTTTAAAGCATTTTTTTGATTTTCTGTCTTCAAACGGCCATATCACCGTAACTATTGATTGTATGGTATTAATAGATTAGTGATTTTTTAAAGACAATTTACTTATCTACAAATTAGTTTATAACCTCCTATTGTCTAGAATAAACGAATTTTGAGTTATGAATTAAATTAGAAAAAGAAATGTCAAAAAACTTTCAAGTTTTATTTTTTAGTTTTATTGCAAATCCTGTATCTTTTAAACTAAACAAGTTACAAAAAAACAAACTGCCCAAATCGGATAGCAAATTTAATGGGCTATAACTTTAGTCTACTAAAATTTTTTGGAAAAACAATCTATTTTACAGAAAATCCTAAAATAATGAATAAGGTCGGTTCTAAAAAAATAATCGTCATACAGGGTGTCTTCGTGTACATGGTAAACCTTTGAGGTTGTAATAGAAGACTCTTTTCTAAAATATATTTTTAAATAAAATTTTTGTCCTAGTTCAAACCTTTGGGAGGTACCCTTCTTTAAAGCAATTTGTTTAACCTCGTTCATTATTTAAAAAATAAATAAATAAAAATAATCTTGCATTTTTCTTAATTTACTTCATAACTCGAAATTTGTTCATTCTAGACAATAGGAGGTTATAACCTAATTTGTAGATAAGCAAGTGATTTTTAAAAAAGTTCTAATCTGTTAAGTCAAAAATCAGTAATATCGGAGCTATGACCGTTTTTAAATCAGAAATTCAAAAAATTGCTTGAAAGGGAGGTACCCCCCAAGGGTTTGGACTTGGACAAAAATTTTATTCGAAAATTTGTCTTAGAAAGGTATCTTTTATCACCACCTCAAAGGTTTTCTACGGTCACGGGGACACCCCGTATGTAGCCGACGCTACAAGCAAGATTAAGGATTTGCCACTAAATCGTCACTAGATTCTACCTTGTATAGAAATATTTTTTAACATGGCAGGAGATCTTAGGGGTAGAATCAAGAATCCCGAACTCAAAAGTACACTTTTCCCTATAAAAATGGCCTGACCAAACGAAAGAACGCAAAAATACAAGCTCTTTAAGGTGAGGATCAATCTTGTCGGAGTTGTAATAAGGCCACAATTTCATTTTGAAAATTGCAAATTTCCCATAAGAAATACATGTAAGTATATTAAAATGAAAAAGATATCGTTCATTCTGTTGGCGGTACGTGTGCTGTGCCTGGGTCGACAGTGACTAGTGGTGGGAAGATACCAGTCGCTCTCAGAGATCCGTCGCGTCAACTTTCAAAATTTTCGAGTTGGAGCCGCTTAAGGGATGCTTTTAATGAGTTTAGCACGTGTCAAAACCGCTCGAAGCCCCGTACGAGCCCCAGAGGGGCGAGGGCGGTTGCGGAGAGTAGGTTTTGACAGTGCAACCACCTCAGAAACGAATTCACACAAAAAGTGATTTTTTTTAGAAAATTTGTTGTCCGATCACAACTTTAATTTTTTTATTAGCTAATTACACCATTATCTTTCATAATTCGTTGTAAAAAACGAGATTCTGGTATATTTACAGTCGCCACATCCTCTTTCAAGTTTGGGGCCGGGGTTACACTTCAAAGAATCCAATGATAAAATTGCATTTCAAATTAACTTTAAAGCCGTTTTTTTCAAAATTGTGTGAACCGACCGCAAATTTTATTTTTTTATACTCTAATTAGACCTTCATCTTTCATAATTCACTTCAAAAATCATGAAACTCCGAATTCGGGATTATTGACCGTCCCCGATCTTAGTTAATAACTAATGGCAGTGCTTACGTGCGATGACGTAGGTGTGAAGTTATATCCTACTATTTTCTCAGACCCATAGCCAAGATTTCATTTCGAGGGTTGCCACTTTTAAAAATTTTTCAACTTGAAAATATCTATAACTATTTATTTTCAAAATTCAATTTTTTTACTTTCAAAACAAACTTTTTTAAACATTGGGGAAGGGGGGCATGTACCTCTAGTCGCCCCTCCTTTAGCTACGGGCCTGCTTACTCATAATCAGTGAGGCACTGGAGGGTGTTCCACTCCCCACAGACCCCCCAGTTTGTGCAGTTTATTTTTTATCAGAAATGAATTGAAGAAGTCAGTATAACTGATTTAGAAAAAAGAAGTTATCCTAACTCTAACAAGTCATATTCAAGTAACTAATATCCCAATTAGTTCAAATTATAAACCAAAGTTTTAGAGACCAGAGGGTCTGGGGGGTATAGAGCATCCCCCCCCTGGTACACTCAAACTGTGAAAGATAAATTTTCAAATTTATGCTCTTCAGTATTAAGCGACTTATAGTGACAGTTTTTAAAACAAGAAATATAAAGCAGGGACAGAGAATCTGGGGGGAGGGGGGAGTAAGGATTATGAATTCCCCCAGCATAATATGTCATCGTTCTCAAAGAAATTAAAGCGCTATAATAAACCCTACTCATAATCTGTAAACATTGAATGTTTTGCCTTTCATCAGTGATGCACTGGAGGGTGTTCCACACCCCCCAGATCCCCCCGTTTGTGCAGTTTATTTTTTATTAGAAATAAATTGAAGATATCAGCATAATCGATCTAGAAAAAATCTTTAGAAAAAGTTATTTATTCTAACTCTAACAAGTGACACTTAAGTATTAATATCCCAATGAACCCAAATTATAAACAATACTTTTAGAGACCGGGGGGTCTGGGGGGTGTGGAGCACCCCCCAGGTACAACAAAACTGTGATAGATAAATTTGCAAACTTATGATCATCAGTATTATGCGGTTGATAGTGAAAGTTTTTAGCACAAGAAATATAAAGCAGAGACCGAAAATCTGGGGGAGAGAGGATTATGAATTCTTCCCAGAATAATATTATGTCATGGTTCTCAAGAAAATCAAAGCGCTATAATCAACCCTACTCATAATCTGTAAACATTGAATGTTTTGCCTTTCAACAGTGAGGCACTGGAGGGTGTTCCACACCCCCCAGACCCCCGGTTTGTGCAGTTTATTTTTTATTAGAAATAAATTGAAGATATCAGCATAATCGATCTAGAAAAAATCTTTAGAAAAGTTATTGTGTTTTAGTTATTGGGGGGTAAAGGTTGGTGTGGTCTCGAGGGGAGTACTTATGCCATTTAGGGACTCCTACTAAATCTCGGGAAAAGCCGCTGCTATCAAGCAGAAACCAACAAATCCTATTTCCACGTTCACGTCGTGCCCCCTGACTGTAGTCGTAATAGACTGTAGCTAACGGGAAAGGATGAAAGGCGAGTCTTCGGCGCCTTAAAACCGAAACATAATGGCTAGGGGGAGAAAACCCCAACAGAAAATCCCGGCCCCCCTGGCATGGAGGTTGAGCAGATGGCCAGTAACCAACTCTCGTGAAAATGAAAGCTACTTACAGAACCCAAAGAAATAGCCTCGGAACTAGGACTGATATAAGGTTGACGACACAGGCAAGAAAAAAGGACAGACGAGTATGGATTAGCGATACGATAAAGGTTGCTACATGGAATGTGAGAGGACTGGCACAAAAAGAAGTCGAACTAGAAAAAAATTTAAAGGAAATGAAAATAGATTTTGCAGCTATTACAGAAACCAAAAAAAAACTAAGAGGAATAAAATATAGTGGAGACTATATAATGATATACAGTGGCGTACAAAAGGAAGAGAGAGCTAGTAAAGGAGTTGCGCTGTATATACACAAGAAATGGGAGGCTAGCATAAAAGACTACAGGTATATAAACGAGCGCATAATTACAGCAAAACTCAAGATCGAAAGAGGATGTGTAACAATAATAAGCACCTATGCACCGGAAGACGGAAAAAATGGACGAATCCAAATCCTTTTATGAAGAATTACAAGCGGTCCTCGATAAGTGCAATCAAAACGACCAAGTAATACTATTGGGCGATTTAAACGCTAGGGTAGGAAATATCCCAATCCCAAATATAGTGGGACCATATGGAGAAGATACCTGCAATGAAAATGGAAGAATTTTAAGAGACTTTGTCACCTATAATGACCTAAAAATAACTAATGGATTCTTCAGAAAGCGAGATGTTCACAAATTTACATGGACAGCAAGAGGTACAAGGTCTATTATAGATTATATAATAATTAACAGAAAGTTGGCAGGCCAAATTAGAGATACGAGAGTTTTCAGAGGTCAAGACATAGGCTCTGACCATTTTATAGTGGTCTCAACAATTGACACTTATACGAAATGGAAACAAAAGAAGCCAACAATAAAACAAGAAGAACAAGTCTATAAAGTATACTTGCTGGAAGAGAATAGTGTGAGATTCCTGTACCAGAGTAGGCTAAACGCAAAGTTAGAATACTTTGAAACGAGAGAATATATTAATGAAGAATGGCGGGGTCTAAAAGAAATAGTCAAAGAAGCAGCAGACGAAGCTTTAGGAAAGAAGAAACGCTATAGAAACCGAAGAGGTTTAAGAATTTGGTCAGAGGAATTAGAAGAGGCAATAAGAGAAAAACGGAACGCCTACAAAAAATATATTAATGATCCGACAACAGATAACGTCGAAGAGTACAGACAAAAAAGAAATCTAACCAAATCCTTAACAAGACGAACACATGCGGAGTCATGGGAAAGATTTATTAGTAATATTGAACATGATGTACATGGAAGACAGTTGCTGGCATATAAAGTGATGAAGACTCTTAATAAACAAGAAAGAGAAAAAATTCAAATAAATAACATAGAAGAAAAAGAATGGATAACCACTACAAACAACTGTGGTTTAAAAGTGATGCAGAGAAGACACTTGCACAGAAAGAGGATATAAAAGGACTGGATGAAATTGACATGAATGAACTGACGATGTCTTTAAAAGCCACCAAAAATCGAAAAGCAAATGGGATGGACGGTGTGAATGCGGAATTATGGAAATATGGCGGCACACTACTGCACTTAAGACTTCTACACCTCTTTAATATGTGCTGGAAAGAAAAAACAATCCCAGAAGACTGGAAAAAAGCAAAAGTTATTTCATTGTTTAAGAAGGGAAATAAAAATAAATGCCAAAACTATAGAGGTATTAGCTTAATAGACTCTGCTTACAAAATATATACCAGAATACTAAAGAATAGAATTAAGAACATCACAGACAGCATAATAGGTGAAGAACAGATGGGCTTCAGAGGAGGAAGATCGACAATAGATGGAATATTTACATTGCAGCAGCTGATTGAGAAGCGCAGAGAATTTAATAGAGAAACACATATAGCCTTTTGGACTTTGAAAAGGCGTTTGACAATGTAAACAGAAACCTCCTCTGGAAGATAATGGAAAGAAGAGGCTTCCCAAAACACCTCACCAATGCTATTAAGAGTCTATACACGGATACCCGAATAGTCTTAGACATAGGAGGAAGAATAACGGACGAAATAGAAACAAACAAAGGTCTGAGGCAAGGCTGCTGTATATCTCCAATCCTCTTTAATATATACATCGACGAGGTAATACGCAAATGGAAGAAGAAGTACGACGAAGGAATCCCTCTGGATAAGAATACAATCTTTAATTGTATTTTATATGCTGACGATGCAGCAATAGTTGCCGAAACAGAAGACAAACTGCAAAGGGTGTACATATACTTTCAGAAATCTGTAAAAAATTTGAAATGAAGATATCGGCCGATAAAACAAAGACAATGGCTTTTATAGGCACATCACCAACAAGAACCAAAATAGTCATTAATGGAAAAATATTAGAGCAGGTTAAAAACTTTAAATATCTAGGATATGACCTAACATATGACTATAGTAACGATATCGAACAAAAATTAAATAGATTTAGCAGTATATGTGGAACGATCAGCCGAAATCTACGAAATAAAACAAGAAAAGACACCCAAATAAAGTTCTATAAAACGATTGCAGTGCCAACGGTTACATTCGGAAGTGAGGTATGGGCCACGACAAAAAAACAAGAAAGCCGGATCCAATCACAGGAAATGAAATTTCTCCGAAGAGTAAAAGGTTGCAGCAGAGTGGATAGGTTGAGAAATGAGGATATAAGAAATGAACTGGATATATATAGCCTAAACGAGAAGATAAAGAATTACAGAAGAAGTTGGAAAGAACATGTTGACCGAATGAATACGGATAGATTGCCAATAAAAGCTATGAATTACAAATGCGTAGGAAAAAGAAATATAGGTCGTCCGAGAAAGCGATGGGTTCCGTAACAGGCAACGTTGCCTAATACTTGTAGCGAAGAAGAAGAAGAAGAAAAGTTATTTATCTTAACTCTAACAAGTGAGACTGAAGTAACTAATATCCCAATTAGCCCAAATTATAAACCATACTTTTAGAGACCGGGGGGTCTGGGGGGTGTGGAGCACCCCCCAGGTACACCAAAACTTACGGTCACCAGTATTTAATATACTTAATATACTTAATTAATAAGATTAATAGTGAAAGTTTTTAGCACAAGAAATATAAAGCAGAGACCGAAAATCTGGGGGAAGAGAGGATTATGAATTCTCCCCAGGATAATAAGTTATAGTTCTCAAAATAACCAAAGCGCTATAATAAACCTTAGTCGCAGGTCCGTAGCCAGGATTACAATTCGCCGTGGGAGGGAGCAAAAATTTTCCAACTTGAAAATACCTACACCTATTTATTTTCAAAATTCAAATTTTTTACTTTCAAGAAGAATTGTTTTTTAACATTTCGGGCGGGGATGTCCCCCCCGCAGCTACGGGCTTATATATTTTAATTACCTTGTGAATTACTGTCTGACATGAATTTAAAGACAACATGTGCTTTCATTTACAAAAGCATTGTGTAGGTTTTATTCTTTTATTGATATGGAAATTAAGTTGTTAATGCGATAAATGTTACTAGAGATGAAATGCACATTAATGGTTATATAAAATTGCTAGCAGCATACCCGGCTTCGCCCGGGATTTCTTCTGGAGCGGAAGTCTTGCTTCTTGTGCCCCATCTGTTTCAAACGAATCGAAATTTATATTAAGGTTATTCTAAGTTTTTGTAAAATTATTTTTCTGGTTGATTTAAATCATGATTGCCTTAATTTCATGGAAAGGACTCGACAGCGCTGCTCAATTAATGCTGATAATCAAATAGCATTGTTTTATAATGAAAATTTTTAAATTTATTGTAGTTTAGTTCACGATTTGGATTTAAATGAGAACATGGCATTATAGTTACTTATATTATTTCTCAAACTAACTAAAATTTGTATATTTTAGTACAATAACCGGATGTTTAAAATATTATTTCGACCCTATACGGTATGCAACTTGTGATACACCGTTCAAATAAAACAAACTTTTTCTTTGCGCTAGGCAACCCGTGATACACCGTCAAAGAAAATAAACTTTGTTTATGCACGGATATATCATAAATTGACAATTATACACAAATTTATATGTCATAAATAACTATTATAGCCATGTATTCACTAGGCAACAATTGACGCGCAACATTATTGTTTGCTTCACAACAAATTAGTGCATGTCGTAGCTATTTAATGTCGCTTTTGAGGTGGAGGAAATAGATAACCCTATTTTCTTCTTTGCTCATCCAAAATGTCAAGTTGTAAACTCGACAAAGCCTACTGTAATTATTCCAAAATTTAAAAAAAGTGGTTCCGCCCGGGATCGAACCGGGGACCTTCTGCGTGTAAAGCAGACGTGATAACCGCTACACTACGGAACCGATGTTACAATAAAGTCATAGTTAATGTATTTATTTATAGAAAGGACACTTAAAGAATTTATCTTAAAATGCTAAGCTGACAGCGCAGAGAGATCGCAAAATTTAGTTACAAAAAAAGTTTTGGAATATAACCTGACTGTGGAAGAGGGAAAAAAGCCAAGATGATAAAAAAACATAGTCTGTGGGCTTAATTTTATATAAAATTAAGTTTTTTCTTATGCCGCCACTGAGCCCCTAAAATAGCACCGCGCCCCTCCTGGGGGTCTCCGGACCTGCGTACTTACACCACAACCTTACAATTAAAAATTATAAATAAATAATTTTTATTTTGACCATGCAATGAAGAGAAGATAATTTAACAAACTTTGATAACAACTATTCAATCTTAAAGAAACTAATAAAATTTTATTAATTAAATAAATACAAAAGTACTTACATATAATTCTAACAATTAACTTTGACTTAGAATTTCAATCCGATTACTTAAGTAACATCTAAGAATACAAATATTACTATATAATTTATTAATAATACTATCGAGTTTTTATAATACAAACTACTTCAATTGCTACGTAATAAATAAATTCAACGTATTTACTCTCAGAATAAATCTGTAATCCCTCAATGTTTATATTTTCCGACACTGGTAATTATAAATTTTTTTTTAAATGACTTTAATTTTTCAAAAACTAAATGGAAAACCTTAACAGAACTAATATCGCAATGTGAATTCACGTCGACATACACGTTTCAGGGTGAAGAAATCGAAATTCTATGATTAAAAATTTCTAATTTTCTGAATTCAAGAAAACTCTTGTTTCCAATAGAAGACAACCTTTTGGCGGTTTCATATAAGCTTTCGAGAGATTCTAGATAGATTTTTTAAATTCCATTCCAAGAATCTTTCCAGAAGCACAAATTTTTCGAATTCCAACCCTGTATTCTTCTAAACTTCTTTGTCTAAATTATTCCATTAAGTACACAGTATTGCTTCAAATTGTAGGCGAACGAATCCGCAATTCCGCAATATTTGACTAAATTAAACGTTTTCTAAATTTCTTTATTGAACCTGTTTTGGGTATTAAAAAACTCCTTCAGTATTCCTAAAATGCTGGTATCCAAAGATTCTCTAGATTCCTTCTTCTCAAATCGATATATGGCATCACTGACTTTTCTCATAAGCTGCGTTTCCGTATCGCCTCCATTCGGCAAATCACCCACATTAGAAGAAACAGTTGAAGTTACCTCCTCGAGTAATTCCTTAAAAATTTCTGCCGCTTCCTCTTCTTCGTTCATGGGTTTCTTTTTATGGGGTTTGGCAGTGGCCAGTTCCTCGTTAAGAACCTTGAATACATCTTCAGATTCCTCCTCCCTACTTTTCTTAATTACTTTAGTGGTCGTTTCCGCGCTACTGTGAAAATTTTTCATAACTGTTTCTGGATCAAAAATTTCAACATCCTTCTTTATTTTTATATCTGTTTGATTTGTACCATCCTCCATTACATCCGTCAAAACTTCACCCAAACTCTCAATCAAATCCTTTTTATTTATTTCGTGTGGATTTGTAGTCTCCACACTGGCATCTTCCATTGTAGATATCACCAAACCTTTCGGCGTTGTGTGTTCCTTCCCATCTTCAGAACTTTCTTCCGACGAGTCCGTTTTAGTTACTTCCGTGGCAACTACAATAGAACTCTGAGATGATACCTCAGTAAAAGTTTCATTCGTCACAGGCGTTGGTGTCAGCTCAGAAGTACCTGCGATTATTTTAGTTTCCTCATGGTTCGAAATATTTGCTTTTATTTCTGAAAGTTCCAGACGTTCCAACGGTTCGTCTATATTCAAGGGACTCATCACGTCTGGCAGCAGAGGATATTCAGGACTTCTATCGAAAGACCCATCTTCCTGCTGCTTACTTTCCACGAAGCTTGTCGTCAAATTTTTGGCAAGTGTAAGGAAAGTTACATTTTCGTTCAATTCTGTTGTAACTGGAAAATCAAGGGCACTCGAATTATTTTCATCTACAAACACAGTTTCCGTAGAATTTTCTAACGGAATTACAATTTCTCTTGGTTCCATTTTGGTAGTTTCCACGGGAGCTTCTTCAAGGATAGACAAAAACGTGGTAGTTTCTTCTACCGTATTTCTGGGTTTAACGAACGAAATTATATGGGATGGGGTGGATGTAGGGGAACTACTAATAATGGTTTCGGTTATGTCAACATTCGATTCGTTATTGTTTTTGTTTGGATTTTGCACCTGGGAAGATTCTTCATGGGTTTCGGAGCTATCTTCCGTTCCTCTTTGTAATCCTTCTGCGCCTATTATAGTAATAACGGGAAGGGGTGTACTGTTGTCGCTTCCCGGCACCAATTCGCCTTTCTTTAAGAATAAAAGCTGATCGCCAATTTTTAAAACCGGCGGTGGATGATGGTAAACTTCGGATATTTCGCTTGAATCGGATTCTGTGTCGCTCAAATCGTTTGGATTGTTTTCTTTGTCGCGAAATAATTCGAAATCGTTTAATTCTGCGCGGTTGTTATCAACATCTTCTATTGACTGATGGAGGTATAAACTGGTTTCCCGTTTTGGCGGACTGGTAATTGGAAATTCTTTTATTTCGGGAATGATTTCTTGAATCGTTATTTTGGGGGAATCTTCGTTGTCCTTTGGTGTGTCCTCTCGGGTGGTTTCTATTACGTCATTGGTAAGTAATTTGTTGTCATCAATTTCGCGGGTTTCGTTGGGCGATTGGGTTCCAATTATTATTTCAAACGATAGCGCCGCTTCCGTTTGCATCTCGTTAATTTTATTATTCGTGACTTCTTTTATGTCGTAGATGGAGGTGGTGAAGTGGTTGCTCTCTGACGTTACGTTTGAAGAAGTGAAGTAATCCAAATTTGACGGCGTGGTTAATGCTTGAGTGGTGTAAGGTATCAGACGATCGACCAACGGGGCTGTAGGAAAAAGTTTTAGAAATTGGTTGAATGGTAGGGAAGGTACTTACCTCTTGGAGGACAATGATCGAATTTTGGGCAACATTTTCCAGGAACGGTAGTTCCTTCGCAGTCTGTTCTGATGTAACAGCTAACATTTGCGCATTGAACTTCTCCCCCACGGCAATAGCACACTTTGCATTCACCACCTGGAGGTGTTTCTAATCTTTCGCCATTGGCGTAGAATTTTCCTTCGTGTTCGCATTCTAAAAAAAAACGAAATATATTTTATAGCTTTTCATTGTTGCATTGCAATTAAACTTTCTTATGTAAGACATGCAAATATGTTCTGCACTTGCTCGATGCATTTATGATGCAACTAGAAAGTTGCGTTAACTTAATTCATAAATTCATAAAGATTTAATCTCCTGTAATGGTGTAATAGCAGTACCGATTAATAAATCGACACGCATCATTACTGTTACGTGATACATTTAAATGGCAACAGGTCTTTTATAATTATTTATTATTGCGGTAACGAAGACTTTTGATTTTCTCTTAAAACAGTTTTTCTTATTTATCTGATTGAACAGTTTGGAGAAAAAAGGAAAAAAATTTAGGGAATTTGCCACATTTGGATTTTGGGCAACCGAGAGAAAATAAAAAAAATTTGTTTGTAAAGTGAAATCTCAAGGAAAGTTCAAGAATGTGGATGTTATAGTCGAGCCAAAGTAATCAGGAAATCCAATAAAGGAAATGATGAGTCAGATGGCCAAATTTATATTTTCCACCTTTTGAAAACAGACACAGAGCAGTAGAACCAGAGTGGGCCTTGTCCCACCCAAAATGTGCTAGCCCACCTTGAAAAACATGAAATGTTAAACTACTTTTGTTTACAAATTTGTAGTTTTACAATTAATACTGAAAATATTTCTTTGGGGTTTTCTTAGTAAAATTTCCCAGCAAATCTAGTTCGGTGCCTACCTTTAGACTTAAGAAATGAAAATTATGCCAAAAATAAATCTTTATTTAAGATATAAATCTTTCGCAATCCATATTCGAAGATTAGCGCGAAGCAATATCTGCGAAAGGTTTGGAAAAGGCTGAAAATAGGAAAAGTAATACAAGCGCGTGTTTGTGAAAGTAAAAACAAATTTGTGGAATTTATAATATTATTTTGTAATAAATGATTAATTTATTAAAAAAAGTTATGCATTTTTTGAACTTCTTCCTGATTTACATAAGAACTTCTGTAGCTCTTCAGCTGGAACTCCCACTGAAACCTTTTAAAACCAAGGAAATACTTTCGATTATTCAAAATACCTCCTACTTAATATTGGAAAAGTATTTAAGAAGCATCGATGTTATTCCAGAGCAATGAAAGGGGGATGAAACTTTGAAAAAAAAAGTTTAGTTTTATAACAGTTTCAGTTTCGATGGTGAATTTTACTATCAGATGAATCGAGGTGTCAATTTAATTAACCTTGAAGAAGATGAAGAAAGAAGCATAACCAGATATCTCCCATAAACACTCCTTGCTTCTTAAGAATGTGAATCCTTCGCACTTGCTTAATTTTAGTCGTTCCAGCCCTCGGTATGATAATAAATTATAAAATATGATTGTAATCGCCAGCAGCAAAACCTAAACAACACTAACCAATTAAATCTACAGTTTTGTTTTAAGGGCGTGGCTAAAATCAAACTGTCGACTTTAATTGGTCGGTTATCAGTTCGAAGTACTTTTGTCTCTCAGATTTAAAGGCAAGAGCGGAATCGTGCCTTAAAAAGGAATATCTTTTCTGCAGCCTCATTATTTTTATTGCGATTCAGATAAATTATAAAAAATTCGAAAAATGTAATTTCAAATTTAATAAAAAAAATTCTTTTGATAACAACAAAAGAAACGTATTTCGTGAAATTGCTTTTTGCATGTGAAATACGAAGCTTTTTCGAGGTAAAAATAAATTCTACAGAATGTTACGGAATCATTAATCTTGTGTAAATTTATTTTACGAATTTCTTAAATAATTAATTTCGCCAATCAAAAAAAATTCTTTTTCAAGTTTCCCTCATTTTAATATCGAAGTTTAAAAATGCGAGAGTAAAATTTTATTCTAAAATTACAATTTTTATATCCTTACCGCATTGATATTCCGGACAGCACTTGTTAGATTTATGTATGGCTTTACAGCCTGGTTTTTTAACGCATCTCGTCGTCTCGCATTGAACTCCTGGAGGTTGACACTTGCATTTGAGACAGGGCTGATCTGCTGGAACCGGCTCGTCGGCGCCATAAATGACGTCTCCAACGATACATACTAATAATATAAAACGTTAATTGGTATTTTATTTTTGAAATATTAATTAAATTCGGTAAACACCCCCAATTCGCTTCGATTCCCTTCGTGCTATTTTTTACTTCTTTAAAAAAGTAATGCGAGTACGATTTCTCTCATTATTTTTTAATTGAATTTTTCTTACAAACACAAATAAACGTGATGACTTACCTTCTGCTTGATTTGCGTCGAGTTTCTCTGGCTCAATTTCCGGATAGACTTCACGAATCACTCGAATCGATCTCTTCACTGGGCCTGTAATGATTAATGTTGTTAGAATATTTTGTGACGTAATTAATTAGAAGTTTCATTTATAATAACAACTTGGATTTACAAATTGCTTTATTCATCAAATCAGAATGTGGCGCCCGAGACAATGCACAATCACAACTTCCATCGTCGAAAATTTAGTCTGATACAGCGCAAGGGAGCTACCTTTTGAACCGAATCCGTTAGTGGAAGACCGAATATCTGTGTGAACCAACGAAGAAACAATCGAACATCTGATATATTCTCCTTTCCAAGTTGAAAAATTTTCATACTTTGCAACTTTTAAAATATTGTCCGAAGTGTTCAGCCATTTTTCCATCGACGTCATAGTTTGGCCCATTGGTTGGTTAATAAGTTAATCTTTTATTTGGGGAAATGTTCACATTGTTGAGATTTGATTGAAATAGAGAGAGAGAAAGCGACATATAACCCAGAATCCAGGTTAGCTCCCATCTTCCAAATTCAAATAATTTTTAAATAGATCTGTAGATTATCGGGAATTTACTTTTATTTAGCTAAACTGCGAGTTTATATCCCCTCCAATAAAAACCTGACTATGGGTTCCAGATCTCCCACTCTGTACAAATTTGAACAGTTTTAACTCATTCGAAAAAGAATAAAATCTCAGGAAGAATTTTACGCAGTTTTAGAGACCCAGGGGGTCAACACTTATCAGTCGCATTTAAATTGCAAAATAGAAAGTTGCAAATTTATGGTTCCAGTATCAAATAACAAGTGGCTAATGTAAATTTTTTTTTACAAAATGCAAATTATATTTTATGACACCAGCAACAAATGACAATTAATATTAGGTGCATGTCACCAGTCTTCCTACCCCCCAATTTTGAATTTTTAGTTCAAAAAAGTCTATAGTTTGTGCATGATTGTTCATCCTTTATTTTCGTTTGTACCTCTTTAGTTTTAGAATTGTTTGAAAATTTAGTTGGGGGGCTGAAGACATCCTTTACTCTCCCTCCCCCCCAATTCAGAAATTTGGATAGAATATCGTTTGTACATCGTTTATTTTTGTTTGTACCTCTTTTGTTTTTGCGTAATTAAAAAAAGTTTTGAACGAAGCTGGAGATAATTATGGTAAATTTGAACTTTGAATTTCGAATTTAAAATTGTTCAGATCGTTTGTTCTTGGTTTGTACTAGTTTCTGTAAACTTTATTTTCATTTGTACCTCTTCTCGTTTTTCGACGCGCAGCAGGATTAACGAGATACCTCGTACTTTATTTAAACCGAAACACAAATTTTGAGATTTTTTGATATTCAGATAATCAATTTTAGATCAAAAATGGTTTTAATTGTTTGTGCATTGTTTATTTTTGTTTGTACCTGTTTTGTTTTCGAGTAATTGAAAACAGTTTGGGGGGGGGGACATTTGCTAAATTTGAAGTTTGAATTTCGAATTCAAAATTGTTCAGATCGTTTCTTCTTCGTTTGTACTTGTTTCTGCAAATTTTATTTTTGTTTGTACCTCTCCTGTTTTGAGATTTTTTAAGAAATTCAAAAATTAAATTGACGCGTAGAAGGATTAACAAGATTCCCGTACTTTATTTAAATCGAAACACGAATTTTTATATCTTTTGATATACAGATAATCTATTTTAGATCAACATTGGTTTTAATTGTTTGTACATGATTGTGCTTTGTTTATTTTTGTTTGTAAAAAATCTTGGGGGGGGGGCTGCAGCTATGTTAAATTTAAATTTTGGATTCAAAATTGTTTAGATCGTTTGATCTTCGTTTGTACTGGTTTGTGCAAACAAGATTTTCGTTTGTATCTCTTATCCTTTCAAGAGCTTTAATAAATACGAAAGTTAAATCGCGCACAGAAGGATTAACGAGATTCCCCGTACTTTGTTTAAACCGAAAAACGAAGTTTTAGATCTTTAGATATTCATAAATTTGATTTTAGATCAAAAATGGTTTTAATTATTTGTGCATGATTGTGCATCGATTATTTTCGTTTGTACCTCTTTTGTTTCATCGTAATTAAAAACAATAGAGGGGGGGGGATATGCTAAATTTGAACTTTGAATTTTGGATTCAAAATTGTGCAGATTGTTTTTTTCTTCGCTGTACTTGTTCGTTCAAACATTATTTTTGTTTGTACCTCTTCTCGTTTCAAGATTTTTAAGAAATGCAAAAGTTAAATCGACGCACACAAGGATTAACAAGATTCTGCATACTTTATTTAAACCGAAAACCAAAATTTTAGATATTTTGATATTCAGATAATCTATTTTAGATAAAAAATAGTCTTAATTGTTTTGTACATCGTTTATTTTCGTTTGTAAAAAAGTTTGATGGGGGAGGAGGGCTAGAGATATGCTAAATCTGAATTTTGAATTTCGGATTTAAAATTGTTCAGATCGTTTGATCTTCGTTAGTTCTTGTTTGTGCAAACTTTATTTTCGTTTGTATTTATCCCTCCCGTTTTGAGATTTTTAAGAAATACAAAAGTTAAATGGACGCGCAGAAGGATTAACGAAATTCCCCGTAGGTACTTTATTTAAACTGAAACACGAATTTTTAGATCTTTTGATATTCAGATAATCGATATTAGATCAAAAATGGTTTTAATTGTTAGTGCAAGATTTTACATTATTTATTTTAGTTTGTACCTTTTTGGTTTTGAAGGGGGAAACATCCTAAATTTAAACTTTGAATTTCAGATTCAAAATTGTCAGATCGTTTGATATACAGGTAATTGATTTCTGGGTTCTGGATATGTTAATTAATTTATCGTTTGTGCATCGTACAGTTTCGTTTGCACCTCTTTTGTTTTTTAATTCTTTTGAAAATGATTTGGCGGGAGGAGGGGAAGGCAGGAGATCTGCTAGGCTTCCCATTTTTAATTTTAGGTCAAAAATAGTTTTAATCGTTCGTGCATGTTGGTGAATCTTTTATTTTTCTTTGTACTTTTTTTGTTTTTGCGTAATTGAAAAAAGTTTGGAGGGGAGAAAATTAACAGTTGATTTGTTAAATTAATTTTCTACTTTATTGTAAATTTTTGTTTTAAATTTATTTATGACTAGTTGGATACCCGGCTTCGCCTGGGGTCTCATTAAAAGGTGGAACTCTGCCTTTGTCTGAAGTACTTTACTTTAGGCTCTTGGACTTAAAAAGAATTTAAATGGGTAGACTGAATAATTATTCAGCAAACTTCGTACCGCCTTAGAATTAATAATAATGTTGTGTTAAGTTATTAGGTGATTCTTAATCTTATAAATTTTATTTTAATATAAAAAAGTTAATAAAAGTTCAAAATGGAACTAATTCACGTACAGCAAAGCAACCATGTGCTGAATGGGTTGCACCCGCGTCAATTATCTTCATTGAAGGACCTTGCGATACAATATATTTTGGTTTTATTGTTAGGAGCGAGAATGAATAAAGCGGATGGTTTGCCTACACGTGAACATGCTACGTACAATTGACCATGAGAAAAACAACTATTTTCTATATTCAGTCCACAAACATTCAAGGATTGGCCTTGCGATTTGTTTATCGTCATGGCGAATGCAAGACGAATCGGATATTGAATTCGTTTAAATTCGAATGGCATATCGGTTGGTATCATCGGAATTCTCGGAATGAGAACTTCCTCACCCTTAAATTTTCCCTTAAGTATCGTTGCGTGAATTATATTGCCCATTATATTCGTCTATTGTCGGAGCGTTGAATTGTCGTTCGTGTGTTCCGGGGGGCCGTTTATCTGCTCTGATCACGACTTTATAGTCATCACTTGGCATGCGATCCAACGCAGTTTTGAACAACCGAATCAATGCATGATTTTCATGAAGTATTTGCTGCAAATCTTGAAGAATTTCTCTTCTCATTGCGTTATTAATCATTTGACGCCGATCAAGTTGGTCCTCCGTATTGCCTATGAAGTAAATTTGTAGGAATTTATCCCGTGCCTCTTCAACTGGTCGCAATGATCCGATTCTATGGTGAATTTGTCCTTGAATCTGTAAAGTCGAAAGCGAAGTGTGTTACGGTCCTGTTTTGCCAACGGATACTTTTATTACTTTGAAGATTCCTTTATAGTAATTTTATAAAACTCCAATATGCGGCAACACAGTTTAAATTTTAAATTTAATTTTCTAAATATTAGTTATCGCCAAGTGTTAGATTGAAAATTATCAGCTGTTGATTTCGAATTCTGAAAGTTGTGCGTATTGCAATTTTTGCACAAAAATCTAGTTTTTTGGACGTTACAGTGATCCAATTGTTGATTGAACTTTGAGTTTTTTTCAATCCAAGTTGTTTGGGATTTATATTGGTCATTGTTTTGGATATATTTTCTGTACCGGCTTTTGTAAGCAATTTTGAGGGAATTATCCGTACTTCGTTTGAAGGATTTATTCGTCCAAATTTTAACATCCTGGAAGAATTAGAATCATCGCTGAAATTGTGGAAACCCTCCAATAACATCTTCGAGGTATATTTAATAACTATTATTATCGCATTATGCTAATTTCGAGTTTTAGGGTTTTTTTTGTACCCGTTTTGGTTTCTTACGTGTGCGAAACCATATATTTACATTACCGATCGAGTTTTTAAGCTATCGACGAAAGGAAGCCTGGTTAAAGCCTTTTTGGATCCATCACAACTCGTCAATACGAGGTCCGCTCGAATCCTACTCCCGTTACTATCAAACTCGTCCAGCTGTCAAGGACGAAGACTCCAGCAAGTTAAGATTTTTGTTTGTGCCGTCCGATTTAATTTGTTACCTTTAATTATTATTGCGCGGGTTATCTATATTGGGTCGTTCTTTTGAACATATTTATTTTATCTGAAAGCCAGCTATTTGCTTTGGAAGCTGTGATTTTGTTACAATTCGTGCGCCTAGTATACGTATACGGGGTAATTATTTTTAACAAAGTTTTGCAATCACGTTATATAGCAACCATATTCAATCTGAAGGGTAACCCAATATTGCGCTCACTGTAATTTTTTTTACGAATTAAATCTGTGATTACAACAAATCAACCGTCTTGATACTTGCGGCATTAGACCCGGTTAGTTCTTTTTTTTCAGTAGATACGTTTTCGCAGTTTCTTGGGTGTTTACTGTCGTGTTGTATATAGGGTGGTTTAAATTGCGTGGCGCCCAAACAATATCTTTGCTGCTTGCTCTTCCGAGCCTATCGCTTAGCACACCCTATACAACTCTACGTCATCGAAGAAGGAACCGGCTCAGTGCTTTACCGTTGGCGTCTCCTGCTCACGAGCTAGAAAAAGGGGCAAGTCTTTTTTTGCCAGCCGCCCCTGAGATTAGCGGCTGCGAGGTTTTAGTCTTATTTTTTACATCTGGGCATTTCATCGCCCTGACAAAAACCGTTACAAGTGGTAATTACTAATTTACTGATAAATTTATAATTATAATAAATACCTTGAATGTCGGATTGAATCCGCGTTCTTCGATAATATTTGCTCCAAATGAAGTCATTTGGAAACATACGTTGTATCTTTGAACGTTCGAAAGAAAATGTCGTGATTTTTGAGTTTCGCCACAAAGCAATGAATGCAATGGCTCAGGTGGCGGAGGCAACAATGGCAATATAACCTTTCCATTCAGACAGCACAATCCAGGCGTTTCTCCAGGGAATTTCAATGCACCGCAATGGACGCACACAACGTCCATAAAGCCAATTCTAACGAAAGGGTGCGAGCTGTAGTCAATTGTGCAATCGTATTGAAACGCTACTCGATACAAATTATCACTTGACGCATTTCTTCTTGCGGCTCGACGTTGTTGGTCTCGGTGTTCTGATCGACGATTCCTCATTGCCAACCGAGCCGTTTCACGTGTGGCCTCTCTTTGTGCCTCTGTTTGTGAAGCACGAAGCCGGGCCATACTAACACGATGCCTCTCTTGTGCGATTTCATCTCCAGCAGATTGATTCGCAATATTTCGCAGTCTATTTGCATTACGGCTTCGTTGTGAAAGATTCGATCTTCTTGCTCGCGGCATTGTAGAGATTAGATTACATTAATTTCCATGTCCATGACTGACTGACTCTTTAATATCTGCCGGTTGTGTCATGTACCAACCTTTAGATATTAAATATCCACCAATCACCGTTCACCATACCTAATCCGTTATGCTTTATTTACATATACACTGTATACAACATTATTACACTAAATTAATACAGGACCGTATTTACATATAATCATGAAAATCGGTTCAGCCGTTCTCGAGTTATAAATGGTGTAACTAACACAATTTTGCGACTTTCTTTTATATATATAGATAGCTGACCCGGCGAACTGATATTATAGCACAGAAACCTGATTAAAATCAGTCAAACGGTTTAGGAATATAGAATTCCCATGTTATTTCCCTATGTTCTGATTTTAGCCGGTCACCCGGTATAATTTTTCTATTGTCGCGCCACCTGTCGGCGACACAATTGTCACCAGATTTCCAAAATTACGGGAAATCTCTCTTACGGGATAAAAACGGGATAAAAAGTATCCTATGTCCTTCTCCTGGCTCTAAACTACCTCCCTGCCAATTTTCAGCTAAATCGGTTCAGCCGTTCTTGAGTTATAAGTGGAGTAACTAACACGACTTTCTTTTATATATATAGATTTGAAATAACTCTTCAAAATTAACTTATGTTTTTTTCGGCATTTTTCTCTATTAAACTTGATTGATATTGTAGTATAATAGCTTTCACTTGTGAACTATTTTGTATATGTGAACAGTGCTGCTCACAGACTATTTAATTACACTTACTAAAATGGTTAATCCGAATTTTACAAACAATAAATATATAAATAACAAGAAAATTGCCCAATTCGGCGCAGCCATTTCGACGCAGCCATTTCGACTTAGCCGATTCACCGCAGAACGGTTCGATGCAGAACCGATTCGGCACGTGTACGGTTCGGCGCAGACCAGATTATATACAGAGAAGAAAACCCGAATATTTAAATTTATTACTAATTAAAATTAATTACATTTAAAAATTTGAATGACACATCCTACTAAATGGCGGTTGAACATGGCAGTAAAAAAATTTAAAGATGTTGCTTATGAGCGACTTGTTGCTGGAAATCCTCTACCATTAAAACTGAAAAATACAGAGATGCGGACAGAAGAATCGCAACACTGGTGGAAGATTTTAAGAACCCTGATATTATCGATTATTTACGCGGATTGGCGTATAATTTTGCTAAACGCGAATAATGATTTTATTTGCACGATGATTCGAAAATACACTTTTTCCTATAAAAATTGTTTCATCAAACAAAAAAACAGGAAAATACCAGCTCTTTAAGGTGAAAATGAATTTAGTCGGACTTCTGATAAGACCACAATTCAATTTTGAAAATTAAGATTTTCCTAAAGAAATACATGTAAGTGTATTATTGTGTAGTATTATGCTAAATATGGAATACATTCTATCACCGGTACGTGCGCTGAAAATGGGTCGACAGTCACAACCGGTGGAGAGCTACCAGTCGCTCCCTGATATCTGTCGGATCCACTGTTGCCAGATATCGCAAATTGGGAGACTTTTAAAGATATTTTGCGCTTAAATTTTTCAAAAATTGCAAACAGCAATATGAGCGTTTTTAGATTTTAAAGTTGCGGTTTATTGCGATAAATAATCGACTTTGATAGTTTCATCAAACGAAAGAACAAAAATACCAGCTCTTTAAGGTGAAAATGAATTTAGTCGGACTTCTGATAAGACCACAATTCAATTTTGAAAATTAAGATTTTCCTAAAGAAATACATGTAAGTGTATTATTGTGTAGTATTATGCTAAATATGGAATACATTCTATCACCGGTACGTGCGCTGAAAATGGGTCGACAGTCACAACCGGTGGAGAGCTACCAGTCGCTCCCTGATATCTGTCGGATCCACTGTTGCCAGATATCGCAAATTGGGCGACTTTTAAAGATGTTTTGCGCTTAAATTTTTCAAAAATTGCAAACAGCAATATGGGCGTTTTTTTAGATATTAAGTTGAGGTTTATTGCGATAAATAATCGACTTTGATATTTGACAGCTAAAAATATTCACGATGTACAATCAGTAAAGCGTGCAACCAATTTCACTCAGCAAGGTGGGGCAGTAATTGATGATCAATCGACGGGTGCTGAGTGACAGTGCTGCCCCCCCCCCCAAGTAAATAACGACCTTGAGTTTTACATAATCAAAATTACTACTTAGATAATTTGATAATCGAATGATATCAAGTCAACTTTTTTGACGTTTGGAAAAAATGAAATTTTGTAAGCCAATTATAAAGTGACAAATTTTTTTTTAATTACATTATATTCTGGCATCGGCCCTGATATTAGAAGTATTTTCAGAAACTCTAATTACTTAAAATTCTATTTAATTATTTAAAATTGTTTCTTTTTTGTTGATTTTTGTTCTGCAATGCAATTGTTTGTGTTACGAAATTCAACTGTTCATTCAATAATTCAACTGATTCGTTAAATCATTTATCTGATTTGTATGACGAATACAGTCTGTTGTATTGTGAGTAATTCAGCTGTAAGGTTTAATATATTAACTGATTTTTTTAACATTTAGATTATTTTTAGTTTAAAAATTCAAGCGTTTTTATTCTGCAATGAAATTGTTTGCTAAGAAATTCAATAATTCGACTGTTTCGGTTAATAATTTATCTGCTTTGTTTGATAAATACAGCTGTTTTGTCAATAATTCAGCTTTAAGGTTTTATAAATTAACTACTTTGTTCAGCATTTGGATTATTTTAGTTAAACATTAAGTTGTTTTTGTTCTAAATACAATGCAATTGTTTTGTTCAGAAATTCAATTGTTCGTTCAATAATTCAACTGTTTTGGTTAATAATTCAACTGCTTTGTTTGATAAATACAGCTGTTTTGTCAGTAATCTACCTGAAGGTTTTAATACATAATATATTAACTGCTTTTTACAGCATTTGGATTATTTTTAGTTTAAAAATTTAGTCGTTCTTTGTTCTGCGATGCAATTGTTTGTTACAAAATTCAACTGTTCGTTCAATAATTCAACTGTTTTGGTTAATAATTCAACTGATTTGTTTAATAAATATAGCTGTTTTGTCAGTAATTCAGCAGTAAGGTACAATGTATTAACTGCTTTGTTCAGCATTTGGATTTTTTTTAGTTAAAAATTCAGTCGCTTTTTGTTCTACAATGCGATTGGATTGTTAAGAAATTCAACTGGTCGTTTAATAATTCAACTGTTTTGTTTGATAAATACAGCTGTTTTGTCAGTAATTCAGCTGTAAGGTTCAATATATTAACTGCGTTGTTCAGCATTTGAACTTTTTAATTTAAAAATTCAGTCGTTTTTGTTCTGCAATGCAATTGTTTGTTACTAAATTCAACTGTTCGTTTAATAATTCAACTGTTTTAGTTAATAATTCAACTGATTTGTTTGATAAATACAGCTATTTTGTCAGTAATTCAGCTGTAAGGTTCAATATATTAACTGCGTTGTTCAGCATTTGAACTTTTTTAATTTAAAAATTCAGTCGTTTTTGTTCTGCAATGCAATTGTTTGTTACGAAATTCAACTGTTCGTTCAATAATGAATTCAACTGTTTTGTTAAATAATTTATCTGCTTTGTATGACAGATACAGCTGTTTTGTGAGTAATTCAGCTGTAAGGTTTTATAATATTAACAACTGCTTGGTTCAGCATTTGGAATATTTTAGTTAAAAATTCAGTCGTTTTTGTTCTACAATGCGATTCAATCATTCGACTGTTTTGATTAATAATTTAACTGTTTTGTTTAATAAATACAGCTGTTTTGCCATTGTTTGAAATTGTGTGTTATGAAATTCAACTGTTCGTTCAATAATTCAACAGTTTCGTTAAATAATTCAACTGATTTGTTTGATAAATGCTGCTGGTTTGTCACTTTTTTAATGTCCGGTTTTACAAAGGTTAGTAAAATTTAATTTTGGCGCCATATGATCAATTAGTTGCGTTTTTGGGCGCTTCGAGTTAGCGCCACAGCTTTCTGCAATCTGACAACACTGGTCCAATCAACATCCACACTTTGCCAAGTTGGACTGTTCTGGGAGATATTTTTAATGAGTAAAGCGCTCACTCCGCATCCTCCGGCCGCTCCAGGCCGTTTTAACAAATATAACCACGAAAAATCTCGGATTCACGCTAAAAGTGTTATGAACCAACCACAAATTTTATTTTTGTTATATCTATATGGCATTGTTGTGTTTCATAATTTACAAAAAAAAGATAAAATTCACAATCAGGGCTAATTAGCTCTCGCCGGTTTTTTATATACTTTCAGTTTTTTTGTTTTTTTATTTTTTATTAAAAGAGCAGTAATTAAATGCATATTATCTAAACGTTTTGTACTAATGACGTGTTAAGTAAGTTGAAAATATTCACGCCAAACTGTACTCGTATCAAATCGGGTCTGCGCCGAACTGGATTTATGGTAAAACGGTTGCGCCGAAACGGCGGCGCCGAAAGTGAGCAGTTAGGTTAGAGCACCCTTAACGGGTACTGGCGACTCGAAATTGCAAGATTACAAAAAACAAAACCGTGTGATTTGAGAGCTTCACAAGATGGGGATGAAACTCGAAATACGAATTGCGAGTAACTTCAAATGTGTGGCAAACTCCGTTGAGGTGCAAGCAAATACACTTAAGATGAAATCGCCTGGCGTAGAGAGTTTTGTAACAGAGATCAGGAACCAGAGAGAAATATTGCACCCAGTCGTATCTTAAGTGCTGAGATTCTCAAACGAGATTGCCAAAGTCAAGGCAGAAGTAAGGAAGATAAAAATCAACGAAACTGTAGAAACTGAACTAATGCTAATGAAAAAACAGTTGATTAAAGTGGATGTTATTTAAGGGAAAATCGCCAGGAACGAAGGGTGGAAATATTACAGAGTTCGGCGAGACCATCAGTAATATTCAGAAGACGACAGAGAACCTACATGAGCTCGAGTTCAAGTATCGGGCCCTTAAATTGCAGGATATTGGGGATTGAGAAGACGCAGCAGTGGGGGCATTTTTGACCCATTGGATAACACAATTAATTTTCTAAATTCTAATTAATTGCAAATTAAATTAAAAATTATTTAGTTAGTAATTTGCTACACAATAAACATTTAAATCGGTGGGTATATCGAATTACTCGTTTAGCACATAATACCGTTTCGTAATCCGCGTTTTAATTAAATAAGCGCTTGAATGGAAACAAAAATTGTAAAAAGCACAAAACGAAAAGAATACCAATGAAAGAACTTGAGGACCACTTTAATTATTGCTGGTAAAGTAATTAATATTTATTTTTCTACTCGCTTAAACATGATTATGAAATGAAAGTATACATTTGTTTCATTTACACGCAAATTTAAAATTTCATCAAGTGGTTATTAATGAAGCTTAACAATAAAATTTAAGCAATTTAATTATCATTTTACATCAAAGCAACCTAAAAATATAAATTAACTAAATATGCATGTAATAGACGCATATGTCAAGGTTCGTTACAAAATTTGTTGTAAAATTGTACGTGTGTGCGGTTGACATTGATATACCATGGAGCATGGGAGCGAACTCTTCCGATGGGACAAATCTATACGCTAGAAGAGTAGTAATAAAAAGAACCCCAGGTAAATTAAATTTACTTTTTTATTTATTTTAATTGTTGAGTGCAAAAAGCGCTGTTATGTTATGGTAGAGCAATCATGCGTGTATCCTCTGCAAATAAAGGTTCTATTATATTGTCAATATATCATTGATTTCGTGTTACAATTTGCTTCGTTGAATTTATCAACTATCACAAAAATGTTGTATACGCGGGTAAGCGGGATAAGTACAATAATACAAACAAAATATGATAAATGTAAAAATTAAGCAGCGGTATGGGCGCGGTTTTTTAAATAATTACGGGTAACTAGGCAATTTTTTTTTATGGTAAGCAATAGTTCAGTTTTCCGAAATTATAAAATTTTCCAATGTTCTGATGCGGTTTTGGAATAACTTCACGGTGAAAAGGTCTATGAAATTCGACTTCCTAATAGGTGGTTTATCAATGCAAGATAAATGGTACTGCTGGTAGGTAACGGGCGTTTATTCATATAATCGATCTTAAAGTCCGTGTAACCCACTTTGCATTGACAACCATTCGGTCTGTAAGAAAAAAGGAAATTTACAAATATCTGTTGAATTAATGCAATAGAAGCTTATGCAAAAAATGCAATTCTATTCACTTAGTAATGAAATGTCGTGACTCATTTAAGATGCAATGTTTTGTGTTTGTTAATAACCATTGTTTTCTATTTGTTGTACTTATCCATGTTAATCAAAATACGCAATAAAAATTTAGTAAAATTTTATTTTATCTGAAGTCTACATTTTAACCGCATAACTAGGGTAACCTATATCTAAAAACAGTGCTCCAGCACTGTTTGATTTTTCCATATAAAGAGCAGATATTATGATGAAGCTTAAAGCAACGGTTTCTTATTAGTTTAAATTAATAATTTATTTATTTAAAATATCAAAATTATTTACAAGAAAATTGAAAATCAGTCAAACGGTTTAGGAATATAGAATTCCCATGTTATTTCCTATGTTCTGATTTTAGCCGGTCACCCGGTATAATTTTTCCATTGTCGCGCCACCTGTCGGCGACACAATTGTCACCAGATTTCCAAAATTACGGGAAATCTCTTACGGGATAAAAACGGGATAAAAAGTATCCTATGTCCTTCTCCTGGCTCTAAACTACCTCCCTGCCAATTTTCAGCTAAATCGGTTCAGCCGTTCTTGAGTTATAAGTGGAGTAACTAACACGACTTTCTTTTATATATATAGATTTGAAATAACTCTTCAAAATTAACTTCTGTTTTTTTCGGCATTTTTCTCTATTAAACTTGATTGATATTGTAGTATAATAGCTTTCACTTGTGAACTATTTTGTATATGTGAACAGTGCTGCTCGCAGACTATTTAATTACACTTACTAAAATGGTTAATCCGAATTTTTCAAACAATAAATACATAAATAACAAGAAAATTGCCCAGTTCGGCGCAGCCATATCGACGCAGCCGTTTCGACTTAGCCGATTCACCGCAGAACGGTTCGGTGCAGAACCGATTCGGCGCGTGTACGATTCGGCGCAGACCAGATTATATACAGAGAAGAAAACCCGAATATTTAAATTTATTACTAATTAAAATTAATTATATTTAAAAATTTGAATGACACATCCTACTAAATGGCGGTTGAACATGGCAGTAAAAAAATTTAAAGATGTTGCTTATGAGCGACTTGTTGCTGGAAATCCTCTACCATTAAAACTGAAAAATACAGAGATGCGGACAGAAGAATCGCAACACTGGTGGAGAATTTTGAGAACCCTGATATTATCGATTATTTACGCGGATTGACGTATAATTTTGCTAAACGCGAATAATGATTTTATTTGCACGATGATTCAAAAATACACTTTTTCCTATAAAAATTGTTTCATCAAACAAAAAAACAGGAAAATACCAGCTCTTTAAGGTGAAAATGAATTTAGTCGGACTTCTGATAAGACCACAATTCAATTTTGAAAATTAAGATTTTCCTAAAGAAATACATGTAAGTGTATTATTGTGTAGTATTATGCTAAATATGGAATACATTCTATCACCGGTACGTGCGCTGAAAATGGGTCGACAGTCACAACCGGTGGAGAGCTACCAGTCGCTCCCTGATATCTGTCGGATCCACTGTTGCCAGATATCGCAAATTGGGCGACTTTTAAAGATATTTTGCGCTTAAATTTTTCAAAAAATTGCAAACAGCAATATGGGCGTTTTTTTAGATATTAAGTTGAGGTTTATTGCGATAAATAATCGACTTTGATATTTGACAGCTAAAAATATTCACGATGTACAATCAGTAAAGCGTGCAACCAATTTCACTCAGCAAGGTGGGGCAGTAATTGATGATCAATCGACGGGTGCTGAGTGACAGTGCTGCCCCCCCCCCCAAGTAAATAACGACCTTGAGTTTTACATAATCAAAATTACTACTTAGATAATTTGATAATCGAATGATATCAAGTCAACTTTTTTTGACGTTTGGAGAAAATGAAATTTTGTAAGCCAATTATAAAGTGACAAATTTTTTTTTAATTACATTATATTCTGGCATCGGCCCTGATATTAGAAGTATTTTCAGAAACTCTAATTACTTAAAATTCTATTTAATTATTTAAAATTGTCTCTTTTTTGCCGATTTTTGTTCTATAATGCAATTGTTCGTTACGAAATTCAACTGTTCATTCAATAATTCAACTGATTCGTTAAATCATTTATCTGATTTGTATGACGAATACAGTCTGTTGTATTGTGAGTAATTCAGCTGTAAGGTTTAATATATTAACTGATTTTTTTAACATTTAGATTATTTTTAGTTTAAAAATTCAAGCGTTTTTATTCTGCAATGAAATTGTTTGCTAAGAAATTCAATAATTCAACTGTTTCGGTTAATAATTTATCTGCTTTGTTTGATAAATACAGCTGTTTTGTCAATAATTCAGCTTTAAGGTTTTATATATTAACTACTTTGTTCAGCATTTGGATTATTTTTAGTTAAACATTAAGTTGTTTTTTGTTCTAAATACAATGCGATTGTTTTGTTCAGAAGTTCAACTGTTCGTTCAATAATTCAACTGTTTCAGTTAATAATTCAACTGCTTTGTTTGATAAATACAGCTGTTTTGTCAGTAATCCACCTGAAAGGTTTAATACATATATTAACTGCTTTTTTAGCATTTGGATTATTTTTAGTTTAAAAATTGAGTTGTTCTGCGATGCAATTGTTTGTTACGAATTTCAACTGTTCGTTCAATAATGTAACTGTTTTGGTTAATAATTCAACTGCTTTGTTTCAGAAATACAGCTGTTTTGTCAGTAATTTAACTGTAAGGTACAATGTATTAACTGCTTTGTTCAGCATTTGGATTATTTTTAGTTAAAAATTCAGTCGTTTTTTGTTCTACAATGCGATTGGATTGTTAAGAAATTCAACTGGTCGTTTAATAATTCAACTGCTTTGTTTGATAAATACAGCTGTTTTGTCAGTAATTCAGTTGTAAGGTGCAAGATATTAACTGCGTTGTTCAGCATTTGAACTTTTTTAATTTAAAAATTCAGTCGTTTTTGTTCTGCAATGCAATTGTTTGTTACGAAATTCAACTGTTCGTTCAATAATTCAACTGTTTCAGTTAATAATTCAACTGATTTGTTTGATAAATGCAGCTGTTTTGTCAGTAATTCAGCTGTAAGGTTCAATATATTAACTGCGTTGTTCAGCATTTGAACTTTTTTAATTTAAAAATTCAGTCGTTTTTGTTCTGCAATGCAATTGTTTGTTACGAAATTCAACTGTTCGTTCAATAATGAATTCAACTGTTTCGTTAAAGAATTTATCTGCTTTGTATGACAAATACAGCTGTTTTGTGAGTAATTCAGCTGTAAGGTTTTATATTATATTAACTGCTTGGTTCAGCATTTGGAATATTTTTAGTTAAAAATTCAGTCGTTTTTTTGTTCTACAATGCGATTCAATCATTCGACCGTTTTGGTTAATAATTTAACTGTTTTGTTTAATAAATACAGCTGTTTTGCCATTGTTTGAAATTGTGTGTTATGAAATTCAACTGTTCGTTCAATAATTCAACAGTTTCGTTAAATAATTCAACTGATTTGTTTGATAAATGCTGCTGGTTTGTCACTTTTTTAATGTCCGGTTTTACAAAGGTTAGTAAAATTTAATTTTGGCGCCATATGATCAATTAGTTGCGCTTTTGGGCGTTTCGAGTTAGCGCCACAGCTTTCTGCAATCTGACAACACTGGTCCAATCAACATCCACACTTTGCCAAGTTGGACTGTTTTAGCAGATTTTTTTAATGAGTAAAGCGCTCACTCCGCTTTGCTCCAGCCGCTCCAGGCCGTTTTAACAAATATAACCACGAAAAATCTCGGATTCACGCTAAAAGTGTTATGAACCAACCACAAATTTTATTTTTGTTATATCTATATGGCATTGTTGTGTTTCATAATTTACAAAAAAAAGATAAAATTCACAATCAGGGCTAATTAGCTCTCGCCGGTTTTTTATATACTTTCAGTTTTTTTGTTTTTTTATTTTTTATTAAAAGAGCAGTAATTAAATGCATATTATCTAAACGTTTTGTACTAATGACGTGTTAAGTAAGTTGAAAATATTCACGCCAAACTGTACTCGTATCAAATCGGGTCTGCGCCGAACTGGATTTATGGTAAAACGGTTGCGCCGAAACGGCGGCGCCGAAAGTGAGCAGTTAGGTTAGAGCACCCTTAACGGGTACTGGCGACTCGAAATTGCAAGATTACAAAAAACAAAACAGTGTGATTTGAGAGCTTCACAAGATGGGGATGAAACTCCAAATACGAATTGCGAGTAACTTCAAATGTGTGACAAACTCCGTTGAGGTGAAAGTAAATACACTTAAGATGAAATCGCCTGGCGTAGAGAGTTTTGTAACAGAGATCAGGAACCAGAGAGAAATATTGCACCCAGTCGTATCTTAAGTGCTGAGATTCTCAAACGAGATTGCCAAAGTCAAGGCAGAAGGAAGGAAGATAAAAATCAACGAAACTGTAGAAACTGAACTAATGCTAATGAAAAAACAGTTGATTAAATTGAATGATATTTAAGGAAAATCGCCAGGAACAAAGGGGGGAAAAAATTACAGAGTTCGGCGAGACCATCAGTAATATTCAGAAGACGACAGAGAACCTACACGAGCTCGAGTTCAAGTATCGGGCCCTTAAATTGCAGGAGATTGGGGATTGAGAAGACGCAGCAGTGGGGGCATTTTTGACCCATTGAATAACACAATTAATTTTCTAAATTCTAATTAATTGCAAATTAAATTAAAAATTATTTAGTTAGTAATTTGCTACACAATAAACATTTAAATCGGTGGGTATATCGAATTACTCGTTTAGCACATAATACCGTTTCGTAATCCGCGTTTTAATTAAATAAGCGCTTGAATGGAAACAAAAATTGTAAAAAGCATAAAACGAAAAGAATACCAATGAAAGAACTTGAGGACCACTTTAATTATTGCTGGTAAAGTAATTAATATTTATTTTTCTACTCGCTTAAACATGATTATGAAATGAAAGTATACATTTGTTTCATTTACACGCAAATTTAAAATTTCATCAAGCGGTTATTAATGAAGCTTAACAATAAAATTTAAGCAATTTAATTATCATTTTACATCAAAGCAACCTAAAAATATAAATTAACTAAATATGCATGTAATAGACGCATATGTCAAGGTTCGTTACAAAATTTGTTGTAAAATTGTACGTGTGTGCGGTTGACATTGATATACCATGGAGCATGGGAGCGAACTCTTCCGATGGGACAAATCTATACGCTAGAAGAGTAGTAATAAAAAGAACCCCAGGTAAATTAAATTTACTTTTTTATTTATTTTAATTGTTGAGTGCAAAAAGCGCTGTTATGTTATGGTAGAGCAATCATGCGTGTATCCTCTGCAAATAAAGGTTCTATTATATTGTCAATATATCATTGATTTCGTGTTACAATTTGCTTCGTTGAATTTATCAACTATCACAAAAATGTTGTATACGCGGGTAAGCGGGATAAGTACAATAATACAAACAAAATATGATAAATGTAAAAATTAAGCAGCGGTATGGGCGCGGTTTTTTAAATAATTACGGGTACCTAGGCAATTTTTTTTTATGGTAAGCAATAGTTCAGTTTTCCGAAATTATAAAATTTTCCAATGTTCTGATGCGGTTTTGGAATAACTTCACGGTGAAAAGGTCTATGAAATTCGACTTCCTAATAGGTGGTTTATCAATGCAAGATAAATGGTACTGCTGGTAGGTAACGGGCGTTTATTCATATAATCGATCTTAAAGTCCGTGTAACCCACTTTGCATTGACAACCATTCGGTCTGTAAGAAAAAAGGAAATTTACAAATATCTGTTGAATTAATGCAATAGAAGCTTATGCAAAAAATGCAATTCTATTCACTTAGTAATGAAATGTCGTGACTCATTTAAGATGCAATGTTTTGTGTTTGTTAATAACCATTGTTTTCTATTTGTTGTACTTATCCATGTTAATCAAAATACGCAATAAAAATTTAGTAAAATTTTATTTTATCCGAAGTCTACACTTTAACCGCATAACTAGGGTAACCTATATATATGAAAAACAGGGCTCCAACACTGTTTCATTTTTCCATGTAAAGAGCAGATCGTTATGATGAAGCTTAAAGCAACGGTTTCTTATTAGTTTAAATTAATAATTTATTTATTTAAAATATCAAAAATATTTACAAAAAAAATTGAAAATCAACACCAAACAGATTGTTTGGAAAATTTTCCTGGATCAAACGCGTTTTTAAAAAGGCAAATCGGTTATTTGCGCTAGATCGGTTTTTGATTATTAAAATATTTTTGAAATGAGATCAACTGCATACGTTTATCTTAATTACCTCCACCTTTTGAAATAGCCATTTAAATATAATATCAAAATTTTCTAATTATAAAAAAAATCTAGATCAGACTAAGGAATTTTTTACGTGAGAAATCCACGTTTCTTGCGAAAATTTGTGTTTTGCAAATATTTTGGAAATTGCAGATTTTAAGATGAAAATTAAAAATTATTTTTGAAAGCTGATGGTAAAATTATCTTTAATTCTTTAATTTTATCAAAATTACGGCTGTTTAAAATTAATGAAAACACCAAATTATAATAAATTTTGGTATTTTCAACTTTTGTTTAAACTATTTTTTGATATTTGCTGCAGCCTTCGAATTATTTGCAAAAAAACATTTTGCTTTAAGGTTTACCTCTCCCCTCGATAGGTCCTGACGGAACATGGTGTTTGTGCTAATAAAAACTTTTAGTTTGAAAATATCTTTTCATTTTCTTATTGAAAATGGGCAAAATTTACTTGTTGAATTGACTCTGGTCAATTTTCTGTGCAACTCTTGGGCAATAATTTTATCACAAATGTCACACGAAAAATATTTCTAAAGCTGCAAAGTTTTAAGTAACTAAAATTAGCTGTCATATTATGTACGAAGAGAAAAAGAAGGCCAAAAACGAAAAAACTGACCTTAAAGGTTTAAGCAGTAGCTATAGCCACCTACTCATTTAAACGACAAAAACATGGTGGAGTTAAGTTTTTCCAATTTTACGGAAACTTAACGTGGATCACCAAGAATAAATTTTTACACTTCATGCACCAAGAATTTTATAATCGTGTAATTCTAAATCGTATCAAATGACAATTGTGTAATTACTCTGTTTCTATGTAATAATTAATTATATTTATTGTTAATAAATCATCCGATGACGGTAAAAACCCATTGATAAAAGCTTATGAAAAAATTTGTTTAATTATTTATTAAATATTAATTTTGCAGGGATTATATAATTATTATTATTAATATTATAGAAGTATATAATTTAAATAATTTTTCAGAAGATGGATGAAAACCGGCAGTAAAAATATTATTCGGCCAAAAACAGATCTTTGTGTGCAAAATGTTGAAATGAGGTACGTTTGGAGGCATTCGTCCGCTATATTGGAAAAATAGGACCAAATATTGGGTTTTGAGTATGAGAAAAGTTCGCAAATTATCTAAAGCTCGGTTTTGGTCATTGGCAATAAAATACCTATAGCTATAAAAGCATCAGTTTTAATTATTATATCATAGATTATTTAGTCTAGGGGTTCGCGGTGGCATGCCATATTTTGAGGAAGTTTATGGTAAAGAAAAGGTTAAGAAGCGCTTCATTAAACGAAGCAGCTGAATTATTTGCACATTTGATATTTTGACATTAGCTTTTATTTTTTATTAGTTTTTTCGTAAAACAGTTGAATGTTGGAATTGTTGAACCAAAAAACAAATGAATAATTAAATCAAAAACAATTAAATTATTAAACCAAAAACAATGGAATTGTCGAACAATCAGTTGAATTATTGACAAAACAGCAGAATTTATTAAACAAAGCAGTTGAATTATTGAGCAAAACAGCTGCATTGTAGAAAGCCAAAAACGACTAAGGTCGGTAAAATGACAAAAGGAAAAGCTTGGTTTCCATGTACAATTATGTTAAAAATATGTCAATCTTTTGTGTGTAAATTAAGTTTTATCATTTTTTAAAGGATCTTTGCATAAGGGGCGAGTTACAGAATACCGACCTAAATTATTATTAAATCATGATCAATTTAATGAACAAACCAGTAATATTTGAATTGTTAACAGCTGAATTATTAAACAAAACAGTTGAATTATTTAAAAAAGACAGTTGAATTAAAGATAATCAAATTGTTGATATATAAACAATTGAATTATTCAACCCAAATTAATGAAATTATTAAAACAAAAATAATTAAAATGCTGAAGAAATCTGTTGAATTGTTGAACCAAACTGCCGAATTATTGGCAAAACAGCTGAATTTATTAAACAAAAATCAGTTGAATTATTGAACAAAACTGTTGCATGGTACAAAATTAAAAATGATTAAATTTAAATTATTAAACCATAAATGATTAAATTATTAAACTAAAGCCAATTACATTATTAAACAAAAAATATTTGAATTATTGAATAAGCCAGTTAATTATTGAACCAAACAGCTGAACTATTAAACAAATCAACTGAATGTACTTAAAAAAACAACTGAATTATTAAACTAAAAGCGATTAATTTATTAAACCAAAATATTTGAATTGTTGAACGAAACAGCTGAATTATTAATGCCCGATAATAATTGACGAAATAACCAATCACGTGACTAATTTATTTGTTTTGTTGTCCAATGATGATTGTTGATTTATGTGTTTTGTTGTCGTCTGATTGGTTATTTTGTCAATTGGCAAGTTCTCTACAAGTGACCAACTTCGAATATATTTGGAATTTTATGTTGAACTTTTTTGCTAAAATTTTGATTTGGCATTATCTACTTCCAATTGTATTTAAATTGAAGTTAGAAAAGGAAGAAAAAGAATTGCCCATGGTTTTAGATTCCAGTCAGCAAAATAAAAGTGTCGACGAAATTTTTTTCCGCCAAAGCATATAATTTATCAACGGAAAGAAAATTATTTGGAAACGAATACAAATTTCGGGAGAATTTATACATTTTAGAATGTTCGTCACCATGATCGCTGTGAGTTCAGCTGAACGACTGCGTCGAAAATCAAAATCGCATTGACCGTATGTAAATGTATCAGAAGCAGTAATATAACAGTTTTGTTTCGTGAATTACATTTTTGGGATCTAAAAATCACTTCTCATTGCTTTTCACAAAAGTTTAAAATTTTTGTTTATTTTATTAAATAAGAATGCCGCATTAAGATGCGTAGAGCTGGAAAAATTAGTTATAATCAAGCGAAAACGTCGTAAGACGATGTGCGTGAAGTTAGCTGTGCCATTTTGGAAAAATAAGAAAATTATTTTAATAAAATAAAATTTATAAATTTCTTTTGGCGCAAATAACAATTTGACCCAAAATGTATTTTATCTCTGTAAGTTAGCCGTACCACTTTTGAAAAATAAAAAACAAAAGTTGTGCTTGATTTGTGCTGCTTTGTGCCGAAAATATTTTTATTTCCGCTTTTATGGAGACTGCGTATTTGGAGGGTAGAAGTTGGCCGTGCCATTTTTGAAAAATAAAAGTTGTGCTCGATTTGTGCTGTTTTGTGCCGCAAATATTTTTTTTATTTAATTTATTTCGGCTTTTATGGAGACTGCGTATTTGGAGGGTGGAAGTTTGCCTTGTTATTTTTAAAAAAATGTAAGTTGTACTGAGTTGTGCTTGATTTTTGCTGCTTTGTGCCGCAAATATTTTTTTATTTTATTTATTTTGGCTTTTATAGAGACTGCGTATTTGGAGGGTAGAAGTTAGCCGTGCTCTTTTGAAAATTGAAAAAATTAAAGTTGTGCTCGATTTATGCTGCTTTGCCGCAAATAAAAAAATTTTATTTTGAATTGTCGTGCCATTTTTGAAAAATAAAAGAATAAAAGTTGTGCTTGATTTATTCTGTTTTGTGCCGCAAATATTTTTTTAATTTATTTATTTCCGCTTTTATGGAGACTGCGTATTTGGAGGGTGGAAGTTAACCGTACAATTTTTGAAAAATAAAACTTGTGTTTAGTTGTGCTTGATTTGTGCTGCTTTGTGTCGCAAATATTTTTTTTATTTTATTTATTTTGGATTTTAAGGAGACTGTGTATTTGGAGGGCGGAAGTTAGCCGTGCCATTTTTAAAACTAAAACAATGAAAGTTGTGCTGACTTGTGCTCGATTTGTGCTGCTTTGTGCCGCAAATATTTTTTTTACTTTATTTATTTTGGCTTTTAAGGAAACTGCGTATTTGGAGGGTGGGAGTTAGCCGTGTCATTTTTGAAAACTAAAAGAATGAAAGTTATACTGAATTTTGCTCAATTTGTGCTTCTTTGAGCCGTAAATAAAAAAATTCTATTTTGAATTGCCATGCCATTTTTGAAAACTGAAAAAATAACAATTGTGCTGAGTTGTACTTGATTTGTGCTGTTTTGTGCCGCAAAAATATTTTTTTTTTATTTTATGTATTTCAGCTTTTAAGGAGACTGCGTATTTGGAGTACGGGAGTTAACCGTGCCATTTTTGAAAACTAAAGTAATAAAAGTTGTGCCGAGTTGTGTTCGATTTGTGCTGCTTTGTGCCGCAAATATTTTTTTTATTTTGTTAGTTTTGGTTTTTAAGGAGACTGCGTATTTGGAGGGTGGAAGTTAGCCGTGCAATTTTGGAAAAATACAAGAAGGCTAAAAATTCACTGCAAAGTCATTCGAGATGGATTAAAAAAATTTCACTCAGAAGCCCTTAAAATGTAAAATATTGAATTATTTTCCTATTGAAATATATTAGAAGCAGTAAAAGTAGTTTTCGGGATTTTAATTATTGGGGTCAAAAATACCTTTAATTTTTTTTTCAAAAATATTCAAAATTTTGTTGCCTGTTGTACTGCAAATTTATTTTGCTCCATAATTTTTTATATTTTATGGTTTTGTTATGAAAAGTGTCTGGAGGCTGCGGTGTTTCAAAGGAATTTCCCGGTAACTAAATTATTGCCAATCCGGGACAGATATGCTTCTCTTGGGTGTTTCTAGGAGGAATCTCTAGCCAATCGAATCGAAATCATTCTTGGCATCCAGTATGACCAGAAAATTTTGTGATCTTCCAGACTTTCTAATAGTTAATCTCATTTGCGAAGGTGCTCGACATGCGTTTTCGGAAGCCATGCCGATTCGGAGCAATTCGCCTCACTCTGGAATCGACGGAGGATTGAGGAGGCATAGTGATCGTTACAAAGATGGTTCGCCAAAGAGCTTTGTTACCTTTCGAATAAGAACCAGAAACACCTATTTTAGGTGTGTGAATTTGGTTAGCGTTGTAACAGCGTATTTTTTTAATCTTTCGTTTTCCCAGTTCTCTGACATGAATTTTCATATGAATTTAATTAAATAAATAAAATTAAAAATACAGAGCGAACCTTTCTAACTGCGGTCTCTAGGCCGCGCAACGTTATTTTGTATTTTCAAATATATTGTAATACTTCTTCTTCACAGTTTTCTACTACACATCCAGTAGAAGTTCCTCGTAGCCCATTGTTCCATATCGTACTTTAGACCATAACTGTTACCGGCGCGACCAGGCATACATGTACTGTTTCCCGCAGCATAACCTGTGAATTTATGCTTTTCGCCACACTGCTGGTGCCTACAACCTTGACAAGTGCTAAAGAAAAACCTGTGATGCTTTCTATTTTAAAATTTTCTCGAAATAATTGAGAATAATTTGCCTGTCATTATAATATTACATGGGCACTTAAACTGTTCTAAAAATTTTAAATTTATCTAAAGTATTAAGTAAATACATTTATTTGGTGAATTATTATAATTTATCGGCTTCAAACATTTTTCTCTGTTTATTAAATAGAATCGCCGTATTAAAAACGAATATTGCAGGACAATTCACTACAGCACAGAAGTCTACTGATTAAAAATTGTTTGGGTTCACCCTGTATAGTTTGAATGTCACCAAACTTGCGAGAAAACACAAAAAAACTGGTATCTGTAAATTAATTGGAACAGAATCGTTAGATTGCATCATTTATAAATTTTACGAGCTTGTAGATTTAAAGAATTTTATAATTACATAAAAGGCAATAAAAGAGTCGATTGTTTGAAATAATCGTTATTACGGTGCTGTTAAATAATTATAATTAAATAATGCGTTAAATTGAGCGTTATACGGTAATTAATAGCGAGAAAGTTGAACAAGATCCGATAACTTTTGTGAAAGAATGTCTTCTGGTGGAAATTTCTTCAATAAACAATTGAACTGCTCATAATGCTGATTGATGGTTATCAAATAATTTGCATATTTTAAGTTTGTATTTAATTAATTTAAAATAAATTAAACGTATAAGCTGTAATTATGATATACTACATGGAAAGTCGTGAAAACCGCTACTAAATTATTTATATTCAAAAGCATAATTTTCTGTAAGTTTCCACAAACAAATTTGAGAAAAGCTTTTTATGAGTTCATTACGCTTAAAATGAAAATTTTTATTACATCTCGAATAAGTTTTCATTTTGAGTCGAGCACCAATTAAGGAATTTGTAAATAGGTAATTTGCGGAGCCATTCTTCACGATATAATTGGACACTTCCACTCTTGCAATAAGAGTTTCTGCCTTAATTCGAAATTTTTAATCGAAAATCAAAATTACAGTAAAATAAGAACAAATTGATTACGCAGAAACGAACCAACTTTTCGCCATAAACAATTTCGACTTTACGCAATCAATTATGTAGGAATCTAAAAATAACCGTAGCAATTTATATAATTTATTTTTCCAATTTGTGATTACTTCAGAAACGATCATTTCACTAATCATTTATTTTTATAACGAATTACCTGCCAAGACGATGCCCTGCAGAAATTGCAGAATCAACATGAAGCTCCCCAACAATGTTAATGATCTTCTCCACCACCATATCATTGTGGAACCTGTAAAAATATTTATTTTTAGAATAAAGTTTAAAAGCACCTCAGTGGCACGTAAAAACGTTAAAAGTTTGCCTTGCTAAATTTATGAACTCCTTAGAGGTTACATCAATTTTACTGTCAATTACGAGGCTCAATTATGCAGCGGTGCATCACAATTTTTTTTTATAAAAAAATTCCAGGATAATTACAAAATGATTCTCATAAAACACGTTCAGGTCAAGTTCAATGTTCTATAATTCCGCTGTGGTATTGTACTTTATGATAACGATTACAAAAAATTCGTATTTTATTAAAATTCCATCGTGATGCTGACTGTTTTTTAATTCCATGGCAGCCAGAGCTGTCACGATGTTTTTGCAGACCTTCGTCGGGTATTTCACAAAGTGACAAACATCTTCTGTCCTAACACTTTTACAAGGATCCACCAAGTTTACCAGGTACAATAAAATATCACCTTTTCCCATCAAGGACTTGGAGCAAGGAAACGTGCAAATTTAAATTCAAACTGAACCCGGGGTCACCAACTTGTCTCTGTGGATACATTACATAAAGAATAAAATAACGAACATTGACATTATTTAACTTGATACGGAAGAAAAACCGAACGATGTGACACAATCAATACAACTTTCTCGGGTAATTTATTGTTGGTGTTATTACTTTCTGCAATTATTTTAAAAGCTTTGTTTGATTTTCTCATTGATTAATTTTTAAACATAACCAATGTGTGAGATTTAATTTTTTTCTTACGCTGCTGATAACTGGCATTTCTAAATGTGTGAAATATTTGAATATAATAAAACTGAAAGTTTTTGTATAAAATATATTAAGCAGCTCACGTTTCTGCAAAACACATTATTAATTTCTTGGTCAAATTTGCATGAAAATGATTAATTTTGTTATCCTACAAATTTTTGGTCAAGCACAGCTCAAATATTAATACGGTTAACCGTAGGTTTATATTATAATTGAGTGGACCGCAAAGTCGCCTTCATATTAAAATTGTATTGGAATGGAATTTGCAAAATATTTGCAGATGCTTCTTAATGATATTAAGCACGAAATAGTAGGTATGAATGTGTTTTAAATTATCTCTCTGCCTATTAACATATTTTGATGACTCAAAATATGACAAGCATTTGAAAGAATCCAAATGAAATGATAATAAAATATAAAACACAGTGAGGAATGCTGGCTACTGTTGACCAACAGAGCGTTTTACATACAATCAAAATTTTTTTAAATACAATAATGCGAAGGTGTATAAATACTACAAGGGTGTGCCTACATACCTCCTATCTGAAAAATACACCACCCAAGCTAGAGTAACAAATATAATCAGCGTAATAAATTCTACCTAGGGGGAATCTATGGAAAGGATGATTGGCATATCCAACCAATCAGATAAGTATTTTAATTCGTGTTTCAGGTTATTATTGGTTCTAGATGATTAACTGATTATTTTAATACCCCCATCTGCCATTGTAATTCGGCATCAATTGGTAAATATTCATAAATCTTCAGAGGGCAACTCAAAGTTAGTTCTGTAAATATTCAAAATGACACAGGGACGTTGCATCTGCAACAGCTCAAATGTAGTTTAGTTTCTTTAAAAAAATTTTGAGAAAAACTTTTGAGAAAATTTTTAAATTTTCCATTTGGAATAATTTCTTTGGTTTGGAGTCAGTTTAAAAAATTTAACCTTGGTCAATAATTTTGTGAGTTTAAAAATGGAATTCAAATACCTGGAGGTAATACTGAACAAAGAACTCCGTTGGAGCGCCAACATAAAATTATGCTAAATAATTTAAAATAATATATAAAATAAAAAAATAATAAAAAATAAACTCTAAGCAAGGGGCGTAAGAAAACGTCCATTAATTACGTGAGGTGTTTTCTATAAATTTGGATCTCCCCCTTGGAAGATTTAGTAAGATATGGTGAGACCCTCCTTCTCACGTGAGATTTTCATTGACCCCTTTAAAGTGAGATTTGACCCCTCTATTTTAATCTCACGTAATTAATGTACTTCCTCTAATCGCAGCTCTGTCCCCTTTCACAACCCAGTAGGAAATTGAATACACTTAACCAACTTCTCATATTTAAGGTAATAATTCGCCCAATCATGACGTATACAGTAGTGGTCTTGGGTATGCGGCCGCAGGCCGCATTTGCTTAACTCCAGACCGTCCCAAAATATTGCTTTTCGACGTGCCATGAGAACCAATGCGAAGCTACATGAGGACTCTACATGAAGTCTAATAAAGTTCTACGACAGCCGGGAGTTCTCAGAAAATCCGCTAATGATCCAGAATGATCCAGCAATATCCCTCTTAACAACACCAATACTACTAATCACCTTACAGATCTCTCCTTTTTTTTAAATTATTTTCATTTAAATTATTTTAATTTTAAAATTATTTTTAAAATATAAAATGGTCGATAACACATGATGCGAGGTACAGAAAACTATGTTTCCGGCCCTACACCTTTGTAAGAAAATTCCAAGGAATTAAATTCCAAAACCTCCGACCCAGATCAACGACCAAATCGATGGAAAAGGCGTGGATCTCAGACCAGGTCAGAAAATTAGATTTATTGTATTCTCAGATCCCATACCTTTACCATCCACCTTTTGAGTTCTGTTTTGACTCAGGAATGTTTTTAACGCCCACATTTATATTCTAATTTATAAATTCTCAAGTTCTAATTATATATTTAAAGTCCAAAAATGTAGTAATTACATGTTACATAACAATATTACTCAATATAGCTTTAAGATTTGTTTAACATAAATCGTAATTTGTTATGGATCGCCGAGATTAAATATTTTTTAATAATAACCATTCCAGACACATACAGGTCGATTCTATTACTAGAAATAATAAGATACACTCCAGCATTGATTTTAATTTTTATTTCCATGAATGTGCGGAGCTTAGCATACAAATACAACCAATAAAGCAGTGGAATTATAATTTTAGCATAAAAGGTCCTTTTACCAAAATTTGTTAAGAAATCGCATTTTTTTGAATGTGTACTACCTATTTAAACATTATTATCTTTCATAATATTTATTTCATATTATAAACAGAAAATCTCTTGCTTAACTAGACTGATATCCCATGATAGATCGATTCCACGTCAAAACACCGAAAACAAAAACTCCAAAAGTCAAACGGTCGACGTCAAAACTCCGAAAACAAAAACACCGAAAAACAAAAACGCCGAAAACAAAACACCGAAAGTACCACTAATCCAAACAAGATGTCTCTTATGGAGTACTGTTATTTGAATAAAATATTGAACAAAAATTTTTTTTACAAAAATAATTTTTCAGGGTGAAATCGAGATTTGCCGTGGTTGCACAAAGCGCTTTACTCATTAAAAACAGTGTTGATGCGACAGATAGCTGGGAGCGACTGAATCTCTCTTCACGGTGCTCTATTTGGCGACACCTTACGCTTGATTCGTGTATATCGGGACGCACGACCCGCCAACACAATGAAAATCCCACCCGTTTTCGTAATTTTTAAAATCGATTTTTAGCGTTATTACTAGAAATATCGAATTCATCTATAGTACATTCGACTCGTTTTAGAAAATTGTAAAATGCTTTTGTAAAAATCATCACAGGTAAAGACTTCGTGTTATTGTAATCGTTCTTTATTTTTAAATAAATATAATATAATATAGTAGTTCTTTATTTTTGGTCAAAATGTTGTTTATTGTGTTGTAAACAGATTTTACCCTATCAGAGACATCTAGTTTAAATTAGGGGTACTTTCGGTGTTCTGACTTTGGCGTTTTTGTTTTCGGTGCTTTTGTTTTCGGCATTTTGACTTCGATGTTTTTGTTTTCGACGTTTTTGTTTTCAGTGTTTTTGTTTTTTTGTGTTTTTGCTTTTTGGCGTTTTGACGTGATACAGATAGATCTAGTTTTACGTGAAAAAGGCAATCAAAAGTTGCAGTGTTTTTATCTGGGATTTGAACCTGGCCTACTAGGGCAACTTTCGCGTACTTTTCTTTTGCTTCAACTTAGTTTATAATTAATTTACTCTTAAAACTCAAAGAATTTGGTTATTTAAGAAAAAAAGCGAAAAATTATCACTTGCAAATTTTTAGATTTGCCGATAAAATCTAAGCAGACAATGACGTAATCAGGTTTCAAGAGTAAACACCGAGGGGGAGGCTGGGGGGATACTCACAATTTATAAAACCCTTTTCTTTATTTATTGGCAAGAAAAATATAAATTTTTTTTTTGCAGAATTGGTATATGACGTCACTGTCAAAAGCTATTGCACAAGTGTTTAGTGTGGCGCAAAGAAAGTTGGACTTCGATTTGTATGAGTTTGTGTGATTTCTCCGCGGTTAGGTAAAAAGAACTTAAGTTAAAAAACACGATTTTTCAGTAGAAGCAAAAAATATGTTGATTACTATCCGTCTTTTAATTTTAATAAAATAAAAATTTGTATTTGGGAATCCGACTACCCCACCGAGTTTAAGACTTTAATTTGCAATACCACAAATTTATTTTTTATACAGTCAGTCGGTAGGAAGTGCTTAAATTACGTTTTTGCTTTTACAGTACCGTGCAATCGAATTAGGGCCACCCATTAAAAATTGATTTTTAAATTTACCTATAATTTAATGCAAGAATACAACTATATTTCGAACAAATCTTTATTTCTATTATTTTAACACCTTTAAAGTGAGATTTGACCCCTCTATTTTAATCTCACGTAATTAATGTACTTCCCTAATGGCAGCTCTGTCCCCTTCCACAACCCCAGGGGGAAATTGAATACACTTAACCAACTTCTCATATTTAAGGTAATAATTCGCCCAATCATGACGTATACAGTAGTGGTCTCGGGTATGCGGCCGCAGGCCGCATTTGCCTAACTCCAGACGGCTCCAAAATATTGCTTTTCGACGTGCTATGAGTACCAATGCGAAGTTACAGGAGGACTCCAACAAAAGTCTACGACAGCGTGGAGTTCTCAAAAATCCGCTAATCTGCGAATTGGAAAACTACCAAATAGAGGATTTCCTGAGATACAAAAGACCCAGAATGGTCCTGCAGCATCCCGCTTAACAACACCAATACCACTAACTACCTTACAAACTTCTCCTTTCATTTTAAATTATTTTCAGACCAACTTCCATGGATCAAAAAAAGAAGAAAAAGACCACCGCCACCCAAAGGACGACCAAAGTTTACTGGAAAAACAAAGAAGAGAACTTTATTGAATTTTATTATTATTTTGTGTAAATTTACCATTTTTTAAATGTAAGATCGTCGATAACACATAATGCGCGGTACAAAAAAACAGTGTTTTCGGCCGTACACCCTTGTAAGGAAATTCCAAGAAATTACATTCCAAACTCCAAAACCTCCGACCCAGATCAGCGACCAAATCGATGGAAAAGATGTTGATTTTAGACCAGGTAGAAAAATTAGATTTATTACATTTTCAGATCCCATACCTTCACCATCCTCCTTTTTGAGTTCTGTTTTGACTCAGGAATGTTTTTAACGCCCACATTTTTATTCTAATTTATAAATTCTCAAGTTCTAATTATTTATTTAAAGTCCAAAAATGTAGTAATTACATGTTACATAACAATATTAATCAATATAGCTTTAAGATTTGTTTAACATAAATCGTAATTTGTTATGTATCGCCGAGATTAAATATTTTTTTATTATTAAGCATTCCAGACACATTCAGGTCGATTCTATTACTAGAAATAATAAGATACACTCCAGCATTGATTTTAATTTTTATTTCCATGGATGTGCGGAGCTTAGCACACAAATACAACCAATACAGCAGTGGAATTATAACTTGGGCATAAAATGTCCTTTTTCCAAAATTTGTTAAGAAATCGCATTTTTGAATGTGTACTACCTATTTAAACATTATTATCTTTCATAATATTTATTTCATATTATAAACTGAAAATCTCCTGCTTAACTAGACTGATATCCCGTGATAGATCGATTCCATATCAAAACACCGAAAACAAAAACTCCAAAAGTCAAACGGTCGACGTCAAAACTCCGAAAACAAAAACACCGAAAACCAAAAACGCCGAAAACAAAAACATCGAAGTCAAAACAGCGAAAAACAAAAGCACCTAAAGTACCACTAATCCAAACAAGATGTCTCTTATGGAGTACTGTTATTTGAATAAAATATTGAACAAAAATTTTCAGGGTGAAATCGAGATTTGCCGTGGTTGCACAAAGCGCTTTATTCATTAAAAATAGTGTAGATGTAAATGCGACAGATAGCAGGGAGCGACTGACTCCTACCTCGCTTTGCTCTATTTAGCCACGCCTTACGCTTGATTCGTGTATATAGGGACGCACGACCAGCTAACAGAATGAAAATCGCGCCCGTTTTCGTAATTTTAAAATCGATTTTTAGCGTTTCTAATTCATCCATAGTCCATTCGACCTGTTTTAGCAAATTGTAAAAAAATTTTTGTAAAAATCATCACAGGTAAAGACTTCGTGTTATTGTAATCGTTCTTTATTTTTAAATAAATATAATATAATATAGTAGTTCTTTATTTTTGGTCAAAATGTTGTTTATTGTGTTGTAAACAGATTTTACCCTATCAGAGACATCTAGTTTAAATTAGGGGTACTTTCGGTGTTCTGACTTTGGCGTTTTTGTTTTCAGTGCTTTTGTTTTCGGTATTTTGACTTCGTGTTTATATTTTCGACGTTTTTGTTTTCGGTGTTTTTGTTTTTCTGTGTTTTTGCTTTTCGGCGTTTTGACGTGATACCGATAGATCTAATTTTACGTGAAAAGTTCGATCAAAAGTTGTAGTGTTTTGATCTGGGATTTGAACCTGGCCTACTAGGGCAACTTTTGCGTACTTTTCTTTTGCTTCAAATTGGTTTATAATTTACTCTTAAAACTCAAAGAATTAGGTTATTTAAGAAAAAAACAAAAAACTATCACTTGCAAATTTTTAGATTTGCCGATAAAATCTAAGCAGACAATGACGTAATCAGGTTTTAAGAGTAAAAACCGAGGGGGGGGGGAGATTCACTATTTATAAAACCCTTTTTTTACTTATTGGCAAAAAAATATAAAAATATTTTTGCAGAATTGGTATATGACGTCCCTGTCAAAAGCTATTACACAAGTGTTTAGTGTGGTGTAAAGGAAGTTGGACTTCGATTTGTATGAGTTTGTGTGATTTCTCCGCGGTTAGGTAAAAAGAACTTAAGTCAAAAAACACAAATTTTTAGTAGAAGCAAAAAATATGTTGATTACTATCCGTCTATTAATTTTAATAAAATAAAAAATTGTACTTGGGAATCCGACTACCCCACCGAGTTTAAGACTTTAATTTGCAATACCACAAATTTATTTTTTATACAGTCAGTCGGTAGGAAATGCTTAAATTACGTTTTTTGCTTTTACACTTGAAGAAATAAACATTTGCATTTTTCTCGTTCTTATTTTTAAAAATTGGCATTATATTCTTCACAGTAATCGATAAAGGGTAAAATTTAAAAAAAATAGTACTTAACTTAAAAACTTGATTTTTGATTTAACAAGGGGAGACTGGCAACTGTCCCTCACTGAATTGATCCATTTTCATTGTGCGTGTAGGACTTGTATTGGATTTTAACAGGTGGATTAACATAAATTTGGTAAGTTGTTAATGGAATTGCGTAAGATTGCAAAAAAATAAAAACATATGCGAGGGTACTAGGATCGCACTCAGCTCCTGCCAATTTTTTTTTTATTTGTTTGTTTATTAATTCCCCCCAGTATAATATGTCATCGTTCTCAAGAAAACCAAAGCGCTATAATAAACTCTACTCATAATCTGTAAACATTAAATGTTTTGCCTTTCAACAGTGAGGCACTGGAGGGTGTTCCACACCCCCCAGACCCCCCGGTTTGTGCAGTTTATTTTTATTAGTAATAAATTGAAGATATCAGCATACCTAATCTAAAAAAAATTTCTAGAAGAACTAATTAATCCTAACTTTAACAAGTCACACTCAAGTAAGTAATATCCCAATTCGCCCAAAATATAAAGCAAAGTTGTAGAGACCGGGGGGTCTAGGGGGTGTGGAGCACCCCCCCAGGAACACTCAAACTGTGATAGATAAATTTGCAAACTTATGGTTATCCTTATTAAGCGATAATAGTGAAAGTTTTTAGCACAAAAAATATAAAGCAGTAACCAAGAATTGGGGGGATTTTTAATTCTCCCCAGTATAATATGTCATCGTTCTCAAAAACCAAAGCGCTATAATAAATCCTACTCATAATCTGTAAACATTGAATGTTTTGCCTTTCAACAGTGAGGCACTGGAGGGTGTTCCACACCCCCCAGACCCCCCGGTTTGTGCAGTTTATTTTTTATTAGTAATAAATTGAAGATATCAGCATAATTGATTTAAAAAAATTCTAGAAAAACTAATTAATCCTAACTTTAACAAGTCACACTCAAGTAAGTAATATCCCAATTAGCCCAAAATATAAAGCAAAGTTGTAGAAACCGGGGGGTCTGGGGGGTGCTCCACACCGCCCAGGAACACTCAAATTGTGGTAGATAAATTTGCAAACTTATGGTTATCAGTATTAAGCGATAATGGTGAAAGTTTTTAGCACAAAAAATATAAAGCAGTGACCAAGAATCGGGAGAGAGGAATTTGAATTCCCCCCAGAATAATATATCATCGTTCTCAAGAAAACCAAAGCGCTATAATAATCCCTACTCATAATCTGTGAACATTGAATGTTTTGCCTTTCAGTAGTGAGGCACTGGAGGGTGTTCCTCACCCCCCAGACTTCCCGGTCTCTAAAACTTTGCTTTATATTTTGTTCTTTTACCTAACCGCAGAGAAATGCTTTCTATGAAATTTAATTTCTGAAGAATTTATTTAACTGCGTTTCATAATTTTAATTGTACTTGCGCTTCAAAGTTAGGCAATGGTTATTTTGTATTTTTAGGCTTTTTCTTTACAAAAATAATAAGATTCAGTGGCGTATTTAAGAGTGTGCAATGGGAAATTTGCCCCCACTCCCAAAGAATGACTCGGATTGTATTCCTAAGGTCCTCCGTGATAAAAATAATGTTTACCACGCGGTTTTAAAATTTAAAAAATTTTGAATTTATTTAATTGTTTTGAATTTTGGAATTTTTCGGTAATCACTTTACCACTGACGCGCATGAATGGATTAACGAGAATATGTAAAATAATCTGGTTTGCCCCCTCCCACAGGCATTTTTTAAATACGTCACTGACAAGATTTAACTTTTAAAATTTATAATTGCAGCCTTCAGTTATAGTTCTATCCTCCTTTTGTTATAACAAAAAATTATTGATTATAGTATTTGGCGTGTAATTTAACATAATAAATTGACCCAGTTTAAATCCGCAAAAATACTTGTGCAAATAGTTTAATATTAGTTTAAATTAAAAGAAAATCATTTCATCATCATCATCATCTGCACGTTGAGACCTGTGGTCTTAAATCATTTCATTGGAAGAAAATTTCCGAGGAAAATAATCACCATCAATAACAGAAATACGGCAGAGATTCCAACAAATAAATTAATAATTGTAAATTGCTGTCATAAACATGGACACGTGATTGCATGTTACACAGAGAGATTCACCATCGTCATGTGAACAGTAACCTTGCAATAACCGTAGTCATACTAAATCACTGCATAAATTGGAATTTATTCAATTTTTCAAAAGCATTTATAGTTTTCCCCCTCTTTTCTTAGTAAAAAACATTGATCCTAAACTATATGCTAGCTATTAGAAAATCAGAATGCTTTGATTAAAAAATCATAATTTGTAGTAGGCATTTTTTGATCATACCCTATACACGTATGTACGTCGTATTATTATTTAATGTAAGCAAATAACATTTAAATTTTAAATGTTGACAAAATGATGTAAATTTTATAAAAAAAACTTATAAAAATGCAATAAAATTGGAAACCTACAGAAACGGAATACACAAATTTATATAAATAGCATGAAGTTTTGGCATTAAAATGTTATCGATTTAATATTGCAGTAGGAATTTAAAGCTTAGGTATATGTATACTACATAAGAGGAAAAATATTTTGTCGATAAATAGAACTTGTTGTTCGACTAAATTATTATAAAATATATCATCATTTGCATTTAATAAAGTTCTGTCCTTTTTTTAGTTCTGACCCTCGCCGTATGTTTTCTTCAGTTTTATTATTTTTTGTAGTACAAATTAAGATAGAGTGGCCCATTAATGGTGATAACGTTTTCCCACATATTCTTTCTACAGGAATGCATGTTTTGGTTCATTACAATAAATTTTAACTAAAACATACTTTTAATGCTCAATTAAATTTATGTAAAGCGACATAAATGTATATTAACTTTCACTTGCACAACTCACTTGCTCCGATAATTTGCAGTAGGTAATTGAAAGAAAATAATTTCTTCTTACGCCACTCATACATATGTGTATGTAAGTAACATTTTAAATTACCTCTTAGTTGGATGATGCAACTCACGAAGCAAGTTTTCAAAATTACGGAATTCGAACCATATCCTTCAGGCGACCAATCAGGAACAAAAAGCGATTTGTAAAATTAAAAACCACGCCCATTAAATTTTGTAAGCTTGATCGAGCCTTTTTTTTGTTCTTCAGTAAAGATGTAATAAGTACTGCAGATATTTTTAAATTATTCGCATTTTAAATAAACTTGTTTGAGGTATTAATTAATTTTTATAGCAACGCAAGAAGAAGTATATTTTCCAACATTAAATTTAATTATGTCATACTTGGATGGAAATTACGTGATTATTAACAAGAAATAAGAATCTGAGGTATTTCTTGTATCATAACGACGCAGCATTGTATTTTGAAAATAAAATATTTATTAAAAAAAATATAGGTGATAAAAAATGGCATGGAAACGTAATAAAGTAAATATTAAAAATGTTTTCGTGATATTTTAAAAATTAATTATCCAAATTGTTTGCGAAAGTATCGTTAATAATAAAAATTAACGGTTTTATTGTCACTTTCCTTTCTTTTTTATATAAAATTATTCAAAAAGAACCTCATTACAAAAAAATGTACCTATGAGTTATCAAAAATTTCCAGTTGTGAATTCTATTAAAAATGTGAAAACGCATTTTGACATATTTTTACGCGTAATAAAATGTTTATACTTCCCCCTATCAAAGAGGGAAGCAAACTACTAAAATTAAAAAACTGAAATTAAAAAAGTACTGAAAATGTTATATGTTATGGATCGCCTCTTGTAGGATCGTACAATCAGAGCCTTTATTTTTCTCTGGGCCTTTTCCTCAATTTTACCTTGAACCAGAGAATTTTCCACTGTGCTTGGGCTGCCGTGTAGGTAAAAAGCGCATTTATGAAACTTATATTTGCCCCCTAATAAATAAAATAAAATTTTAGATAAAAATAAACTTGTTTTATGGATCTATTATATTTTCTTTGGAATGGCGCCCCCTATAACCATCAAACGCCTTTGTGGATCTGGGTCCAACAGGAATCTGAATCCAACAGGGATTTAGACATTGGGTGAGTACAAAGAAGATTCTTACAGACCAGTAGATTTTAAAAGTTAGCGAAAATTCATAAAATTGAAAGAAAGCTGTACTTATATTATTTGCTCTGGGTCTTCAAAGCGGATATGTAATTAGCACCCTAAAGTGAAAGTTTACTACTATCATTTATTTTATGTAGGTACTAAATATTTTAATATAATAATAAATTTTACTTTATGGTATATTTTTGTAAACATATAAAATCAATACCACTACGAAAGTTATCTGGTTATTGATATGGAACAAAAAGTATTTTATGAAGTTGTTGTCACAGGCGATGCAATAATTTTGCTTTGAAAGTCAATGAAGAGAAAAGAATTTTATAATACATATATTACTACTATTCGAAGAGAATTAATATTTATTTTTAAATCCCCTCCCACGCAACATTTTAATTGTGTCACAAAATCCTGATTTTTTACAAGGGTTACTAAACGTAAATAATATAACATTTATTTTCCACATAAAATTATTTTTACTAAAGAATTTAATTTAATAACAAAATAATAATATTAATATTTTTACCTAATTATTAGTTACTTTAATTCTGTCAGAATTTATTTTACGCTCATTAGAAACACGTTTACTACAATTTACTCGTTTCAGTATAACTAAATTATAACTGGGATCTTTATTGGGATCTGTTTCTCTGCATTACATTAGAAAATGAGTATTTCTTTGTCGGTTAAATTACAGTCTTAAGATGAAGCGAATTCAAGTAAACTGGGGAACGGTCACAAATCCCAAACTGTGATTTTCATAATTTTTGAAAGCAATTATAAATAATAATAATGCAATGCACACAAATTTTGGGAAAAAGATAGCTTTAAATATTAATTTTAAACGTAATTTTCTCACTGTCTCTTTTCAAACCGTAGACCCGACCATCTAAAATTAAATTTTAAAGTAATTTATAATTTTAATAATAATTACTAATGGTAGCGAAGGCTTTGCAATAATGAAAAAAACATCCCTGAGTGCGACAAAACTCGAAAATATTCAAATTGAGCCGGTAGATCCGAGGGTCAATGATAATCTTCATTAAAAATTTCTCGGAGCGAAAACTAATCTAGAAAGAAATAAATCTTTGAGCCACTGCTTTCTAGAAGAGGTTAAACTTAATAAAAACATTCCTGAGTGCGTTAAAACTCGACATTATGATTAATGAGCCGAGTGACTGCTAAGCTCCTCGCGATAAACTACTTGGCTCCGCCTACTAGTTGTTAGGACTAACCCAAAACGCAAGTTCCGTCAACAGAATGATTGCAATATTACGCAATAATAATTTACTTCTATAAGTTTTTATGGCAATTTCGCGAACTTCAAAATTAAATTGTGGGCTTAATATAGGACTTATCAAACTTTGGCTTACCTTAAAATTCTTATATTAAAGTCCTCCTTTTATAAGAAAAATCAGGGGGTTAACCACTGACCAAAAATGTGTACACAGTTTACAGTCATTTGCAAAAATCTACAGACATTTGTAAAAATTTTCATACATTTGCAAAAATTTACGCAGATATTTGTAAACAATTTCAGACATTTACAGACATTTGCAAAATTTACAGGCATTTGCAAAATTTACACACATTTGCAAAATTTACACACATTTGCAAAATTTGCAAAAATTTACACAGATATTTGCAAACAATTTCAGACATTTGCAAAGATTTACAGTCATTTGCAAAAATTTACAGTCATTTGCAAAGATTTACAGGCATTTGCAAAATTTACACACATTTGCAAAATTTACACACATTTGCAAAATTTGCAAACATTTGCAAAAATTTACACAGATATTTGCAAACAATTTCAGACATTTACAGGCATATGCAAAATTTACACACATTTGCAAAAATTTACAGTCATTTGCAAAGATTTACAGGCATTTGCAAAAATTTACACATATTTGCTAAATTTGCAAAAATTTGCAACATTTGCAAAAATTTACACAGATGTTTGTAAATAATTTCAGACATTTACAGCCATTTTCAAAGATTTACAGGCATTTACAAAAATTTACACACATTTGCAAAATTTGCAAACAATTAAAAAAATTTGCAAACAATTGCAAATCAATTACAAAATTACGTATACCAAATATACTAGGTGGTCAACCCCTCGGGAAAAAGTGTACTTTTGAGGTCGGAAATAGTCACTGACTATACCCTCAACTGTATGCTTGCTTTTTCCACTATTCTTATAGTTAAAAGCTTTTCAGCCTTTTTAAGTTGTTAAATTGTAAATAAAAATTCACCAAAATCTGAAGGATTTCTGCAAACTTCATCTCAAAATTATTAGCAGATTTTCTTAGCTTTCACAAGCTCCGCTTAGGGCACTTTGACTGATGTGAACCAAATTTTGCACAATTATTTAAAAAAAAGTAAAAATTCGGGCAGAATAAAAAATAATGAATGATGGATTAACGAGATTTGAAGTATCTTTACTAACTTAATATAATATTATATTGCTATGTTTCGATTTATAATAAAAATTGAAATTGGGCGCCAGAAACATGGTTTTAAACCAGAGATCTTACCATTTAGCTTCTGTTGTTGCAATTTTTCAGTTTAGCTTTTGAATAGTATGAACTTTAATTTAAAAGTGTTCGGGAAAAATTTAACTTCGAAATTTAATACAATTTAATTTTGAATCAGGCAGTACCTGCACTTCAGTTTTATGTATCTGTCATAAAACAATTACAAAGAAATCTTATTCTTTGTAAAGAAATTTGACTTACGGTTAATATTCCCAAACTCAAAAATACACTTATTCTTATATAAATGGCTTTACCAAACGAAAAAATACAATTTTACAAGTCTTTTAAGGTGAGAATGAATTTGGTGGGTCCTCGAACATTATGCTCGCAATTTAAATTTGAAAATCACAAATTTCCCATAAAAAACACATGTAAACATTGGCGTATTTAGGAAGGCAAAAGGGCAATTGTCCCCCCTCCCCCCAAAGATGATTCGGATTGAATCCCTGAAACCCTCCGTGATAAAAATAATGTTTAACAAGCGGTTTTAAAATTTAAATAAATTTGAGTTTGAAGTAAGTTTTGAATTTCTTTTATTTTTCTGATTTTTTGGAATTTGTCAGTTATCACAGACGCGCATGAATGGATTAACGAGGTTCTGAAAAATAATAGACAGTTTTTTTAAATACGCCATTGCATGTAAGTGCATTATAGCGCGATATATGTCATAAATTGAACACATTCTATCACCAGTCCGTGCGTTGTACGTGGGTCGACACTCACAATCGGCGAGAAACTACCAGAAGCTTATCGCATCTGTTGTGATAATGATCCAAAATTTCGAGTATTTTCGCGCTTTGGATTTTTTAATAAGTTGAATTTCTCTACGACCCCGTGGTTTAAAGATTTATTAATTTTTACGTTAATTTTCGCTCCTATATATTTTTTATTATTTTTCATAGTTGGCCCTAGGATCTGCCGGGTCGATTTGAAAAATTTCAAGTTCAGGCGGGGTATGCAAAATTTTTAAAAATTGTAGAAAAGCCAAAAACTTTGCCCCTTTAGCAATAAACTATATATATTTTACTATATAATTAATTATATAAAAAAAAATTATTTTCAATCACTTTAAGCGCGCTAAATACTTATTTTATTTTCGATGGACGGGATTACAGTTTAAAAAGAGCCAATTAGAAAATTGCATTGCAAATTAATTTTTAAAGTCGTTTTTTTCCGAAACTTGTAGACCGACAGAAAATTTTATTTTTTTATCTGCCAATAAGGCCTTCGTTTTTTATAATTTGCTTTAAAAATCGTAAAAATCAAGATTATCCTGAGGGTCAACCGCTAGAGGAAATCGTGTATAATTAACTTCACACTTAACGTAATTCATGATAATTCTGCATACTTTTTGTACTTCATATAATTCAGCAGTTGAATTACTTCACGCACTTCACCAGTAATTCACCGTACTTCATCAATAATTCACGGTACTTCACCTAATTCGTCGATACTTCATTGTATTTCACGTACATCATTGGTATTTCAGAGACTTACCGAGATTCCAAAATTTGAGCAATGGAGGTATTCCACACCCCGGATCGAGTAGTTTATTTTTATCAGAAGTAAACTGAAAATTTCCCGTTGCAGAGGCACTGGAAGGTGTTCCACACCCTCCAGACCCCCTCCGGATGAAGTAGTTTATTTTTTATTTTGTTGCAGAGATCTGCCTCCCAAGGGGTACGGAATTTATAATTACGCAATTTATAATTAATTGTCAATTAGACCAGCAGTGTAGCGTAAAGCATACACCGGCCGACTGGAAAGCGGTAGACCGCGGTTCGAGTCCTAGTCGAGTCGAATACACTGCTGTGATCAAAGGTCCAATATCAATCTGTGGACCATGGGGAAGGCAACGGGAAACCACCCCATAAATTATACTCCCATGAAAATTCATCTTGGCTTCGGCCAAGCTGGGTCACGACGCTTCTGACAAGAAGCAAACGATGAAGAAGAAGTCAAATTAAAATTAAACACATTTACATGACCATAGCTAATTTTAATAAACTTGAGATAATATGCTTAAATATTTAATTCACTTTTAATAAAATAAATTATTTAAACCGGGAGTCTGGGGTGGAACACTCAGTGCCTCTGACGAATCTTCAGTTTACTTCTGATAAAAAGTAAACTACTTGGTCTGGGGTTCTGCATGTTCTGCAATGTTCTTCATTCCAAAATTTGTGCACTGGAGGGTGATCCACACCTCCAGACCCCCGGATTGAATAGTTTATTTTATCAGAAGTAAACTGAAGATCTTCCGTTGCAGAGGCACTGAGGATGTTCCACGTGAAGTACTTCATGTACTTCACATGAGATGTCATGTACTTCATAAGATGTGTACAAAACTTCATCAGCGGTTAACCTCGGATTATCCTTAGAAAATACTACTAAAAATAAGCTTCAAAATGTTTACAATTGGGGTCGAGGTAATAAACCTGAACTCAAAAGTACGCTTTTTCCTGGAGCATTTCCAACCAGAACTCTAGCTGACCAAATGCAGGCTTTAATCGGCAAATGGTTAAGAGGGAAAGGGGAGGTCGAGGACAAGCGTCAAATTCTAAGATAAGAAATAATCTCGCCTAGCTAAATCCGCGACAGCGAATCAAAATGGGTACGATCGATTATAAAAAACGCCTACAAATAAAACCACAAAAGTCAAAACGGCTCGTAGCGATCGTAGCAAAGCGTAGCAAAGGCTGCGAAAAGTCGGTTTTGACAAACGCAACTACGGCAAAACTCGGATTTACCCTAAAAATATAGGTTTCATTATATTTTCATTCGGAGCGGAGTTTACAATTCTATTTGTATTTTAAAGACTAATTTACAATTATTTTTAGCGCTGAAAACTAAATTTTATTGTCTATGGGCGGGGTTACAGTTCAAAAGACCTAATGAGAAAATTTCATTGTAAATCAAGTTTTAAAATCGGTTTTTTTTTCAAAATTTTATTGTTTTATACGCTAAGTAGACCCTCATCTTTTATAATCCACATTAAAAATGGCCAAAATCGAAGTTTAGGTTTATTACGCGTCCCCTACAATTATTACGAAAATTTTGAATTAAAATAATGTCTAAATTTGCTTGTGACTACTGTCGCTTTAAATTTCGTTGTTATAATTTTTTTAATAAGTTAATATTTTGAATTTTTAAATTATTGTTGATTAATTTTTCAAAATTTATATTATTAATTATTAACTTTCGATTTTAATCAAGCTTCCAAGCTTCTTAAATTTCTTATTTTATTAATTTCGTTAATTAACTTTATTTGCGCAGAACTCTAATTTTCGAACTATTAAAAAAATATCATTTTACCCAACGCATTTTTGCGTCTGCACGAGTAATTTCTACAAAATTTCATTCAAAAAGTGCCATTTTAGCAATCAAAGCGTAATTTTAATCTTTTTTTACAAATTTTGGTCATGTCAAAACTTAAATCGTCTACCAGTTAAGGGTAACTCCGTGAGTCCCCTCATCTGTCTTTAAAATTGATATTATTTATCTAGAAATTAAAAAACAACAACTTTTGAAAAATATCAGGTGTTTTTAAATAATTTAAAAAATACTACCTCTAAATTTTACAGTGCTATCTTAGGGGGGGGGGTTCTTAAATAACTACCAAAAATAAAAACATTATTTAACGAACCTCTTAAGATATCAATATGATATTTTTCAAAATTGTTTTTTTTAAATTTTTTGGTATAATATTACTCTTAAAGAAAGGGGGAACTCTTAATGTGAATAAAATTACTAACTTATTTTCAAAGTTGAATTTTATTGTCCTTATTTGCAATCAAATTAATTTGTTTTCAACAACTTGGTTTTCGTTACTTTACTTTTTTAACAAATTTCTGTAATTGCTTCTGGACAGGCCAATATTAACTAGAATATCAAAATTGTGCGGCCTGCGGCCGCACTTTTAAAATTCGGTTGTTACAAAAAGTTCAGGATAATTTTTTCTTTTTTTCTAAGGGCAATTACTTTACAAATCTTTAAAAAATTCAGAGGTTGAGATAGAGACGCTTTATAAACCGTGAGGTTTGGGAAAATGGAATACCCTCAGGCAGTGGCTGAGCTATCGAGCGCTGGGCTCCATGTTACTGGAAAGCCGTAACTATATGAGTATGACTCTAATAAACTCAACCAATTAGAGTAGTCAAAAATGAACTCATCTCTCAGCGATCTTTTCGACAAACTTTTTTTAATTAGATGTTCAAAAAAAAGTTACGTAAAATGCAGAATTTCTTGATAAAGATCACAATTTACTGTAATTGTTTGTCAAATACTTAATGTTCATGGCTGACAATAAACGAAAATTAACAATTTTGGAAAACGATTTGCTCAAAAATTAAATTTGAAGGCGAATAGCATCCAAGGTTCTATCCTTTACTTGACTTTCCGCACATGGTTAATTAAAATTGCTTACTATTACGTTGCAGATCTTTTTATTGACTAATTTTGTTTTTGTTGTGCTTAGCACAAAAAGTATAAATTCTTCGTTAAATAGTTTTAAATTTTTTATTTATATCGGATTATTATAATTCAGAAGTTACATCATTATCATTTAACTTTTTATAAATTGCCTCCTCATTACGTTGATGATTTTTATTGAATATCGATATCAGTCATAATGTGTTACATAATATTTAAACTATACAAAAAACTTTCCATTAATTAATTGGCTCCTTTGTGAAAAACGAAGGTAATTAATTAAATTAAGAAGATCTAGGAAGATTATAAATTTAGCTGCTTCAAAGACAGAGGTTCGCTCTATGTATTCACAAGTTATTCAAAGATAAACTTAAAATCCTGCTTGTAAATTACTTTACATAAATCACGAAATAAAGTACATTTTAATTTTTTCTTTCCATTGCAGTCGCTATTTTTAAAACACATTACGCCCATAGCCATAGGGGCTCCTGTTTTTAAAACACATCTATAGAATCAGTAGCCTGAAGCATCTGAAAAGTCCAACCAAAGGTGGAAGGAGGAAAATCCAAAAACTACAGCAGTGAACATGTTTTTTTAAATTTTAATTTTAATATTCATTCCATGCTACAATTATTTTTTTAATGAGAAATTTACGATAAAAATGAAATATAAATTTTGCCTGATTATTAAAAAAAGATTTACTGTGTATTATTCTTTCGTAGTTACAATAATAGCCGAGAAGATTTATAACTGAAAGCGTTAATAAATGGTTCGATGAGTTTGTTCGCTTTCTGTAAACAATAAATTTACTTCAAAACAGAAAAATAATTACCTAATACTGTGGTAGAACGTTTTTTTGCGAACGTAAAAATTTAAAACATGATAAGCAGGATTTAAAAACCAACTAAGAGCGGCAAACAGTATCAAAAAATATTCGGCATCAAAATCGATCGATGAACATTATTAACACCTACAATGTAAACTTGGTGTTTGTTTTAATTAAAATGCATCCTTTTAATACGTTTGAGCTGAAACGAACACAGAGATCAGATCCAACAATGAATTTTTAATTAGAGGGCATGTTTGACAGAGAATAGGGTTGGTTGACACGATTTTATTTAATTTTAGCGTTTACTTTAATTTTTCCGGCTTTTAATTTTATTTAACAGTCGTGTAATTACATCGTTAGTTAATTTTAATTGTAACAAAATATTACATAATGTATACGAAATGGTTAATGCGTTAGAAGTCAATTTAGTTAATTTTCACTCCTTGGGGGGTTGTTTGGCTGGCGTAGTCCAAACAAACAATAAAACGGACTGTTTTTATAAATTTTATTTTAAGACATAATTAGGACTAATCATAAAATCTTCTTTATCTAGGACTTTCTGGTATAAAATTTGATTTTCAAATATTGTTCATAATGTAGAATTTTTTCGTATTTATTATAGTTTTTGTAGCGTTTCGAGTATAAGGTCACGAATTTTCATGCTGTTTTTAACAATTAAAATTAAATTACAAAAAATTCGAGGTATTAAGAGGGTCGATTGAACATAAAAATGGCTCTGTTTATTATATAGGGTATCTTAGTGGTGATTTTCTTATTTATTATTAAGAAAGGGTATCAAACGCGCATGAATGGATTAACGACATTCCAACTAGCCTTAAAAATACCCGAGCAACACCAACTAATCTTTGAGTTGATGAGTGAAAATATTACCAATAACTCAGAAAATTAAAAACAAAAAAATTGTTTAAAAATGCAGGATTGTGGTATGGAAGATTTGAAATTATAGCGGCAATTTAGAGATTATAATTGGATTAATACAAAAATTGTTTTTCCATAAAAAATAGGTTAGTTAATTTTCATATTAATTATAAACTGTGACCACTGATTAAACGAGCAGTGTAATGAAAAACGAAAGTGAAATTGCATTTATAAAGTTTAAAATAATGAAAGTATTGCAAAAATTAAATTTTGAATTTCAGAAGGCAGACCAAAAAGTTTTAGTATTTTTCTTTGGACGTTAAAAATTCAGCACAAAAAGCACTGAATTCGAAAAATATTTATATATATTTTATATATAAATAATAATACATAAATAATAAAATTAAGTGTTTTTAATAAAATATAAATTAAGAAGCTGAAACTAAAATTTTTTTATTTTATTTATTTTAGATTTTGTGGAAACTACGTATTTTGAAGGCGGAAGTTTTTTTTATAAATTTTTTGTCTGCAAAATTCTGCATTTATTTCTATCGAAATTTTGATCACTTTGCTAAATTCAAAATTTTCAATTTTTTTAAGCCAATAATTATATCGAGGGTCAACCGCTAGAAGAAATCGTGTACAATTGACTTCACACTTAACGTAATTCAAGATAATTCTGCATACTTCTTCGTACTTCATATAATTCAGCAGTAATTCACGGGATTCCAAAATTTGAGCAATGGAGGGTCCACACCCCAGATCAAGTAGTTTATTTTTATCATTAGTAAACTGAAAATTTTCCGTTGCAGAGGCACTAGAAGGTGTTCTACACCTCTAGACCCCCTCCGGATTAAGTAGTTTATTTTTATTTTGTTGCAGAGATCTGCCTCCCAAAGGTACGAAATTTATAATTAATTGTAAAATTAAGAATTAAACACATTTACTTGACCATAGCTAATTTTAATAAACTTGAGATATGTTTAAATATTTAATTCACTTTTAATAATAATAAATTATCCAAACCGGGAGTCTGGGTGTGGAACACCCTCCAGTGCCTCTGCAACGGAGATCTTCGGTTTACTTCTGATAGAAAGTAAACTTCTTGGTCTGGGGTTCTGCATGTTCTGGAATGTTTTCATTCAAAATTTGTGCACTGGAGGTGTTCCACACCCCAGACCCCGATTGAATAGTTTATTTTTATCAGAAGTAAATTGAAGATCTTCCGTTGCAGAGGCACTGGAGGATGTTCCACGTGAAGTACTTCATGTACTTTATGAGATGTGTACAAAAACGTCACCAGCGGTTAACCCTCGAATTACATAATATGTGCGTGAAGTTAGCCGTCATTTTTGAAAAATAAAAAATGCAAGTTGTGCTGAGTTGTACGTACTGCCTTGTGCAGTAAATAAAAAAATTTATTTTGAGAAATACAATTGATGTGGCCAAAAATGATTTTATCGATGGATGTAAACCCAGCCATTTTGTAATTTTACAATTCTCATTAGTAAGTCAGTTGCATCAATGTTACAATAATTAAATTAAAATCTTTTTTGAAATTTTTAATAATGGCAGTGCTAATTTCCATCAATAAAATACATTTCTGGCCACAAAAATTTTATTTTTCAAAATTTTTCAAAATAAACTATTTTTATTTACGACACAAAGCTGCACAAATTGAGCACAACTTTAAATTATAATCTTTTTTGTAATTTTCAGTAATGGCAGGGTAATTTCCATCGATAAAATACATTTCTGGCCCCCAAAAATTTATTTTTCAAAATTAACTTTTTATTTACGACACAAAGCAGAACAAATCGAGCACAACTTTCATTTTTTAATTTTTCAAAAATAGCACGAATAATTCCACCCTCAAAATACGCAGTCTTTATAAAAGCCGAAATAAACAAAACAAAAACAAAATTATGGCACAAAAGAGCGCAAATCGAGAACTCAGTAAAACTTTAATTTTTCAAAAATGACGGCTAAGGGGTCATCCATAAAGGACGTCCTTGCCTTGGGGGTTATAAAATGTGACACGGGGAGGGGTTACCCGAATGCGACGTCCGCATAAAAATTTCCCTTTTTAAGGATTTGTAAACAAAATAGTGCTTGAGTTTTTTCTTATAATTTTAAAATTTTAAAATATTATAAATAAAATGTAAAAGCTAAAAATTTTGAAGTTTTTCTAAAATGAACGTGAAGTTTAATTTTATAAACGAGGGGGGACTTTAATTTGTAACCATTGGAAACATTGGAGAGGGAGTCAAAAATTTGGAAAAAATTACGGATGTCCTTTATGGACGGCCCCTAACTGCACCTAATTATTGACTAAAAAAAAATTGAAAATTTATGAATCTAGCAAATTGCGCAAAATTTCGATAGAATGCAGTATTTTGCATTGTTTTGCAAATTAAAAGAAAAAGAAATCAATAAAATTTGAAAAAGCAACGGCATATATGGGACTCAAACATCAACATCGTCTGGAAATCAACAACCAACTCGCGGTAAAATATTCTTAAATTAAAATTTGATTAAGCCAAAAGTTGAATAAAATTTTGAAAAATAAACGTTGGTCATGCGAATTTAAACAATATTTTATTTTATAATATGAAAATTTCAAAAATTGTAAACATTTTTGGGGTAATTTTAAATTTAATTTTAGGGGAAATCTAAAAACATTTGCATCTCATTAGAGGACATTTTAAATATATACATTAATGTTCCTATGATATTCGTCATAGAACGAAACCCGTACAGTATCCATTATTAAATTGTTACATTGCTCATCATTTAAAACAAAACTTAAATTTTTAAATTAAAATTTTTTTTCCTGAACACAAAGCTACTAAAGCTAAACGAGAAGAAAATTAGAAATATAAGCTAAAAGTAGGAAAAATTTTGTCGTAAGTTTATTGGTTCTGGAGCCTAAATTAATATTAAAATACAGTAGCAACTAAAACAAACTATAGCAATATATAACTAGATTACAAGTTTATTTTCAACATTTTTTCGATTAATTTGATCCATAACTCGACGGCTGTTGATTTTACACCAAAGAGGGTTTGAATCTAATGAAAATGCAATTTAAAGTTCACAAAATTGCCATAAGAAACATATGACAGTTGTCTGTTCTGTTGTCGGGACGTGTGGTCAGATTTAAACTTAAAATTTAGTAGGCGGGGCCTAGTGGTACAATGACAGCTCACCAGTTCGTATCTAGCATCCATCGGGTCCAGATGCATAATTTCGAGTTGGACCGGGCTCGGGGATGTTTTAATAAGTTTAACCTCTTCTAAGACCCCATGACTCAAAAATTAATTATTTCCTAAATTATTTTAGGTTCGGAAATATTTTTAATAAGTTTTACCATTGACAGTTTGAGTTGGATAATTTCGAGTACTGCCGGGCTAAGCGATTATTTTTAAATTCTTGCGAAGCCGAAGCCAAAGGTTTCGCTACCTTTCGCAAATTTATTATAAAATAATGTAAAATTCTCTAAAATAATTTAACTTTTAATTTTCGGGAGAGCGGAGCTACTCCACGTGTTTTCTTCATTGTTATTCTAGAATTTTGAGTGTGTTTGTGTCTCGTTCACTATTCTTCTCCATTCCATTTTGTCCTCGCACCTCTTTCTCCAATTTCTTACTCCAATAGCCTCGGGGTTGACCACTAACCAAAATGTGTACACCAAATTTGCATTTACAATAATTTTTAAAAATTGCAAAATTTGCAAATAACTGCAAAATTTGCAAACAATTTACAAATTGACATTTGCAAAATTTCAGTTTGCAAAATTTACACATTTGCAAAATTTGCAAACAATTGCAAATCATTTACCATCTATCTTTATCCATCCATCTATCTCTTGCTCTCCTTTTAGGTTTCGTCTGGCTCGGTCTCCAGTCTGTAATCTGTCTTATAACGCTTTGTGGATCGTTTCTTATTATGTGCCGTAGCTATCGGATTTTCTTTCGTGTGTTTCACAACGTTTTCATGTGTTTCATGTGTTTCACAACATTTCCATCATCCAATGTTTCACATATTTCGGTGTTTGTTCTCTGCTTGTATTCTTTTTCTTCATTCCTTTTTAGGCCCAATATCGTTCTCATCAACCTTCTCTCAAATGCTCTCATTCTTTCTTCTTCTCTTTTGGTTAAGTTTATTACTTCTACGGCATACGTGACCACCGTTCTTACATAGGTCTTGTATATCCTCATTTTAATTTTTATGGAAATGTTCTTGTTTTTCAACATTTTCTTGTTTACGTGATAGGTTCTCCATCCTGATTGTATCTTCTTGTGTATTTCTGTTGTTCTATTGTTGTTTTTGCTTATTTGAATTCCTATATTCTTAAATTTCTTCACCTCCTCAAACTTATATTTTCCGGTTTTTAACTTATTTCCTTGCGTATCTTCATTTCTATTAAAATGCATAAACTTGGTCTGTCTTCGTTGATCTTCAATTCCTATTTCCGTTGCTTGTTCTTCCATTTCCTCAAAAATTTGTATCATTTTCGCTATTACTTGTTATTTCTTCCTTATAATCGGAGATTACGATAGTTAAAATTTCTAAGTTAGCATTCGGTGATCCGTCATTGAAGTCTGCTTGAAATGCGCGAAGCGCCTTTATTTATATTAAATGCTTTAAGTAGAGAAATTCCTGTGTTTGTTCTTTGCCCCATTCGAAAATTTGAAATTACGTAAGTGGTTCATGTGTCTGAAGTTTTAGGTCGGCATGAAAAAGATGTATCACAGGATGTATAAAGCCCAAACTAAGGACAATGAGCGGGTAGGCTAATAAGGCGGAATGGAACTTCGTGGAATTCGCCAGTTTCGTGCGTTTCGTCCGTTGAGCCGTTTCGCCTGTTTCGCGTCGTTTCGCCGTGCTTTCGGTGGCCGTTTCGCCGTCGCCCATTCGCCGTCGGTATTTCGCGTTCAAATATTTCAAAGTTCATTGCCCCATTTGATAATTGTGAGCAATGCCACAAGGATTTCAACGTCACTATTCTTCAAAACGGCTAACTGTAGATTCTGGCATCCGCGTCTTATTTTTTTAATTTTTAGGAGGTTCTTGCCAGCTCGAGCGTTCATAATAAATTCCCGACTTTTGAGCTGTCGAAGACCTCAATAATCGCCAAAGTGGTATTCGACGCCTAATTCCGCCTGTAACCGGCGGTGGCTTTGATGGTTGTTTTACATCTTCACCTTAAGTTCTTTCGTACAATTCCAATGGCCACTTGGAATAACGGATCTCCGCCATCTTTCCGGTTTAATCTGCCTAGTAATTCTTCAACCACCTAACAAAGGTCCAATTCTCACTTAACTAACCAAGCGCATCAATACTTGATCAAATGTGCGGCGTACAAACCGAAACAATTACCATCTTCGCGTTTAGGCAAATTCTGCGTTTTATTGCAGCCATTATCCCAACTCGAAAGTTTCTCTAGTTTTGAGCAAGGAAACACTTTGATTAAAATTTGAAAATTCCTGATTCCGATATTTCTTAAAATATTCCTTGTAAATCACTTAGTCGCTAAGTTGACCCTACGACTCTTAAGTGTTGGCCAAGAAAAAGGATATTATCACTTTTAACTATCACTTTTACATCTTCAAATACTAATTTAAATATACTATAACATTTTACACTTCTTTAAGATTTACTGAAAGAAAAGTTAAAAACTTTAAGACGAATTACCGAGCTGATGACGAACTCACGGCGAAATGGCGTGCATTAATAACGAACATTTTAACACTATTTTTAAGGAATACGTGCAAGAAAGTACCAAATCATTTAACCGAATACAGGCAGATGGAGAATAAAGCAGACGTTCCAATAGGGTAAAGACGAGTTTTAGCTGCAGGTTAATTGCGAAAACTCAATGAGATTGATAGCCGAAAGAAGGAGAAGAGCCGGGCAGAAAATTTAAAAAAAAGAGGAAGTATGAATATAGCCTAATAGGGATGAGTGGGAAAATAAGGCACCTCTTCACAAGTAGCAACACAGTAAAACAAAGTAACGAGCTACAGGAAGCTGCGGTACTGGGGACAAAGCCCATGTAGCACATAATATTGGGGCAATATTGCGCGAAAATTAAATGTTGGCGCGATGTTGCAAGAGTCGGCCAATATTGATTTCAATATTGTGGCAATACTATAGGAAATCAATATTTAACTATAGGTGCTATCTTGATGCAATATTGTTTAAATGCTGATAACCAATATTACCTGCCGATCTTCAGCCAATATTGATTTTCAACATTGTGGCACTATAGGAAATCATTATTTGACCAATATAAGTTGAATATTGGTGCAATATTGATTTCAATATTGCGGCAATATAAAAATCAATATTTGACTATAGGTTCAATCTTGATACAATATTGTTTAAATGTTGATGACCAATATTGCCTGCCGATCTTCAGCCAATATTGATGCAATATTGATTTTCAACATTGTGGCACTATAGGAAATCATTATTTGACCAATATAAGTTGAATATTGGTGCAATATTAATTTTAGTATTGCGGCAATATAGGAAATCAATATTCGACTATAGGTTCGATCTTGATGCAATATTGTTTAAATGTTGATAACCAATTTTGCCTGCCGATCTTCAGCCAATATTGAATTTCAACATTGTGGCACTATAGGAAATCATTATTTGACCAATATCAGTTGAATATTGGTGCAAAACTTTACCAATATTGGAAAATGTTTACACCTCGATATTGGCGCAATTGGCCCAATATTACAAATAAATTTTGTGCTAATATTGGAAATCAATCTTGCACCAATATTGGAAAATGTTCACATCTCGATATTGGCGCAATATTTAATCCAATATTGTGCCAATATTTGTGCTATATGGAAGGGAAAACTTGCGGTCAATAACGTGATCAAAAACGGTTTTACTGTATTTTCTGCGAAATTAAGTTTATTAAAATATCTTTAAATGAGATCATTAGAATTTTAAATCGTAATTATTTAAAGAAATATCGAAATTAGTAAAAAAAAGATAATTACACTAATACAGCAAAGGATTTTTCTTTTATTTGTTTTACTTTCATCCATTTTACAGCCGCCATTTTGTATTTTTATTTTTATAACTTCAGCGCTTAGGTAAGGGTTCATATAATTTTAAAATAATTTTTAATAAAAAAATCTCCTTTTTGAGTATAACAAAGAAAACAGCAATTAAGTAGATAACTTTTTTATTTATGATTATGAAAAGTCAGTAAATTAGTTTTTGAGTAAATTCATTCCAATTGTCCACTTTTGTCGTTTAATTGTACTTCACTATGTACTTAATTTATAAACTTGCAATACGTCAATGTCATTTTTATTTTTTTGTGTTATAATAAATGAGCAGTTTCCTTCCACTTTTGGTATTTTATTAACTTCACCTGGCGCGCACACACCTAATATTTTTCGCAGTTACCTGTGACATGTGGGGTACTATACCCGCCTTTAACATGAAGATTAAAGATTAACGTAAATTATTTTCATAACAACCAGGGTGAAAAATTCACCAAGAAAACTGTATGTCAGCGTAAAGCTGACATAAACGGTACATTTTTCAATTGTTCAAAATATTTATTTCGGTAAGAATAAACATAAATAAAAACAAACGAAAAAGATTACTGAAATTGCAGTTTATTATTCCGTTCGTATCTAACCAGCTTTGTTCTCCATTTAATTGGAAATTTACCAACTTTGTTAACTTCAAGCAAAAGGGATATTGGATCCCAGATAGACCACTACTATTTAAATGCAAAGCTAACAGTAAAACTCGACATTAGAAAATACTTTAGTGCATCCTATATACTCAGGACTTTGTAAAGTTAAACCGTTTATTAGCAAACACCACTGCGATTGGTATTCGAAATCGACGTTATTCTGACGATGTCGTACTAGTACGAAATTTTTCCATTTTACTTACCTCAAAACTAAGCCTATTTGTAACTCGGCTGGTTAACCGGCCGTAAGAGATGATAATATTTAGTCGATGCAGCAGTTCGCTTGACTATGCTCCTGAAATTGATAAAAAAAATTAGCAAAAAGAAATTTGTACAAAATTAATAAACAAAATAAACTTTTAAAGAACTGGAGACACGTGGATATAGCATAATAATGCCGAGGTCATAATTTTAAAATAAACCAACATAAAAGTAGGATCAAAACAATCACATCCTAAATCCGGACCTGTCGTTTATCTACGCTAGCACTGTCATTTAATAAATTAAATTTACGATCTTCGTGTGGACATATAAAATTCTATATCGTAAATCTTATTAACCAACTTATTGTTTCCTATACTGAAAAAATTCTCATTTCAAACCAACTTCTTTTTTCCCTTTTCGGCAAAATTATGACAAAATGAATTTACTAACCGTTTTCATATTTCATTTTACTTCAAGTACTTCCAGAATGTAATTAAGGTACCAAAAACTGTTAGAAGTCGTGTCAAAAAGAAAAACAGGAAAAGAAGCTACTAACTTTGAAAATTTCATCTATTAGTTTTTATTGGAATCAATTTTTACGATTCTAGTTTCAAATTTATCATAAGTTATGGAATCAAGTTTTGTAAAATGTGTCAAGTTTTTATTGGAAAAAGTTTTATTGGATTTTTTAACAAAATCTACTAAATTAAATTAAGAAAGGCGTGCTTAATCGATTTCGGTACAAATAAACTTTACCGTTCGCTCAATTGCCCTACGCGTTGAACTGCAGTTTTATTGTCTTTCAGTTCCCTTCTGTAAATTTAAATTCTGGAAATCGTCACGAATTTCATCAAAGCGAAACCGCAAGTTGTGTGCGGTTTATACGCAAGTAATTTAGAATTTCATTTAGTGGAACAGTAGAAGTGGAAAACCAAAATTGAATAATCAAAATTCTCACTCTATGGCATAGTTTCAAGATTTAAAACATTTGCGAAATTTCCTGACCCTTCGACAATTATCTTAATTTTTTTAGTTTTTCTACAACTACAGTGTGCGTTTTTGTGGTAGTTAACGTACGTGACTTTTTGTGAATAAAAGTTCAGCGTGAAGTTTTTTTTCTTAGACCGTTCAAGTATTTACGCAATTCAACGCCAAACACCCAAATTTTGTATTCCCGTAACGACATCAAAATGAGTTCACAATGAACGATTAATTAGCAGGCTTTAACTTTTGTTTTCGAAGCTTCTGATAATTTTGAAACTTGGCTCACAAAGCAAATTAAATCGATAAAATTTCAAGCTGCTTAAAAATGTTAAGCCCCGAAAATTCGTGGGAATAAGGAGAAAAGTTGATGAAAATAAAAATGTCATCGTATATTCATGAGAATATAAAGAAAAGCCGCTTAATCAATTATGCGGGTTTGTAATACAATTTTTCTAATAAAATTTTCATTTCTATGTTTGCAGAAAATATGCGTAAGAACCTTCGCGGCATAGAAATTGCAACATTTTGGTGCATCTGTAACAATTTAGACAAAACTGTTCGTACAAGCTAAGCTGCTATTTGTTAGTTTTCCCAAATTTGACGACAACATTTATACAAACATTTTCCAATTTTTATTTTTCTCAGTTTACTGAAAACATAATTACGCTATCTAAAACTTATATTTAATTATATCCTCCCAGAAACCGCATAGTTTTTGAGTTATTGCTTGTCGAAGTTGAGAAAATTTTCATTATTAATAGAAATTCTCTCCGAATTCTTCAAAAACTTGAAACTCGAAAATTTCGCTTTGGAACAAATTTTACCGTCGTAATATTATAGAATATAACAGGTAAAGTTAATACCTGTTTCTATGCGGTGTTTTTTGTGCGGTTTTTGTATGTAGAATAATTGTTTCTGTGCGATTTTTTTTTTAAGATTTAAAAAACAAAATATTTTTCTAAGAGATTGTTTTTATGCAGTCCCTATCTCCCGCACAAAAACAGGTGTGATTGTAACGATAATCTGGTTTATGCCGTATCCCAAGTGTTCCTTACAAGCGTCGGGTTATACCGTAAAGATTCGTTTCATTTCTAAAAGCAATAGGAAATTTTAGAAAGAACAAATTCAAGATTAAAAGAGTTTTGTTTGTAAATCATATATTTATAATAAATACGTTACCAATGATGTAACGGTACCAATGCAGTTCATGTTGTTTCAATGTTCATTTTAACTTAGAATACACCATACTAACCTAACCAATGACTACAGCTGCTTTTGACGGCAGTACCATCAATTTTGCATTTTATTCTACTTTTCAAATGCTTGGGGAGATTTTCAATTCATAAAATATACTGCTTATTATATTTGGTTATGATCGAATTCAACAATTACATTTTTTTCATATTTTTAGTTTTTATATTTTATTTTTCATAATTTTATTTGTGTTACTATTTACCAATCAATCCGTAGGGCAAAGAAAAGAAGAAAAACGTTTTTTTGTAAGATATTACAAAATAGGACCTGAAAGAAATATGTTGATGAAATATATTTGATTAATTCATCAGAAGTAAGAGAGAAAAAGGGAAATGTCAAATGAAAAAATCGAGGGGTTAACCGCTGGTGAAGTTTTTTGTACACATCTCATGAAGTACATGAAGTACTTCACGTGGAACATCCTCCAGTGCCTCTGCTACGGTAGATCTTCAATTTACTTCTGATAAAAATAAACTATTCAATCCGGGGTCTAGGGCGTGGAACACCCTCAGTGCCTCTGCAACGGAGATCTTCAATTTACTTCTGATAAAATAAACTATTCAATCCGGGGTCTGGGGTGTGGAACACCCTCCAGTGCACAAATTTTGGAATAAAGAACATTGCAGAACATGCAGAACCCCCAGACCAAGTAGTTTACTTTTTATCAGAAGTAAACTGAAGATCTCCCGTTGCAGAGGCACTGGAGAGTGTTCCACACCTCCCAGACTCCCCGGTTTAAATAATTTATTTTTATTAAAAGTGAATATTTAAGCATATCTCAAGTTTATTAGAATTAGCTATGGTCAAGTTTAATTCGTAATTTGACAATTAATTATAAATTCAGTAATTATAAATTCCTGAATTGTATGAAGTACGAAGTATGCAGAATTATCATGAATTACGTGAAGTGTGAAGTTAATTGTACACGATTTCCTCTAGCGGTTGACCCCTCGGAAAAAATACTTAGTATTATATTTTTTTTCTCAAGAACTATTAAGAAACTATGTGGGTGCGTGCAAATTTTCAATGTTTTTACCCCCCCCCCCTCCTCTCCCTGTATAAGTAAAAATAAAATTAATGATGAGCTCCCTCGGTAAGACGTAAGAATGTTTTATTCGCAATCGGTCGGTAATTGCTCGTTTCGACTTTTAAAAGTTTGGAAGTTGCATATTGTCAACTACTAATATCAACCGGTGTGTAATGAAATTATTCACTCGTTATACCACGTGACCGGTCAGTAATGAAGAATTGGGCGTGGTTTTAACGTAAATACAAGCGCTGATGCAAATGTCAAATATAGTTAGGTTATAACAATAATTAGAAATCATAATTGGGCGTGCAAATTATAAAACATTTTAATTAGAATAATTGCTTATTGCAAGTGATAGCCCTTTTTTAAATTTTCGCTAAGATTTATTTGTTGCTAGTTTAAAAAATATTTGGATAATCCGATAAGTTTAAGCTTCGACATCGAAAAGTTTTGTTAACAATTCCTGGCATTTTATCGTTCAAATTATTGATGTATAAGTACATATTGTGACATTTGAATACTTATTTATGGTAAGTCCTATAATACTTTCTCATTTTCTTGTTAAAATTTATTTGTTACAGTCAGGGTTCGCAGTTTGGAACCGTAGAAGTCTTCTGACGATTGGCTACACCGTCACACTTTATTTGCTACATGACACCAGAAGTGCAACCTAGATTAGCCTAGCTTATCATAAAACCAACCTAGAAAGTTTAAATAATTTTATTATGGAATATTATGCAATTTTGAAAATTATTGAAAATATAAGAAGATTACTTAAGAGTAACTAATGTTTACAAGTTTTCTTCCGAAGATTTACGTATTCTTTAACAATTACAATCCATTCCGGGCGCGTTATTAAGAATGATCGAGAATGATAGTTCACATAGAATGATCACTTCGGCATGCACCGCTAACTTCGATTATTAAAGCAACCTAGAAAGTTTAAACAATTATGTTCATTGTATGTGAGTACAAAATTTATAATTTTACCTTTTGTAGAAGAAATTCTATAGGCGCATCACTTAAAAATCTATCAATTTCAGTTTTATGTAAAACACCTGATTTTTGGCTTGAACCCAACATTTTGCTTCTTCAAAAAAGCTCTCAATTTCGCAAATTTTGAAATATCTGTATTATCTTTAATATTGAATGTTGTTCGTAGCATTGAATAAGTTGCCCGTAGAGTTAACGTAGAAGGTTTTTTGTCTTTCGACAATTCACTAAAATAAGCAAGCACCACACTTTCTGAATTATTCCGTGCTTGTTTATTGCAACGCCAATCCATGTAAGCTTTGTAGGCTTTTTCATACCTTGCCTTACTTTTGTTGGGTAACAAATCACCTACTGCATTTTCTGCAACTTCTCGAAGCTCTGGTGGAGTACAAGATAATTCACTCATAATCACAAAGCGACAAAAACAATAATACTAATTATTGTCAAAAAACGCACGGTAATTTTTGCTTTGACGCCTACTAAAATAATTATCACTAACGTGATATGAGCTATTAAAAGTAGAGGCGCTGATACAAATGTCAAATATGACATAACTTAATATAAATTTGAAAACGCATTATTTCCATTAAACCAACCCCAACTTCGCGATTGCGAATAAAATAGTATACATGCTTCGGCGTAAAGCGTCATTACTAACTTGGTTAATTGCTGACCTCCGGCTTCGCCGTCGGTCAGCAGAACAGACCTCAGTTAGTAATGACTTGCTTTCCGCCTCGCTATGTAATATACTATTAAAACTTTTATTAAATATCAAAGTTAAAATTTGCAATATTTTATCTTACGTAAGAGTTATAATATCACCCCCTTTGTCAGAAAAAGTAAAACAAATTGAACGCCCGGCCCCCTAAGTCTGCTTACATAATATTTGTTCGCCCCCTGTAGATAATTTTTTTTTATGTTGAAATATCTAGATTTCAGACAAAAGTTTGAAAAAACTAAATATTTTATTAAAATATAAATATTTTTTTTAATACTAAAAAAAATAATATAAAACAGCTTATTGTGTTCACCATGTTGTTTTATATATTTTCCCAAAATTTGAAATAAATCTGCCAAGTCGTTTTAAGATAAGCATTTTCTAGTGAACACACCAAAATTATAATTATTTCCAAAATAATTTTTAAATAAGATAGAAATAGAGGGGGTTGGGGTTAAATTTAATAGTTTATGTTACATGGAGCATGGGTGATTTATAAATATACTGAAAAATATATTTTATAGAAGTATAGTCCCCCGAAGCATTCGAAAAGTGTAAGTAAGTGCAAAATAATAGGTTGTCAAAAGTAATTTTAGTAATAAATCAAGGAGATGACTGCCCCCCCCTCTTGACCCCTCTAAAGAAAAAAAGCATTTATTTGATATTTTGGTTTTCTTAAGCCATTAAGCCCCCTAATTTAAATGGACAAAAATAGTGTGATAATAAATTATTCAAAATCCCGACATCGAATATTCTGACAGGACAAAATTACGATGTGATTGTTCAAAGAGTTAGGTTAGGTTAGGTTACATTAAAGTTAGGTTAAGGTTAGTTAAATTTTAAATAATTAGAATTATTCATTTTGAAAACCATTTTCATTGTCGTTTGTGATTTTGATTTTTCAGGATTGTTTTTAGCAGGACAAAATTACCCATTCCATTTTTTAATTACAAAAATAAAATAAAAACGGAATTTTGGTTTGTCAAGATTTTCACCGTCAATATCTTTTTGGGGATTTCTTCGTTGAGCGTATTTTCGCTATCACGATTTTTGCTTTCAGGATTTCGATGTTAATCCATTAAAATACGCTACCCAGATTGCTCAAATTTCATGTTTTTAAGAAAAACTTTATTAAACATTAAAAAATATTATTTGTCCGATTAATTGAACGCACGTAGAATTAATTGGACATAAAATCTATAAGCCAAAAACTTATTTTGGATACCTAGAATACTACCTGTCTGTAATCACGAAGGTACTTGTAAAGTTCATATATGATCAAATTAAATTGAATAAATATTTCAAAGATCCGTTTATAATTCCCAGTATGTAAACTTGGGTCGGGTACAGTTTGACGCATACGTTTCAGTGTAACCGTTTTACCGCAGGCCTAGTTCGACGTGAGTACAGTTTGCGCAAGCCCCATTTGATGCGAATACGGTTCGGCACAGGTCAGAATCTACATTTATAAAGTATATTAAGAAAGATAAGGGTCTAATTAACAGATACAAAAAATAAAATTTGTAGTCGGATCACAAATTTTGAAAAAAATACACTTTAAGGGTGAATCCAAGATTTGGAGTGGTTGCGTTTGTCAAAATCGACTTTCCTCAGTCTCCGCTTTTCTCTAGTCGCTACAAGCCGTTTTGACAAGCGCTTTACTCATTGAAAATTTTCTCCTAGAACGGTCCAACTCGGTAAAGTGTAGATGTTGACCCCGACAGATATCAGGGAGAGTCTGATCATTTTTGGCATAATATTACACTTACAAGTATTTCAGTCACCAAGAAAAACTGGAAAGTATATTTTTTGACTTTTTTATACATTTTGTGATAGCCTCAACCCTTAGCTTTCAGGAACATTTTTATTTTTAAAAATCGAAGTACTAAAACCCGACTTATGACGTTTTTAGTGATACAACCCCGGAGAACCGAATCGATGTTGCTCGGAGCAAAGGTGATTAACTAAAAACGTCACAAATTGCGTTCTAGTAGAGATATTTTAAAATTAAAATTTTTTTCGAAAGTTATAGATTGGGGCTATCACATATCTGCTTAAGTCAGAAAACATGTTTCAGAATTTTTCTTGGCAGCACAAAAAAATATTTTCAGTCGCCAAAAAAATTGGGAAGTAATATATTTTCTGACTCTTTCATAATATATTATGTGTTAATTCCAACCCTTCTTTTAGGATTTTTTATTTTGAAAATCAGTGTACTAGAACCCGACTTATGACGTTTTTAGTGACACAACCTCTGGGACCGAAATCGATGTTGCTCGGAGCGAAGGTGGTCGATCTAAAAACGTCATAAGTCGGGTTCTAGTACAGATATTTTCAAAATTTAAAAAATTTCCGAAATTAAAGAGTGGGTGCTATCACATATACTAAAATCACGTGTACTAAAACCCGAATTATGACTTTTTTTTGTGATACAACCCCGATGTTGCTCGGAGCGAAAGTGGTTGACTAAAAATGTCATTAGCCGGGTTCTAGTAGATATATTTTCAAAATTAAAATTTTTTCAAAATTAAATTTTTTTCAAAAGTTAAGGGTTGGGGCTATCACATATCTGCTTAAGTCAGAAAACATACTTCAGAATTTTTCTTAGCAGCACAAAAAATGTATTATCAATCACCAAGAAAAATTGGAAAGTATATTTTCTGACTTTTTCATATATTATGAGATAGCCCCATCCCTTAGCTTTCAGGAACATTTTTATTTTTGAAAATTGGTGTACTAAAACCCGAGTTATGACTTTTTGTGATACAACCCCGATGTTGCTCGGAGCGAAAGTGGTTGACTAAAAACGTCATTAGTCGGGTTCTAGTACAGTTATTTTCAAAATTAAAATTTTTTTTAAAAGTTAAGGGTTGGGTCTATCACATATCTGCTTAAGTCAGAAAACAAATTTTAGAATTTTTCTTAACAGCACAAAATGTATGTATGTCACCAAGAAAAACTGGAAAAATATTCTTGGCAGCGCAAAAATTTTATTTTCAGACAAAAAATTGAAAGTATATTTTCTGACTTTTTCATATATTATGTGATAACCCCGTCCCTTAGATTTCAGGAACATTTTGAATTTTAAAAATCGGTGCACTAAAACCCCATTTATGACGTTTTTAGTGACACAACCTCGGGGACCGAAATCGTATTGCTTGGAGCATAGTTGGTCGATAAAAACGCCATAAGTCGGGTTCTAGTAAAGATATTTTCAAAATTAAAAGAGTTTTGGAAAGCTAAGAGTTGGATCTATCGTATTATATTTGTCCGTTTAATATTTTTGGATTCATAAAATCTCGGTTGTTATCTTAAGTTAAGTATACTTTTTTAAACCTCGTAATGGACAATGTTATTTTTAAATATTATAATACGATTATTAATAGCGAATCTAAAATCAATTCTTGGGAAGAGGGGTGTTTATAAAGTTATAATTGGTGAAATTTGAAAAATTCAACTTTTAACATAAAAAATCGGTAATATACAATTAGAGGAGAGTGTTTAAGTTACAAATTCAAGATAAAATTATTTAATATTTTAAAATTTCCATCTGCCACTGGAAATTATCAGTTGATAACTTTATCCTCCAGGAGGCGTAAAAAATTAAGAAATTACGCAAAATAAAAAAATGTTGTGATGGGTAAGTCCAAAAAATTTATTTTTTCTACCTGCTTAAGTGTGCATAAAACCTCTTAAATATAAAACAATTTTAATAATATGATTAATAAATTGTCAAGGTTGTGCGGCCTAAAGGCCGCAATTATTATAATAATTTTTAGTTTACTCAGTATGTGCTTACGGACTCACATAAATAAATAAGAAAAATTAGAGTCTTGCCAAAAATTGGACATGATATCGCAGTATCCGAGGTGAGGGAGCTATCAGACTTAAACTAAGAAAGAGAGAGAGAGAAATGCAGAGAAACGATTAAAGCCCTAATCAATAAAGTCCCGATTATAATTTTTTTTTTAAAGTAGCGGTCATAATGAAATATGTAACAATAAATTGAAAGCTGCCATCAAATGGAAGAAATGAAGGCCGGAATTGCAAGAAGCTAAAAAACGCTTGGCAAAGTTAAAGTTTAAAGAAAACGCTGTCTGTCTGTCTGTCTGTAACATATGTACATACTTCTAATTGATAAATTTAGTTTTATTTTCCTAAAAAACAGAGAGCGCTCGATTATCTTTAATGTGTCTTTAATAGTTAAATGCATTTAAACTTAGTAACCAATCAAAATCTACAGTTTTAATTTAAAGGAGGGGCTAAAATAAAACTTTTTGTTTTATTGGCTGGCTTGAGCTTTATAAACATTTAAAATTTGAAGAAATGATTAGAATCGTCGCAGAAAACTTTAAATTCAAAAAATGCACAGCGTTCATGTAACAAATCACATTTTTCGTTTTTTAAATAAACAAATAATTAATTGTAAAAAGTAAATATTAGCATAATGTAGATTTATTACAACTGACCATTTTTATTTCTCTTCACGTTTGCTCTAACATTATCTAGGAACAGGAAATTTTCGAAACAAATCCAATTTACATAAATTTTATAGATTTTTACAAACTTTTTACTCTCGAGACAACCGACAGCGTTAAAATAGTGCATTTTCGATAGCAAAGTATAGATCAAGTTTTTTATCTTAAACAATCCGGTTTTAAAGAGCTTAAAAAAATTTAAATCGAATAGTTTTTGAAAACTTATCGTCATTTAAGTGACCCCGAGTGCAAAACACTTAAAAAATTCTGATGATGATAAGACTCATTCCTTGCAGATAATTATTTAATTGCTTTCTAAATTTGTTTACAACGTAGGAATACGAAAGGTAATAAACCGATTGCGGAACGCAATTGGGACAAATTTAAAATTAAGTCTGCTAACAACCAGAGATTTGAATAACGAAACCGTAACAGTCGTGGAAAGCATTTGCTACCGGGATTGCACCGTTTCTCAATGAGGCTATTTAACATTTCAATCGAAATTTTATTTCAGACTTACGTGCTTAATGCGATCGATGAGCCGGTCCGGATCTGCCTAATACTAAACTTAGCATTAACTACTTACTAACCGGTCAAAACTAACGACGACAAATCGATTTTCCGCTTTGGGTTTTAACCTCGGTTAACAATTTTCGGCTATTAAGTATTGGCGAACCAGGATCTTTGTACATATCTATAATTGGGAACATAACAAACCGGCGGCCTGGCTTTTATTGGAATCTGATCGTGACACCCAAATTAACAGGTTTAATAATTTCTCTTATCGACTAATCAAACTAAAAGGGTTAACCGTAGCCGCATTTCGTCCTTGCATAAGTTTCTTCTATTTATAATCTTTCATCGGTTTGTTAATTTTAGGTTTTGTGATAATTACAACTTAAAAACTAAAAGCTTTTATTGAACGTTGACCTAAAAAAAAAAAGAACTTACACGACTTACAAACTGAAAATTATCGACTAACCAAGTGTGTAATGTCGTTTTGAAACTTTTATTTTTCCAACTATTTAAAACCAATGTAATTTTATTCTTCAAACTTGACATTTTTTCCTTCAATTTTTAACACTCGAGTAGTTCTACATCCGAACGGTTAAATTTTATTACTTGTTCCAAGGAAGGGTTCGACGAGTTTGCGTTCACCAAAAGTTTCTCTTTAATCAATTGGCTTCGGAGACTTCACTGAAAAATTAATTTGAAAAATTTCCACCGTCGTCGTCGTACGTTCAAATTTTTTAACAAATGGTGACCCCGCCGTAATCGAGTTAAGGAACCCGCCGCCGCAATATTGGCCTAGACAGAACAAATAAAGGAAAATATCTGCCGTAAAATGACATCCTTGTAAGATCCACAAGAGCATGTCTGTTACGTGGAATAGTAATTATTGTTTAAAAAGCATGTCATAGCCCCTTGACATCTACTTGCACGTAGCACGTACACAAATATGCAATAATAATAATTACAAATGTACGACATAATATTGGTCAAGGTTTATTTATACAAAAAAATTTTTAATTATTATAAGAATTTCTTGTTTAAAAAATAAATAGAACACTCGTTAACATAAAAGACAAAAGTGCCAAGTAATTTCAAAATGGAAATACTGCAAGGTATCTTCAACGGTTTTTAAAATAGTGGCGTTTAATAACGGTAAAAGAGTCCTTTTGTTAAACGTAGCATTTTTTATTTCTACAAAAGCTTTTCGAGACATCAATAAATTACAGGAGAGCTTTTCCTGTAAAGGCATGCGATATCAAGGTTGGATGGTACGAACTGTCGTTCCTAGAGGCGTTTGCATCGACCCACAATTATCATGTCAAAGGACGTTTGCAGAAGCTTTCATAAACTAGGATTAAGAATTTTAATGAATGAAAGCAGTTACATCACCAAATACAAGCTTTTTGTTTGATTTTTCTTTTATATTTCAAATTTTCATTTCGAGTTTTCTCTCTTATTGTAAAAATCATTTTCCTAATTACCAAAATTTAATCGGAACTGAGAAATTAGTTATCGTAATTAAACCTGACATTATCTGCAAGCATTATTTATTACAAGAGATAAAAATATCAAACTTCTGTTATTAGCTGCGATTCACATAACCGAACTTCAAGTTTAATAAACGGCTCGTTTATTAGATTACGAATAATTATTTTTTTGATTAATATCTTTGATGATCAAAATTATATATTCACTTTCAGGGATCTAATCATCCCAAGTTTAAGTAACTTTAAATGAAGTTAGCCTCAACGACAAAGTTGGCAGTTATTTAATAATATCACGAAGTCGCAAGAAATTCTAATATTTCTTCCCCCCACAAAAACGCTTATGTCCGTTTTTTCACCTAGAGATATTTATTACATAAATTATTATCAAAGTAACCAATGAGACAGCAAAAATACAAAAGTAAATTAAATAATTTTGTATTAAATTTCTTATGGCCAATTTTTAAATTACAAAATTTGGATTTTTTATATTTTGATTTGTTACTATTTGGGGATCTAACCTAAGTTTTTAAGTAATTTTAAAAATAAAAGGGCAGGAAAGCACAAATTCGTGAGAATAGGATGACAGCGGGAAATTATCAATTCATTACCAGAACTACTTTTCAAATAATATCGAGTAAATCCACGAATTTACAATAATATTACATTAACTTAGAGGTAACCCTCTCCATCAGAGGTGGGGGCTTAAAATCCATCTATCGCATTAAAAAGTATGCAATATTTTTATTTCTATAATATGAAAATATATTTTCCGAGAAAGTCGAGAAAACCATACCTCTGTATAAAATTTTAGACCGTAACAACTGACTGTGTAGAATTGCATAGCAATATGTACTTACCGAGAAACGGAGTTCAAAAATAATTAATTATTATTTTAAATAATATGATAATGACCTATGCTCTATCCGTAATAATAATTTTTGCGAACATAAAAAATATATTTAATTAATACTAGATTGATAAGATTGTGCGGCCTGAAGGCCGCACTTTGGGAATAATTTTGAATTCGCTTATGTGTGTACAGTGCAGATACACAGATTGTTAGATAAATTTAGGTTTTCATAGGATAATTATTAAGAAGAGAATTTTTTTAAGAAAAAACATTTTTTTAACAGATGGCGCGACAATAGAAAACATAAACTACATAGAAATCAAAATATTGTTGCTATAATTCTGTAATTTTAGGATTAATCTTGTATTTAGCAATGCATGAAATGAATAAAAATCCGTTATTAATTACATTTGTTAAAAATTTCTTCACATATTTATCACTAAAAGCTTTAACCACCCCATTTTGTAAATAAATTATTGATCATGTAGGAATTTGTATGAATTAAATTTTTACAAAAATTTTCATCTGAAAACTTGTTTGTTTGTATGGTGTCGCTTTTTCCGTGTCGCATGAAAAATCGCCCTCTTAAATTATTATCAAATTAATTTTAATTTAATTTTTTTAAGTTTTCAAAAAATTGACTAATAAGCTCACACTGGTGATTATTATTATTTATTATTATCTCTCTGATAATTATTATTATTAATTATTAAATACTAAAGGGTCAAGGTTGTGCGGCCTGAAGGCCGCACTGGTGGGAGTAATTTTAAATTACTTTAAATGGGAGTTATGGAGAGTGAAATAAATTTAATCCGACAAATATACACATTTTAGGTAGGTATCGTATTTTTTCTCGTTGAAAATTCCCTCTCTTAAATTATTATTAAATAATTTAATTTAATTTTTTTAAGTTTGCAAAAATTGACTAATGAGATAAATAGATACACAGTGGTCATTATTACATTTAAAATAATGTTATTAAATTTATTTTAATTATTTATTATTATTTCTCTGATAATAATTAAGTACTAGAGGACCAAGGTTGTGCGGCCGAAGGCCGCACTGGTGGGATTAATTTTAAATTTACTTTACATGGTCGTTACGGAGAGTGAAATAAATTTAATCCGATGAATATACACCTTCTAGGTGGATATCGTATTTTTTCTCTTTAAAAATTCCCCCTCTTAAATTATTATTAAATTCATTTTAATTTAATTTTTTTAGGTTTGCAAAAAATTGACTAATGAGATAAATAGATCCACACTGGTCATTATTACGTTTAAATTAATGTTGGTAAATTTATTTTAATTATTTATTATTACCTCTCTGATAATAATTAAACAGTAGAAGGCCAAGGTTGTGCGGCCTTAAGGCCGCACTGGCAGGAGTAATTTTAAATTCACTTTAAATGAGCGTTAACGAGAGTGAAATAAATTTAATCTGATGAATAATACACATTTTAGGTAGGTATCGTATTTTATCACTTGGAAAAATCCCTTCTTAAATTATTATTAAATTAATTTTAATTTAATTTTTTTAAGTTTGCAAAATATTGACTAATGAGATAAATAGATCCACACTGGTCATTATTACATTTAAATTAATGTTGGTAAATTTATTTTAATTATTTATTATTATTTCTCTGATAATAATTAAATAATAGAGGGCGTAATTCTAAATTCATTTTAAATGGGCGTTACGAAGAGTGAAATAAATTTAATCCGACGAATATATACCTTTTAGGTGGGTATCGTATTTTTTCTCTTTGAAAAATTTTTTTAAGTTTGCAAACTATTGACTAATGAGATAAATAGATTCACAGTGATCATTACTACATTTAAAATAATGTTATTATATTTATTTTAATTATTTGTTATTATCTCTCTGATAATTATTAAATACTAGTTGACCAAGGTTGTGCGGCCGAAGGCCGCACTTGTGGTAGTAATTTTAAATTCACTTTGAATGGACGTTACGGAGAGTGAAATAAATTTAATCCGACGAATACACCTTTTAGGTGGATGTCGTATTTTTTCTCTTTGAAAAATCCTCTTCTTAAATTATTATTAGATTAATGTTAATTTAATTTTTTTAAGTTTTTTGAAAAATTAACTAATGAGATAAATGGATCCACACTGGTCATTATTACATTAAAAATAATGTTGGTAAATTTATTTTAATTATTTATTATTATTTGTCTGATAATAATTAAATACTAGGGTGCCAAGGTTGTGCGGCCGAAGGCCGCACTGGTAGGAGTAATTTTAATTTACTTTAAATGGGCGTTACGAAGAGTGAAATAAATTTAATCAGACAAATCTACACATTTTAGGTAGGTATCGTATTTATTTTCTTTGAAAATTCCCCCTCTTAAATTATTATTAAATTAGTTTTAACTTAATTATTTTAAGTTTGCAAAAAATTGACTAATGAGATAAATATATCCACACTGGTCATTATTACATTTAAAATAATGTTATTAAATTTATTTTAATTATTTATTATTATTTCTCTAACAATAATTAAATACTCGAGAGCCAAGGTTGTAGGGCCTGAAGGCCGCACTGGTGGTAGTAAGTTTAAATTCACTTTGAATGGGCGTTACAAAGAGTAAAATAAATTTAATTCGATGAATATACATCTTTTAGGTGGCGATGTAAGACACTTTTCTATGTTGGAAATTAATATTTGTTTAATACATTGCCACAATATTGCCAATTGTACTCATTACTATGTTGTAAATTAATATTAAACCAATATTTTGTGCACCACTGTATTAAAAATCAATATATCTTCATAATTACTCAAAATATTTACTATATTTCCACAATATTGCCAAATATTCACCTCATTACATGTTGGGACTATATTGCGAATCAATATTGAACCAATATTTTGTGCTATATTGTGACAATATTGCACCACTACAATGAAAATCAATATTGCATCAATTTATTGTGTGCTACATCGTTCTTGTATTTAATCGTAAAGTATTTTTAATTTAATTTTCTTAAGTTTGGTAAAAACAATTGACGGTATATTACGGATAGATAGAAGGATACACATTTGTCATTATTATGGTTTAATTTCTCGGTCAATATTTTTGTTAACTGAAGAAAATTAATTTAATAATATAATTTTAATATTAATTTTAATTAAATAAGTATCCGAATCAATGAATAAGATAATATTTATAATATATTGCTATAGTTCAATTTATTTACTGCTATGTTAATTGAATTTGGGCGCCATCAACTATAGACTTACATCTCAATTTAATTATTGGTTGTAGGTTAAATCTTCCTCCGCTTTTAGCTCCTTGGGGGTGCTTCATAAAGGACGTCCTTTGCGGGAAGAGATTACAAAATGTGACCAAATGTGACAAGGGGAGGGGTAGCCAAATGTAATATTCGCTTAAAAATTTTATTTTTGGGATTTATAAAATAATTGTTCTAGAGTATTTTTTTCATACAATTTTAAAATATGCTGATAAATTAGAGGGGGGAGATCCTTGATTTGTGACCATTGGACGTTCCGGAGAGGAGAATAAAAGATTGTGACCAACTGTGACAAAGCGAAGAGGGGAGTGTCAAAATTTTGGAAAAAATTGCACATTCTTTATGAACAACCCCTTGGCGGTACGACCTCCTTAATTTTGTTATTTTACTATTTTTGGTTAGGGGATAATTAAATTCCTTTTTGTAAAATTTACAATATAATTTCAATTTTGTTTCAGGTTTATGTTTTTCAAATTAAAACCAATTTTTAAATTTTATTTTTTGTGTTTTAAACTAATCTTTAGAAAATCTAAGCTGTGCGTAAATGTTTTCCAAAAATCTTTAATTTTCTAATTGAAATTAAGTAAAATTACCTCCAACTTTACAATAAATTTAATTTGTATACAGGGTGGGCAAAATACATGACAAAAATCATCTTCTAAATTATTTGTATTTTGTATTTAAGTATTTGAAATACACAAGAAAAACACAAAATACAATAGAAAGATACAAAATACATTTCAATTTGTATTTGAAATACAAAATATAAAATGTATTTTAATTCCGCCCACCCCTGTTTGTTTAAAATGAAATAATGTTAAAAAGGTTTTTTGTGACCACTGTTTGTTAAAAGTTTACTTGCAAATTTTGGTTTGCAAATTTCAGGTTTCAGAATTTTTTTAAATTATAAATTTAAATTAGAAGAATAATGCAATAGACGAATAAAAATAAAATTTGAAGTCGGACCACAAATTCAGGAAAAACGGGAATAAGCAAACGACATCATTTTATTGGTGGCCTTATTCCCCTTTTTAGCTGCCCCTACACAATTAACCCCGCTCATCAAATATTAAAAAATTAAATTTTAGTGGATTTTAGATTTAAAATGTAAGTGCTGAAGGTTGACGAAAAAACATCCCTGTAGTGCAAAAGAACTCGAAAATTAAGGATGTTTACGCCAACAGATCCAAGCAAGCTCCTCAGTTGTAGAAGTAACTTCCGCGCACTAGAATATATAAGTTGGTCTGAACACACGTACCGTGTACAGAAAAAATGTGATATTACGCAATACTTTGCTTGCAGTGTTTCTTATTGAAAATTCGTAAACTTTAAATTTGGAACTAATTTAGAATCTATCAAATTTAGCCTCACCATAAAAGTCTTGTATTAATGTACACTTTCGTTTGATGTTTTTATATGAAAAAGTGTACTTTCAAGTCAGAGTCAACTCTTGTCCATCGTTTTGTTCAAAATTTGTTCGTAATTAAATTTTTTTTTACATTTTTGTTTATAATTGAAATTTGTTAAATTTTACCGTGTTTGTTGTATTTTTTGCCTTTGCATTACCAGATTTTCGTCGAGTTTAGCACAGTTAATTTTGGCTTGTTTTTCAGCAAAAATTACAATAAGCATTTTTGCGTCCGCACGTATTGACGTTTGTTATGAGACTTTTTTCGAAATTTGGTTGTTATGCCGTTTATTTTTAAATTTTTTATAATTTTACTTTTTTTTTAATTCACTGTCATAGTTTTGCAATTAAATTAAAATTAATCACTCTTTTCATGGCATACAATTTAATTTATTTGTCGCTAAATTTAAAAAATCCTTCAAAAATTTCTGAAGATGTCAAAGATTAAATTCTCTTGTGCAGTTTTAAATGTTTGTAATTCTTATTTTGTTTCAAGTAAACATTAAAAAATTTAAGAAAAAATTTACAGTAATAATAACTCTGCAAGCTGTTATGTTTCCATAGAAAAGCTAAGAAATAAGAGGTAAAGCCGAAATATTCCCTTTGATTTTAAACAAAAATTATTATAATATTACTTACATAAATCTCGAAAAAAAATTATTGATTGATGTGAGAAAATGATTAATTCGATACCTACATATATATTTGTATAGGGAAAGTTATGCGATGTTTATATAGTCGATTTTGTATTCAATCTATATTTGAAAATACATTTTAACGGCTCAAATGTTAGGGGTTAGGTACTTTAAATAAAAAGTATCCATTAATCCAATTTGTGGTCAATCAATAACTTTTGTTTGATTATCAATTAGTTTTTGCAGATTATACTGCATAACGAGTTGCGGGAATGATTGCACGACTAATTAGCGTTAATATTTCGTTTAAAATTGTTATCATCGAGGTACTAATTACATTCATCCACTGAAGAATAACAGAAGGTACACATATTATGTATATTTATCAAATTTTATTTGCTAAACTCCCGTTTGCTTGTTAATAATTACAAAATAACAAATTGTTGATAAATTCCGTAATAATTAGTTTGGTTACTGTCAATTTGTAAACAATGAACAGAATTTACAAACAATAATTTGTTTGCTATGAGACAATCACTTGCCTCAAGTGATTACGTATTTTTTATTCACAAAAATGCCGGATTAACTAAAACGTAAATTATGGGGTGCGTTCCGTTTAGATGCTTCCAGTGCGCTCGAGTCTTAGATTTTCCTTAGAGAATAAAGCGATTGATACTAATTAAGTTAGCGTAGATGTATACGCTAATTCTTCGCAAAAGTTTTAGTGTGTTCGATAATCCAACCTAATTTATGTAGAAAATGCTGAATGAACAGCGGTGCGGTTTGAGTGATGCTAGATTTACGGATTGGATTTCCATTAGGTGGAAGATGTACATAAAACAAAAATTTTAATACAAACAAAACTTTATTATAAAAATCCCTGCACAAATATCAATGAGAACTAATATACTAAGATGATAATACTATAGGAAAATATTTTATACTAAGCACTCGGAAGTTATTTTATACGGGTTTTGGTTGATTCACAATGACATTCGGTGTGATTGAGAGCGGTTAGACGTAAATAAGGATTTTTTCTAAATTTCTTCAAAATATGTGGTTGGACCAAGTTTTGGTCAGGAATGACTAAAAATACCATGGTAATTTCTTGGACTTTTTTGGGTTTACAAGCAAAACCATAACTACGACAACACCCAGCTTTGGAATCACACCTGTGTAAGACGGTTCGCTCCGGAAGGATCTGAAAATTTTACGTCAAAATTTCGTCCTATTGAAAAAGTTTGTCTTACCTTTAAGTTATTCGTATTTGGTATATTACAGCCAATTTCATCCAATTTCAACGATCTCGGTTGAGGTGAAGAACACGTAAACTTTTTACTCCATCGTTAATTTTGGCGTAAATTAACTTATCTTCTGTTATGTTTGTACACTCTAACATTGTAGTATAAATAAATAATTTTAAAATTAAAAATACGATAGCCTTATGGCCTTCCATTAATATCACTTTTATTAAAATTAAGTAAGACGATAACCTCAATCGATTTTATTAAATTATCGCGATAGCAGCCTACAAAGATGCGGTAGTCACTCTTTGTTGATTTTAATACGTTTGATGTTTATTTTGAATATACTTCAATTTATAGACGAAAAATTTTTTTTCTCACTTTTCCCAAAAGGGATTTTCCATATCAAGCCGATGCGATATCCGAATAAATGCTAATTCTTCTTAATCATCAAATTTCCCGTCGCACTAGAAGTGCTCTATTTTGATATAAATAATTATGTGCAAATTCTGTTTCGGAGTTTTTTTATTTAATTAAAATGTTCTTAATAGCAATTAATTGATATTGATTATGCTGGCCCCTACCACCTCAAAATTAAGGCCTAGGTCTTCGGTTTTAATTTTTGATTTCATTATAAAATGTAAAAAACCAATGAAGAGGAATAACTATGCGAAGAATGTGAAAACCCACACAGGCCGACCCTGTTATCGGCCACTTTGTTTAGATTGATGATGAACTTATTACTGTTTTCCAAGTATAATTAGCAGAGTAGGCAATTAAGTTAAATAATTTTATTTCTGCATATCTCAGATTTCCAGTTATTGCCAGGCAAATATTTTTCCAAAAATTTGGGTGTGAAGAAATCGTTTTAACATTAAATCCGAAAATCGAAGCAAGAGATAAATTACGACAAAAACAAATAGTTATTAACCGTTTAATTGATTGATTATCGATGCTATTCGTTGGCGATTTCAGGTAGTTTTTATTTTGGATCTAAAAGTCCCGGGTTCAAATCCCAAAATATAAAATTGTCGTTGCTATAATTAGGTTTGCTTGAGAAAATTAAAGTCGACAAAAAAATTCCAAATTATGCATTTGGAAGTTAAAGACATGGAACATGGCACGATCAAGATTTTCATTTTCCCAAAAATTCTCAAGCATTTGAGGTGAAAACAGACTGCAATGCTTTTAATCAGTAAGTTCCTGGGCGCAATCGCGGTTTTATCTGCGGATTTCGCTGAAATTAATTCAAATTTTTTTTTGTTAATTGCAAATTAGTTTAGGAACGAATGGGTTTTTAAGTGTGTGCTAAAATATTCTAAATCGCTTGAAAATTGACAGCCAATAAAATTAACATTTTATTGTGTTATTTCAATTTGAAGAAAATATTACCATATTCGTTCTAAATGTGTGAATATAAATCAAAGCTTTTCCGATGTCTCATTTGACAGCCTTCATAACTTTTATGCAATTTTAGAACTTCAATCATTTCTAACGCCACATGAGCACACATTTTCCACTTCGTTTTATTCAAAATAAGTTTAGTCAAAAATTTCCAATTCAAATACCTTCGAAGGTAAACTAAACGTGGTTATAGTTTTCAAAATTTAATGTAAAGATAAATCCAATCAAAATTTCAGTCCTTCAGATATACACACATAATATGTGCTGAAAAATTTTATTAAATGATAATGTGCCTTCGTGGGAGGACGACCGACAACTCATTTGACGTAAATTTAAATTTTCACTTTTCAGTTTAAAAGAGTCTGCATAAACTAAACAGTTTACTATTATCCATCACAAAACCTATATTTTTCCTTCGTAAAAACGAGGAAGTGGAGAGGGGAAAAATGAGTACGATCCTGTATAAATAATTCTGCGGTACTGAAACTTTAAATTTGAATTATTATCTACAAAAAATGTTTAGTTAAAATTTTCTTGCAACAATCAATTTATTGCAATGTTCGTGATTACGTGTCATAGTTTTGCGATAGGTATACACGTACCAATCCATTATAGTTTAATATACAATGAACAATAACTTACGTATTTTTTTAAATATGTCGTTTCGTGTAGGTACCCCTATACCTGTAATCGATTCACTGTAGTGTAATAAAAGACATAGTTAATTGGTGATTGCTGATTAGCTATTAGTCAGTCACAATAATATTATTTTACTTGGAATTTTACACGTCACATCATAATTTTATTACAAATATCAACCTCGCAAACCCAGATCGACAGTTAGCTTAGTTGGTATTTGAGTTAATTTTATTATTTCGGGAGCGTGGACAGAAACAGTTAAAAAGTTTAATTCAATGAAAATAAAATATTTTATGACCAATCAATTTCATCCATAAAGGATAAATTTGCATGAGCAAACCAAATTCCCGCATCGAAACATATAACATAAACTTTATTGCGAAAAGTTCTAACAAAAGTTAGAAATGCTATACCCTCATTCATCAAAATGTTAGTGTTCAGAAAAATTATTACGTTCTTCATACAGCACATACAATAACTACGTTTTTAGAAAAGTAAAATGACGCTTTGTGAAAATTTACAATTTTCTTTTTCTTTTTTTAATACTTAAATAGAAATTTACCAAGCTTCGCTATGCTGTCACGCTCATTTGAGCAGATAGTTCAAAGAATAACAAAAATGTATAAAAAAGCCCAGTGTAATGCCATGCATCCCAATGTAAATTTAAGTGTTAATTAAGAAAATGTAGGAATAGGAAATTAACCCTCACGCGCACCGCAACACCCAAAATAGGGAGAAGCTCTGACAATATTAAAATTCTAAAATACGCGACGGCATTCAAAAAATTAACTTTCCTAATCCAAAGCTAATTTGCAATTATGAAAATAATTATTGTACTATTGTAATTTCGTAATAGTAAACAGAAAACATTATAATTTATGGCCGAGAAACTCTTGAGTTATTTCCAAACTTTGTAGATATATTTCGTAAGTGTTAATGTTAAATCCAACTTATTTTTGTTTCTCAGTAATTTTTTGATTTATGTTGACAAAATTTGAGTGCACAACATTTTTCATTAATTTTTAATTTTTGCTAAGTGCGAAACGGTGAAAGGCTTGCGTAGACGAGACATTTACCCCCCACACCAGACAATCTGTGATTCGACTGTTTGATCAGGGTAATGACAAGAATTTTAAAAATATTTCTGCATTGCACAAATTGGCAGAACACAGAATCCCGATGCAATTTTCTATTGAACAAATTGTTGGGCCAATGCCCGTTATACTCGGAATGGGCAAAAATGATTGCTACTATTGATCGACATTCGCAATAATTACTAAAAAAATTATATAATTTAAAAAATGTATACCTGATTCTATAAAGGATTAGAAAACATCGACCCTCCCCTTGCAATTTAAAATTTTTAAGAGGTTGCTTTAGAACGTACGGAGGTTAAGTTTGAGATTTGGAAAAAATGATGACATATTTTAAAATCGTCAAGTGCAACCTTGGTCATTCAGATTATTATATTATGTATAAAACATAATATGTGTATATGTTGGGGTTCCCCTTCGGAGGTTGCGATTGCTTACTCTCTATATTCAATGGTGAGACCTTTTTGAGTTGGGAATCCAGTTCGAGCGTTTTTATGCAGCAAATGAAACAACTTCAAAATAACCGTTAACATGTAAACAAACAAAATTTCCATTATTGCTACCTTAAATCAAAAGTTTATAACAAAGTTCCCGCGACCTTGTTGTAACTAACACAAAGAATTCGTAAAAATTACACCAGACTTATGATGTAACCGCGTTAAATTTCTCGAACTACAAGGAAGACACTTGAAGGATATTGTTTTTCGTAAATAAATTTTCGTACTTTGAATTTTACTTCATCTAAAAAATTTAATTATTCATCATTTCGATCAATATCAAATCATTCGCTTTGATCCAATATTTTGGACACAAATCCATTTCTTCGATTTATTAAAGTAGCAAACAATCATTTGATTGTTGAATTGATACTTTTCAATAAAATCCAATTATTTTGTTGTTTGAACCTGAGTTATTTTAGCTTTCGTTATCAGCAAAAAGCTAGCTAATACTATCCTACAGGACTGCACAAAAATAAAATTTGTGCTAGGATAATTGTTCAAATCCTGCTCATTAGGAGAAGAAAACAATTTTTCTTTCAGCATCTAATATCATCTCAGACAATTTTTTTACATGGACCTTATTGGTGATGAAATTTGAAACAAAAATAAATTCGTTAATTTTTTTTTGGAACGAACGGTAATTTTTTTACTTAAGCGCGAAGTCAAGATATATTAAAATGTAGTTAGTAAGTTACAAAAAAAAAATTAATGTTGTCGGAAAGATATCAGAAAATTGTATTCGGTGATTTCTAAAAACCAAAAACTGCAAAATAAAATACTTTTATTTATTTAGCAACAAAATACACATCAGGAAAAGTCAAAAAGTTGAAATTAGAAACCCTCGTCGCTATGTTGCAATCTTTTATCCTGAAAGAAAGGGTGGTATTGTGAAGGGTGGGTATTTACGAGTTTTTAAATATAATTTAGTTTTAAAAGTTTTCTCAAAATTTTGCAAAATGTCACTTTTTTTACTTTATTTCCCATTCAGAGAACATTATTTGGAAGTTTTTTCAAGAAAAAAGCATGGAAATTCGTTAAAAAATAAAATTGGAAAATTCAAAAATCGAAATTATCACGTGAAAATTCTCGTTCGAGAAAATCCGTCAGTTGATATACAGTAAATTATTTGACACGAAGTAGCGTTAATTTCCTACTTTTTGACTTATTTTTTGTCTCTTCTACTTCTATGCACTTAGTTTTATGAATTGACTTTCCAAAAAAGTTGATTAGACTAAAGTAAGTAAAAACCATCGATTCAAAATAAAAAAGTGGGCAAGAGTCGACTAACCCTGACTCGAAAATACATTTTTCCTATAAAAACAGTTTTACTAAACAAAAGAACAAAAAAATACAAGGCTTTTAAGGTGAGGATGAATTTGGTGAGATTTCTATTAAGCCCAAAATTGAAAATTGAAAATTACGGTATTTTAATAAAAAACAGAGGCAATCAAACTATTGCGTAATGTTTGGCAACAATGCAGGTTTTCTGTTGACGGGACGCATAAATTTAGTTAGGCGGAAATCTACACTTTTCCTATTAGGTACGGAGAGTCGGTTTTGACTAACGCAACCACGGAAAATCTCGGTTTCGTCCTACAAATATACGCTAAACCAATAAAAGATTCTATTCTAAATCATTTTTAGCTCTGAAAAGGGTTCATTTGTTAATCAGCGGTTTGTATTTATATGGAACCGCCTAATTCTGGAGGGAAGTGCAAAGGGAATGAGTGCATCAATAACACGATCACATTTCTTTAATGCCGTTTTTTTCAAAATTTGTGGTTCGACCGCAATTTATTCGTCTATTGCATAGTTATTCTTCATAATTTAAAAAAAATGGTAAAAATCGCAATCAGGGTTAATCGACTCTTGCCAAAAAATATTACTCAATATTTTTCGTACAATCAAACCTGTTTTTATGCGGTTTTTATATGTAGAATTGTTTATATACAATTTTTTGCGTGGTACGAACAAGAAATTAAATATTTTTTTAATGGGTTTCATTTATGCGGGCCCTATCCTCCGCCTAAAAACAGGTTGAAGTGTACTGTCATTGTCATCTCAGTGCTCATCATTTTAACGTTTCCATGTAGACAAAAAATTGTCTTTCCAAACATCTTGGAAATCACCACGAAGACGGCCTGTAATATGTAGTGTCAGTTATCATATCAAGATTGTTTTCAAATTTAGATATTTTGACTTCATTTATTAACTAATTTCAATAACTACTGTTCTTTTGCAAAAAAAATTTTTCGCCTTTTTTCCAAATTTTGAACGAACCATTTTAGGCGAAGTCTACTGCCATCGAAAGAAATCAAGAATAAACCCACAATTTTAAAAAATATAACCTTAATTGATAATGTGTGCGAAAGTTCTGTAAGCGTCCCCTTGATTTTTTTTAATTGAACAGTATTTGGCTAATTTACGTTTTTCTTGAGATGAATTTCACGAATACATCGAAAAATACTTGATGTTTTAGCTTGATGCAAGCATTTGCGAAATTTGTGTGTGATATTAATTGACACAGGTTGCCATGGTAACCAATAGGATCACATTAGAGCGCCATAGTTATTGTGCGGTATGTACCACCCCTTTTTTTCGGATTACAAAGTTAGTAAAAGCAATAGCGGCAAAACAATGGGTCTTTTTGTGTTTTTTTGCAAATATCTTAAAAACTAAGCAAAGTAAACTAAAAATTGTAGATAGGTTTTTGGTAGATCATTAAATTCTCAAGAATAATGATTGGAACTAAAAGGCGATTCAGTTGATAGTTAATTAATAAAAACGTCAAATTAAAAAAAAATTTATAAGTTAATTTTAGAAATGCAAATAAACACAAACCTAGTCGACCTGAATTAAAAAATGGAAAAAGAAAATGTAGTTGAGGTGATAGGTCAGTGTAAATCTGACAAGTAGACATCTTTTCACAACACATTACCAACAAGAACGTTCAAAATACCTAATCTTAAAAACGTCACGTGGTAAATGTGTGTGTATGAGAAACTTTCTCTTTCAAGGATCGTTCAAGCTTCAGAGTCGGTTGCAAAAAGTGGTAAGTAAATTTTGAAGTTTCTTCTTTTTAATCTGGGTCTGAGGAGATCATTTTCACGTTATGAATCAGTTCGAAACCTAGGTCATTCAGTAAGATTTTGTAGAAATTATAATTTTTGTTTGCAATTTTTTTATTCATTCGACGATGTTGCTGAATGCGGCTCTGCTATTTTGAACAGTTTTGTTAAAGACACGTGCCCCCTCCCGAAATGTTAATAAATTTTTTTTACCGTAAAAATTTGAATTTTATTGAAAAAATTTAAATTTTATTGAAAAAAATTTGAATTTTAAGGAAAAAAATTTGAATTTTAAAGAAAAAAATTTGAATTTTAATAATAAAATAGGTGTAGGTATTTTCAAGTTGGAAAAGTTTTACAAGTGCCCCCCCCCCTGGCTACGGCTTTGAGGTGATAGTTAAGTTTGTGTTGGTTGGCAAACTTGGCCCTATTTTTTGCTAATATCTGACAATTTTTTTGTCATTTAAATTGCAGTTTAAAATTTTAAAAATTGCCCTTTTCTGTGGATCCCAGTAAATGCTTTTCAAGCCAAAATAGATTTTAGAACTTTCTTATATAGTATTTTGTTATAATATAAAGAAAAAAGGAGACGGTCATTGACCTGGATGTTAGCGCAATAAACTGCTAATGTAAGGCGCCCCGGTTTGACTCCGGGTAGAGCTCACTTTGCAATCTCGTCTCCGTGCTTCAACAGACAGCCTAGCAAGCTACTTCAGATGTAAAACAAATAATATGCTTAGAGTACTAGCAGTGACTTCGGAAGTTATCCGAGGTTTCTGACAAAAACACAGGTTGTAGACCTCACGTAAGAAGAAGAAGATAAAGAAAAAATGTATTAGAACACCCTAGGAAGGTCTAAACAATCTGATTTATTAATAAAGATTATTTCGTTGGATCTGATGTGTGCGAAAGTTCTGTAAGCGTCCCCTTGATATTTTAATAGCGTTTGGCTGATTTGTGTTTCACTTAATCAATGCAGGTTCGAGGAGATGAACTTCACGAATAAATCGCATAATAATTTATATTTTAAGTTGGTCTAAGCATATATACATAAGATATTTTGGCGAGAGTCCGTCAACCCTGATTGCGATTTTTACTTGTAAATTATGAAAGATAACAATGCCAGATATACATAAAAAAATAAAATTTGCGGACGGTCCGCAAATTTGGTTAAAAAACGGCTTTAAAAATTAATTTGGAATGCAATTTTATCATTGGCTCTTTTAAACTGTAACCCCGCCCACCAAAATTAAAATAAGTTGTGGCGACAGTAAATATACCAGAATCTCGGTTTTTACAACAAATTATGAAAGATGATGGTGTAATTAGCTAATAAAAAAATTAAATTTGTGGTCGGACAACAAATTTCGGAAAAAATCACTTTTTGGGTGAATCTGACTCTTGATGTAGTTGCACCTGTCAAAACCGCTTGTAGCCCCAGAGCGACTCAGGGTTAACGGACTCTTGCCGATATTTTTTGGTATGACATTATATAGGTCGTCGTACCTATCGGTCGTATGTACTATAGGTCGTATGTACCATCTGTTTTTTGGTGGGGGGGAGGATAAAAGTTACTAACAATAATAGCAGCAAAACGATGGGTCTTTTGTGGTTTTTTCATAATTTCATAATTCATAATTCAATTTTTATGACGACTACCCGTGGAAAATATTTCTTGAATTTAGCTGATTTACTTGTGGACTAAGCTGCAAATTTTCTGACTTTGAGAGCATTTTTGACTGTTTGTGTTTTGTTTTGTGGTGAACGATGTGTTGTAAATAATATCTACATATCTGTAAATAGATCATATGACTGATTCACTTATATCTTAATAAAAAAAATAAATAATATTAAATGCTACATCAGGAAGAGGTATGGTACTGTTTAATGAGCGAAAGAAGGTGTTTTTGTTTGTTCATGGATGAAAAAATAGCTTAGTCACGATCAGATAGTACTTGAAAGTTATAAAATACTGTTAATTAATGTAAATATTAAATTTTCCCAAATATTTTCTAATAATTCGTATAAATGAACAATTTGATAGTAATTTTTTGCTGACAAGCACTCACCAGATAATCAAGTTTTGCTTAAACAATTAACATTACATAAGCTTGCATATTTCACTGTGAATTCAAAATTACATACATTTTTGTTAAATAAATATTAGTAGTAGTATTAAATTGTTTGCACATAACAAGAAATTTAAATACAACTGCTATGTAAAATTGTAACTTTCATAAAGAACGCTTTTCCACATTTTAATTTTTAATAAGCCGGGGTTATTACGAAAATAAATATTTTTAACAATTCAAAACTGTGTTTGTTATTATAGTTATGCAAATTTTAATTTTAACAAAATATTTTGAAATTTTATGACTTTTTAACCTTCTTTGTAGTTTGTACTATATGAAATTTAAATATTCTCTTTGTTTTTGTTTCCTTTGAAAATCACTTACTACTTCGCAAGTATTCAGGATTAGCTTTGTTAATAACGAGCAAATATTTTTGTGATTGATTTTGGCAGAAAAAGTTGATTCGTGCAGTCGTTATTTACATTCATTCATTCAAAGCAACTTAATTGAAGTACCTATACCTACCTGTGTTTCCAAATAAATTCAAAACCTGAAAATTGATATTTTATACTTTCGCAGTTTTATTTATCCATAATAAGGGGTGTAGTCATGGTGATCAATTTGTAATTATTGTACTGGAAAATTCTTAATGAGGGTACTCGACCACAGCGCAAAGCTTATAATATTATACATTTTTTTGATTTGTTTGTTATCGAAATTACGAACAAAATGTTGTTAAAAATTTTGTTAGCGAATCACTTTCTACTAATTATTCGTAGATAATTTCTTTCGTTACTGTTTAATTTTAAAGTTGCTACAATTAAAAATTATAACAAAGGCAAGAGAAGCGTTACGAAAAATGCCTAATAATAATAATAATAATTGTTCGATGAAGATACGGAAGAACAACTTTGATGGATATATTTATAATGTAATAATTATTTCCTTTATATTTAAACGAAAAGTGAAAAAAAGTCGGCAAATTAACAACTCGTGAGATTTTTCTTATTATGCTATTGTAATAAGTGAAAACGATGTAATAGCAGATTCTTATAATACGATTCAACATTTTCGTGTTTTTTTACAAGCAATTCATGGCCAATAAGTATTTATTATCCTCAGATAGTTTAAAAAAATTTTCTTACCTTATATAATCGCAGGATTTGAGAAATTACTCGGTGCGAACAAAATTTTTTTTTAGAAAAATGTCACATTATGAAACAACTTCACTTGGAATTTAATTAAAATTAAAAGAGCGAATATTTTGATTGATAAAATTTGCAATATCGGTACTTTGTTATTCGAGTTCAAAAATGTAGTTTGTACCTCGCGCGCCGTTACAAAACGTACTGCCAGAATTGCGCGTTGAGTCAAAGAGAGATCCCCGGAATGCGTTCGGTTATTGCAGTCTGATAAATAGAGGTGGCAGGATTTTATCTTACTTGCACCTTTTCAATTTGCTATGTACAAACGTGTTTTACCTTAATTTCCAGGTAAAACTTAAAAATCTACACACAATTGGAATTTTTCGTGTAAACCAATTGTGCATGTGTAACCGATTATTAAAATTTGCATAAGAAAGAATTTAAAATATTTAAGCAATCAATTAGCTCCGTCTATTTAATAACAAATTGCTGTATATGGTAATTTACTGAATATGTAATTAATCGCTTAATAATATTTCGCATTAGATAGGTGAACTTATAAAATCGGTCCATCCTGATTAATTAATTTGACGCTCAAAATTAATCACCTTTATTAATTAACATTTTTTGCCAGCTACTCTGCTTTCATCGATAATAAATTAAATAAGCCTTATATACCTACATATAAGTACAACATTCTCTCCGATTTTTTAAATGTTAGTGCAAAAATCAGCGTTGTCTTAAGTACTGAACAGTGACCGGTTTAGCCTGAATAAAAAAGCAAAAACGAAGCTATAGCACATATTTTGTTGTTCAAGATAATTCGAAAAGATTTATCGATTTTTAATTAATAGGCGAGCCAAGGTGTTTATGCACAATACATTCGTCTTAAAGAATGCCCGGGCGCGGTACCTCCCTAAAACGCAGAAGACGAAAATTTATTTTCAATTTAATTAATTTAGTTTGGCCAGGTTGTGCGGCCTAAAGGCCGCACTGAGCCGTACCACTGCTATTTTTCCTTAATCGAACCAATAAGCGACAACGATCATCGACAATTTTTTAAATCGTTAGTTATCTTTAGTGGTAATGAACAGAAACACATTTCTTTGAGTAAGAAAATATTAAAATCAAAAAGTATTACCTGGACAAGGAAAATTTTCGAGATAATCGCTTTCCGAAAGTTTTAAAAATGTTAAAATGTTAAGAGACTATTTTGTACCACATAAAAAAATCAAAAAATATATGTACAGTGCGGCTCATGGAAGTACTATGTATGGGCAAATATTATTCGTCTTAAAATTTTTAAAAACTTGAAAAATAAACACAAAATTTAGCCGAAAAAAATATTTATTGTTTTTTTACATATTTGCAATAATTAATATAAATTATAAAAATTTTAAGTTGAAATAAATACTACCAGGTAAATAAATTAAACATTCTTTTCATCGAAAAATCCTCCCTTCAGATTAATAACTGCACTCGTAATTTTGGACATTCTTTGTATTAATTTTCTAATTTTATCGTATTCTCTTTGTAAGATATTTTATTTTTGATGTAAGACACTCTCTTCCAACCCTACTATCGGGTTCATCCCATAGCAATCCGGTAGGGTTTCAATAGGAACTTTAAGGGAGTCATGTCAGTTTTCTACTATTTTCTGCCTCTGCAAGATAATTTTTACACAACAATGACGATTGTTTTGGGTCATCGTTGTTCATAAATACAAAATTCCTCCATACAAAAACGCTCCTTTTCTCCGGTTCCTTTGTTCCTTTCTCATAATGTCGTCGATTTTAATTAAATCTCCCGTTCACTCTAGTGAAAAATCACCCCACACCATAACTGACCCTCCTATGTTTTACCGTCGACACAATACACGCAGGAAGCATTTTTCATTTTTTTAGTTTTTTACTAATCACTTCAAACTTGGATTCGTTGCTCTATAAAACACTTCCCCATTGCTCTACCGACCAATCTATATAGGTTGGTTCGTTGGACTTGCTCTGAACAGTTTCTGATTACATCAGAAACATCAGAGCAACATCCGACGAATACATTTGGAACAACTTGTCGTTGATGTAAATAACCTAACCTCAAAATGTTTTGTAAATAAGTTGTCAAATATGAGTAATATAAGCTACAAGATATTACTACTTAAATTGCAATACTTTGTAACTTAAATTATTTATATTAGACACCACAATAACAACTTATTTGCAAACTATTTTGAGGTTAGGTTATTAACATGAAGGAATAGTTGTTCCAAAGTGTTTGTCGGATGTTGCTCTAAAAGCTGTCAGTGTGACGCAATCAGAAATTGTTCATAACACGTTCAACGAACAAGCCTTTTGTATTTTGGCCTACTAAAGCCGTTTTTGTCTATTTTTCCAACGTAACCATGGCTCTCGAGTTGCTACGCAACCACGAGAATTAGCTTTTGTATGCGACGTTTAACTATATTATACCCGATTTCTTCACTCACAGTTATCTTCAAGTTAGCAAACTTCGGGTTAAATTAACTAAATAAACAATCAGATAATTGATTTATTTGTTTTGTTGTCGTCTGATTGGTTATTTCGACAATTTAACCTGAAGTTCGCTAACTGAAGTTGAATATGAGTAAAGAAATCGGGAACTTACTGAAATTGGGTTATTTCGTACCCACTTAAATTCAAAAGCTATTTCAGGTGCCGTAAACGTTCTATTCCGTTTGCTGATTAATTTAATGTGTCGATCATCTGCACTGTAAACTGTAAAACCATCAAACTTTGCCCACAAGGGGTAACTTTGCACCAAAAAACATGACGCAATGCCGTTGAAGCCTAAACTGCGTCCACTGATGGGGTAAGTTGTCTTGTTTATTATCAACCCAAAACCAATTTTTTATCAAAAGTTTCCATTCTTCATAGCAGGCCGGCTCCTTTAAGGTTGCTGGTTCTTATCAATTTTACCAACAAAAGTTAAACCTTTTTTGGAAAAGCTTAAAGATGACAAAGAACACACGGATATGTTGGCTGGGCTAACTAGAATCTCAAAGGCGAAGGGACTGTAATAATAGTACAGTAAAAATGTTTGGAAGAGTTTTGCTCTGAAATTTTGATAGATAGATTGAGGGGTGCGGAAGAAGAAGAAGCGGAAAAGGTCTAAAACAAAAGAAAGAGTGTAAAACTATCCAATTGTGGTAAAAGCACTTGATCACCAGGTGATGAAGGAAAAAATCCTGAAAAGTGAGAAAAGATTCCCAAAGCCCTGCAGATAACTGGTACTTGCTCAGTCGTCATCGAGGTTCCAACTGAAGAAGATCAGTTGAAAATTTACAAAAGAAAGGTTCAAAACAAAAGAAGGACTGAAAACTATGCAATTCTGGTAAAAGTATTCGATCACCAGGTGATGAAGGAAAAAATCCTGAAGAGCAAGAAAAGCTTCACAAAACCCTGCAGATAACTGGTACTGGCTCAGTCGTCATCGAGGTTCTAACTGAGGAAGATCTGTTGAAAATTTACAAAAGAAAAGTCTAAAACAAAAAATGACTGAAAAAACTATCCAATTGTGGTAAAAGCACTTGATCACCAGGTGATGAAGGAAAAAATCCTAAAGAGTGAGAAAAGATTCCCAAAACCCTGCAGATAACTGGTACTAGCTCAGTCGTCATCGAGGTTCTAACTGAGGAAGATTTGTTGAAAATTTACAAAAAAAAAGTCTAAAACAAAAAATGACTGAAAAACTATTTAATTGTGGTAAAATCACTCGATCACCATGTGATGAAGGAAAAATTCCCGAAGAGCGAGAAAAGATTTCCAAAGCCCTACACATAACTGGTACTGGATCAGTCGTCATCGAGGTTCCAACTGAGGAAGATCTGTTGAAAATTTACAAAAGAAAAGTCTAAAACAAAAAATGACTGAAAAACTATTCAATTGTGGTAAAAGCACTCGATCACCAGGTGATGAAGGAAAAAATCCTGAAAAGTGAGAAAAGATTCCCAAAGCTCTACAGATACCTGGTACTGGATCAGTCGTCATCGAGGTTCCAACTGAAGAGGATCAGTAGAAAATTTGTAAAAGAAAGGTTTAAAACAAAAGAAGGACTGAAAAACTGTGCAATTGTGGTAAAAGCACTCAATCACCAGGCGATGAAGGAAAAAATCCTGAAGAGTGAGAAAAGATTCCCAAAGCCCTATGCAGATAACTGGTACAGGCTCAGTCATCATCGAGGTTCCAACTAAAAAGAATCAGTTAAAAATTTGCAAAAAATGGACTGTGGGCCGAATTTCCGATGCAAGGACCCATCGGTATTCGTGTATTTGATATGCCCAAGACCCTTAGGAATCAAAATTGCGAAATTGTAAAGATTTCGTGTTAGAGATGTGAGTGGTTTGTCGAGAAGAAGTGATGTGGACAACTTTAATGTCGTGATAGAGGTCCAGTTACCTATGGCCAAATGTTTGCTTACGCAAGAGCTTGTTTTAATTTAAAGCATTTTAATATTTTTCTGTAGAAGTGAGGGGTTAAACGTGACTGATTTTTTTTCCAATTTTAAATTATACTATACTTTATCTGTAATTTAGGAAACATTAGAGGTTTCAAAAATATTTTTTCCCAAATGGCACATGACCATCGAATGGACATTGATTATAAATTCACTAATTGGCTAAAGCACAACTGGAGGTTCATTAGTATAGTTTTGAACCAACTTTGGATATTAAAAATGCTATTTTCTTTTGAAAATTTTGGAATTTTTAAAATTATTAATTTGCGGTGCATTACTGAATAAATCTTATAGTAAATTATTGTAAAATAAAAGAGACACACTCTAAAACTTCCAATTCTGAATAGTTTTTCAACAAATATTGCAAATATGAAACATCTCAATGTTATTTATATTATCTGAACGTCCAGAGAATGTCTATAAATGGACATCTATTGGACATCCATATAAAGTAAATGAAAGCTTTAGCAACTTTGGAAGACTTCCTTTGTAATATAGTCAATCTACTCTCTGTTCAACTTAATTGTTAGTGAATTGTATTCAAAGAGGGGGAGGACTGAAAAACCAGAAAGAAGATAAACATATTAACTGTATTTTAAAACAGTTAATTTGAGGGGGGGGGAATAAAATGTCCTTCCGTGACGTACTACTTCTTATCATTCGATTAAAAAAAATTCTTAAAGATTTTTCCGATAATAACAAAGTCAAACTTATCATAGTTTTATATTACGTTTGCGTCATCTACGATCCTTAGACTAAATATGAAATTATATTGATTAGCACTAATTATACAGAAAAATAATATACTATGGTTCTAGGTTACATAATGTTAAATATTCAATTGTCTTTAAATCTTTAATACATAATAATAATAGTACTATAAATAAAATAATAAGAAATAAATGCAGAATTCTTTATTAAAAAAACCAGAAATTTGTTTTTTTGAAAATCTAATATTTTAAAGCAAAATTTAACAAGAAATATTTTTCAAATTTAACATTTTTGTAAGACCAACTTTATTTCAAGATATTTACAATTATTGTTTGTTTTTTGTTGTAAAGTTTAAATCATTTTTATATCTTTTTGAAAACATTACCAAAATTCGGATATAGTTTGGGCAACGACGCCAAAAATGCATTTTTTTAAAATTTTTGATTTTCATGAACATTTTCAAAAAACAAAATCTTTTTTGTAAATTCAATTGAATTCAATTGAATCCATTAAACATTTTCTTATAAAACTAATGCTTTTTACATTTTAGTACGTTTAAAAATTTTTGATTTTGACACAACCCTCAAATTCAAAAAATGTTACATCCGCCAAAAGCGACTATACCGACTAACCAAAAAAGGGTCTCATTTTTCATGTAAAATGTGAAAAAAAAATTGAGCCAAATCGCGGGTGATCCTCTGAAAATCGGTCGATTTAACGTGGAATGACCTTCTTCTTCTTTCATGTGTCATATCCGACTTGGCCGAAGCCAAAACGAACTTACCAGGGAGTATAATTTATGGGGTGGTTTCCCTCTCTTGCCTTCACATAGTTCACAGATTGATATTGATCTCTTAGATCACAGCAGTATATTTAACGCGAACAGGGTTCGAACCGCAAGCTAACGCTTCTTAGTTGACCCCTGTAAGCTTCACGCTATTCTGCTAATAATTTGAGTGTAACTGGGTGGGGGGGGGGCAGACCTGTTAGAATTTAAGTGTGCCACCCAGATCCCCCCGTCTCTTAAAATGTGTTTTCTAGTTTGGATGTTTGGATTAATCAGTTTAAGGTTAATCATTTTAATTTCTAATTTTACGAATTTTGTTATTTTTAATTTTTTAGCTTTGCATTTCTACAGCTGTGCAATTGTCACACATAGAAAGAAACTATGCTCTCACCCCTTAGATACTCGGTCATGACTTACATTTAATGTTGCTTTAATAAGGTTTTATATCATTCACTTAATACTGAAGCCATAAGTTTGTAAATTTATCTATTAAAATTTGAGCATGAAAACATAGTTTTGTTGTTCTGGGGGTATAACCTCCCAGGCATACTTAAATTTTAATAGATACATATATTTGCGAACTTATTTTGTTCAGTATTTAGTGATTAATAACAAAGCTTTTTAAAAATCATAAAATGCAAGATAGTGACCGGTGGAAGGGAGTCTGGGGGGTATTAAATACCCTCTAATAGTATATGCGATAGTTTTTAAGAAAATTATAGCGATATCATAAAACTTATTATATAATTTTTAAATATTTACATTAAAATATTAAATTTGTAAATATTTAATGTTTTCTGGGTTCAAGGCCCCCCTGTCTCTAACTCAGGCGTTTGAAATTTGTTACTTGAATTAAACTTATTGAATTCAAGACAATTAATCATTTTTGTTTGCCTTTTTATTTTAGATTTTATAATACATTTTTTAGTTTTCCATTTCAAAAGCAGGCAATTGTTACATTGTTCATTACTTTCAGAATTTCTGTAAAAACGGTTAGTTTCTCAAACAAATTTATTTCACCAAAGTTGTAGCCCGTTAATTCCATATCTGGTTTAAACCATTAGTTTTTCTCTAAGACGTATCGTTTAAGAGATACGGGGATCCCAAAAAGTAAAAAATAAACCTGAATTTTTTAACATTTTTTCCCTTAATTTAATTTATTACTCGAAATCGGTTGATTCTAGACGATAAGGGTTATAACCTAATTAGTAGATAAGCGAGTGATCTTAAAAAAATTTTTAATCTATGAAGTCTAAAAAATTAATAATATTAGAGTTATGCCCGTTTGAAATCAGGAATTTAAAACATTGCTTTAAAGGAAGGTACCCCCAAGGGTTTGGACTTGGACAAAAATTTTATTTGAAAATTTGTTTTAGAAAAGTGTCATTTATCACCACCTCAAAGGTTTTCTACGGTCACGGAGACACCTTGTATACAATAACGACAGTTATTGAGCGTGGCCGCTCAAAGCGAAATAGATGGCGAAGAAAATAAGCTTTTAAGTATTTTGTTAAGATATACATATCTACTAGGTATATCGTAGAGATAATTAATATTTTGAAAATTATTTTTTTAACCACTTTTGTGTTAATTCACTTTCAAAACATTTAGTAAAATAAAAAACAGAAGCAAGAGAAAAAATCAATTGAGAAAGCTACTGTTTTAACAGTTTTGTTTTAAATTCACTTTTAAAACACTCAGTAAAATAAAAAACAAAAGCAAGTGAAAATCAACTGAGAAAACGACTTTTTTGATCACTTTTGTTTTAAATTTACTTTAAAAACATCCGTTAAAATAGGAAATACAAGCAAGAGAAAAATAAACTGAGAAAACGACTTTTTAGACCACTTTTGTTTTAAATTCACTTTAAAAACATCTGATAAAATAAACAAACAAAGCCAAGAGAAAAAATCAACTAATAAAACGACTTTTTTAACCACTTTGTATTAAATTCACTTTCAAAATATTTAGTAAAATAAAAAACAGAAGCAAGAGAAAAAATAAATTGAGAAAACGACTTTTTTTATCACTTTTGTTTTAAATTCACTATTAAAACATTCAGTAAAATAAAAAACAGAAGCAAGAGAAAAAATCAACTGAGAAAGCAACTGTTTTAACCACTTTTGTTTTAAATTCACTTTCAAAACACTCAGTAAAGTAAAAAAACAAAAGTAAGAGCAAATCAACTGAGAAAACTATGCTTTTGATCACTTTTGTTTTAAATTCTCTTTAAAAACATCCGGTAAAATAAAAAAAACAAAAGCAAGAAGAAGAATCAACTGAGAAAACTATTCTTTTAATTATATTTGATTTAAATTCACTCTCAAACCATTCGGTAAAATAGAACAAGAGAACAAATCAACTGAGAAAACTATTTTAATGTCCACTTTTGTCTAAAATTCACTTTCAAAACACTCAGTAAAATAAAAAACAAAAGAAAGAGAAAATCAACTGAGAAAACTATTCTTTTGATCGCATTTGTTTTAAATTCACTCTCAAACCATTCGGTAAAATGGAACAAGAGAACAAATCAACTGAAAAAACTATTTTATTGTCCACTTTTGTTTTAAATTCACTTTCAAACCGTTCAGTAAAATAGAAAACAATAGCAAGAGAAAAAAACAACTGAAAAAAGACTTATTTTACCACTTTTGTTTTGAATTCACTTTAAAAATATCCGGTAAAATAAAAAACAAAAGCAACAGAAAAAATCAGTTGATAAAACTTGTTCTTTGACCACTTTTGTTTTAAATTTGCTTTCAAAACACCCAGTAAAATAAAATACATTAGCAAAATAATAAATCAACTAAAAAGAATTATTTTTTTGATCACTTTTGTTTTAAATTCACTTTCAAAACATTCAGTAATTTAAAAAACAAAAGCAAGAGAAAAAATCAGCTGAGATAACTATTATTTTGACCACTTTTGTTTTAAATTCACTTTAAAACTATTCAGGAAAATAAAAACAAAAGCAAGAAAAAATTCAACTGAAAACTTTTTTGACCACTTTTGTTTTAAATTCACTTTCAAGACATTCAGTAATATAAAAACAAAAGCAAGAGAAGAAACCAACTGAGAAAACTATTCTTTTGATCACTTTTGTTTATAATTCACTTTAAAAATATTCAGGAAAATAAAAACAAAAGCAAGAAAAAATTCAAGTGGAAAATTATTTCTACGACCACTTTTGTTTTAAATTCACTTTCAAGACATTTAGTAATATAAAAACAAAAGCAAGAAAAGAAACCAACTGAGAAAACTATTCTTTTGATCACTTATGTTTTAAATTCATTTTCAAGCCATTCAGTAAAATAGAAACAAAAGCAAGAGAAAAACTCAACTGAGAAAACGACTTTTTTTGACAACTTTTGTTTTAAATTCACTTTAAAAACATCCGTTAAAATAAAAAAAACAAAATCAAGAGAAAAATCAACTGAGAAAACGACTTTTTTGTCAACTTTTGTTTTAAATTCACTTTAAAACATTCGTAAAATAAAACAAAACAAGAGAAAAATCAACTGAGAAAACATTTTTGTCAACTTTTGTTTTAAATTTACTTTCAAAACATTTAGTAAAATTAAAAACAAAAGCAAGAGAGAAAATCATCTGAGAAAAATTATTTTTTGGCCACTTTTGCTTTAAATTCACTTTCAAATACATCAGTTTAAAATGTAATAATTTATAATGTTTAACAGAGTTTTAAATTTTCGTTGATGATAAAATTTTCTTTAAAATTTTATGATTTTGTTGTTTTCGATTCTGTGTCAATATGCTCTCTGCCTGTTTGTATGAGTTTCGCTAACCTGCCTGTGCAAAAATTTCCGTTGTTGTAATTCTTCCACGTATCAATAAAGTATACTCCGTTGCCTTCATACAATGTTTCATTTTTCTTGCTAATTTTATATCCCTGATTGGCCAATACCAAGGTACTTCACTGTTCAGTTTAGCATTTTTTAAAACAATATTCAATTTTATAAAATGTTGACTTCTTAAATTAATAATTATTTGAATTACTCAACTCGGATCCACCAAACTTTAGGTGAAATCCAAACTTTTATAATTTCATGTTTTTTAATTTCGCTGTTTAAAATTTAATGATCACAATTTAAATTAAAATTAATAATATATATTAATTTATATCAAAGAAAAATGAAATAATTGCATTTCACATTCCGTTTTGCCACCAATTTTTAAATCTTATTTACAAATTTCTGTACATGTGAAAGATTAAATTGTTTACTGGCTTATTCTGAAGACAACATTTTTCAATTGACATCGAAAAGCAGCATGTAGAAAAATTAATTAGTCTCTAACGCAGTTTTTTAATTTGTTTATATTCTAACCAGCAGAGTAGTCTAACCTACAGTAACCAGCAGAGTGGCGTGTTGGAAGACCTGTGTGACTACGAATAAGTAGTCGCAGGTTCGAATTCCACACGCGCCTGTTGGCTATATATTCCGACAGGAATGGAAAGCTCAGATGCGATGTTGTTGTTACTTTTTTTTTTTTTTATTAGCAACCTTGATTCAACTACAATCTGTTTAGAAAGCAAGCAAGAGAAGAAATAAACTGAGAAAACTATTCTTTTTGTTTTAAATTCACTCTTAAGACATTCAGTAAAATGAAAAACAAAAGGAAGAGAGAAAATCATCTGAGAAAAATGATTTTTTGGTCACTTTTGTTTTAAATTCGCGTTAATACAGTTTTTGAATTGTCATAAATTATAATGTTTAACAGAGTTTTAAAATTTCGTTGTTGATAAAGTTTTCTTTCAAATTTTTACCGTGTTTTTGGTTGTTTTCCCTCTGTGACCAATTTGCTCTATCTGCCTGTTTGTATGAGTTTCACTAACCTGCCTGTGCAAAAATTTCCGTTGTTGTAATTCTTCCACGTGTCAATAAAGTATACTCCGTTGTCTTCATACAACTTTTCATTTTTTGGTAATTTTAAATCCCTGAATGGCCAATACCAAGGTACTTCACTATTCAGTTTAGCGTTTTTTGTTAAACAATATTCAATTTCATAAAATGTTGACTTCTTAAATTAATAATTATTTGAATTACCAAATTTTAGGTGAAATCAAACTTTTATAATTTCATATTTTTTAATTTCGCTGTTTAAAATTTAATGATCACAATTTAAATTAAAATTAACAATATATATTAATTTATATCAAAGGAAATAATTACTCCTGAAATAATCGCATTTCACATTCCGTTTTGCCACCAATTTTTAAATCTTGTTTACAAATTTTTGTACATGTGAAAGATTAAATTGTTTACTGGCTTATTCTGAAGACAACAATTTTCAATTGACATCGAAAAGCAGCATGTAGAAAAATTAATTAGTCTCTAACGCAGTTTTTTAATTTGTTTATATTCTAACCAGCAGAGTAGTCTAACCTACAGTAACCAGCAGAGTGGCGTGTTGGAAGACCTGTGTGACTACGAATAAGTAGTCGCAGGTTCGAATTCCACACGCGCCTGTTGGCTAAAGCAAAACAGAGGAGTAATCCACCTCGTAAAACCGATTGTGAGGACTTCCAGAATGGAAGTGATTATATTCCGACGGAAATGAAGAGCTGTAATGTATTGTGGTATTGAATTTTTTAATTTCTTCTGAGCAATGCAATCGTTTGCCAGAAAACTGTAGCGATAATATAAATCTTTTTGCAAAATTTTTAAACATTTAATGTTTCTACCTTCCGATATCGAGTTACTGGGAAGCTATACAGTTTGTTGTTATTGAGTATTTTGGCATATTTGCCGTTGCTATGGTAACGCGACATTCTTAGATACTATTGCGGTAAAATCAATAAATTAATAATAATAATAATAGAAAATATTTCATAGTTTTGAAAATTTTACTCACCAGCTTGTCAGCAAGCGACAGCAATGTGCACAATATTGTGCAAAAATTATGTACCTTTCGAAATAAATAGTAAAGCCAGTAAACAAATAAATTTGTGCTTATTTTTGGAATAAAATTAAGTAATTTTTAACTACACTGTACACAGAAAGCAGTAGCATATTCTACATATTTGAAAAAATTAAAAATTTATTAATTTAAAAAACATATTTGTTTATAAATAAAAATAAAAAGAGTTTTTAGAAAACATATCCAAAACTAGCAAGCAATGTTATTTTTACAAGACAAATTTCGTCAATAAATTACGTGCATTACTTAAAATTAGGTATCAAGTATTTAAAAGAAATTAATAGAATACTGTTTAATTTAAATAATTAATAATAATATTTAATTTACTAATTCGAGATTCAGTTCATCTTCAATTTAACAACAAATATTTTTCATATTTAACATTTTTGTAAGACCAGCTTTATTTGAAGATATTTACAATTATTGTTTGTTTTTTGTTGTAAAGTTTAAATCATTTTTATATCAATGTTTTTATCCTCTTTTCGAAAACCACCAAAATTCGCATATAGTTTTGGCAACAACGCCAAAAATGCATTTTTTTGAAAATTTTTTGATTTTCATGAACATTTTCAAAAAACAAAATCTTTTTTGTAAATTCAATTTATTGCGAACATTTATCCATTGAACATTTTCTTGTAAAACTAACGCTTTTATCATTTTTGTACGTTTAAAAATTTTTGATTTTGAGACAACCTCAAATTCAAAAAATGTTACATCCTCCAAAAGCGACTATACCGACTAACCAAAAAAAGGGTCTCATTTTTCATGCAAAGTGTGAAAAAAAATTTGAGTTAAATTGCGGGTTGTTCTCTGAAAATCGGTCGATTTGACGTAGAATGACTTCTTCTTCTTCTTTCATGTGCCATATCCACTTGGCCGAAGCCAAGACGAACTTACCAGGGAGTATAATTCATAGGGTGGTTTCCCGTTCCCTTGGCTATAGTCCACAGATTAATATTGAACTCTTTGATCACAGCAGTATATTTAACGTGAACAGGTTTCGAACCGCAAGCTAACGCTTCTTAGTTGACTCCTGTAAGCTTCACGCTATTCTGCTGGTAATTTGAGTGTAACTGTGGAGGAGGGGGTCCAGACCTGTTATAATTTAAGTGTGCCTCCCCAGACCCCCGGTCTCTTAGAATATGTTTTCTAGTTTGGATGTTTGGATTAGTCAGTTTAAGGTCAATCATTTTAATTCTCATTTTTACGAATTTTTGTTATTTTCAATTTTTTCAGCTTTGCATTTCTACAGCTGTGCAATTGTCACACATAGAAAGAAACTATACTCTCACCCCTTAGATACTCGGCCATGACTTACATTTAATGTTGCTTTAATAAGGTTTTTTATCATTCACTTAATACTGAAAGCCATAAGTTTGTAAATGTATCTATTACAATTTGAGCGTGAAAACAAAGTTTTGTTGTTCTGGGGGGGGGGTGGAGCACCTCCCAGGCATACTTAAATTCTAATAGACACATACATATATTTGCGAACTTATTTCGTTCAGTATATAGTGATTAATAACAAAGCTTCTTAAAAAACATAAAATGTAAGATAGTTACCGGTGGAAGGGAGTCTGGGGGGGGTATTAAATACCCCCTAATAGTATATGCGATAGTTTTTAAGGAAATTATAGCGATATCATAAAACTTATTATATAATTTTTAAATATTTACATTAAAATATTAAATTTGTAAATATGTAATGTTTTTTGGGTTCAAGACCCCCTTGTCTCTAACTTAAGCGTTTGAATTTGTTACTTGAATTAAACTTGTTGAATTCAAGACAATTAATCATTTTTGTTTGCCTTTTTAATTTTAGATTTTATAATACATTTTTTGTTTTCCATTTCAAAAGCAGTGCAATTGTTACATTGTTCATTACTTTCAGAATTTCTGTAAAAACGGTTAGTTTCTCAAACAAATTTATTTCACCAAAGTTGTAGCCCGTTAATTCCATATCTGGTTTAAACCATTAGTTTTTCTCTAAGACGTATCGTTTAAGAGATACGGGGATCCCAAGAAAAGTAAAAAAAATAAAACCTGAATTTTTTTAACATTTTTTCCCTTAATTTAATTTATTACTCGAAATCGGTTGATTCTAGACGATAAGGGTTATAACCTAATTAGTAGATAAGCGAGTGATCTTTAAAAAATTTTTAATCTATGAAGTCTAAAAATTAATAATATTAGAGTTATGGCCGTTTGAAATCAGGAATTTAAAACATTGCTTTAAAGGAAGGTACCCCAAAGGTTTGGGCTTGGACAAAACTTTTATTTGAAAATTTGTTTTATAAAACTGTCTTTATATCACTACCTTAAAGGTTTTCTACGATCACGGAGACACCTTGTATAAATTAACGACAGTTAGCGTGGCCGCTAAAAGCGAAATAATTTGCGAATAAAATAAGCTTTTCAGTATTTTGTTAAGGTACATTTACTAGGGATATCGTAGAGATAATACTAATTATAGCCTTTAGAAAATTAGTTTTTTAACCACTTTTGTTTTAAATTCACTTTCTTTCAGTAATCTCTTTCCAGTAATATAAAAAGAAAAGCAAGAGAAATAATCAACTCAGAAAACTATTTTTAACAACTTTTGTTTTAAATTCACTTTTTCGTTTAAATTCACGTTTCACGTTTAGAATTCACTTTCAAAACATTCAGTACAATCAAAAACAGAAGGAAGAGAAAAATAAACTAAAAACTATTGTTTTGGCCACTTTTGTTTTAAATTCACTTTAAAGCCATTCAGCAAAATAGAAAACAAAAGCAAGAAAAAATCAACTGAGAAAATGTCTTTTGGCTACTTTTATTTTAAATTCATTTTAAAACATTCAGTAAAATAAAAACAAAAGCAAGTAAAATTACCTGAGAAAACTATTCTTTTGAGCACTTTTGAATTCTTGAATTTTAAATTTGCTTTTAAATCATTCAGTAAAATAGAAAACAAAAGCAAGAGAAACAATCAACTGAGAAAAATACTTTTTTTAACCACTTTTGTCTTAAATTTACTTTAAAAACTTCCCTTACAATAAAAAAACCAAAGCAAGAGAAAAACTCAACTAAGAAAACGACTTGTTTGACAACTTTTGTTTTAAATTCACTTTCAAACCATTCAGTACAATAGAAAACAAAATCAAGAAAAAAAATCAAGTGAGATAACAACTTTTTTAACCACTTTTGTATTAAATTCACTATTAAAATATTCAGCAAAATAAAAAACAAAAGCAAGAGAAAATCTCCTGAGAAAACGACTTTTTTGACCACTTTTGTTTTAAATTCACTTTAAAACTTCCGTCAAAATAAAAAAACAAAAGCAAGAGAAAAAATCATCTGCGAAAGCTACTGTTTTAACCACTTTTGTTTTAAATTGACTTTCAAAACACTCAGTAAAATGAAAAGCAAAAGCAAGAGAAAATCACCTGAGAAAACTATTCTTTTGATCACTTTTGAATTCTTGAGTTTTAAATTTACTTTTAAACCATTCAGTAAAATAAAAAACAAAAGCAAGAGAAAAAATCAACTGAGATAACTATTGACTTAGACAAAAATTTTATTTGAAAATTTGTCTTAAAAAAGTGTTCTTTCTCACCACCTCACGTCCTCATCTGAACATCTCACCTGGTTCTCCACGGTCACGGGGACACCCTGTATAAAATAACAACAGTAAGGGTGGCCGCTCAAAGCAAAATAATTTGCGAATAAAACAAGTTTTTTAGTATTTTGTTAATGTACATCTACTAGGTATATCGTAGAGATAATTAATATTAATTGAAAATTATTTTTTTAAGCACTTTTGTATTAAATTCGCTTTCAAAACATTCAGAAAAATAAAACACAAAAGTAAGAGAAGAACAACTGAGAAAACTACTGTTTTAACCACTTTTATTTTAAAATCACTTTCAAAACACACAGTAAAATAAAAAACAAAAGCAAGAGAAAATTAACTGAGAAAACTATTCTTTTGATCACTTCTGTTTTAAATTTACTTTCAAACTATTCAGTAAAATAAAAAACAGAAGCAAGAGAAAAAGTCAACTAAGAAAACAACTTTTTTGACCACTTTTGTTTTAAATTCACTTTAAAACCATCCGGTAAAATAAAAAACAAAAGCAAAAAAATAACTGAGAAAACGACTTTTTACCACTTTTTATTAAATTTACTTTCAAACTATTCAGTAAAATAAAAAACAGAAGCAAGAGAAAAAGTCAACTAAGAAAACAACTTTTTTGACCACTTTTGTTTTAAATTCACTTTAAAAACATCCGGTAAAATAATAAACAAAAACAAGAGAAAAAATCAAATGAGAAAACAACTTTTTATGAGCACTTTTGTTTTAAATTCTCTTTAAAAACATCAGGTAAAATAAAAAACAAAATCAGGAGAAAAAATCAACCGAGAAAACGACTTTTTTGACCATTTTTGTATTAAATTCACTTTTAAAACATTCAGTAAAATAAAAAACAGAAGCAAGAGAAAAATCAACTGAGATAATGACTTTTTTGACCACAATTTAATACAAAAGTATTAAATTCACTTTCAAAACATTCAGTAAAATAAAAAACAAAAGCAAGCAAAAATCAACTAAGAAAACTATTCTTTTGATCATTTTTGTTTTAAATTCACTTTAAAAACATTTAGTAAAATAAAAAACAGAAGCAAGAGAAAAAATAAACCGAGAAAGCTATTCTTTTGATCACTTTTTTTTAAATGGGTTATCAAACCTTTCAGTAAAATAGAAAACAAAAGCAAAAGAAAAAATCAACTGAGCAAACGACGTTTTCCCCTTTTGTTCACTTTAAAAACATTTGATGAAATAAAAAACAAAAGCAAGAGAAAAAATCAAGTGAGAAAAATTTTTCTTCGACCACTTTTGTTTTAAATTCACTTTCAAGACATTCAGTAAAATTAAAAACATAAGCAAGAGAGAAAAATCATATTTTGCCATTTTTGTTTTAAATTCGCTTAAATAAAGTTTTTAAATTGTGATAATTTATAATGTTTAACTGAGTTGTAAATTTTCGATGTTGATCAAGTTTTCTTTCAAATTTATACCGTGTTTTGGTTGTTTTCGATTCTGTGTCCAATATGCTCTCTCTGCCTGTTTGTATAAGTTTCATTAACCTGTCTGTGCAAAAATTTCCGTTGTTGTAATAATTTTTCCACGTATCAATAAAGTATACTCCGTTGCCTTCATACAATTTTCATTTTTCTTGCTAATTTTATATTCTGATTGGCCAATACCAAGGTACTTCACTATTCAGTTTAGCATTTTTTTTAAAACAATATTCAATTTTATAAAATGTTGACTTCTTAAATTAATAATTATTTGAATTACTCAACTCGGATCCACCAAACTTTAGGTGAAATCCAAACTTTTATAATTTCATGTTTTTTAATTTTACTGTTTAAAATTCAGTGGTCACAATTTAAATTCAAATTAATAATATATATTAATTTATATCAAAGAAAAATGAAATAATTGCATTTCACATTCCGTTTTGCCACCAATTTTTTAAATCTTATTTACAAATTTCTGTACATGTGGAAGATTAAATTGTTTACTGGCTCATTCTGAAGACAACAATTTTCAATTGACATTGAAAAGCAGCATGTAGGAAAATTAATTAGTCTTTAAGGCAGTTTTTTAATTTGTTTATATTCTAACCAGCAGAGTAGTCTAACCTACAGTAACCAGCAGAGTGGCGTGTTGGAAAACCTATGTGACTACGAATAAGTAGTCGCAGGTTCGAATTCCACACGCGCCTGTTGGCTATGTATTCTGACAGGAATGGAAAGCTCAGATGTAGTGAAGTTGGTGGTTGTATTTTTAAAATTTTTCTGAGAAATGCAATCGTTCGCCAGAAAACTGTAGCGATAATATAAATTTTTTGCAAAATTTTTAAACATTTAATGTTTCTACCTTCTGATACCGAGTTACTGGGGAGGCTATGCAGTTTGTTGTTATTGAGTATTTTGGCATATTTGCCGTTGCTATGGTAACGCAACATTCTTAGTTCCTATTGCGGTAAAATCAATAAATTAATAATAATAATAGAAAATATTTCATAGTTTTGAAAATTTTACTCACCAGCTTGTCAGCAAGCGACAGCAATGTGCACAATATTGTGCAAAAATTATGTACCTTTCGAAATAAATTTGTGCTTATTTTTGGAATAAAATTAAGTAATTTTTAACTACACTGTACACAGAAAGCAGTAGCATATATTCTACATATTTAAAAAAAAATTATTAATTTAAAAAAAAATATTTGTTTATAAATAAAAATAAAAAAGGAGTTTTTAGAAAACATATCCAAAACTAGCACGCAATATTTTTTTTACAAGACAAATTTTGTTGATAAATTACGTGCATTAATCAAGTATTTAAAAGAAATTAATAGAATACTGTTTAATTTAAATAATTAATAATAATATTTAATTTACTAATTCGGGATTCAGTTCATCTTCTGTATATCTTAAAATATATTATTTTTTTCTACCAATTAAAATCAATTATATTATCATCGGCATATCACTATATGCCTGCTTACACCCACTGTTGGATATAGGCCTTCCCTTTGGGGGAGTATTAGCCATAAACACCACGCTGGCCAAGCGTCTTGGTGAGTGCGTTTTATACCTACTGCCAGGTAAGACGGTCAAAATAAAGTTTTATACTCCACCGGGTTTGAACCGGGGCCGCTCGGCTATAGTTGACGCATTTAAGCGCCAAGCCGTGACCGTCTCCGGCATACAAAAGTGGAAAATTTAAAATTTATGAAACCGGGTAAGCAATTAAAATAATTTTTATTAAAGAAAATCGTTGCATAGTTTTGGCGCACAGTAGTGTGTCTAACAATAAGATTGGAAAAACTTAAAATAAAGTATATACTGGAAGACAAAGTAAAAATTAAATTAATTTCTGGAGACAGTGGCAGTTCCAGATGAAAATAATAAAATAATTCCCCCCCCTTTAAAGTTTATAGTTATGTTTTGTGTTTTCATTTTAATGTTAAGCCTTAGTTACGGTTTGTATGTCTTTCAAGGGTATTTCACTCCACCTTAGATACACTGAAATTTAGGTTAAATTTAATCAACAAATGAAGGTGGTAAGTGGGTCTGGATCAAAGCGCAAATACTCCACAATGTCATTATGTTCAAATTCAGACTACAAATAGTACTGATACTTGACAAAACATTGCTCACGAATTTGTGCTAAACAACTATGAGGGAATATTGTATTGAAATAAGGTCAGGGATAATAACTTACACTTTGTTAAACTTCTATTAAGTTTTCAATTTTTTATTGCTTAGTTAATCTCGTTAATCCACTTAATAATTTAGGGAGTCAATTTAAAATTGGTAAAACATCCCAAAATAAATAGTAATTGATACCTACGTCACACATCACGTGCAAATCGAATTTATAAATCTTCATTTACTTGACTTCCATTAAACGTCAAAAATTGTAAATCTCATAAAATAAAGAAATATATCTCTTAATATGGCACTCCATCATGGCATGTCAATAAAAAGTCCAAAGTAAAAAATAAATAAAATTATCCTTTTTTACTATTATCCATCTATATATAATGTTATGGTCCAGCAGATATTTTATGTCAAAGTGGAATAAATCTAAAATCCTTGATAACATTCAAAACTGGGTTAGATAAGCAGGCAGCTTAACCAAGAGGTTTTAAATAAATTGTCAACATTTTATCGCATTAAAAAATTATTTCACCAAAATTAAGCAATTTAAATTAAAACTATAAAATCAAATGCAAACTATTGCAATAATTGGATTGTGATTAATGCTTTTTTGCCTATTGTTTTGTTACCTAATCGTTAAGAAATCTAATTAACTTATTACTTCTGATGATGAACTGTTGCAAAATTGCCAAAATTAACCACGATGTGGAAAATTTAGAACAAATGTAAATTCATCGTTCATCAATAATTCAAAATGCTATAATCATAATGCACATGCGTTACGTCAGCTTAAATTAAAGTTTTAGTTGTGGTGAAAACTTATCAAGTACTCTTTGAAACTTTAAAGCACTCAAAGTGGAATTACAAAAAATATTCCCGAGCTGGCAAGCTGTTGCACTTGAATTTTATTTCATAGCATAAAATTTTGTCGATACCTATTCGTATTTTTCAATATCTTCCATTATTATTTGATGTAATACTTCTGGACAACTTGAACAGATCTACCTTCGGTATGCTCTATCTTTTTCTCTTTGTTGACCACGACGACGTCTTGTCAATTGGGCAATTCTTAAATCCACATCAGCTAGCGTATCAAAATAATATCCCGAAGTCGTGATTTTGATCCTGTTTCTTGAAATCTCTAATTTGAAAAATTAAATATTTGCACTAACGATGCATTCCAACGTGTAACATTGATTTAAACAGTTTAAAGCATCACGTCGGGGTCACCATTTTACAAGGATGCGTCTTATTCGTCATTTACCTTAGAAAAACGTCCGGAACGTGATGTCTTTTTTTCAATGCTCTTCGAAATTGTTTAGACTAATACTTTTAATCAGGCGTAAACATTGAATCATTCCGAATTTTTGAACGGTGAATTAAAAAAGTTGAGTAACATTTTTTGCATGATTCACTTTTATTAATCGCTAATTTGCTGTTATAGAAAGTTATTAATTGCATTAAGTGTAATTAACACAAACAAAAATAAGAGAAATCAAAGTAAGTGAAATTGAAATTCAGTTGCTTATGCAATAAAACGAGAATAATTTTGTACTTGTTCACGAACAAGGTTATTGCATCTTTTATTTATCGTCTGGTCCATTTCACTCAGACGTGAAATTATTTATTCAATATTACCTCTCTGCATAAAATTTTTTGAATAAAATGTCTATTTCCTTTTAATGTTATAAGAATTTTCAAATTAAATATTATAATGTTTCGGCGCAACGGAAATGAAGTCTGCGGAGAGCTTTTCAAAATGCTAGGATTTGAGACAAAATGTCAAACTGGAATATGTACTACATCTTTAGCATTTTGTCACGTAATCAAGTAATAAATTTGATCAAAAAACTTCTTTAATCAGAATCTATAAAAACTGGTATGGGTGATGAGATGGTACCAGAATATTGACATGAGCACCCGACAGTTTGATTTTACGTGACTCTCAATTTATACAAAATTAATGGATTAAAACCAACGCAACGTTTGGAAAGATTTTCATATTAGTAATACAAGCGCAATTCAGCAGCCTTTAATAATTCAGTTGTTACGGTCCCTTAATTTGCCTTTGAAATTGGTTGAAACTTGAGTGCTAATATCTTGTACAAAAGTTATCAGATTTTAATATTTTTAAGCTCATTAGAAAGGTAATTGTTCAATCCAACAATACTATTTTAATATTTTTCTCTCTAAATGTTCGGTTTTTGTGTTATCGCTTGTGGAAGATCAAAAAGTTGGTAGAAATTTATTCATCAAGTTTTTATTATTTCATCCCGGATATAAGTACCTACTCATTTTTAGCTGTAATTACAAATTTTAAAATATTTTTCTTTGTCTACATTAAGTAATTACATAAAAAAAACATAATAAAACAAATTTCTTCATTTTTTTGGGTTTTATTTATTTTTTACGCTGTTAGCTAAACGACAAGCACTTAATTAAAAACATACAATCATTCTACGCTCCAAAGCTGGGAATAAAGGCCACCCTCCCTTTCACGTCAGAAGACTGTGAGGTCGAGGCTGAGCTTAGGCAACTAATTTTTTATATACAAAATTTAGTTAATAGTAAAAATTGAGTTGACGTTATTTTTGCAATAACATATAAGTGCATCAGACATTCATATTATCTTCACTTAAAGTAATTATAAATAATAAAATTCACTTTGGTCGTATAGTTTATTGAAGATCAAATTCCACTTACATATTCAAAGCTCAACACGGACCTATGTTCGAGCTATGGCTGAGTTCGAATATTCCTTAGGTAATTCGCATGATGAGTCGAAGAGCTGCAGGTAAGAGAACAGTCCACTAATGCGAAAATTTTTACCTGTTTCACCCAAAGAGTAAAATCATGAAAATTAAAATTAAACAAAAAATAACTGCATTTTCACGATTTTACTCTTTCATTTTTCAGTTTGCTATAACATAGTTTATGCCTATTATTTGATTTAAATGAAATAAAATTTGATTGAGATGCAATGATAATTAAAAAATCTAAAAGTGAAATCATAAAAATTAAGATTAAACAAGAAATAATTGCAATTTTCATGATTTCACTCTTTGATTTTCAATTTGCAATAATAATATAGTTAAGCGTATTATTTGATTAAAATGAAATGAAATCGGAATGAAATGAAACGATTGAAAAATTAAAGAGTGAAATCATGAAGATTAAGATAAAACAAAAAATTATTGCAATTTTCATGATATCGCTCTTTGATTTTTCAACTTTCAATAATAAAATAAGATTTGATTGAAATGAAATTAAAGATGAAATGATGATTGAAACATCAAAAAATAAAATTTAAAATAAAAATTAATTGCGATTTTGATGATTTCACTCTTTGATTTTTCAATTTGCAATAACATAGTTTTTTGCCTATTATTTGATTGAAATAAAATTTGATTGAAATGAAAAATTATGATTAAAAAATCAAAGAGTGAAATCATGAAAATTTAGATTAAGTATACAAAAAGTAATTGTGATTTTCATGATTTCACTTTTTGATTTTTCAATTTGCACTACATGGTTTACGCCTATTATTTGATTTAAATAAAATGAAATTTGATTGAAATCAAACGATGTTTGAAAAATTAAAGTGGGAAATCATAAAAATTAAGATTAAACAAAAAATAATTACTATTTTTATGATTTCACTCTTTGATTTTTCAACTTGCAATAACATAGTTTACACTGGCTAGAGTTAAGAATCCCGAACTTGAAAATACACTTTTCTTATAGAAATGGCTTTAACAAACAAAATAACAGAAAAATACAAGCTCCTTAAGGTGAGGATCGATCTTGTCGGAGTTGTAATAAGGCCACAATTTCATTTTAAAAATAGCATTTTTTCCATAAGAAATACAACAATAAGTGTATTATTACGTACTATTACGCAATAATTTTATGCATTGTATTAACGGTACTTGTGCTTTGATATGCACGAATCAACCTTAGGGCGGGGCTAACTAAAGCAGTGTTAGTATGGAGCCAGTCGCTCCCTGACATCCTTTGCATCAATTTTCACACTTTTTCGAGTTCTATCGTCTTTGGAGATGTTTTTAGTAAGTAAAGCGCTTATCAAAACCGCTTGTAGCGCCCTGAGCGACGCGGAGAGGATTTACGATTTTTATGATTTCACTCTTTGATTTTTCAATTTGCAATAACATAGTTTATGCATATTATTTGATTGAAATGAAGTGAAATCTGAACGAAATGAAATGATTGAAAAATAAAAAAGTGAAATCATATAAATTTAAATTAACCAAAAACTAATTGTAATTTTCATGATTCTGGCTCTTTGATTTTTCAATTTGCAATAACATAATTTAAGCCAATAATTTGATTGAAATGAAATGAAATTTGATTGAAATGAAATTATTGAAAAATTAAAGGGTGAAATGATAAAAACGCAGATTAAACAGAAAAGAATTGTGATTTTCATGATTTCACTCTATGATTTTTCAATTTGCAATAACATAGTTTACGCCTATTATATGATTGAAATTAAATAAAATTTGATTGAAATGAAAAAATAATGATTGAAAAGTCAAAGAGTAAAATCATAAAAATTAAATAAAAATCTATTACAATTTTCATGATTTTTCTATTTCATTTTTCAATTTGCAATAACATAGTTTACACATATTATTTGATTGAAATTAAATGAAATCTGAACGAAATAAAATGATTGAAAAATAAAAGAGTAAAATCATGAAAATTTAAATTAAATACAAAATAATTGCGATTTTCATGATTTGACTCTTAGATTTTTCAATTTGCAATAACATAGTTTATGGCTATTAGTTGATTGAAATGAAATAAAATTTGATTGAAATGAAATGATTATTGAAAAATTAAAGAGTGAAATCAAGAAAATTTAGGTTAAATAAAAATTAATTGCGATTTTGATAATTTTACTCTTTGATTTTTCAATTTGCTATAACATAGTTTACGCCTATTATATGATTGAAATTAAATAAAATTTGATTGAAATGAAAAAATAAGTATTGAAAAGTCAAAGAGTAAAATCATAAAAATTAAATAAAAAATTATTACAATTTTCATGATTTTTCTATTTCATTTTTCAATTTGCAATAACATAGTTTACGCATATTATTTGATTGAAATCAAATGAAATCTGAACGAAATAAAATGATTGAAAAATAAAAGAGTAAAATCATGAAAATTTAAATTAAATACAAAATAATTGCGATTTTCATGATTTGACTCTTAGATTTTTCAATTTGCAATAACATAGTTTATGGCTATTAGTTGATTGAAATGAAATAAAATTTGATTGAAATGAAATGATTATTAAAAAATTAAAGTGTGAAATCAAGAAAATTTAGGTTAAATAAAATTTAATTGCAATTTTGATAATTTTACTTTTTGATTTTTTAATTTGCAATAACATAGTTTACGTCTATAATTTGATTGAAATGAAATAAAATTTGATTGAAATAAAAAAATTATGATTGAAAAATCAAAGAGTGAGTTCTTAAAAATTAAGAGTAAATAAAAAAGAATTGCGATTTTCTTGATTTCACTTGTTAATTTTTCAATTTTCAATAACATAGTTTACGCATATTATTTGATTGAAATAAAATGAAATATGAACGAAATAAAATGATTGAAAAATAAAATAGTGAAATCATAAAAATTTAGATTAAATAAAAATAATTGCGATATTCATGATTTCACTCTTAGATTTTTTGATTTCCAATAACACAGTTTACGGCTATTATTTGATTAAAATGAAATAAAATTTGTCGAAATTTGATTGAGATGCAATGTTGATTAAAAATCAAAGAGTGAAATCATGAAAATTAAGATTAAACTAAATATTATTGCGATTTTCATGATTTCACTCTTTGATTTTTTAACTTTCAATAATGAAATAAAATTTGATTGAAATGAAAGGAAATTTGATTAAAACAAAATGATGAATGAAAATGAAATAGCGAAATCATAAAAGTTAAGATTAAACAAAAAATTATTGCGATTTTTATGATTTCACTCTTTGGAATATGGAATCATAGAATATTTTCTATTATTTATTTATTATTTATTAGTTTTACCGCCATAATGACTAAAAATGACGCGTTACCATAGCAACGGTGCATATGTCGAAATATTCAATAAAAGCAGACTGCATAGTCTCCCCAGTGACTCAATATCAAAAGACAGAATATCTATAGATATAATATAATATAATATCCTTGTAGTTTCCTAGGAATTATTACACTGCTCTGAAGAAATCAAAAAATTCAATTAAAATGTAAACCATGGACTAATTTTCTTACATGTTGCTTTTCGATCTCATTTAAAACCTAAAAGAAATTAATTTTAATTGCTAATAAACAAATCAGGAAGTCACCTTCTAAACTTTGGAGTAATTGTGGTCTTTGTAATAATTTAATCTGTGAAGTGTGATTGTTTCAGAAGTAACTGTTTTCTTTTGTTATAAGTAGAAATTGTTAATTTTCATTTAAATTGTGACCACTGAGTTTTATACAGTGAAATTACAAAATGTAAAAATAAAAAATTTATAATAATTTATAAAAGAAAATGCTAAGAAATTTAAATTTAAAAAAAAGTCCAAAGTAAAATTTAAAAAATCTGGCACTTCGAGAAATACAGCGCACAACTTTGAAAAAATTTAGTCCCATAATAACCATCAATGCGTGTGAACGCAAAATTGCGTTAATGTTTTACAAAGTATTTCAAAATTTGGATTTCATCTAAGGTTGGTTTTTAAACTGTTATAAAGTTACCATTCTGGCTTACAATTATGATTTACAATTCTCATGATCTGCAAATATGCAGATAATTGTTTGATTGGTAATATAAATTTTCTATATAAGAAAATTTTGTTGTCTTTGTAAGTGTGGCTTTTACGTGAAAGTTCACTGTCTCGCCCCTCTGATTGGTTCGTTCATTTATTATCAATCTACAAAAAAGTGTACCATCAATAAAATAATTTCATATACATTTAAAATCCATTCACGCGTCCTTCCGTCCATCGACATTATTAAACTAAGGATTATTAAAATACGGAAGCATGCACGGACGCACACGGAGCCGCATCTTAAAGTTCTTCGTATACTGCGTATAGAAATCCAAAATCTGTAAAATTGAGTAGTGAAGACCGTAGTATTACCGATTTAAGGATATTAAATTAGTGAGAAAAAAAAACTTTATGAAGGCAATGCAGTATACTTAATCGATACGTGGAGAAATGAACCGAATTTAATTGGAAAGTAATTTTTGCAGAACTTAGTGGAACTCATAAAAACAGGATAATAAAGCAAATTTACCCATAAAAAGGAAAAAACACACCACGGTAAAAAATTTGGCAAAAGTCGACTAACTCGGACTCGAAAATACACTTTTTCGTAATATAAAAATTGCTTCACAAAACGAAAGAGAAAGAAAAATATAAGACATTTAAGGTGAAGATGAAGTAGAACCGGTCTAGAGAGATATTTTTGGTAAGTAGAGAGTTTGTCAAAACGGCCCGGAGCGGCCGAAGCGTATGGAACCAAAATAGAAGGTGGGGAGTGTTGATTTTGATATATGCAACCACGGCAAATCTCAGATTTACCCTAAAAGTGTATTTTTTCCCAAATTTGTAAACCGATTACAAATATTATCTTTTCAGCTGTTAATTAGACCTTCATCTTTCATAATTCGTTTTAAAAATCTAGATTTGGGTATCTTAACTGTCACCAAAACATATTTTAATTTTGATGGGCGGGGTTACAGTTCAAAAGAGCTAATGAGAAAATTGCATTCCAAATAAATTTTTAAAGCCGTTTTTGGTAAGAGTTTTAATTTAGGGGTTCAAAAATACACTTTTTTCTATAAAAATGGCTTTAACAAACGAAAGAACAGAAAAATACAAGCTTTTTAAGGTGAGGATGAATGTTGTTGGACTTGTAACAAGGCCATAATTTAATTTTGAAAATTGCAATTTTTCTATAAAAAATAGGGGGCTGGTAAGAAACCCGTCATTCGATTTTGACCACTTTTGAAGTGTATTATGAAAGATGAGGGTCCAATTAGCGTATAAAAAAAAACAATATTTGAGGACGGTTCACATATTTTGGAAAAAACTTTAAAAATTTATTTACAATGCAAATGACTAATTGGCTCTTTTCAACTGTAACCTCGCCAATCAAAATTAAAATAAGTTGTGGCGACAGTAAAGATACCAGAATCTCGGTTTTTACAACCAATTATGAAAGATAATGGTGTAATTAACAAATAAAAAATTAAAAATTTGTGGTTGGTCAACAAATTTCGAAAAGATTCACTCTTTGTGAATCCGAGTCTTGATGTGTTGGGTTTGTAAAACCGCTTGTAACGACCGGAGCGAAGAACCGGTTTAGAAGATATTTTTAATAAGGAAAGCGTTTTTCAAAACGGCCAGTTGCGGGCGGAGCAGAGCGGAGCGAAGCGTAGGCTGCGAAGGTCAGTTTTGATTAAGGGGAAACCAGTTTAGACCGATCGAAATATCGTCTTTTTTTTTATTGCATGAATCGTTAGTATAACTATTCAAGAATATGTGGTCAAAATTTCAAAGCAAAATTCCCATTAGTTTGAATGCAATGAGCACTTAAGTGACCGCCCATCGGTTCTGTGAAAAGCGCACGCTAATTATAATTAAATACTGCCTTGAATTTCTCGATTTCGCTACATTATATTTCAAACGCGGTTTTCTCGAAACGACATTTTTTCGACTAGCGTACATTCTAGCTCAAAAAGTTATTGATCAATCGTTCTGAAATTTGGTGTAGATATTCTTTATTCAATTCCACGTAACATGAACCAAATTCTGGGATTATATTGTTATTAAAAATATATTTTTATGCAAGAAAGATGAAAAATATAGTATAAAACATGACATTGTGTTCAAACACCTCAAAAACATGCAATTTTCAATTTGTTTGATCAAAATTAGGTTCATATTCTTAGAAAATATGTTTTTAATGAAAAAAAAAAATCCTGATGATTACAGATAAAAATTGCAACGTCAGGGATGTACGCAAGCCAAATGCTCGGATGGCAATCGCCCATGGACTGCACGCGGTAACTTCTCTATTTAAGGCGGAAATCGTTTGAAAAAATTCTAAAGTGTACATGAAAACATAAATAAAATATCCTCCAAGTTTAAATAATTTGTGATTATTCCTTCCTGGTTAAAAAATCATGAAAAACAGCAAAATTTCGACCTCATAAACCGGTTTCCTTAACGCAACCACAGCCTATTTTAAATTTTTAAAGTCATTTTTGTCAAAATTTGTGGACCGACAGCAAATTTTCAGAATTAAGCGATTAAAAGAAAATGTATTAAAACAACATAAATGTGATATTCTGTCTACTGAAACTGTCGCGCTGGAGGGTGTTCAATGCCGTCTATCTTTATCAGAAGTTAATTGAAGATTCAGTATGTACAAACCACCATGCAAATATGCTTAAATTTTCAAGTCACTTGTGATGAAAACAGATTAAATTAACCGGGGGGAAAGATCTGGGAGTATTCCATATCAGCTGGGGGCCTTCATCAGCACAAAATATGCCAAAATTTTCAAGTAATTCCTGCATAGAAATAAACTGAACTAACCGGGGGGTCTGGGGTGTGGAACACCCTCCAGTGCCTCAGTATCAAAATGGCACAAATTTTATGTGCCGTTTGGTTTTCTTGGAGTTTCCTAAATTGATTGAACCTTATTTAAATTTCCAATTAAAGTGAGCTCCATTTCATCCTTGTGAGAAATAATAAAAACCCGTCGGTTTTTTATAAGCGTTCAAGAATAAATTGCCGAAAAATCTTCAGATTAACGATAGAAAATTATTAACTGAACTAACTGGATGTCTGGGGTGTGGAACACCTCCAGTGCGCTCAGTATCAAAGGAAAATTTTATGATGCCGCTTTAGTTTTCTTGGGGAGTTTCCCCCTCAAATTTCGAGTGTCGACCTTGCATTTAAATTTTTCCATTTGATGTAGTATTCCGTTTTGGATATTCAACCAAATCAGTTTGAAAGCCTTAAGAATAAATGATACAAATCTTAATAACGAAGAACATTAACTGAACTACCGGTGTCTGGGGTGTGGAACACCCTCCAGTGCTCAGTATCAAAATGGAAAATTTTATGATGCCGCTTTAGTTTTATTGAGAGTTTCTCTCATTTCAGACGATTTCAATTTAATTTATGTATTATTATATTGTTTTATATTAAATAAATCTTTGCGGTTAAAACTTTACTACAGTTTAAATCACTCATATAAAAGGAAACATTTTTGACGCTTTAATGTTATTGTCTAAATTTAGTATGATCTGTGCATTACATTGAAACTTATATTGTCATTTAGGATTTCTTATCATAAAAATGAACAGATAAATCGACTGAGGTTTAAGAATCTAACCATCTAGACTCATTAAATAGGAAACTTAACAAATACGTATTGTAGCCTAGAGATAGTTTGTGCATATTAAACTTCAATGTCGGTTTTGTTCATCGAAAAATGAACAACCGACATTGAAGTCTTAATTAATGGTCAAGCAATCTCTACACAAACAATACGTTAATTTTTCCTATTTAATTGAGCATTAGTTATTCAATGTCGATTATCTTCATAATTATGGATCAAGAAACTTCAAATGAAATTACGTTATATTGTTCCATGTTAATATCTTGACATAATTGAGTTAATTAAATTTTTGAATTAATATTAATTTCAAAGGTTAATAATATAAATAATTTTAATTATATTGTTTTAAAAGAATGCCTGAAGTTTACAAATTTTCTTTTCCAATTTAAGTATAGCTCCCCTCGTGGTCTTTACCGGCATGTTTTTAGTGCGGGTTATTAGGATTTGTAGCTATAATACTCTCAAGTGCCGCGATACCAGGAGGTACATTGTGAAATGTTGAAAATTATGCTGGAAAATGTTGAAAAATATGTCAGGAAAAACTTGGAAAAGTAGGGAATTCAATAAGGTAAATTCAGTGGGAACCCTGTTTTAGTTTTCTTAAGAATATTGTCATAGTAGATAGTATTCCAAACCACAAGCTATTCATCAAAAGTGACTAGAAGATTTTGGGATATCTGCTTGATCGTTCCTATGGTAACATATTATTTTGCGTCACCGTTACCATAAAATTAATCAACAGTAGAAAATCTTTATTATACAACAATTTTTGTCAAGAAGAGATGGCTAGACGGTAATAAATCAAGTAGGTGATTGAGCTTATCTCGTTACTGATTAAAAATTTTTGAAATTTATTGGGAATAGCGGCGTTCGCCATAGAATTTGTAACAGAGTCGCCATTTAAAATTTCACTTCGTTAGAGCTTTTTGTTCTGGAGATTTTGATAGCACGCACAAAAATATCTACACTTTGTGTTTTATAATATACTAGCAAGATACCCGGCTCCGCCAGGGGTTTACATTTATTTGCAATTTTATCCAGGTGAAGGTTTTATTTTGATGTTCTACCTTATAATTGGCCGATTGGCTATACAATTGAAATTTTAAGTTTAAAAAACTTAACCAATAAGAGAGTAGAATTTTGATGAAAAAGCAAGCTTTCTGATTTATAAATTATTATTAACATATTTGCCGACATCAAATTTTATCGTAATTTAAATTTTTATAAAAATTTTATAGATTTTATATACATAGGTAAAAAAATTGCGATAAAATTTATGGATTTATCAATAATTTTTTTTTTTATGTGTTTAGAGCTGGGAATAGCGTCGTTGACCTAAAAATTCGTACCAGAATCACCAGGTAAAATTTCATTTTAGTAAAGCTATGAGACGGACATGCAAACATTCAATTATATATATTAAGATAAAGCGAAACAGAAATATGCTGGGAGGGGGAAGTCAACGTAAAAATTAAATTACATATTTAATCCTCATTTTCTGTCGCGGAAGATCTGATGGGTAAAGATTTTAAAAATACGAAATTTTTTTATAATTTATTGATTCTGTCGCTATAGTTAATAATGTTGGTTTTTTTCGCCAAGAGATATCTATTAGATAGCTATCTGTTAGATAAATTAACGAAGTAACCAATCACATTTCTGACTTTGATGGTATGTTGCTACCTGATTTGTTACTTCTCTAATTCATCTAATAGAGATTATATTTTCAAGATTATACATCAAATTATCTATTAGATAGTTATCTAATAGATATCTCAAGGTGAAAAATCAAGTCAAAAATCAATTTACTACTAATAAAAATAAACTTCATAAATCAGTCTACGGATGCATGGTCTGCAGAATGTGGAATTTTACACTTTCAGAACTTAAAGTTTTAAACTTAAAATTCAGAATTAAATTAATAATACCCCAGTGCCCTCAGCATCAAGAACAGTTTTCTTGGAAACGATGTCACATGTACCACACATGAAAAGCCGCCAGAGGTCTACAGTCTATCTTTGATCAAGGCTTTAAAGTTATGCTATTAAAATAAACATCCTCCTAATAAAAAACTTTTATGCCCAGGTTGTGTACATGATCCACAACATAAGCCTATTAAGCTTTGGTTAGTGTTTTGTTTCTCCTTGAAGCTAATTACGATTTTAATTAAATCCTAGAATATTTTCAGTGACTTCTTTAGGATTTATTTGTCTTTTTGAGAAACATGCGATGTTTTACGTAGTTTTTTTCTGATGAACCTTCCTATTTTTGGAAGGAAAGGGGGGGGGGTAAAAATTTTCAATTTTACCCTTTACGTTTTCAAAAACTGACGACATTTTTAACTAACTTTCTGAAGAAGATATTTTCGGTAATGCTCTACTTTGAGTATTTTAATTTTTTTCCTTCTTGAACCTAATCCAATTAGTTTATTATAAACAAACTAATTAAATTATACTCGTACATGTTTTCGGAAACAAAACATTAAAATTTCAACGAGACCTTATAATTTAGTTGTTGCGACGTAAATAACACAAAAACTTAAATTCTATTAAATCGTCCTTAATAGCAGTGCTTTATAATTTCCAAGCTATAAATTTGAAATATTAAGATTTTAATGAATCCTTACCTATGTTTTCAAGTATGTACGGAGATTCTAAGAGCGCTCTTCTGATATTTACGTCTTCTCCGTGTAATAGAAACTTTTTTCGAGATACTCAAATTAATTTAATTAAAAAGGCTTTAGTGGAATAAAAATATAATTATAAAATTTTTTTATATACCCAACGTTCTCTCTACTTAATGCTCCAGAATTTTTCTTAAATTATATTTTAAGCTCTTTTAAAAGTAGTATTTTTAAAAAAGAAGAAAAAATAAATTGCTTTTAGATTTAAACTACTTATAAAATACGTTGCAACGTTGTAAAAAAAACAAACTCTCCGAATGCAAAACAAGGGTGCTGCTTCAAACTGTGAAAATTAAAAATGGCAGGTAATTCAAGTGCTACTGATAATATCGCCGAGAGTGACGAAACAAGGTAAATGTTATAAAAATAATCGTAAATTAATCTAAATTTGATAACATTGAGTAAAATTTAAGAAACGTAAATTTTAGGTTAAGTATCTTTTGCGCAGTTAGCGGCGTTGCCAAGTTGCTATTTATTCGCTAAATCTTGATATTATAAACCAAAATTTTTTAATTTCAAATCAAATTAATAAAAATTACATCACATTCACCAAGGTTTTGTATTTTAATTTCCTTATTCGATTGAGTTAAATTAAATATAAAATAAAATTAATGGTACTGTGTCATTGCGAAATCCATTAATTCATTTGAATAGTTTCCGCTTTATTCTATCGATTTTTGCCCAATTCCCACGTCCCTAAACAATACATCTTTGAACGTTGTTTTCTTTGTTATCGTTTTCCTTCAGGATAGTGGATCAAGCGAGGAAGTCATTTGTTTTGTTTTACTTATTTAAGATTTTCTATCTCTCGTGTATGTTCTGTTCCCATTAAACTAACTTGAAGTTGATATGGCCGGACTGCTCCCTTATATCAACACCATTTATATAATGTTAAACCTTAGCGTAGGACCTTAAACATCGTCCTAAAAATAATTTAAGGCTTAACTTTTCCTGCCGGATACTGACAATAAATAATAAATTTAAAAAGCACCATATAAGTGAAAACGTTTATAAAATATTAATTTCAAGTATTTGCAAAATGTATTTTATTTCAAATTCTAGCAGTACACTTATGCCACATGAAATAGTAATGACATTCTCCTTTACAGAACGAAGAGAATGAAAATTGATCTCCGCGAGTGCCTCGAAACACATAGGGAATAATATACCAACGTGGAAGAAAATTCGAAACGAAGGTTTAGATTTAGATTATTCTGTTGTACTCCCGAAAAACGTGGCTGACGAATTTATGTCTCAACTTGAAGATACCATTGAATATTACCAAGGCGATCTAACGAAGGTCTGTTAAATCATGCACTTATTTGAATGTGATAATCTGAATAATTAATTACTATTATTTTTGTTAATACGTGAAAAAACAATAATTTGTTTGTTAAGCTACCCTTTGGGTAGCTTGACGTTTTTGATCGTTTGGATTCGATGTTATAACCACTCATTTGGAAAATGCCAGGACAAAAGATTTTCTCGGCGATCAAAAAATTTGTTTTTCAAAATAGTTCCCCAACGGTTGATCCCAGAACAAAAATCTCTGCTACTAATTTGAAGAAAAGTTAATTTTCTACATTTTTTTCATAAACGCTTTTTTTGTAAGTCTAATGTGTAATGAGTTACAGCGAGAAAACGTGAACTTTCTTCCAAAAATCGTTCAACTCCCCATTTTTCTAATTTTAAGAAATCGTTTGTAGTTTTTGATAATTTCTGAAATTCAAAGTTAATTCATTTCTACACCACCATGAGGCAGAGTAAACGGCTCGTTTTTTTAAATTGTAGTATCCCCGGTAGATCTAATCCACAGATTTTCTTTATTTTGCAATTGAGTATGTTTCTATTATTTCTTTCTTTCAATTATCCAGGTCGGTTGATGTCAATGTCAATGTCTTCACAGTCATCTTTGTTAATGTTATCCTCTAACCCATTTTCTACGCCCAGAATCCACCCCAGAAAGAGGAAAATCAAAAAAATAAAACTTGCAATTTTTTAACATTTCTTTTCTTGATTTAATTCATAACTCGAAATCCGATAATTCTAGAGGATAAGAATTTAAACCAGTTTGTCGACAAATAAATGATCTTTAAATAATTACTAATCTATTAATACTATAAAATCAATGGTTACGGTGCTATAGCCGTTTGAAAGCAAAAATCAAAAATTTCTTTAAAGAGGGTACCTCCAAGAGTTTCGACTAGGACGAAAATTTTATTTAAAAATATTTCTTAGAAATGTGTCTTCTATCAGAACCTTAAAGGTTTACCCTGTATGACTATTAAATTTTTGTGCCAACTTTGTTCAATATTTTGAGATTTTCTATGAAATGAGTTGGTTTTCAAAAAATTTAGTAGACTAAAGTTCTAGCCGTTAAATTTTCTACCCGAATTGGGTCATTAGTTTTTGTAATTAGTATTCTTTAAAAGATACAAGATTTGCAAGAAAATGAAAAATAAAACTTGCTATAAAATTTTTTGATATTTCTTCTCTTAATATAATTCATAACTCGAAATCTGTTTATCTTAGACAATAGAAGTTTATGATCTAATTTGTATATAAGCGAGTGATCATTAAAAAGCTCCAATCCATTAAGTCAAAAAAAATCAATAATATCGGTTATTTTGAAATCAGAAATTTAAAAATTGCTTTCAAGGAGGTTGAAAAAAATTTATTTGAAAATTTATCTTAGAAAGTGGCTTTTATACTACCTTAAAGGTTCATAACAATAAAATCATAAAAATCACATGTAGTAAATGTATTACTGCGCAATATTACGCCATAATTGAACACATTCTATTACCAATACGTGCGTTGTAGGTGAGTCAACACCCACAACCGGCAATCTCTTTTTTCTATCTGTCGGATTAATATCCAAAATATATTCTTAATTAGTAAAGCGTTTGTAAAAACGGCTTGGAGCGGCCTAAGCGAAGGGAGGCTACGGAAAGTCAGTTTTGACTAACGCATCCAAGTCGTTTTTTCTAAAATTTGTGGTCCAACCGCAAATTTTTTTTAATATGCACAAAACGATGTTCTCTTTCATAATTCACTTTAAAAATCATGAAAGTCCGAAGTCGGGATTTGTGACTTAATTTTTAAAAATGTATAGCGAAAAGATTAAGTTGGAGAATTTTTTGAAAGAATGTTCACGTTTCCGCAGCTGTAGCTCGTTACACATCGGTTTTAAAAAATCAGTATTCATACAAGAAATGTAAAAAGTTGAGTCTGCTTCAAATTTGTATCAGACATTTTTATTATCGGATCAAGAGTTGGAGAATTATTTTGGAAAAACTAATTTTTTATACTTTCAATCCCAGATGGCGCCCCCCCCTCTTCTCGACTCCCGGTTATTATCTTGCAGTTTATGTTGTTTTAAGAAATACCTCGTCTTAACGGCACAAATTTCTTTTTACAATTTGAGTGTGGCTGGCGATCAGGGTACCCCCTGCCTACCTGCTGCCCCCAGGTTAGGTTTTTCCTTAGTTTGGAATTGACGATGTAAAAAGCTTATATTTTCATGTTTAGTACGCAACATGGTTTTCAAATGCTTGAAATATTTGTTAAACTAATTATGATAAACATTAACTTGTTCTTTTTTTGAAGTTGTCTTTTGCATTTCTGAAAATTTCTTAAATTTACTTATAATTTTTTTAATTTTTCCAAATTCAAATTTGATAGCGCTGCTATTAATCATCTCGTCATAATGCTAGTAATCAAATAAAATTTGCAAGCGGTTGACAAATTTGGTTAAAAAACGGTTTTAAAAATTAATTTGGAATGCAATTTTCTCTTTGGGTTTCCCCTGTAACCCTGCTCATCGAAATTAAAATAGGTTGTAGTGACAGTAAAGATACCAGAATCTCGGTTTTTACAACGAATTATGAAAGATGATGGTCTAATTAACAAATAAAAAAATTTGGTGTCGGCCAACAAATTTCGAAAAAACACACTTTTAGAGTGAATCCGAATCTTGACGTAGCGTAGTTGCGTTTGTAAAACCGCTTGTAGCACCCGGAGCGGGGGAGCGGTGTAGGGGATATTTCTAACGAGTAAAGCGTTTTTCAAAACGGCCTGTAACGACCGAAGCGGAAACTGCGAAATGTAAGTTTTGATTAACGCAACCACAGCCTATTTTGAATTTTTAAAGTCGTTTTTTTCCAAAATTTGTGGGCCGAACGCATATTTTCAGTATTTAGTGATTAAAGGAAAACTTATTAAAACAACATAAATGTAATATTCTGTCTACTGATACTGATGCATTGGAGGTGTTCCACACCCCAGACTCCCGGTCTATGCAGTCTATTTTTCTGAGAAGTTAATTCAAGATTCAGCATGTACGAACCACCATGCAAATATGCTAACATTTTCAAGTCACTTGTGATGAAAATAGATTAAATTGACCGGGGGAGGGATCTGGGGGTATTCTATATCAGCTGGGGGCCTTTATAAGCACATAATATGCCGAAATCTTCAATTAATTTCTGCATAGAAATAAACTAAACTGACCGGGGGGTCTGGGGGGTGTGGAACACCCTCCAGTGCATCTGCATTAAAGGCAAAGTTTTATGATGCCGCTTTAGTTTTCTTAGGGGACTTCCCCTTCAAATTTCAGTATCAATCTTGCATATAAATTGTATTATTATATTGTTTTAAAGAAGGTCTTAAGTTCACAAATTGTTTTTTTCCAATTTGAATGTAGCTTATTCCACCCTTTTGGCAAGCTACCCCAAATCAAAAACATCAGTTTTCATAAGGCGTATAAAAAAAATAAAATTTGCGGACGGTTCACACATTTTGGAAAGAACGGCTTTAAAAATTTATTTACAATGCAATTTACTCATTGGCTCTTTTGAACTGTAACCCCACCCAGCGAAATTAAAATTGGTTGTGGCGACAGTAAAGATACCAGAATCTCGGTTTTTACCAATTATGAAAAATAATAGTGTAATTAACAAATAAAAATATAAAAATTTGTAGTTGGTAAACAAATTTTGGAAAAAATTACTTTTTGTGTGAATTCGAGTCTTGATGTAGGTGCGTTTGTTAAAACCGCTTGTAGCGCTCGGAGCAAAGGACCGGTCATTGGGAATATTTCTAACGAGTAAAGCGTTTTTCAAAACGGCCTGTTGCGGCCGGAGCGGAGGGAAGCGTAGGCTGCGGAATGTGAGTTTTGATTAACGCAACCACAGCCTATTTTGAATTTTTAAAGTCGTTTTTTTCCAAAATTTGTGTACCGACCGCAAATTTTCAGTATTAAGGAGAACTTATTAAAACAACATAAAATGTAATATTCTGTCTACTGATACTGATGCACTGGAGGGTGTTCCACACCCCCCAGACCCCCCGGTCTATGCAGTCTATTTTTCTTGGAAGTTAATTGAAGATTCAGCATGTACATACCACCATGCAAAAATGCTAATATTTTTAAGTCACTTGTGATGAAAATAGATTAAATTGTCCAGGGGGGTGGGGGGTATTCCATATTAGCTAAAGGCCTTTATCAGCACATAATATGCCAAAATTTTTAATTAATTTCTGCATAGAAATAAACTAAACTGACCGGGGGGTCTGGGGGGTGTGGAACACCCTCCAGTGCCTCAGTACCAAATAGCAAAATTTTATGATGCCGCTTTAGCTTTCTTGGGGGCTTTCCCCTCAAATTTCGAGTATTGATCTTGCATTTAAATTGTATTATTATATTGTTTTAAAAGAAGGCCTTAACAAATTTTGTTTTTCAATTTGAGTGTAACCCCCCCACCCTTTGGCCCTTGTAAAGTTAGTGAAGCCCACTGACCCCCCCCCCTTCCCCTCAAACGGTTGTGCTAATTTTATTTTATTGGAGACAATGGCGGATTTGGTAGCATCAATTTAAGGGTGGAGGGACTAAAAATAAAATTACAAATTTTTCTTAAAAATATTCGAATTATTTTTGGATTATTGGGCGACGGGTAATAAACCTGAACTTCGATGATTTTGATCATTTTTAAAGTGGATTACGAAAGATGGGGGTCTAATTAGCTCATTAAAATAATAAAATTTGCGATAGGTCCACAAATTTTGGAAAAAACGGCTTTAAAAATTTATTTACAGTACAATTTTTTCATTAGCTCTTTTGAATTGTAACCCGCCCATAGACAATTAAAATAAGTTTTCAGCTCTAAAACTAATTCCGCAGCCTCTGCTTCGCTCCGGTCGCTTCAAGCAGTTTTGACAAGCGCTTTACTCATTAAAAATATCCCCCAAGAACGGTCCAACTCGGCAAAGCGTGGATATTGACCCGACGGATCTCAGGGAGCAACTGGTAGCTCCCACCGTTAGTGACTGTCGACCCACGTACAACACGCGGACGGGTGATAGAATGTTTACCATATTTGGCCATAACATGGCATGGGAAAATTGAATTGTGGCCTTATTAGAAGTCCGACTAAATTCATCCTCACCTTAAAGAGCTTGTATTTTTCTGTTCTTTCGTTTGGTAAAGCTATTTTTATACGAAAAAGTGTACTTTTGACTCTTGCCCGTTTTGGCTGGTAATGTGTTGTGAAAAGATATCTAATAGTTAGATTTACACTGGTCTATCACCTCAACCATATTTATTTTCAATTTATAATTTAGGTCGACTATGTTCATCTTTTTTCATTTTAAAAATTTCTAAAATTATTTTTAAATTCAAATTTTGCGCTGCTATTAATGTTCTTTTATTTATTATTCTATTTTTTTACAAAGTACATTTTTTATTTGGAGATCAATTTTTTATTTTATTTTGTTTCTTTTGAACTTTGCATTTTATATTCATAAAATTGTAAATATCTTAGCGTTCTTTCCCGTTGAAAAAAATATTTCGGTTCTTTTTCAAAATATTTTTGGCCCTTTTCCTCTGTGAAGCAATATATTACATAATATGGAGCTGTTTTTCGCCAAGTCACCCAGAAGATTTTCAAAAAACTTCACTTTAAAGTCTCATAACATACAATATCACGTAAATATTTTCTGCACCAATGAAGTTTTCTCAACAAAATGTATTAGAAGCAGTAAAAAAATGGTCATATTCGTGCTTTTATTTTTGGGATTGAAAAGTACCAAAAGGGGTTAGGATTCATTTTTTTCAAAAGAGTTCAGAATTATACTTTGCGTGTTAAGAACAGTGCCGGATTTAGAGGTGTGGAGGCCCCTAATTTTTTTTCAAATCGTTTAAACAATTTTTTAAATTATTAGAAAATTTTACCTAAACATTTTTAATGTCTAGACCCCCTCTCTTGTGGAGGTTCCAGGACGGTAGCCCCACCTACCCTCTCTTAAATGTGGCACTGCTTATAAGATACATCCAGCTACCCTTGCGAGGCAGCTCGGCCTACGGCCTCGTTTGGGATGCGTACAGCTGAATAAATTAGCTTAGGACTAACATAAAATATAAAATGCCACATCTTGGGCTCCTTGGTCTTTTTTTTCTTTAAGCTTTCCAAATACAATGCAATACAGTCGCTTGAGCGCCTTACTGTATTATACAACCCAAATTTCATTGGTGTTTATTAATTTTTATTGTAGTTAGGATATTTTATTCGAATTTATCATATTTGTGGATAGAATAATCTTAAATAATTACAGATAATTACAGTTAATATCAGCTAATAATAAATAATATTTACAATTATTAATAAAATAATCACAAAAATTGCAGTTGCAAAGGCAATCCAGAGACAGCAAAAATTGTATAAAGGAGCACCACCATAACATTATAACAGCATCAAATTTGCAGTTAAGACGTTGTAACTACTAATGACAGAATCAAACTCAAAAATATTTTGCACAATGCGGACCACCCTACCCTTATTATATTAACTATAGGGTGCTTTGCTTAATGACGTTTGAAAATAATATTCGGTTATTGTTAATGATGAATACACTTCCATTGTTGGTGCAATGTTAAAATTTATTCAGACAAGATCCAAGCAGAATACAATATGACTCGAGTGTTAATTCTTCCATTAAATATGCAAACCACGATTTTGTTTAATGCTAAGAACAAAAGTCGCTTTACTCAGATCTTCAAAGCGACTTAATTATATAAATTTTTGACGTGTCATATTAAAATATACATCAAAGTAAAATTTCACCAAATTCGATCGCTTGTAAAAACATCGGTAAATACTTAAACTGAACAAATAAATAATTAAAAATTGGCCGTGAGCAAACTCAAGTACCTAAAAATTTAATTATTTTTCTATCGATCTTGTTGATATTTACCTTTAATATATTTTCCAGTTAGTTGTTTCTTGTTTAGTTTTTTATTATTTATTTGTCAACAAAGCTCCCGAAGAAGCTTTCAATCCTCTTAACATCTTGACTTTCCGATCAAGTGCTTTTAGATTTTTTGTTCCAGAAAGAAAACGCATTTCGGTTTTCAGTAAAAAAAAATTTTTTATCAAATTTATTAGTATTAGGTTATTTTTCAATTTAAAACAAAATTAAAAACTGTAGAAATGTCAAAATTATGTATACGAACATTTTAACCAATTAGGTGAAAGTATTTGGAAAATGGCATGACGTGCCAAGACAACAAGTAGCTTATGGAGACGATGGTTTACAGTACCATTTTTCTGGGGTTACTCTTCCAGCTAAACCTTGGACCGAACCGTTGATGCTTTTAAGAAATATGATTTCAAAAATTACCAAACTTGAATACAATTTCGTGCTTGTTAACAGGTTAGTAGTTTTACTATCATCAAGATAATGAAGTACATTAAAATTTATTTGAAAGGTACAGGAATGGACTGGATCATATTGGCGAGCATCGAGACGGTGAGGCGGAACTCGACCCTTCGGTCCCTATAGCTTCAGTGTCGTTGGGACAGCACAGAAATTTTGTTTTAAAGCACGCCGAATGTAGAGGAAAGTCAAAAGGAAAAATTTTGCCGAAAGGTGATAACAATCAACTACAAATGTTGAAATAATTAACCCTCTTCCGTTTTAGTTAAAATTGAATTAGAACACGGAAGTTTGTTGTTGATGAATCCGCCCACTAATAGATTTTGGTATCATTCATTACCTAAGTGTAAAGCTGCCACAGGCGTGCGAATAAATTTAACATTCAGAAAAATACTAAATAAATAAAATAATTAATTCTTTTTTGTTGTTTTTACTATTGATTTACCGTCACGTGGCGGCGGTTTTCTCTAAATCAGATATTCTAGTACATAATTGAAAATTAATGTTCTATTCTTGCTTTACTGATTATCTGATCTGATTTATTTACTAATTTTATTGTTTTTTACTTATTTTCTATAAAAAAATTATTTTTATATTGTAATATATTTTTCTGGAAATAAATGACATAAAATTATGTGAAACTTATTTTACTTTTATTCCCAGCCCAAAGGTTATTCGTAAAGTTCTAAAGTGAAGCTTAAAATACGCTAGGATTGGATTCTGAAAGTACAACTGAGAAAACTTCTCTGAGCCCCACGTTGGGTGCCAGGGAAACTTGTAAACTTTCACTTTGGAAATTTTTTATGGCGTCTAATTATTGGGTTTAATAATAGGTCAATTTCATGTCACATTTTCAGACTATAAATGAAATATGTCTATTATTACTAATTAGGAATGTAATTAGGAGGTAGCGATCATTGCTATTGGTCAAATTGTTGTAAGGCGATGGCGTCTATTTCAACTAATTATTATTTTATTTTATTATTTTATTACCTTTAACATATTCTATATATTGCTATGATATAAACAATCACATAGTCTTATGTTGATAATATTAAATAAAAAAAAAAGAATACTTTTGTATCCTTGTTTGTTGTGTAATTATTCCAGCTAGCTTTTATTTCCCAATAATGCTTAGATTTTGTAGTTTTAAAAGATATTTTTAAATGAAATTTTTGTCCTAGTCCAAACCCTTGCAGGGTACCGCCTCTTTAAAGCAATTATTTTGAATTTATACCTTCAAACGGCCATAGCATCGTAACTATTGATTTTATGGCATTAATGGATTTATTATTTTTAAAGATCGTTTATTTATCTACAAACTAGTTTATAACTTTTTATCGTGTAGAATGATCGGATTTAGAGTTATGAATTAAATTAAACGAAAAAATGTTAAAAAATTCCAAATTTTATTTTTTTTGTTTTTGTTTCAAACCCTGTATCTTTTACACAAAACCACTTACAAAAACCAATGGCCCAATTTGAATAGTAAATTTAACGGGCTATAACTTTAAATCACTATTTTTTTTTGAAAACCAGCTCATTTCACGGAAAATCCCAAAATAATTAACAAAGTTGGTACAAAAAATATAATAAATTCAAGAGATTACCAAAAATTTGAATTTGATCGACAGCTAGATGGGCCGGAAATTAATGAAAAAAGTGTCGTTATAAATAAAACTATTGTAAACCTTTTAAAAGAACGCGTTTGTGTGTTGAAAATAAGGGTGACCATTTTGAAAATTAATTAAAATAAATTTTTGAATTTTTAATTTTTTTTTATACCAACCTTTATCATTATTTTGGAATTTTCTGTGAAATGGGCTGGTTTTCCAAAAAATATTACTAGACTAAAATTATAGCCCGTTAAATTTTCTATCCGAATTGTACCGTTAGTTTTTGTAAGTCGTTTCGTTTAAAAGATACGGGATTTGCAACAAAATCAAAAACAAAAATTTGGAATTTTTAACATTTCTTCTTTTAATTTAATTCATAACTCAAAATCCGTTCATTCTATACGATAAGAGGTTACAAACTAGTTTGTAGAAAAATAAATTATCTTTAAAAAATCACCAATCCATTAATACGATAAAATGAATAGTTACGGTGCTATGGTGGTTTGAAGGTAGAAATTCAAACAATTTCTTTAAAAAGGGGTACCCCAAGCGTTTGGACTAGGACAAAAATTTATTTAAAATTTCTCTTAGAAAAATGTCTTCTATCGCCATCTCAAAGGTTTACCATGGTCACGAGGACACCCTGTATTTATTGCATCTCTGCTACCTGTCGAGTTAACATTCCCAATTTTTTGAGTAGGACCGGTTTAGGGTGATATTTTTAGTCAGTAAAGCGTTTTTCAAAACGGCCCGTAGCGGAGGAGGCCGAAGCGGAGTGGTCAGTTTTGACTAACGCAACCACGCCAAATCCCGGATTCACACTAAAAGTTTATTTTATCCAAAATTTGTGAATCAACCACAAATTTTATTTTTTTATTTGTTACATTTTATTTTATATTATTTTATTTTTTATCTGTTTTTTAAATGTAATTTGATGAAGCCTAATCGCTATCTAGAAAAAATATTTTGTAAGGCCCAAAAGGGTCAGCTTAATTCGGTAATGAGTGTAATGCTATTTAATAAATAAAGCTTTTGTTAAAACGGCTTGAAGCGGCCGGAGCGAAGGGTACCAAAGCGGAGGCTGCGGAAAGTGCGTTTTAATTAACGCAACTTCTGCCAATCTCGGATTTACCCTAAAAATATGCGCTACATTACAGTTTTGCTCGAAGCTCGAATTTTCTTTTGATATAAGTATTAAAAATATTAAAAACTTAGTTAAAATTAGTTTTAGCGCTGAAAACTTATTTTAATTGTCGTGAGCGGGGTTACAGTTCAAAAGAGCCAATGAGAAAATTGCATTTTAAACAAATATTTAAAGTCGTTTTTTTTTAAAATTTGTGGACCAACCACAAATTTTATTTTTTTTTATGCGCTAATTAGACCTCCATCTTTCACAATCCATTTTTAAAATGGTCAAAATCGAAATTCTGGTTTATTACCCGTCCCCTGCATCTGTAATAACCGGTTAATTAGTTAAACTTGACAATTTTGGTTAACTAACCGAGTTTAGCGATTTTTAGTTTAACTGTAAAATCGATTTAATAATAATAGAAACTCCTAACCGTACGTATAAAATTTTGTTAAAAAAGTTTTGATTACACCATAACACTTTTTTAAATATTTTTGCAAAAATATTGCACTGAACAACAGCTTTCAAGTTAAACTAGAACATTTAGTTTAAACCAAATTTAAATATTTTTACACCAAAAATTTTTGGTTTAAACTGCAAAACTGAAGAATAGGCACTAAGGGGTCGTCCATAAAGAATGTTCTTATCTTGGGGAAGGGGGGGCACAAAATGTTACCAAATGTGATGTCTGTATAAAAATTTCATTTTTGGGATTTGCAAAAAAATTGTGCTTGAGTATTTCTTCTTATAATTTTAAAATATAATCCTCTTAAACTATTTAAAATTTATTAATATAAAAATTATAAATAAAATGTAAAAGCTAAAAATTTAAGGTTTTTTAAATAAACGTGAAGTTCAATTTTATAACTGAGGGGGGTTCTTGATTTGTTACCATTGGACGTTCCGGAGAGGTGGATACAAGATTGTAACCCAACTACGACAAAGGGGAGGAAGAGTCAAAAATTTGGAAAAAATTGCGGGCGTCCTTTAAGAACGGCCCCTAAGTAGTGTAAGAAAACAGTCGCACGCCTATAACATACAATAGGGGTGGCCAGACTTTTGCAGCAAGAACGCTAGTTATCTACGTGAAAATATTAAGAACCGGAGGGAGAAATTTTTTTATGATTATTATATTTCTTTATTTACAATTTGCTAGTTGAAAATTTATGGGTGAGAGTTAATCAAAGGAAATTTTCACAATTTTTTAAAAAAAAACAGACAAAAAAAGTAAAATGTGCAGTCCGGCGTCTAATTTTGGAAAAATACTGCTTTAAAATTAATTTGTGAAGTAAAGTGGTTGACAAAATAGTTTGAAGCGTTCGGAGCGAAGGGTGCGGAAGGTCAGTTTTGACTAACGCAACCACGGCAAATGTCAGATTTACTCCAAAAGTGAATTGTTTCCAAAATTTGTGGTCCGATCACAAATTATCTTTTTTTATCTGCTAATTTAGAGCCTTATCTTTCATAATTAGCTTTAAAAATCTAGATTGGGTTATCTTAGCTGTCACCAAAACGTATTTTAATTTCGATAGGCGGGGTTAGAGTTCAAAAGAGCCAATGAGAAAATTTTACTCCTAATTAATTTTTAAACTGTTTTTTTTTCAAAATTTCTGAACCGATAGCAAATCTTATTTTTTAATCTGCTAATTAGACTCTTATCTTTCATAATTAACTTTAAAAATTTAAAAATCTTCACTGTCACCGTAATTTTAAATAAGTATTTTATATTTGTAATATAATTATTGCGAATAGTAGCGAAGCCTTCGGCTTCGCAACAATTTAAAAACTTCCCTGGGTTCGTCAGACCTCGAAATTACCCAAAATGAGGGCAGATCCGAGGGCCAATGGTAAAACTTATTAAAAATATCTAGGAGCGAAAACAATATAGAAAATAATAATTCTTTGAGCTACGGGGTCCAAGAAGAGGTTATACTTATGAAAATTATCCTGAGTCCGACAAAAATCAAAATTATAAAACTAGAGACCTGGGGGTCCGAGTGTCGAACGTGAGAAATTTCTTAAAGTAAAAAAATACGAATGCGCGTAATTGTTTGATACAAATATTTTATTATAATGAAATTTAAAAAAATTTGAAAAATAATTGTTAAGAACTCTATTTTTATCTCATTTTTTAATTAAATTATCTAAATCACATTGAAATCTTTTTTCTTAATTATTTCAACATACAAAATAAATTTTTTTGGTTATTTGGTTTAGTCACCGCTAGATCGCGTTCATAAAACGTCAATTTAGATTCAATAGTGAGATATCAATTTAAAAATGTTTCTATATTTCTAGAAAATCACAATTTTGGAACATTTCCTTTTACAAAATTATAGCAAATTCTCTTTTAATTGTTAGTAAATATACATGGCCTACTATAAAATAATGTAATAATTAAGAAAATTAAAACAATGAAACAAAATCAAATTTTCTATATGTTAGGTTGCCTATCTTCAAGGGGAATTATATCACGCTTAACAGTTGTTGTTTATACGCGGCGCATAATATAACCTCACATTCGCTGTCTTTCTTAGATAAGAAAGAGTAATAAAGCTGTCTTTCTTTCAAAATGGTAAACAAACAATTTTACAATACGGTGTTATGTTTAACATTTTCGCCATGCGGGAATTATTTGGTCGCCGGCGATATAAATGGAGATATTTCCGTTATATAGTAAGTATACTCGAATGAAGTAAATTATTAAATTTAACCTCACACTTTTAATTTTAAGCCTGAACCGGCTTATGAACCCGGACACAAATCTAACAAAACAAGATTCGTTACCCAAAAATGTGTTCACCGTTAAGGAGGATGTGCAAGTTAACAGTTTTCTCACGACAAATGACTTCCTTCTGGTTGGCATGTTGGGTGAAATTTGTGCGTACGATTGGAAAGCTGTGTTGAGTAACAAGGATGCAAAACCGGCTTGGCAAATTGAATTACCCAGCAGCGGAGATGTATTTAATAAAGCAGAAGTTAATTGTATGAAGAAGGATAAAACGTCGGGTTTGTTGTTTGCAGGTTGTGGAGATAATAACGTTTATATTGTCGATATTGAACATGGAAAAATTGTGAGGACGTTAAGTGGGCACACCGATTATGTTCACTGCTTATTTAGTGTGTAAGTTTCAATAATTTTGAATGCAGATAATTCTGAAACTGCTTAAACTTTTAGTGGTCATGATTTGGCATCAGGCGGTGAAGATGGTATCGTTAATATTTGGGATTTGAGGGACAAAAAAGTAGTAAATAAACTTGAACCGTACAAAAATGATAGTATTGCACGTCCAGAAATAGGAAAATGGATAGGAGCATTGTCGATAAACGAAGATTGGCTGGTATGTAATTTAAAGCTGTTCAAATAATTCTTTTTAAATGGTTTACTTCGTAGTTATGTGGCGGTGGACCAAAGTTATCGTTATGGCATTTTCGTTCTCTAACCACATCCACTGTATTTCCGATCGATGACGGTGGTATTCATGTAGCAGAAGTTTTGGATGATAAAATTATAGCTGGTGGTAGAATGAATTATTTTTACAATATGACATTTAACGGTGAAATTGTTTCAAAATTCCTACCTCTTCATCGACTTTATATGCAGTAGCTTACCAAGATGTTCCATATAAGGCTTTGTGTTTGGGTGGATCAAGCCCAAAAATCGATATTTGTAGTAATTACAATTACAAGGACCAAGTTTTATCTTTGCTTTAGTAATTTTAATTTTTTAGGTTTACTTATATTAATTTTTTTAAAGTAAGACAATAAAATATGCTTTTCATTTTGCATTAGTATATTTTATCTGAACCTAAAGATAATTACTTTCAATTTTGCATTTTATGAATGTCTTTATTTAACAATTACATGGACACAAAATCGGGGGAAAATGTGGGTGCCTCATGGTTTTTCTATTGTGTATATTATTTGCCAGAGCATTTTTTCTAGATGGCACGGTAACTTTTAAATGTAAACTCAATTGACGCTGAGTAAAGACGAAATTCTAATTTGTTTACAGCAAAATCTAATAATAAACCAAGATGGTATTGACACTTGATCGGCCAATTGGGTAACCCTCAAAATTTTTGTTATATGTTTTTATGTTCCAAATGTCATAACTCACTCGGAAATGTACAACAAAATTGAAAAAATATTGAGGATTATGCGAATTGACCGATCAAGAACATAAAAGCTCATTCTAGGACAAATTCCTCAGGAAAATCTACGGATAAAGTTAGAATAAATTGAACTGTTGCAAATCGTAGTGGGGACTTGCCCTAAGCTGAGAGAGAGCTCAACCCGAATTTTCGTAATCTCAAAAATTCAAAACTGGGACGAACTTGGGGATTTAAAACTTGAAATGTACCTAAAAATGAAGTTTTTTGAAACTTACTTCCTAACTTGGCTGGAATAAGTAATGTATTTGCTTGCACATTCAAGCCTGTTTTTTTTATGAGCGATTTTTTTTGTGGTGTTTAAAAAGATTCCATCAAATGAATAAAACAAGGTGGAACTCGGATGACCGCAGTTATTAGGCTTCTATACAGCTGCCTTTTTAGTTTACAATTAAATAATATTTTGTAATAATTTTTTTATTTAAATTTATAATTTTGTTCCTGTTTTTCATAATCTGCAATAATCAATAAATCAATAATTCTTCATTTTTCAATTAATAACAAATTTTTTATATAAGAAAATTATGTTGCATTTTGTAAGTGTAATTTTTATGTGAAAGTTCACTCTCTCGCACTTCTAATTCGTTTGTTCATTTGTTACCGAGCCAAATAATCATAAACATCAAAATTCATTCACGCTTCACATTAATAAATTAAGGATCATACGACCAGTTGTATAACGAAGCCCTTAATTGAAATATGTGGATGAACGGGCTGACATGGAACCAGATTGTAAAGCTTATTCGTATACTGCATATAAAAGTCTAAAATAAATTATTTTTTTAAGAGATTTTGAAACTCAGGTTTTAGTGTATTATTTTTGGCGAAATTAAATAAGGTAAAAGTTTCCACAAGTTCTTCATTTTAGGATTCTATGCTCAGTATACAAAGAAGCCTTATGATCTGACTCCTAGTCCGATAAATTAAAATTACTTAATTAAAATAAAATAAATAATTAAAAATTTATAAATTTAATTGCTTAAGTTTTATTGTGGTTAATTTACGATGAGTAAAGACCTAGATTTATTTAAATTAATGTAATAATAACTACAGGTTAAGTTAATAATCTCTCAATAAATGCATTCTTTTGCAGGTTGAGATTTATGACATTGAGCGAAAAATTGGGAATTTCTCTAAGGCTTTTCTTTTTAATGATTAAGTCATAGTTGATCTAATGATGGTTTTGTAGATTCGCGATTTGTTGGCGGGGCTCATCGTGCTGATGGGGCTGATCTATAATTTGGTGCACTCTTTCTAGGTTTTACAATATCTTATATACCAATATCTTGATTAGTTTTTTTAGGTACAGGCTTTCCGAGGTTCCGGTATCTCTTATATTCTTGGTTACGCCCTGATACTGTTGTTTCAAATGTCGTTTAGCTGCCCTCCCCCTTGACCTAGAGTTAGCTTAGAATTGACGAATTTTGACCTAAAGGTCTTAACTTAACTTTAAGACGCAAAGATGCGTTGAGTAATTGGAGAAATTTCAGAATTTATTTCATTCTCCCACGGGAAAGCAAGTATTATTAACTTTTCAGAACCCCTAGCTTCCTCTGTCGGTAAAGAGTTAGCTCAGATGAACATACAGGGCAGCTCAAAAATAAAATTTGTGCTAGGTTCGACTTTCTCTCATTAGATAGAAGAAGAAAGAAATTTAGTTTATCACAATGTATTTTACCCTTTTCTTTAAACGTCAAAAAAATTTAACTTCGTTATTCAATTGTTAAACTTAAAGAAAGCAGTTGTTTTACTACCGGCCGCCATAATTTTTACTTAATTTTTATTGCCGGTCGTCACCTGCAATAAAAGTAAATGAGGTAGAATATATGATTCAGATGAACCTTCCCGAGCCCAAGTAAAGTGCTGGAATAGGTTTTTGAATTTGGTGGAAATCAAAACAGATTTGCCACAAATGAAAACAAATTTGCCTCAAACAAAAACAGATTTGCTACAAACAAAACCAAATTTGCCACAAATGAAAACTAATTTGCCTGGCTAACAGATTTGAGGCAAATGTGTTGACAGGATCGAAATACTAATTACTAAAATATTAAAAAATTAATATACAGAGTGAACAAGAAAAATTCAAATGTACATTATTATGGAAAATAAAACAATAAATTAACTTGCATGAAACCATCATCAATATCATTACATTTGATAGCAAAACTTACATGATGTGCAGTGTCTCACCATGTTGAAATTTTATAATCCATTAATGCCCAATTTCTTCACTCATAGTTATCTTCAAGTTAGTTAACTTCAAGTTAAATTGACGAAATAACCAATTAGATGATTGATTTATTTGTTCTGTTGTCGTTTGATTGGTTATTTCGTCAATTTAACTTGAAGATAACTATGAGTGAAGAAATCGGGCATAAGACGACAGATACCAACATAAAATTTAATAATAAATATATTTTTTTTTTTTTATTGACTCCACAAATACATTACAATCTATCCATAGGATAATAAGTAATACTGACTGACACGATAATAACAATAACAACAAAGCGACACAGTAGAGGACCAACCCATTGGTAGGCCTCCTTTAAAATTATAAATTATTTACATTTTAGGACATATATTCAGTTTAACATTCAAACGTTTAAACACGATAGGGTAAGTCCATGGGATCGTACCTCTTCAGTCTCTTTACCCGAAGTTCAACCAATAGATCACACACCAATGGGTTGGGATGGTCTGCGAGTCTCGACTGATATCTCCTGCTCATGGAAGAAATGACTTCTTTTACACTATTAATTTGTAGGTCAGCAATAATCACATTATTTGGGACATACCAGGAGGCGTTACTGATACTACGCAAAACTTTGGACTGGAAACGCTGGATTTTTGCTATATTGGAATCACTGGCGGAACCCCACAGCTGGATGCCATATGTCCATATTGGTTTTAGGATTGCTTTATATAGTAATAGTTTATTTTCTATGGACAAAGGTGAGTTTCGGCCCAAAAGCCAGTACATCTTTCTATACACGAGTCCCAGTTGGAGGCGCTTATTCCAAATGTGATGGGCCCACGTCAGTCGTTGATCAAGGTGAAAACCTAAATATTTGACAGTTTGCTGTTCTGGAAGGATGTTGCCGTACATCATGACACCTGGACAAGTTCCTCTTCTGAGGGTGAATGTGACATGCACCGACTTTGTGGTGTTGGCTTTGATACGCCAGGTCTTAAGCCAGTCCTCAATTTTATTTAGATGGCATTGCAGGAATCGGGAGGCAAGATTTGGATCATCACTGGATGCCATTACAGCTGTATCGTCTGCAAATGTGGCTGATACTGTATTGTTAGTTACAGGCAGGTCCGATGTGAACAATAAGTACAGTGTAGGCCCAAGAACACTACCCTGAGGCACTCCTGATAAGATGGATTCTAAGTTGGTATAAGCTTCTCCATATTTGACTAAAAAATATCTGTTAGTTAGATAGGATTGTAGTAAGCGACTATAAGGATGGGGTAGGTATTTTTTGATTTTAAATATCAATCCATCGTGCCATACTCTGTCAAAGGCCTGAGAGATGTCAAGGAATGCAGCAGAGCAGTATCTCCTGGATTCCAGGTCCATTCTGATTCTCTTCACTACCCGGTGAACCTGTTCCACCGTTCCATGACCCTGCCGGAAACCAAATTGATGGTCTGGGATTAGATTTCGTTCTTGTAGGAGCGGATTTAATCTTTCCAGAAACAGTTTCTCAAATGTTTTTGAAAGAATTGGCAGTAGACTGATGGGTCTATAAGATGACGTCTCAGTTGAATCTTTTCCTGGTTTTTGAATCATAATCACCTGTGCCACCTTCCATTGAGCTGGAAAATAACCATATCGAAGGATTGCTTTAAAAAATTATACGAAGTAATTTAAACCCAATTTCTGGTAGATTTTGCAGAATTTTTCCTGTTATTAGGTCATATCCAGGTGCCTTATTTGGGTTAATCTTTTTGTAGATAACATTTTTAATTTCGTTTATCTTGAAATTAGCAATTGGTAGATCCATTTGATAAGGGACTTCAAGTAGTTGGTGGACAGAGTATTCTTCGATAGGAATTTCTCTTGTGAGAGGTTGAAAAACTTTAGCAAGATGGTCAGCAAAGGTTTTGGCTTTCTCTAAATCATTCCGAGCCCAATTTCCATTGTTGGTTCTGATGGGGTGATTTGTTTTTGTGGTTTTTTTTATTTTCCGCGTGACTTTCCACAACGAGTAGTCGGTTGCTTGACTAGCCGTAAGGTTTTCTAAGAAATTTTTTACTCCTTGATTTTTGTTGTCCAGAAGAAGTCTTTTTAGTTGTTTTGTGGCTTCGTTTAAATTAGTTTTATCACTTGGAGCATGAGTTAATTGCCATCGCTTCCTTAGTTTTCTCTTTCTGCTATCTTCCTTTTATATGTTCGGGACAATGACCGGGTTTATTGATGCTTGAGTCTGGTGGGGTAGCTTTCCATGATGCCTGTTGTATTGCTACCGTTAGATGTTGTATAGCTTCATCGATTTCACCCTCAGTTTTCAATGGTATGTTCAGCTTTAATTGGTACGAGAGGCAGCTTTCAAATATTTCCCAATTTGTATTTTTGTTAAATAGAGCAAGTGGTTTATTAATTTTAGAGACATATGAATCTATGGTGACAAGGAGAGGTGTGATCAGATGACAGGTCCAGGCATGTTTCGATTTTAAGATAATTATGCGAAATACCTTTAGTAACACAGAAATCGATTACATCTGGAATTTTGTTTCCATCTGTAGGCCAGTAAGTAGGTTCACCTGTTGATAGTTGCAATAGACCACAGGTTTGCAGCGATTGGTACAGCTGCCTGCCTCTGGGTGTTATCAGCCTTGAACCCCAAAGGTTGTGTTTCGCATTGTAGTCGCCTCCTGCAATAAAGCGATGACCAAGTGAGTTAAAGAATGTATCGAATTGATCTTTTTTGATAGCTTGGTTAGGGGGGCAGTATACTGCTGAAAGGGTGAGTGGGCCCTGCCAGTCATCGATTACAACTGACGTAGCTTGTAAATTTCTTTGGATTGTTTTCTCTATTTCGTGGTGTTTTATGTTGTTTTTAATTATAACTGCAGTCCCTCCTCGTGCTGTACCATCGGGATGTTGAGTGTGGTAGATAGTGAAGTTGGGAATTTTGATGAAGCTTTTGGTAGTCATGTGGGTCTCTGAAATTAGCATGATGTCCAGGTTTTGGTTTATGATAAATGATTTGACTTCCAGGCCGTGGTTGATTAGCCCATTTGCGTTCCAGACCGAAATCCTTAGGGTTGTTAGATTTTTGTTTGTAGTTGTGTGTACCATTAAATCATTTTTGAGATCAGAGCAGTCAGGAGGTCCAACATCTTGTCCATCTTCTCCATCATTTTTGTCATCATTGTTTCTAGAACATTGTTTGATTGCTGTTGCGAGGCAGCGAGATATTGAGTTTGTTGGGCGTTGTTGACAACTTGAGGCGTTCTATTATTTGCTCTCGCCATCTGTGCATAAGAAAATCCAGATTAGCGGATATGATTATTTGTACTTACAGTTTGCACACCTTGTCGTGCACGCAGTGGAGGAAATCTTCTTTTTTGTAGCTCTTTGTGAACTGAGCATCCCCTGTAGTTAGCAGGGTGATGCTCATCGCAATTGACGCAAGTTACCTGGTTATTACGTTCTTTACGTGGACATTGTTGAGTAGCGTGATCTCCTGTGCACTTCACGCAACGCGGATTGTGATGACAATACTTGTGTGTGTGGCCGAATCTCTGGCATTTAGTGCACTGAGGTATTTCTCGTTTAGGGTGAGGGGGTTCAATCTTCACTATGTAGTTCATTAACTTTGTTATTTGATAAATGTCTTTGTTATTATCTTTGGACACTAGTTCGATGTTAAAGAGTAGGACACCACATTTTGTTTTATTATCACGGATGTTAGAAACGTTTACAACTTCATGTCCCAAGGCGTTTACAGCTTCCTTTATTTGACTTGTGTTGGTTTTTTGATGAATGTTACAAAGAACCACGCGAAAAGTACAATACTTTTTGAGTTGATACGTGTGATATTTGGTTTCATTTGCATTTAGGGCTTTCAAAATGTTGGTGTAATGTACCTCTGTGGCAGATTGAATCCTGACTTGGTCATTGTACATGGTCTTCATGATGTAACCATCTTTTGCAACTTCTTCCAAGGTTTTGCTTAGTGGTTCTATGAGTTGCACTCCCTCTACATATATCGGAGGGGGCTTGACTATTTTTGGGATTATTGTGGTTTCAGGTACACCGCTTCTTCTCCTCCTTCATTCGTAACTGCCTCTAGGGCTGAAAATTTATTAGTAGTGGTGATCGTTGGTTGTGGTTTGTTCAGCCAGTAGTTCTTCAATGTACTTTGTTTATTTTTCCTAATATTTCTAATATTCTGTTCGGGGCTGTCTCCTTTTCTTGTCCGCTTTCCATATTCAACCGTCTCCCATTCCCCATTAGGATTTATTATTTGATGTTGAGGCAGATATGGCCCTGGTTGACAATTTTGATTATAGTGATCCATTGGTGGTATCTGTGGTAACATAACTGTTGTACTTAGCAGGTTTGTTTGTGGTGCACAGCCATGCCCATCCACCACCGGGATTTCGTCACCTCCTTTGGGAGGTGTGCGATACATTATTTGCGTTATCACATTCTAACCTCACTTTGTGAAAAATTGTGAACAGGTTGTTATTACGCGATTCTTGGAGTGGATAACTCTCAATCAAGTAATTTATCACAATACACAGTTGATGACAACTGTATTAGAAGCTAAAAATCTCGTAGAATAGCTACAACAAAACAATCACCGAAAAACACGTTTTTCAAAACACGTCAGTGGCGGCGCAAAATATATAAAGATATTTTTAATTAAGATTGAAATATAAATCAAAAGTGAAATTACCAAAAAAGCAAAAAATGAACAGCAAAAATCAACAAGTCGACCAATTTGATGATTTGTTTTTGTCGATAGCTCAGCACCACCCACAAGGAGTTTCGCAATTACTAGATACCTTCGTTGGCTTTTTGTCACGTAAAACCGATTTTTCGTTGGGGCCAGAAATGGCGATTGGGAAAATTTGGTCTTAAAACCTTCAGAAAATACGAGAAGATTAGTTTAGAAGCTAAAAATGCTGAAACGAAACAACGCGAAGAAGCCGCTCGTAACTCTGCTTTTCGACAAGCAAAATTAAATGCCCAAAGTTCCAAAATTATCGAACTTGCAGATGAAGAAGCTGAAAAATTGCAACAAGAAATTGACGCAAAGAAAAATCAAAAGGAAATTGTAGCGGTTAGAGAAGAATGCGTTGTAGAACCATCGCAAGAAAATGCTGTAGAAGTGAGAAACCCTGAAGTGGCTAAAACTAAGAATATGCTCAAACCCGCTGAAGAAAAATCATGCCTACCTGCTGATTTTGAGGCTACCAAAGCAGCCGACGAATGTGATAAATTAGAAGAAGGTAAACTTATGCCCAATAAAGGAAATGGGTGTGATTTGGAAAAATACAGTTGGACCCAGACTTTGTCTGAACTTGAAATTACCGTTCCATTAAATGTTGCTTTCAGAGTACGCCAAAAAGACGTTGTGGTTAAATTTACCAAGAAACATCTTACCGTTGGATTGAAAAATCAAACGCCTATTATTGACGGCAAATTCGAACACGACATCAAACTGGAGGAATCTACCTGGGTTATTGAAGACGGAAAAACCATTTTGTTGAGCTTGGATAAAGTGAAAAAGGAAAATTGGTGGTCCAAAATTGTTGTTTCTGATCCCGAAATTTCTACCAAGAAAATTAATCCCGAACCATCGCAGCTTGGCGATTTAAATGAAGATTTGCGTGGAACGGTAGAAAAAATGATGTACGACCAAAGACAGAAGGAAATGGGTTTGCCTTCAAGTGAAGATCAAAAGAAACAAGAAACTCTTAAAAAGTTCATGCAAAAGCATCCCGAAATGGATTTCTCTAATTGTAAATTTAATTAGCGTGGATAATACTAACCATATGGCGTATGCTTAGTATCGTAATCTTGTGAATGTGTGCTGTATTTTTTACTTTACTGTTTATTTAGTTTGAATAAAAAATATACAAAAAATAACAATTATAATATTGGTAAACGTCGCAAAAAATATACTGCGGCGATATTTCATTCGTCGATGTAGGAGGTTTGCTGTATTTACATATTTGGGCAGTGAAGAAGAACTTTGCGAAGAATAAATTGGAGATAAAAATACAAAATTTTTATTTTAAATATTAATAACTATGTACAGAATAATATAGTAGCATCAATGTATATTACAAAAATCCGTGCCCTGCAACTTCGGATGGTATAAATCCTTCGACCCCACTTTTATTTCGCACCCAAAACCATCCCTGCAAATGGTTGTCGATCAAAGCCACGACGTCGCCTTTTAAAACACTCAAACTGCTTTCATCTTTACTGCTATAATTTCTACAAATTACAAGAAGAGTTTGTTTAATTCCTTTGATTTTTGCGCAAGCTGCCGCCTGTAAATAAAGTCTATCTACACTTTCTTCTTCGCACTGACTAAACGCATTTCTTGAGCGTCTGCTATGGCATCTGCTAACACTACACTCTGAACGAGAACTAAGTTTTTCGGTGTCGGTCATGTTGCCTGATGGTTTTGGAAAAATATCGGTGTTGTTTTCCCAACATGGTAGTGGGAAGTCTTCAGGTGGAGGTATAATTCCTGAAATCAAGAACTTATTATTGAAAAACTTCGAAGAGGACAGACTGCAGAAGAATTAATCGTTACCTAAAGGTAAGCAAGCTGTGTAGCTCACATAGCCTTCTTCGGTGTGCGGTGTTTGGACGTAGAGCCAATTTTGGTTCTTAAAAAACAGCGTTCACGACCATCCCTAGAGGTAATTGGATTTCTGTTTGAAAACCGCTCATTCTGGTTTGATACAAAGTTGTTGGAAAAGCCAACACCACTGGTATGTTAGCAGGTTTTTCGATTGTAGCCTGAAATTTAAAAAAAGACATTAAATTATATTTTTTTTTTCAACAATTTAACTGTTTTATACACAGAAGACACTGACAAAATATGAAAACTGTAATTTTTTTTTAAACAATTCAACTGTTTTGTTTAAGAAATTCTGCTGTTTAGTTCAATAATTTAGCTGTTTGGTTTAACTAATTCAACAAGTTATTCAAGAATCAATAATTTTTGTTTAAAATTTAATTGTTTTTGTTTTCATAATTCAATTGTTTTTGTTTCAATAATTTAATTATACTAACTTTATTTTACCGTTCTCTGTGATTCAACAATTCAACTGTTGATTTAACTATTCAGCCGGATTTTTGATATTTCGACCGTTTTTTTCAACAATTCAACTGTTTTATTCAATAATTCTACTGTTTTGTTCAATAATTCAACTGCTTTTTTTAATAAATTCAGCGGTTTTTTAAATCAAGTTGTTTATTCAAAAACTGAAGCATTTTTTGTTTCATAATTTAATTGGTCTGGGTTTAATAATTCAATAATTCAATTGTTTTCGGATCAACAACTCAATTTTGCTTGATTTAACAATTCAGCTGTTTGTTCCATGCAATTTAGCTTTTTCGTTCAATAATTCACCTGTTTTGTTCAATATTTCGACTGATTTGTTTGACAATTTAATTATTTTTATTTTAATAGTTTAATTGTTTTCTTGTTCAACTATCATTATCACTGATTCAACAATTCAACTGTTTTTCACCAATTCAATTGTTTTATGCAAAGAAGCCACTAATAAAATATCTAAAATGTCACTGTTTTTTAAATAATTCAGTTGCTTTGTTTAATAAACTCAGCTGTTTAGTTCAGTGATTCAGTTGTTTGGTTCAAATAGCTCGACAAGTTGCTCAACAATCAATAATTTTTGTTAAAAATTTAATTGTTTTGGTTTCATAATTCAATTGTTTTTGTTGTAATAATTGAAAACTAACTTGATTTAACAATATCGGTTTCTCTGAATCAACAATTCAACTGTTGCTTTAACTATTCAACGGGAATTTCAATAATTAAACTGTTTTATCAACAATTCAACTATTTTATTTAATAATTCTGCTATTTGGACAACAATTGGAGTATTTTTGATTTGGTAATTTAATTGGTTTTGTTTAAATAATTCAATTATTTTCGGTTTAACAAATAAATCCTTGATTCAACAATCCAATTGTTTTGTTCGATGTAATTCAACTTTTTTGTTCTATAAATCAGTTGTTTTGTTCAATAATTCAACTGATTTGTTTGACAATTTAATTATTTTTGGATTGACAATTTAATTTCCTTTTGTTTTAATAGTGCAATTGTTTTTTATTCGACAATCATTATCTTTTGCTAAAAAATTCAACGGTTGCTTTATCAATTTTACATATTTGTCAATTATTAGACTCTTATTTCAACAATTCGACTATTTTATCCCAAAAAGCCACTAACAAAATATCAAAAATGTAACTTAGGTTTAAAAACAATTCAGCTGTTTTGATGAATAAATTTAGCTGTTTCGTTCAATAATTCATCTAGGTGGTTCAACAGGTTATTCAACAATCTTATAATAATTTTTGTTTAATATTTAATTATTTTTGGTTTTATGATTCAATTGTTTTTGGTTTAAGAATTTAATTATACTATCTTGATTTAACAATTCCTTTTTCTGATTCAACGATTCAACTATTGCTTTAACAATTCAACAGGATTTTCAACAATTCAACTGTTTCATTCAACCATTCTGCTGTTTTGATTAATAATTTAACTGTTTTATTTAATAAATTTAGCTGTTATGCCAATAATTCTACTTATTTATTCAACAACTTAAGTATTTTTGTTTTGACAATTTAATTGATTTAGGTTTAATAATACAATTGTTTTCGGTTCAACAACTCAATTCTTGATTCAACATTTCAACTGTTTTATTCGATGTAATTCAACTTTTTCGTTCAATAATGCAGCTGTTTTATGCAGTAATTCAATTAATTTGTTAGACAATTTAATTATTTTTGTTTGGCTATTTTACTTATTTTTGTTTAGACAGATCAATTGTTTTTTTGTTCACTAATCATTATTCTCAATTTACAATTCAATTGTTTCTTAAACAATTTAACATATTTTTTAATTATTACACAATTCAACTGTTTGGTAGCAAGGAAACCACTAACAAAATATCAAAACTGTAACTGTAAAATAATTCACCTGTTTTGTTTAATGAATTCAGCTGTTTGGTTCAAATAATTCAACAAGTTGTTCAGCAATCAATAATGTTTGTTTAAACTTTGATTGCTTTTGGTTTTATAATTGAAATACTTTCGGTTCAATAATTTAATTATATTAACTTGATTTAACAAATCCGTTTTTTGTGATTTAACCATTCAGCTGTTGCTTTAACTATTTAACAGAATTGTCAATAATTTAGCCATTTTTGCTACAATTCAACTGTTTTATTCAATAATTCCGCTGGTTTGCTTAATAATTCACCTGTTATTTTAATAAATTCAGCTACTTGCCAATAGTTCTTGACTCAACAATCCAACTGTTTTGTTCAATAATTCAACTGATTTGTTTAACAATCATCCTTGATTCAACAATTCAATATTTTTCTTTTACAACTTACCGAATTTCGTAACACAATGTCAAAAATGTAACTGTTTTTTAAATAATTCAACTAGTTGGTATAATAAATTCAACTGTTTAGTTCATCAATAATTCAGTTGTTTGGTTCAAATAATTCAACAAGTTGTTCAACAATCAATAGTTTTTGTTTAAAATTTAATTGCTTTAGGTTTCAAAATTCAATTGTTTTTGATTCAATAATTTAATCATTCCAACTTGATTTAACAATTCTGCTTTCTATGATTTAACAATTCTACTGTTGCTTTAAAAATTCAACAGGATTTTTAATAATTCAACCATTTTTTTAACAATTCAACTGTTATAGTCAATAATTTTGCTGTTTTCAATAATTCAACTTCAGTTATTCAACAACTGAAGTATTTTTAATTTGATATTTTAATTGATTTAATAATTCAATTGATTTCGGTTCAACAACTCAATCTTTGATTTAGCAATCTACCTTTTTTGTTCAACATATAATTCAACTTTTTCGATCAATAATTTTGATGTTTTGTTCAATAATTTAACTAATTTGTTTAACAATTTAATCTTTTTTGGATTGACACTTTAATCTATTTTTGTTTTAATAGTCCAATTGTTTTTTTATTCAACAATCATTATATGTGATTTAACATATTTTTTAATTATTAGGCTGTTTTTTCAATAATATAACGGCTGCTTTGTTCAGCAGCTCAAATTCAATTGTGTGGTTCAAATAATTCAAAAGGTTAGTTGACAAAATCAATAATTTTTGTTTAAAAGTTCATTGGTTTTGGTTTTATAATTTAATTATACTAACTTAATTTAATAACTCCGCTTTTTGTGATTCAACAATTCAGCTGTAGCTTTTATAATTTAATAAAATTTTTAATAAATCTACTGTTTTTTTAACAATTCAACTGTTTTTAACAACTCGTTAACTAATTCAACTGTTTTGTTCAATAATTCAGCTGTTTGGTTGAAATAATTCCACAGGTTGTTCGACAAAATTAATAATTTTTGTTTAAAATTTAATTGTTTTCGGTTTCATAATTCATTTGTTTTTTATTCAATAATGTAATTATACCAACTTGATTTAATAATTCTGCTTTCTATGATTCAACAATTCAAGTGTTGCTTTAACAATTCAACAGGATTTTTAATAATTCAACCGTTTTTTAACAATACAACTGTTTATTCAATAATTATGCTGTTTTGATCAATAATTCAACTTGTTTATTCAACAACTGAAGTATTTTTAATTTGATAATTTAATTGGTTTAATAATTCAATTGATTTCGGTTCAAAACCTCAACCTTTAATTTAGCAATCCAACTTTTTTGTTCAATGTATAATTTAACTTTTTCGATCAATAATTCAGATGTTTTGTTCCATAATTCAACTGATTTGTTTGACAATTTAATAATTTTTTATTTGACACTTTAATTTATTTTTGTTTAAATAGTTTAATTGTTTTTTTATTGAACAATCGTTATCTTTGATTTAACAATTCGACTGTTTCGATAACAATTTAACATATTTTTTAATTATTAGGATGTTTTTTCAACAATGCAACTGTTGTATGTCAAAAGAAGCCACTAAGAAAATGTCAAAAATGTAACTATGTTTTAAAAATAATTCAGCTGCTTTGTTTAATAAATTCAGCTGTTTAGTAGAATAATTCAGCTATGTACTTCAAATAATTCAAGAGGTTCTTCGACAAAATCAATAATTTTTGTTTAAAATTTAATTGTTTTAGTTTTGTAATTCAATTGTTTTTCGTTCAATAATTTAATTATACTAATGTGATTTAACAATTCCGCTTTTTGTGATTCAACAATTCAACTGTTGCTTTAACAATTTAACAAGATTTTTAATAAATCTACTGTTTTTCAGCAATTCAACTGTTTTTAACGACTCGTTAACTAATTCAACTGTTTTGTTCAATAATTCAGCTGTTTGGTTCAAATAATTCAAGAAGTTGTTCTAGAATCAATAGTTTTTGTTTAAAATTTAATTGTTTTTGGTTTCATAATTCAATTGTTTTAATTCAATACAGTTGATCAATAACTTGATTTAATAATTCCGTTTTCTATGATTCACAATTCAACTGTTGCTTTAACAATTTAAGAAGATTTTTAATAATTCGACTGTTTTTCAACAATTCAACTGTTTTAAGCTAAGAGCTACTATTTTGTCAGAAAATGTAACTGTCTTGTTAACTAATTCAACTGTTTAGTTGAATAATTCAAGAAGTTGTTCTACAATCAATAATTTTGTTTAAAATTTAATTGTTTTTGGTTTCATTATTCAATTGTTTTGGTTCAATAATTTAATTATACTAACTTGATTTAAAAATTCCGATTTCTGTGATTTGACAATTCAACTGTTGCTTTAACTATTTAACAGGATTTTAATAATTCGACTGTTTTTGCCACAATTTGACTGTTATTTCAACAATTCAAATGTTTTAAGCAAGAAAGCTACTATTTTGTCCAAATATGTATGTAACTGTCTTGTTAACTAATTCAACTGTTTTATTCAATAACTTAATTGGTTTGTTTAACAATTCAACCATTTTTTGTGAAATAATAATTGATCTACATTTGATCTTTGTTTACCAAGTTTTCAAAAGTCAGAGAAAATTATAATTTTGGTTAACAGTGATAATTATCAATGTTGATCAGAGGAACCCTAAAAAAGTTTGAGGATTTGTTTTGAGAAAATTGCGCCAGTGGTAGGTTTATCTTGCCTTGCTTTTGGTAGGTAGCTTAGGAAAATATGTAAATAGTTGCACCAGCGGTTGATGTGAGCAGCTTAAGTTTAGTTTAGAAATAATTCCTAAAGATCAGATCATAATTACAATTGTAAATGTTTATTAACTGGTGAAATATGTTGAATAAAATATTTTAAAAATTATAGGTTTAATAAAATTTGAAAATTTTCCAACTTACATTTTAGTTTAGGACCCCGTTGCGCATAAGTGTTTCGTTTTTTCAAGAACTCATCAGCTAAACTATCCCAAAATGAATGAAAATAAATGAAAATCCATTACAATTGAAATCAAAAACTATATTGGAAATTTTTTTTAAATAAAATTAATTGACATGTTTATAATTACAGTAAATACTTAAAGAAATAATTAAACTGCGCAATTAAAAAATGTATTTACTAAACTAATTAAACTAAAAAAAATAGTTTGTTAAAAATAAATTATTTATTAGTTCGTTTTATTAAAAACATAAATTCTTTGAAAATGAAATAAAATTATTAGGATATAAAATAAGGGGGGGGAGATACTTTATTGGCGACAATTAACTACAATCTAAAGTAACATTTCTGTTATCATATTTGTTATTTGAATATTATTTCCATATTTATAACGTTTTTTCTGTTTTTATTTTAATATATTAATTTTGTTTAAAATAAAGCTTTTCGTTTTCAAAATATGTCTTTATTATTGTAAATTTTACAAATACTAAAATAGTGAATAACCCCAAAAAACTGAAAGACGAACTGAACTGTATTTTGAATTTTTTACTTTGAAAAAATATTATAAAACAGAAGCCCGTTTTTCAAACGTTTTTGTTTAGTTCAGTATGGAAATCTCGTTAATCCACTCTAACGACGCACACAGTTGGAAATTTTGAAATGCCAGAGACCCCTCAATATTCAAAATTTAGTTTTGGCATTAAAATAAAACACATACATTCACATAATATAATTTTGAGATGTTCTAATGTAAAAGAAAATAATATTCAGGGTGTGAAAGGCAATGAAGTTATCAAAAAATAAAGTAATAATTTATATACCTCATGGTAGCATTCACGTCTTCTTTTAAAAGGCAAACTCCTAAAATAGAAAATTATCACATTTTTTAATGATGGGTAAGATTAAATCACATGTGTTAGATTTTAGGAACTCGTGATCTTCACAAATGCATAAGCTCACATTATATTTTTTTATTATATTACCACATCAACCTTTAATGGGCATTAATTATGGTTGTATTATATGAGATTAGAGAATATAACATTATTTATTATATTCTTAATATTTGTGAATAGTTATTTAATCATGGAAAAAACCTACATAGACATCAAGATTACCTTGTGTACCCTTTGACCTATCATGCAAGGTGGTTTAATTGCCATCTTGACAGAGTAACCATTATGTATACAAATGGGCAGTGTACGCTATGAGGTATGGATCTTTAACTATATACCGGTCAGACCTTTGATTTTTAGTGTTCAAAGGTATAAATTATAAATCAAAAAATATTTCCAACAGTCCCGTCTCTATATTTAACTTGTTAGTTCATTAATTTATGAGCTTTGAAATTTTTGTCAAATTACTGCAAAATTAACAAATTTACTCCTCGAGACTTTCCTTCGCGTTAAGAAAATAACCTTCGGCTGAATCGTGATTACTTAAAGTTATTAGCATTTAAATTGATGTTTGCAATAATAGAATTTCAAAGTATAATTAAATATTTAACAAAAAACCTGAAACACAGAAACGGCGACACCGCGCGGTAAATAATTATTATGATGCATAAAAGTTTGGGTACTACCGTAAAAATCAGTCAGTTTAAGTCGTGCAAGACAAATTTTTAAATCGTTTCGAAAATGTTTATAAGTACCAAAAAAAAATTCTAAAGTAAATTTAATGGTGCAGATTGCGTGCTGACCATTTTCACTACAAAACGAGAAACGGTGAGTTTCGTTCTCACGCAAAAATTTAAATAAATAATCTCACCTTAGTTAAAAAGGCATCGACGTCTTCAATTTCGTATCCAAATTGTTGAACAATAGGTCCTTCGTTCTTATATTTTGGAACATCTCGTGTGCTTTTTCTGCGATATCTATGCTTTTCCCTCGCTTTGTCCAAATTTAACGACGGTTCCGATTTTGTCCTTATTGGGGCGTTTTGAACTTTCACTGTGGATCGTTTGTTATTAAATTCGTTAACTTTTTTATTTTTTACGTTATTAACAACACTGGGCTTATTTGTACTGCAATTTAAATTATTTAACGTTTTCACTTGTTCACTTTTTTTAAACGATTGTTCACTTATGTATTTTTCCGTGATGTATTTGTGTTTGTTTTGATCGGTGCTCTTTCTTCTGGTTTTATATTGAAATTTAATTGGTTGCTCGGGTTGAGGTGTGTGAGTAATTTGTTGACCCCGCAGTATCCACGATATGGGTAGTTTTGATTTATTAGTCCTGCTGCCACCCAAGCGGGATGGCTTCTGCCCCATATCATTTGCGTACGATACATTTGACCCAGTTTTGCCGCTCTTCCATTTCAATTACACTAAAAAAAAAAGTTTAACTTATATTACGTGAAAAATAAAAGTTTCAAATGCAAGAACACGAATAGGAGACATGCGGTGGTATGCCAAGGTTAATCGTCAACTACCCTTCTCAGGTTGAAATTTTAGCCATTCCACCCAACACACCTATGCTACCCTTAATGTTTTGAAATTCCTGGAAACCACAACATAGAATTCAAATTTAATTAACCGTCGTTTTAATCGATCAGATTCTTGTATTTTATAATACAACAAATTTCCTATCGATTCGAATAAACCTGTTCTTACAATGCGCAATTAATACTCCTACAACAAAATAAAAAATTTAATTTTAATTAAAATTAATAAATCAAATTTGGTCGAGAGTTAATTGAGATAATTATAAAGATAAAGAATATTTACTTCGTGTTTTATTTATTTGTGCACCTAAAGGTTAACAATTTAATGTTGTAATTGGTTCAAGTCGCTTTGCAAAAGGATTAAAGAAATGTTTATTATTTATTAAGAACGCCAATTAATGAAATTAATTGGGCACTTGGAAAACTATATTTATTTTATTTGACGTTTTTATTTATTTATATTTTATGGTAATTTCAGAGCACTCATCAGAAAGCAAAGAAATTCATAAATTATAAAAAAACAGAAAAATCAATTATTATCCATTTTGGTCACAAGTTTCGCTATTTACTGAAAAATAAAATAAAATATTCAGTAAACTACTTTGCAAGTTAGTCAGTATCATTCGCTTTAGTATTCAAACCCGTCATAAATCTTATTTAAATAAAGTAAAATTATACTTTCATTAAATATTATAAAAATAATTTTAATAATAAAAGGAAAAAAATATTTTCCATCAACCAATTTGACCCAAAATTTAATCAGCTCTAAGTCAAATCTACAAAATACCAAATTTAGTTTTTGAAACTCTCATTAGTTTTTGAAATATTTAATAAAAACTAATATTAAATAAAAAGATTAAAAAAAATGTTTCCATAAACCAATTAATGTAACCAAAATTTAATCAGCTCTGAATCCTACCAAAAGATAAAAATCTCAAATTTGGCTTTGATTTCTACCAAAAAGATAAAAATCTCAAATTTGGCTTTGAAAATCCTGTTAGTTTTTTAAATATTAAATAAAGATTAATACTGAATAATAAAATTTAAGAAAATAAAAAAACAATAGTTCTCGTAAACCAATTTTAACTAAAATTTAATCCGTTCTAAATCTCAATATAAATATGCGAAATCCTAAATTTTGTTTAAAAATTCCTAATAGTTTTGGAAATATTAATTAAAAACTAATATTAAATCATAAGATTAAAAAAAAAAAGTTCCCATGAACCAATGTTAACCAAAACCTAATCAGCTTTAAGTCTTAATATAAGGATACAAAATCCAAAATTTGGTTTCAAAATTCCCATTAGTTTTTGCTGTAGAGCGCACTCAAAATTTGACGACAGACATACACACACACACATTTTTTGGAAATGATCCTGTTTAAATCAGGGGACCTCAAAAAGTGTAAATCCATCAAAATCTCAATTTTTTTTCTAAAAAATCAAAAAGTAAAAATCATAAGTTGGTAAATTGTTAAAAACAAACAAAATTTAAGGATAAATTTTTCGATAAAATTAGTCGTTTTGTAATTGTACACAAAAAAGTAATTAAAATAAAAACAGAAAAAGTGTGCTATTGGCACATGAGGGAGTTAAATTACCCCCCCCCCTTCTTGCGCCTCCCACTTTATAAACTTCATAAAAATACAACACAAATATAAACGTAAAAGTTATACTTAAATTTGCTTTGTTATGAACCATTTTGCTTTAAATTAAATCTTTTACTTTTAAATAAACTTTTAAATATAAAAGTTTTTTGTAAATTGTAATTATTTTTCCTTAAAATTCAAATTTCAAAATTAAAATAAATTTTTTGAAGAAATCCTATAAAACAATTTTTCAATCATAATAGCACATACATTAGACATGCGTACGGTCGTTTTACTCATGTTTAATGAAAATAAACTGCATAGAACCCCCCCTCCCCGCACCAGTATCAGGAAAATAAGATTAAACCTTGTAAAATTAAAAAAACATTTTATTGTTTCCTCAAAAATGTAAAAAAATATGATATTTAACTACTACCGTCGACGGACGGCACTAAATATTAATTTAAAATATGGGGGTAGGGAGACCTTCACTGGCACTGAAGCTCCCACACTAGCGGCAGTAAAGTAAAACAATTACTTTCACAAGAAAGTGACACTTCAGGTTTTTACAATTAAATGCAATAAAGTCGAGTTTTATTGACGTTTGAAAAATGTGAAATTCTTTAAAATAAGAAATTTGCAATGTCCAAAATAATATTAATATATAATAATAATAATGTATAATCGTTTATTAATTTTAAAAATATATTTTAAGTATTAATTTAATAAAATTTCCGAATTTAGTGAATTTTTAATTGCATTTCAAAATTAGTGAATTTGACATTTCGATTAATAAATAATACATTTTTTCCATAATTTCCATTTTAAAATCAATTATCAATCCAGGTCTATCTGACGAGTTCCCAATAGAACGAAATATAAGTTCAGTATCTCCCTCTCTCACCAAATCAACTGTTTTTGAAATAACTCATAGAATCTTAAGTATTTTTATCTTCTCAAGCAGTAAAAAAAAGGTCTCACCATGAGTGACCAGAAAGGGGGAATTAAACCAGTTACACTAAAATTTTAACGAAAAATCCCAACCCTCAGTATAAGGTTTTAATAAAAAACTTTTTAAAATGAAATAGATAAATTTTGACACAAAATCAACGAAATACGGCAAAGTGAACTCCAAAGCTCAATCTATAAATTAAAGGCCTGGGGGTGTGAGAGACTCCCCAGTCACACTTAAATTGTAAAAGAAAAATGAATAAACTTATTTCCTTCAGTAACAAGTGATTAATAGAAAATCTTTTGAAAACAACACAAAGTGAAAACAGTAACCGAGGGCTTGAAGGGGGGGACAAAAATGATATAAAATACCCGCAGTATAATTAATTATGTTCTCGTTCCTGGTAAAACTAAAGCTTTTGCATAATTTCAAATATTTAATGCTCTGTTTACTAATACTAACTTGGAACCGGACAATTAAGTCGATTACGGTGAGGTAGAACTTGATATTACAATAATTAATAACCGAAAAACTTGATTTTAAAGATGTCTAATTTTTTATAGAAATATATTACATCTATGGAAGCATTCTCATGCGAGGAGTTTCACCTCTTTTTGTCATCGGTATCTCTATATGAAATTTGCGGCTCTCAAAGCGTTCTCATATCCCATGCTTTCAACATCCACCTTTTGGAGTTCTGTTTTGACTCGGGGATGTTTTTAAATCGCTGCAGACAGCTTTAATTTCAGAATTTTTACTATAAATATAAAATACCCTAATTCTAATTATTTCAGCCTTAAAATTGTATTAATTACAAGGTACATTATAATATTAATCAATATAGGTAAGTTTAAGATTCTGATTTAAAAATACTATCCTTTTTATGTATCGCCGCGATTCAGTATTTTTTAATCCTGACCCTTTTAAGCCTTTTAAGGGACCGACACTTCCAGATACATTCGGGTCGTTTTTATCACTAGAAATGATAAAACACCCCCCCCCCAATCATTAATTTTAATTTTACAATAAATTAATAATACATTAATACAACAGTGATATTATAATTTCAGAAAAAAATCTACGTTTTTCAAAATTTTTAAATTTATTATTCACATAAATAAAAAAATTTCTGTGACGAGTTGTCATGGCGACGAGACTGGTCTGCGTCTGTTTCAGTGCAATAGTGACTAAAAATGTCACGTCACCATAGCAACGACCCAGCTAGCAGGTATGCTGAAATCTTCAATAAACTTTTGATAAATATAAACTACATACGTAGACCGAGAAGTTTGGGGGTATTCAAGAGTCTTTTAGTATATTAGCTATCTTTTTTTTTTGAACGTTGGAAGAAGCTAAAATCTTGCATAGGCACCACCCTTCAGATCTATAGGGGTGATCTATAGTCTCAAATTCCTACTGACTGAAAATATTCCTTAAAAAAAAAGAAAAAAGTTCTTATTGACTCCTTGTTTGAACCATGACAGCCTCCGACTACTCCGACGACCAGCGCCAGTCCCCTCTGGCCCACCAATCGGACGATGGTAGCTATAGCCATATTTGTCTTAGCTTCCATCGCTTTTACGTCCCGATCGCAGATGATCAAGGTCAGAGTCGCTCTCGCGGGGAGCTATAGGCGGAAGATCCCATCATACACAATATTCTATAACACTGAGCCGAGAAGTGAGCCCTGCGGAACCCCGCTTGTCGCCTCCATGTCTATTAGTGCCCTCTCTCTCTTCCCAGTTTGATCGCGTGATCTTCGAGATAACTGGCAATGATGTTGTAAATGTGCGGGTCGATGTTTCTATTTAGGAGGGCTTGCAGAATGTGTACTCATCCGGCGCTGTTAAAAGCGTTGCGCACATCCAACGTTACCACCAGGCAGAATCTTCAGCAATGCTCTTACCGTGGATTTGCCTTTCCGTACCGTACTGGTAATGAGATGCTCTTGATACCTGGGTTTAGACGTTTAAGAATAATCTATTCCAAAATCTAGGCGCCATGATCCAGGAGGCATATTGGTCGGAAGGAGAAGGGTTTATTGCTTTTTCTTATGAAAATCCACTCTGCCATCTCTGTGGAAATTATCTATTCTCAATGTAGCCGTTGATCATGACTAGGAACCGATGTCCATCTTCCGTCGCCAGGGTCTTCAGTGATAAAACCGGCACTCCATCTGGGCCAGCGGCCCGCTGGGAAGCTGGATACTGCTTCATGCAATTTTTCTTCCCGAAAGGGAGTCCAGAGGGCGGGGCTGGGCAATATCGGGAGTACCGGAAAGATACACAAGGTTAACAAGGTTACAATATACAATTTAGTATACTAATTTCAGTAAACAATTATTTAACAAGGTTAAATAATAACATCAATAAATTTCTGTGCTATGTTTCGGATTCCACATGAAACTGTAGGTTTATAAAAAAAAAGGTTAGGACTGTGCTTTGGTCAAATTGATTCTATAGGTACAGTAGCAACAAGCGCCTCTTATTTGTCCCACGTTAAAACACATATCAAAAAACAGAATATGAAAAAACAGAATAATAAAAAAACAGAATAGTAAAAAAGCAGAATGGTGAAAAAACAGAACAGTGAAAAAACAGAACAGTGAAAAACAGAACAGTGAAAAAACAGAAAAAGCGATAAAACAGAACAATGAAAAACAGAATAACAAAAAACAGAACAATGAAAAAACAGAACAATGAAAAAACAAAACAACGATAAAACAGAACAATGAAAAACAGAATAACGAAAAAATAAAAGAACGAGAAATCAGAATAACAAAAACAGAACAATGAAAAACTGAACAACACTTAAACAGACCAATGAAAAACAGAACAAAACAAAAGAGAACACTGTAATAACAGAACCTTGACAAAAAAAACACTGAAAAATGAAAATACCGAAATAAAGTTTTGTCAATTATTCGCATGAGTTTTTATTATTTTGTTATGACTTTGTTTTGATTATTTATTTGGTGCCCAATACCACAATATTTCTTCTCCACTTATATAAAAGGCGTTATCGTTCTACACTTTGCCGAGTAGGACCGGTCTAAAGGGATTTTTTTATTTAATAAAACGTTTATCATACGGTTTTGACTAACGCAATCACGGCAAATCTCGGATTCATCCTAAAAATATACACTACATTATATTTTTTTTAATGTTCTTAGAATGTCACGTTCTTAGAACGTCACTTTATACAAATTACAGGATTTTCTTACAAATACGTGTCTGCTGGACCAAAAAAAATTGTTAAAATACATTATTTGTTGTAATACGCCCTTAAAACTCAAAACTAAATAATCAAAACGCATGCAAACAATTGACAAAACTTCATCCCGATGTTCTCATTTTTCAGTGTTCTTTTTGGTTTTTTCATTGTTCTGCTGTTTCATGTTCTGTTCTATCATGTTTTGTTTTATCATGGAACCCATTGAAATTACATTAAAAAACAAAACACTAACAGCCAATGAAAAATCAGACATGTGCTGTTTTCACTATCCCTATAACGTTATTACAGTTCTGATAGTCGATTGTTTCATGAAAACCAGGCCAAAGTAATATCTATACTGAAATTAAATTTGCAAATTTGCATACCTAAGCATTCTGTTTATGGGAGTAAAATCGGCCAATTATTTCTGTTGTTACGTTGTTTAGATTTCACGTTAAACTGTCAAACAACTTAGTTTCTTCATAAATATCTTGCTAATACAGAAATAACCTATAGCTTATTTTAGTAAAAGCTTAAAACTGCACTATTAATAATGAAAATGAATTTTTTAAGGAATTGGATTGCTCAAAATGAAGTTCGTACACTTTTGTAATTCGAAGTAATAACACTGTACGAGAACGCTGCAAACATGGAAAAGAAGGTTACCTACGCATTTTATTGCACCGAACAAGGAAGAAAGATCTGTTATTATTAACTTTTGATCATTTAATCAACTAGCTTCTGATTATCATTTGACCCATGACCCATTATTACCAACAGTAGTTACTAATGTATCTAGAGAAAGTACTCAATTACGGCATATGCATGGAATTGATGGTCACGACACAGCTGAAATAAAAAGCAATAGAGCAGGTGCTTTCAAACCACTGACTGCTTTTTTAACTACCAAAAAGTAAATATACAACTGAAAATAAAAGTTTCTTGATACAACAGCTTTGATGGGTTCCATGACAAGTTAGATGATTTATAAAAATATCACTGTAAGTTTCCAAACATTCAATGCACGAAATGGAAAGTTTCATAAACTGGAAGGGTATTTAAACAAAATCTCGTAATCTACTCATGCGCGTTATTAATTAGATGATACGTTGAAAACTGGTAGACCGTTAGAGAGTAACACGTCAAAACGCCAAAACCAAAAATACCGTAAAATAAAAATTTTCTTAGATGATTGTGTTTCTTATGAAAAACTCGTGAACTTTAAAATGGAATTCTGGGCTTAATAAAGGAGGTATCAAATTCATCCTCATCTTGAAAGTTTTGTATTAATGTCTTCTTTCGTTTGGTGAAGCCGTGAACTTTTGAACCCGGGTTAGCCAACTCTTGCTGAAAATAACTAAGATCTATCAGCTTTTATCCTACTTCGCATTTTTGAGCTCAAATTTTTTATAAATTTCTGAAAATGTCACAACAATGCACGCAAAATTTATTTAAATACTGTGTGTTATTTTCGGAACGGAACAGTGGACTTAAACCGTGTGATTGAAAATGATGATATTAAGTATGGGAATAAAAGGGCACATGCCCCTTTTCAACAAAATTGAAACTTAAATTCACCTATGGAATATTAAATATTTTATTCTTCAATCTAAAAAGGAAATTTTTTCTAAACTTTAGATGGCACCCAACATAAAAACTTGGCCAAGGCAATTTTTGTTTAAATTTTTTGTTGATTGAAAAAAGATTTGAAAAAATTTGTTTCCATGAACCAATTTTAACAAAAATTTTAATATAAAGGTACAAAATATTTTTTTGTTTTTTAAAATTTGGTTTTAAAATTTTATTAGTTTTTGAAATATTAAATAGAAACCAATATTATTAAATAAAAATATTCAAAAAAATAGTTTAAATAAATCAATTTCAGCAAACATTTAATCAGCTCTGTAAGATATCAAATCTCAAATTTGGTTTTGAAATTCTTATTAGTTTAAATATTAAATAAAAGCTAAAATTAAATAATAAGATTTAAAAATAGTTTTAGTCAACCAATTTTAACCAAAATCTAATTAGCTCTAAGTTTCAATGCGTGAAATACCATGAAATACCAAATTTGGTTTCAAATTCGTATTGATTTTTGAAATATTTAATAAAATATTTGAAAAAACTTGTTTCCATAAACCAATTTCACAAAAGTCAAATTAGAGACTTAAAGCCTCTAAGTCTTAATATAAACGTACATAATATAGTTTTTAGGTTTTTGAAATTTGTTTTTGAAATTTCCATTTGTTTTTGAAATATTAAATAAAAACTATTATTAAATAAAAATATGTATCCAAAAAAACGTAGTTTCCATAAACCAATTTTAGCCAAAATTTAATCAGCTCTATAAGACATGAAATTCTAAATTTGGTTTCAAAATTCCTATTAGTTTAAATATTAAATAAAAACTAACAAGATTAAATAATAAGATTTAAAAAGTAGTTCTAGTGAACCAATTTTAACCCAAATCTAATCAGCTCTAATTCTCAATATTAGGATGTTAAATACCAAATTTGGTTCCGAAATTCTTATTGATTTTTGAAATATTTAATAAAATAATTTGAAAAAACTTGTTTCCAGGAACCAATTTTAACAAAAGTCAAATTAGAGACTTAAAGCCTCTAAGTCTCAATATAAACGTACAAAATATAGTTTTTTTGGATTTTTGAAATTTGGTTTTGAAATTCCCATTCGTTTTTTAAATATTAAATAAAAACATTAGTATTAAATAAAAATATGTATTCAAAAAAAAATAGTTTCCATAAAACAATTTCACTCAAAATTTAATCAGCTCTATAAGATATCAAATCCCAAATTTGGTTTCGAAATTCCTATTAGTTTAAATATTAAAAAAAAACTAAGAAGATTAAATAATAAGATTTAAAAAGTAGTTCTAGTGAACCAATTTTAACCCAAATCTAATCAGCTCTCATGCCCAGTTTCAAAAACATTTAAACTGCGATTTCGGCTTAAATTTAGTCTTAAATAATTTAATCGCAGTTTAAACGTTTCTGAAACCGGGCGTAAGTGTCAATATAAGAATGTTAAATACAAAATTTTGTTTCAAAATTCTTATTGATTTTTGAAATATTTAATAAAAAATTTGAAAAAACTTGTTTCCATGAACCAATTTTAACAAAAGTCAAATCAGAGACTCAAAGCCTCTAAGTCTCAACATAAAAGAACAAAATATCTTTTTTTTTCTTTTTTTTTAAATTTGGTTTTGAAATTCCCATTCGTTTTAGAAATATTAAATAAAAACTATTAGTATGAAATAAAAATATGCAAGAAAATAGCTTCTCTAAACCAATTTCAGCCAAAATTTACACAGCTCTATATAAGATATCAAATCCCAAACTTGGTTTTAAAATTCCCATTAGTTTAAATATTAAATAAAAACAAAGATTAAATAATAAAAGATTTTAAAAATAGTTCTAGTGAACCGATTTAAACCAAAAACTAATCAGCTCCAAATGTCAATACAAGGCTTAAAATACCAAATTTGGTTTTGTAATTCTTAATAATTTTTGAAATATTTAATAAAAAGATTTGAAAAAAAATTATTTCCACCAACCAATTTCAACAAAAGTCACATCAGAGACTTAAAGCCTCTAAGTCTCAATATAAAAGAACAAAATATCTTTTGTTTTCTTTTTTTTTAAATTTGGTTTAGAATTTTCAAGTTGTTTTTGAAATATTAAATAAAAACTATTAGTATTAAATAAAAATATGCAAAAAATAGCTTCCCTAAACCAATTTCAGAAAAAATTTACACAGCTCTATAAGATATCAAATCCCAAATTTGGTTTTGAAATTTCTATTAGTTTAAATATTAAATAAAAACTAAAAGATTAAAAAATAGTTCTAGTTAACCAATTTTAACCAAAATGTAATCAGCTCTAAATTTCAATACAAGGAATGAAATACCAAATTTGGTTGAAATTCTTATTAATTTTTGAAATATTTAACAAAAATATTTGAAAAAAATTGTTTCCACCAAACAATTTCAACAAAAGTCAAATTTGAGACTTAAAGCCTCTAAGTCTCAATATAAAAGAACAAAATATCTTTTGTTTTCTTTTTTTTAAATTTGGTTTAGAATTTTCAAGTTGTTTTGAAATATTAAATAAAAACTATTAGTATTAAATAAAAATATGCAAAAAATAGCTTCCTAAACCAATTCGAGAAAAGATTACACAGCTCTATAAGATATCAAATCCCAAATTTGGTTTAGAAATTTCAATTAGTTTAAATATTAAATAAAAACTAAAAGATTAAAAAATAGTTCTAGTTAACTAATTTTAACCAAAATCTAATCAGCTCTAAAGTTCAATATAAAGAATGAAATTCCAAATTTGGTTTGAAATTCTTAATAATTTTTAAAATATTTAATAAAAAGATTTAAAAAAAAATTGTTTCCACCAACCAATTTCAACAAAAGTCACATCAGAGACTTAAAGCCTCTAAGTCTCAATATAAAAGGACAAAATATCTTTTGTTTTCTTTTTTTAATTTGGTTTTGAAATTTCAAGTTGTTTTTGAAATATTAAATAAAAACTATTAGTATTAAAAAAAAATATGCAAAAAATAGCTTCCTAAACCAATTCGAGAAAAGATTACACAGCTCTATAAGATATCAAATCTCAAATTTTGTTTTGAAATTTCTATTAGTTTAAATATTAAATAAAACTAAAAGATTAAAAATAGTTCTAGTTAACCAATTTTAACCAAAATCTTATCAGCTCTAAATTTCTATACAAGGCATAAAATACCTAATTTGGTTTGAAATTTTATTAGTTTTGAAATATTTAACAAAAATATTTGAAAAAAAATTGTTTCCACCAAACAATTTCAACAAAAGTCAAATTTGAGACTTAAAGCCTCTAAGTCTCAATATAAAAGGACAAAATATCTTTTGTTTTCTTTTTTTTTAAATTTGGTTTTGAAATTTCAATTTGTTTTTGAAATATTAAATAAAAACTATTAGTATTAAATAAAAATATGTAAAAAATAGCTTCTCTAAACCAATTTCAGCCAAAATTTACACAGCTATAAGATATCAAATCTCAAATTTGGTTTTGAAATTCCTATTAGTTTTAATATTAAATAAAAACCAAGATTAAATAATAAGATTTAAAAATAGTTCTAGTGAACCGATTTTAACCAAAATCTAATCAGCACTAAATTTCAATACAAGGCATAAAATACCAAATTTAGTTTGAAATTCTTATTAATTTTTAAAATATTTAATAAAAGACTTGAAAAAAATTGTTTCCACCAACCAATTTCAACAAACGTCAAATTTGAGACTGAAAGCCTCTAAGACTTAATATAAAGGTACTACAAAGGATCTTTTTTTTTGGTTTTGAAATTTGGTTTTAAAATTTCCATTCATTTTCGAAATTTTAAATAAAAACTATTAGTATCAAATAAAAATTTCAAGTAAAATAGTTTACCTAAACCAATTTCAGAAAAATTTAATCAGCTCTGTAAGATACCAAATCCTAAATTTGGTTTTGAAATTCCTATCAGTTTAAATATTAAATAAAAACTAAGATTAAATAACAAGATTTAAAAAATAGTTCTAATAAACCAATTTTAACCAAAATCTAATCAGCTGTAAGTTTCAATATAAGGCACGAAATACCAAATTTGGTTTGAAATTCTTATTAACTTTTGAAATATTTAATAAAAAGATGTGAAAAACATTGTTTCCATGCAATTTTAACTAAAATTTAACCAGCTTTATAAAATATCAAATTCCAAATTTAGTTTTGAAATTCCTATAATTAGTTTAAATAATAAATAAAAACTAAGATTAAATAATAAGATTTAAAAAATAGTTCTAGGGAACCACGTTTAACCAAAATCAAATCAGCTCTAAGTTTCATTGGTTTTGAAATTCTTATAAACTTTTGAAATATTTAATAAAAAGAATTGAAAAAAAAGTTGTTTCCATGAACCAATTTCAACAAAAGTCAAATTAGAGACTTAGAACCTCTAAGTCCCAATATAAAGGTACGAAAGATCGTTTTTTATTGGTTTTTTTACAATTTGGTTTTGAAGTTCCCCAATATTTTTAAAATTTTAAATAAAAACTATTAGTATTAAATAAAAATATTACAAAAAAAACAGTTTCCATAAACTGTTTTTTAATTTTAGCTAAAATTTAATCAGTTCTGTAAGATTATGAAATCCCAAATTTAGTTTTGATATTCCTATTAGGTTAAATATTAAATAAAAACAAAGATTTAAAAATAAGATTTAAAAAATAGTTCTAGTCAACCAATTTTAACCAAAATCTAATTAACTCTAAGTTTCAATGCGTGAAATACCATGAAATACCAAATTTGGTTTCGAAATTCTTATTGAGAGTTTTTAAATATTTAAAAAAAAAATTTTAAAAATTTGTTTCTCTGAACCAATTTCACAAAAGTCAAATTAGAGACTTAAAGCCTCTAAATCTCAATATAAACGTACGAAATATAGTATTTTAGGTTTTTGAAATTTGGTTTTAAAATTTCCATTCGGTTTTAAAATATTAAATAAAAACTATTAGTATTAAATAAAAATATTCAAAAAAAAATAGTTTCGTTAAACCAATTTTAGCCAAAGTTTAATCAGCTCTTTAAAATATGAAATCCCAAATTTGGTTTTGAAATTCCGATTAGTTTAAATATTAAATAAAAACTAAGATTAAATAATAAGATTAAAAATAGTTCTAATGAACCAATTTTATCCAAAATGTAATCAGTTGTAAGTCTCAATATAAGAATGCAAGATTCCAAATTTAGTTTTGAAATTCCTGTTATTAGTTTTTGAAATATTAAATAAGAACTAAAATTAAATCATAAGATTTAAAAAAAATAGTTTTCATAAACCAATTTTGAACAAAATCTAATCAGTTCGAAGTCTTAATATCAGGATATGAAATTTCAAATTTGGTTTTGACATTCCTATTAGTTTTGAGATTTTGAGAGAATTTTTTGGAAATGATTTTGGAACCTCAAAAGTGTAAATTCTTCAAAATTTCAGTGGTTCAAAACAAACTAAACATTATTTTGATTTAATCCATCAAAAAATTAGGAGCCGATACGTGTAGCAGCTATACTATATAACATTTATGAGCATTATTAGATAGATAAATATTAACTATAATGATATTTGTTTAAGTTGAAGATGGATATGGACAAAAGCAATTGAAGAAGCCTACATCCGACAAAGAATAAACATCGGTGGATCATAATTATTTTATTGTTACCCTGCCAAGTGATTTATGATCACAATAATCACCTTGATATACTTAACAAACAAAAACTTGAATTTGCACATAACTTGCATAATTCATGATTGCACTTTTATCCTTATAATGCTTACTCTTTGTTGGAATATAAATCGATCAACATTATTCACACACTTTATTGCCACACATTTAATTTAATTTTTTATTACATTGCAGGTCTGCTTAAATTTAAATCTGTCGAAGCAATTTATTTGCGTTATTGAGTGTATAAAAAAAGTACCGCTCCATTCAAAACTTATTAGCACATACAAATTATGAATGTTGCTGAAAAAAGTAGTTTAATGCCACTACAAGTACTTAGAAACGATATTTACGGAGTATATCCCGTAGAAGGAAATAAAAACCACTATTGCTAACGATTATAAGTCAACCGACTGGTTAACTAATGATAAGAATAATAATTGCCACGATAAGTACATTAATTTGTGGAAATGAACTTCTTTAAAAAGTAAACTTGTCACCTTAAAAAAATTCAGGAATGTAAACAAAGCAGTAAAAAAATTGTAATTGGAAGCTTCACGATCTCATGGATCTTTGGCCAGCCATCCACACTCCAACTCTCACCGCTGCGTGTTAACAACTACAGAAAAGTTTATTCTCCATGGGCTATTTAGATTGAGTAATCATAGCATCGTTTCAACCAAAACGTCTATTAGCGGTGCTCAGTAATTATTATAAGCGATGTTTGATTCACGTTTTATTTCATTACCTTCCATTACGGTTTTTCCTTTTGCCACCAGGTAGATATGTTGTATGCAGTAAAATATATCACTTACCACTCGCAAATAAGTACCGTTAATGCGTAAATATTTTGCAATATACAGTATGTTCCAAAACAAAAGGACATACGTATTTTTATTCAAACAACCGTCAAACCTCCAATAAGGATCAGATATTTACCGATTCCGTCATCTCGAAGAGCAGATCGAGGCTAGCATCCATCAGTATAGTTCAAAATTGAAATAGCCCCTGGTTCTGTTGAACACTCTATACATATACCACATTAATTATGTCGAGAATTATTTAAACGACATTATTTACTACAAATATTCGCAACCTGCAGAAACTGTGCTTTTTCGATAATATTTCGAATATTTTCATACGTTCGTATAATTTTTCCATAAAAAAGTGTGTTTTAAGTTCATTAATATAAATGGCATAGTATTTAACACCGGAATAATCTTTTAAGAGAAATTAAACATCGTACAATATAATTAATTTATTTATTATGGAAATTATTCGAGTCTAAAAATACTTATTAATTTTATTTTTAATAATGTGATTTTGTTTAACATACTTTTTATGCTACGACTAAAATCTAGGAAGAAATTTTCTGAGTATGAAAATGTAAGAAAAGAAAAGCTTCCCGATAGTTTCAAAAATACCTGAGACACAGGAAAAAATAAATAACACAGTTAGAATTTTGTAATCTGTGATCCGGTAATTTGTTGGTTATTCGTTGCCTAAATTGCATTTTTAAATTCATTTTATTTTTAAATATTTTTAAAAAAGTTCTTCGCCGAAGCAGAATTGAAATTCTGATGATGATTGGTTACGGAACAAAACTAGCACAGCATTAGAAGTTTAACTATCCTAACGAGCAGTACCGGCCTGGTAATATTTTAGTTATCGGGCAACTTTTTGAACGGCGCCAGTTTTTCGAATTCACTCTTGCAAGACCTTGCAGAGCAACTTTTGAGCTACTTTACGCGAACTTTACCTACGCCAGTCCCACGCATATTTTTGAAAATTTTTAAGAAGAATCGAAAGGAACTTTTTGACGCGAAATACTAAAAGTTCGAAAAGTGACAATTTTTGATTCTACATTGAACCCACTTGGCGATATTTGCGTCAGTCCAATCTTTCTTTCAAAAATTAAAAGTTTGGTATTTTTGGCTCCAAAAATTAAAAGCACAAAAACAACCACTTTTTTCTGCAGCATCCACATTTGAAAGACGACTTGGCAACAATTTTCGGGCCACTTTACAACGTTTTCGCCTAATCCAAGTTAATTTTGAAAAAGAAAATTACAAAATATTTTTTTCAATGGAAAATTTTGCGATAGCTATATTTTATGAAATGACAAAATGAAATCAAAAAATTGACCCAAAAATAAGAAAAAAATAGAATATAACGTTTGCACTCATTACCCAATTTAAAAAAGATTTTACGTGATCAAGTATTTGGTAAGCTCCGTAGGAGATTTATTATTTCTCCGAGCAACAAGCGCTGTAGTAAACTTCTACCTAAGTATGAAAACAAAACAGTACTGAGAAGTCAAAACGACATACTATATCACATACGACATGTATATGTATAAATAGTACCTACCAATTGAAACATTTCATTACAAATTAATTGCAAAAGAAACAAAGATTGCATTCTACACATAACAGATCAAGCATAGAAATTTCTATGCGGTTTAAAAGGCAATCACCCGAAACCAACTCAATAATAAAACCAAAACAGCTTTAAAGTTCTTCCACGTTTGGTAAATCAGAAGTTTTTTTCAGTAAAAACATCTTTGATTAATAATAATTATTGCGATACACGAACTATGGTTAACAAAAATAAAAAATTATTAAAATCGAGAGTCTGCCATTGATTTGCAGACTAATTGATTTTTTAAAAACTATCCAAAATTTCATAAAGTTTGAATATATGAATAATATTAAATGATTTACCCCCACCTTTCATCAAATACGGACAATTTTTCAAATTTTACTATTTATAGTTTTATCAACCTCCCCCCCCTGCCTGTTTGATTCATTTATGCCCGATTTCTTCAGTCATAGTTATCTTCAAATTAGAGAATTTCAGGTTAAATTGACAAAATTATCAATCGGGCGACAACAAAACAAATAAATCAATAATCTGATTGGTTATTTCGTCAATTTAACCTAAAGTTCGCTAACTTGAAGATAACTATGAGCGAAGAAATCGAACATTAAAGATGACTGCAAAAAAAGATGGTAATCAACTCCACTGGAAACAAATGTAAGTTGTCACTTTGACGTAAAAACAGAGGCGGATTAGCCATATTGAGAATCTAATAGATAGATTTATCTAATTTTTTTAATTGCAGTCCATTTCTGAATTTTAATCGTGTAAAACGGCTCTACTATGGGCTCTCCGTTAGTAATTTTGAAACAAATTATGTAAATTTAGTTTAATATATTTTCACTATTATGATAGCTAGAGAGCGGATTTACATGCAACAACAGACCAAAAGTCGGGGGTTTGGAGTTCCCGAGAACAGGTTTTTACAATTTTTTGTTCAATTTTAATTAATTTTTATAGTAAAACCTGTTTTTATGCGGTTTTTATATGTGGAATTGTTTATGCACGATTTTTTTATGCGATATATCAAAAACATTCCATCAAACGCATAGTATGAATAGGATTCCTTTTATACTGTCCTTATCTCCCGCACAAAAACAGATTTGAATATACCTTAAACTTTATTATTACTGAAATTTCAATTTTCAAAACTTAAAAACTTCGGTTTTCAAATCTGTTATCGTATATAAATCCGCTCTCTAATGATAGTAGCAGAAAAAACTGATTTCTAATTGATCTATTAATTTCCGCTAATATTAATAATTTAATTATAGGGTTATTGAATATGACATTTTTGTGTAATAGGTAGAGAGCGGATTTATATGCGGTAACAGACCTGAAGTGAAGAGTTTGGAGTTACCGAAAGCAGGATTTTTGCAAATGTTTTTAAAAGTTTCAATCAATTTGTAATTGATATTTTCATTATAAAGTAACTTCAATTAAAAATTAATTAAAATTTTAGAAAAAGCTGTTCTCAGGAACTCCAAACCTTTAACTTCAGGCTTGTTACCGCATATAAATCCGATCTCTAGTAATACGATTGAGCATATTAATAACCAAATTATATTTTAAGGATGAATTTGGGAAGAGTCGATTAATTCTGACTCGAAAGTACACTTTTTTTATAAAAATAGCTACACCAAACGAAAGGGTACATGAATACAAGACTTTTAAGGTGAGGATGAATTTGATAGGTCCTACATTAAGCTCTAAATTGAATTTTTAAGAATATAAACAAGCAAATTATTGCGTAATATTTTAGGTTTTCTGTTGACTAGACGTGTAATTTGAAACAAGAATACAGTAGAAAATTGTAGGAGCAAAGGTTCACACAGGGAAACGTCAAAAAATGTCAACTAGAAAATTTTACTCTTGTGAAAAAACAAAAGAAAACCTACATTTTGGTTTTTAACTTTTAAAAAACCTACATGATGCATGATTTACAATAAAATAGTAAAATTAAAAATCTTTACTTTGTTAATATTCGATTTGTGAAATGACAATTGCAAATAAAATTTCACCAGTGTAAACTTGTATAAATTTTAACTAAGAACGTTTCAAAGTCATATTTTTGGTAAGAATTTTTACTGCATTTTTATTTCAAATTAATTTAAAATGTGGTAGGCGGGGCCTAGTAATACACCGCGGCAGCTCTCTCGCATTCGTCGGTTCAACATAAATAACTTCGAGTTGGATCGCACTTCAGGGATGTTTTTTATAAGTTTAACGTTTTCTAGAACCTCGTGGCACAAAGATTTATTATTTTCTAGAGTACTTTTAGCTCTTAGATATTTTTAATGAGTTTTACTACTTGGCTCTCGGATCTGCCGGGCTAACGGATATTTTTTTAAATTTTTGCAAAGCCGACTGCTTCGCCAACCATTAAAATAATATTATAAATATAAAATACTTCTTTAAAATTACTTTTAATATTAATTTTTATTTTCAATGAATGAGGAAATTGCATTCTAAATTAATCGTTTTTTTCCAAATTTGTGTACTGACCGCATATTTTATTTTTTAAGGGTCTATTGCATTATTATTTTTCACAATTAAAAAAATTGTAAAAATTGTAATCAGGGTTGATAGACTCTTCCCATGGATTAAATTAATTAATAAAAAATTTGAAAAATATCTGTAAGTTAGAAAAAAATTATATTATACGATTGTATCCAATTAATTATCGATTTTCTGTAAATAACGAAGAAGCTCGATTATCATGATTTCTAAATTGAGGGAGGGGAGAACAAATCTAAGAAAATATGAAAACCAATCATTTTGAATCCATATCGCTTAGTTTCAAGATATTGACAAGAAAATGCCATATGATATAAGGGGCGTTGAAGTATACGTGATCAAACCTTCAGTGATTTTAAACTCCCCTCCCGTTTTAAGCAAAAATAAAAATTTTAAACTCCCACTCCTCAAATGATAAGACGTACGCTTTTTTAATTTTATTTAATATTCTCCCATTTTCAGCAAAAATAAGAAAAATTACAGTCCTCTATCTCCTAAACCTGCTTACGTAATAATTCAACGTCCCCTTATATCGTGGAGTCATTTAGGAAGAATGGGCATCTTAATTTAAAATAAAGTTTAAAAAAACCCTCCCTTGTACAAAATTTTATTAGCGCCTATATCGGCCACCCTCAGTCAGTTAGATGCAAAACAGGGTTTGGCTTTCTACAAACTTCCAGGACTTAACCTTTCACCTTGATTAGAAAGCTTCTAATACTGCAATTAACAGCAATGGGGTACAATATTTATAATAAATTTGCAAAAAATCAGCTCTACATATTTTTGATTTTTTCGTTTTCGTTTAATTCATTTTTAAATTAATAATTTAAAATTTAAAAAAATACATTTTTAATTGTCCCCCCCTCGAGTTAAGTTATGTATTTGTAATTTGTGATTTGCAATAATTGATTGTGACAAGTAGATTTGTAGGGCTAATGCTTTAAAAAATAGAAATAATTTAAATTTAAATAAGTAAATATTTCTTTATTGCTTATGTATAATCATACTTTATACATTTTCGTATATGCTCTGATGGGGGGGAGGAGGTACATGATAAAGTTAAAGAAATTACTACTAAATCAAATATAAAAAAAATAAAAAAATGCGAATTAAAATGATTTGTTACTTTCAAGTTAAATTTCAAGACGGTCATTGGCATGGTTGTTAGCCCGATGAACTGCTAAGGTAGGACTCCCCGGTTCGCATCCGGGCAGAGTTCACTTTGTAATGCCGTCTCCGTGCTTCGGAAGGCACGTAAAGACGGTGGTCCTCTCACAAGATGCTTGCAACATCTTTGAGATATTAATTGCTAGAGTACCCTCTTGAGGGACGGGTAAACGACCTGGTTGTATCCTTACATAAGGAAGCCCGAAATATATTAATAAGTTAAATATCAACAGTAAACAAATCTCAAAACTAAAAAAACTTGGGTTTAAAAACAGGGGTCTGGGGAGTATGGAATACCCTCAGGCAAACTCAAATTATGAGTTATGGCCTTCAGTAAAATTGATTAATAGAAACTTTTAAAACAAATAAACTACCATAAAATAGTAACCGAGAGTCTTGGGGGTATATCAAATTATATTATCGGTCTGAATTTTAGCACATCTGTTTTGCCGTTTCCATACTAATGTGACATTTTTTATTCCTGTCGCAATTCAATCATTGAAAAATAGAAAGTCTTTCATAAGTTTGAAAAACTTCACCCATCGGCTTCTCAACAAGTGAAAAATCAACCAAACTTACGAAAAAGCTTAGGAATATCTTTGGATAGCGGTAATCGGACAAAAATCTACAATAAAAAAATCCAGGTAAAATAATCCACGATAAAAAATAATTCGTATTATTGGCAAAGGAGATTCTAATTTTTGTTTTTTTTTATTAGGCGTAATTTTATTAAAATTAGGCATAATCCTTTAAAAACAAAAGATATTCGTTTATAATTAAAACAAAAAAATGAAATAATATTTATGTTCGAGTTATTCATCAGCATGCACTATTGCCTCGTTCTTCTCTTCTGTGCCAGTTAGTGGCGTATTTAAAAAATGCTTGGGGGAGGGGCGAAACCAAATTATTTTTCAGATACTCCATTCAGTTAATCCATTCATGCTCGTCAGTGGTAAAGAGATAACTGACAAATTCCAAAAATCGAAAAATAAAACAAATTCAAACTCAAATTTATTTAAATTTTAAAACCGCTTGCTAAGCATTATTTTTATCACGGAGGGTTTTAGGGATACAATTTGAGTCATTCTTGGGGGCAATTGCTTTCTTCCTCATACGCCACTAGTGTCTCTGAGCATGTTATAGGATTTACAGATACAGGAAACCTACAATTTAACGTGAAATTTTTTATATATCCAGGAAGTAAAGCAAAACTTTTCATAAAAACGGGAGAGTACTTCAAAATTAGTTGAAATAAGCTGGGGATCGAGCAACGGGTTTGGGGGGTACAGCATACCTCTCAGCATATATCATCATTCCCAAGATAAAAACAGTGATATCGTAAATCCTCAGCGTAATTTTTGAACATTTAATGTTTTACCTTCCGATACTAAGAGATAGGTATTCCATACCCCCTAGACCTCCCGGTTTATACAGTTTATCTTTATTAGTAGTAAATTGGATATTTCAGCATATTAACCGTTGCTATGGTGACGTGACATTCTTAGTGACCACTTTATTTTATGACAGCATCAATAAACAATCAGTAAAAAATCTTCCATAATTTTGAACACTTTTCCCACTACCTTTACACACTTTAGCAAGTGAAGAATAAAAAATAAACACGCCGAGGAGTCGGGGGGATACCCTATAGTCAGACATAATCGATTTACTGCTAAAATTTAGTATATAGCAACCACCAAAATCTCTAGAAGCATATAGTTTAATGTTGACTATGATCTTCCTGCATATATATTGCTATGTTTTATTTTTTTGATAAGATAAATTTGGGCGCCAGAAACATAGTCTTACGCCAGATTTTCTACCTTTGAGGTTCTGTTGTTAAACATGGGGCTTTTTCGGCTTTGCTTTTGAGTAAATAGAAGTTCTTTTTATTGAAAAATGTAAAATTACAATTTAATTTTTAACTGGAACACAGAGGTTTAATCTTGACAATAATTTAAAAATCTAAGTTTCGTAATAAATGTGTTTTCAAAATCATACGGAAAATGTCCTTAAATATTCTACGAAAAAAAATTATCTTGATAAGTTTTTTTAATTTGGTATTAATAAAGTTTTGCCTTAATTAATTTTCTAATAAAAACTTTACCGTGTTTGTTGTTGTAGTGGTAATTTATTAAACGTTTATTCCTTTGTTTTAAATTTTTCTTTTATAAATTTGAGTTATATTTCCCCTATGCCTTACCAAAATTATGGTTAAATTTCGCGTGATTTATAAAATTTTTATTTTATTTTATTCTTTAAATTTTAATTTTTATTTAATTATCAATACAACAAATTTCAGCTTTCTATTTATTTCTTTATCAGTTATACTCAGTTTAAAAGTCTCTAAAAGTCTTTTTGCAATTTTTTAATTCATCCAACGCATTTTTGCGTCTGCACATTATGGCTTTCATCATAGAACTAAAAATTTGAAAAATTATTAACAATTAACATTTTGTTTCTTTTGTTTTTTAGTTTTTTTCTGGCAAAGCAATGCTAACAAACATTTTTATTTAAAAATCTGCAAATTGTCGGCATAATTTATATTCTTCGTTACAAAATTCCTGCATTTTCGTCCTAAAATTAAATAATTTCTTTGTTTTGTATTTTACTATTTTGTTTTTCATAATTTTGTTATAAATTTCTGTTATCAACTGAATATCATCATTCTTAAAAAAAGTATTAATAATCTTTTGTATAATTTTTAAACATTTAATGTTCTACCTTTCGATACTAAGACACTAGAGGGTATTCTATCCCCCCTTCAGACTCTTCGGTTTATGCAGTTTATTTTATAATTTTGAAAACTTTACCTAACAGCTTTCAGCAAGCGAAAATCAAACCAGGCCTCTACGAGTGATTGGAAATAATAATTGGAAAACTCAAATTTATACAGAACGGGATTCTAAGAGCGGGGATTTTTATAAATTTATAATTTTTGCTTACTATTTTCAATTTTCAGTTTAGAATTAAAGTCAATTAATTATGTAAATTTTGCATTTTTAAAAGATTTCTAAAAATTTTAATTAAATATTGTTTTCAACATGAGATATCTTAAACGTTTTTAAGTTTTAAACACAAAACCTACGTGACATTTTTACGGCTAGGGCACGAACTTATAGATGGTCCTTAAAAAACTTTAGAATAGGTTCGGGTCATTTCTAGTTTGAGTCGGTTAAAAATTGGTAAGTTGATTATAAATTTTCGTTATCTATCTGAGTCTGAGAAATCAATTCTACATTTACCATCATAGATAAGATAGAAACCGCGGTCACCCAGCAAGATTTTTGTAATTTTATATTTACAAAATATATATTTAAGAATATTTAAACTATATTTATGAAAAATATTTATTTAATAGATTACAATGATCTATCACCTTAATTAAATTTTTAACTAACCCTGCAATTTAAAAGCAGTACAAGGAACTCAAAGAAAAAATTACTATAACAAATGTGTACCATGACCTCCTAGAGAGTGAATACAGTAAAACTCGATTGGCAAAGAACTCAATTGACTCTGCATAAAAAGCAAATTTTGTGTTTTATTAATTATTGACATATTTCACTATATCACATTTTATTGAAATCTAAAGTTTTAAAATTTTTTATAGATTTTAGATCAAAATTCAAAAGCAAATTTTTTGAAAATTTATGTAAAACTAGGAATAGCGGCATTCACTTTAAAATTTGTGGCAGAATCGTTAGTTAAAATTTTACTTCGTAAGAGCTTTCCATTCTGGAGATTTTCATAGGAATGGCCATATATACAAACGTTGGATTTTTATATTAAAATAATGTGGGTAGACGGGGGATGGAATACCTTCCAGTGCAGCAATATTTGTAGGCAGAACATTTAATGTTCACAAATTAGGGAAAAGCTTTATGATACTCCCTTAGCTCTTTTGGCAACGATAGCATATACTGATAGTATCTTTTAGTGACTGATCAATGGCATAGTGGTTAAGTGCGTTCACAACTAATTATCAATACCTGGTTTGACTCTGGGCAGATTAGAAATGTTATTCTGCCTCCTCAATTCAAAAGGCAATTGCAATCCACCGAACGGTAATCTGTGTAGTAAAGTTTTTAAATGAATTGTGTCACACTTCCCGTGGTTCGAATTCCACGTTAAACAGTAGGTTCCCTATTTTTAAATTAAATTTCTAAAGTACGTCATAGACATAGGCGAGAAAATCGGCACCCGCAAAATAAAAAATATTACCTATGTCAGATTTCATAAAGGTAATCTGGGTAAACCGGGGGTCTGGGGGTATGGAATACCCTCAGTGCACCAAGATAGGTGGCCACAATATTAAATGTTGACGAATATACTACCTTCGTTTTTTGGGAACGATGGCATAATATACCTTATGTGTACCCCTCTAGATCCCAGGTCACTATCTTGTGATGAAAAAATTACCACGGAGTCTGGGGTACTCACCCCCCTTACCTCCCCATCGCAGTATTAAAACATTAACGGGTTACAACACCTTGACGCTCAAAAAATAGGCATAAAAAATTTTGAGGTCATGTTCTAAGACATGGCCGTTACGTTTCTAAGAATACGTCATCGCGGTACATTCATTCTGCCCGGTTTCACCGATTGGATATAAATTCCTAGTGACTATTGATCAATATTAACATTGGTCGTACACATTTTCGTACATACCCACGCACTCTTTTCGTTACATATTTTTATTAAATTTTTGAACATGCAACCACTTCAGTGGCGTATTAAGGGGAGGAAACTACCTCGGATTGTATCCTGATACCCTCCGTAATAAAATAATGTTTAGCAAGCGGTTTGAAATAAGTTTAGCATTTCTTTTATTTTTGAAATTTTCTGGTTCTCTTTACCACTGACGCGCATGAATGGATTAACGAGGTTTTAAAAAATAATCTCGTTTGCCCCCCACATAGAAATTTTTTAAATACACCACTATGCCGCTTTATTTCATACAGACACACACTTTTCGTTATATATTTTTATTAAATTTTTGAACGTGCTACCGATTTTATAAACGTATTCACGTCAATAATTTTTTTTTTAATTTAATTTTTTTTTTTGACGCAGCTATTAAATAATTTATAAAATAATTTTTATTTTACACATATAGGTACATAGCGGAACAGGCTTTAGCCTAATCCAAAAAGTCATCCAGTAATTTGAAATAATAATAAATAAAAAAAAATTAAAAAATAACGGAGATATCAAAACTACATTTTTCAAATTGGTGTACAACATATCTCAAAATCTACTTACTCGATTTTGTTAAAATTTACCACACATTTTTTTATGATATTATCTAAAATGCAGCATAGGATTTTTTTGATTGGGTGTCACGTTTATAAATAATAATTATTTTAAACTTAAAATTTCGATAAAGCAGAGTTTTTGCAGCTGTTATTTTTACAATAAAACTTAAAAAAAATTTCTATGCTACATTTTAGTTATTACTATTGTAAAAAAGAAAAAAATTATTTTTTATTTTCAGACGTTGCCTGACAGAAAATAAGTACACCATCAGCATGGATTTTCAAAAGAGAGTCATTTTTTAATTATTTTTAGGTGTTATTATTTTAAATTATTCATAAAACTAGCAGTATGTATGTATATGTGTAAAATAAAAATTATTTTATATTTATATTTTATAGCTGCGCCAAAAACCTTTTTATTTTTATACCTATTTTTGCGAGCGCTAAGGTGGTGTAACCCTTAAATATTTACAACGCATGTAAAAGCTTCTTGTACCGCTTTAGTTTTCTTGGGATTCATGATATACCGGGGGGTTGACCACTGACCAAAAATGTGTACACCAAATTTGCATTTATAATAATTTACAAAAATTTGCAAATAATTTCAAAATTTCTAATAATTTCAAAATTTGCAAACAATTGCAAAAATTTCAAAATTTACACAGATATTTGCAAACAATTTCTGACATTTGCAAAGATTTACAGTCATTTGCAAAGATTTACAGGCATTTGCAAAAATTGACACACATTTGCAAAAACTTAGACACGTTTGCAATATTTGCAAAATTTGCAAAGTTTACACAGATATTTGCAAACAATTTCGGACACTTACAGACATTTGCAAAGATTTACAGGTATTTACAAAATTTACAGAATATGCAAAATTTACACATTTGCAAAATTGCAAATATTTGCAAAATTTGCAAACAATTGCAGAAATTTGCAAACAATTGCAAAAATTTGCAAACAATTGCAGAAATTTGCAAACAATTGCAAATCATTTACAAAATTATGTACACCAAATATACCAGGTGGTCAACCTCGTGATATCGCACCCCAGAAAGAAAGGGTATAAGTCCAAAAGTGATTTTTGAGTTAGATATACCAAATAATTCGTCTCCTCAAGTTCTATCAGCAAAACAAGTCATATTATGATAGTCGAATTATTTCCGCTAAAAAACCGCCAAACTTGGTACTTTTGTTCAGCTAGAAAGGGGTATAACTCCAAAGTTTCCAACCGAAACTGAATTTGCTTTTCTTACAATAAAATAATCTTTACCAATTAATATTATCAATTATTATTTTTAAAAAAGCACATTTATCTAAAAAGATAAACGTGATTTTCTTATAAACGTTCAAATATTCAAAGCGCTCTAGCTCAAAATGGCGTTTTCAGACTTATACCCCTTTCTTTCTGGGAGTGCGATATATCGGTTTTTTTTACCTCCCCACCTTTGTTTACTATCTTATATTCTATGTTGTTTTAAAAAGTTTTTCTAGTAATCACTTAATGGCGAAAGCCAGAAGTTTATAAATTTGAGTCTAGCCCCCAGCTTTCGAACTGTATTTTTATAGTTTTTTCACTAATGAAACATCAAACGCAAACCTCAGACGTAGGAGAGAAAGTCGTCAACGCACTGATAGTGCATGGCACCCACAGAATAAGAAACGTAATATGTAATTTTTGAATAAATACAGTGGAACTCGATTGACTACTCATCAAATGAAAACTTTGCGTTTTATAAATTATCAACGTATTTGACCACATTGATTTTATTTAATCTAATTTTCAGAAAATCAAAATTTAAAAAAAGAAATTTGTTTTTGGAAATTTTAACTAGAAATAGCGGCGTTCTTCTTAAAATTTTTAGAATTAGAATAACCAAAAATTCATTAATAAGCATTTTTTCGAACTTACAAGTTTTAAAAAATAATTATCTAAGGAAAGGCAATTATTTCTTATTGGTTAGATTTAGGGGAAAATCTACTAGAAAAGCTATTTAACAAAATTAAATTTATCGACTGTGTAACAGCTAAACTATAATTTATTAAAAAAATGTTTGGAAAATAAAAATTTTAAAGTGAATAAAATAATAATTGCAAAAATGTCTCAATCCAAAAATAAAAATTCTGAGAAAAATAAAATTTTGAAAAATAAAATTATTTTAATATAAAATTCCTAATAATTGAAGAATACCGCCGAATACAAAGTAACGAAGAAAGATTGAAAATTTATTGTACAGTCTACACCTATGAATAACATATTCTTTATTTTGACACTCTTGTAGACTTTTTATGTCTTCATTATGTCGAAGTGGTATGGAATTTGCATTACCAGTTACATAACATAAACGTGCACATCAATCAAGTAAAGTTGCAAAAAAAATGTATTAATTACAACAACAATAAAATTATTTAAAAATTTACCTTCAAATTTCAAAAAATCCATAATCAACGAAAACCACTAACTTTTCTTCTCGAAGCAAGATTAAAAAATTGAGCACTCGGAAAAAAATAAGAACACCACTTGCACCAGGTACGACCACGAAAATGAGAATGAGCTTAAAGAAGATTGATTCTTCTTTCATACCCAATACTGCACTGATCTTGTCGTGCTAGGAAGAGTTAATCGTTAATCATAGGATGAAAGCAGCTTCAAAGTAGGGAATGTGACTTACAAAAACTTGAACTAACCTATTATTAAAAATGCAAGAATTTAATTAACTCCATTTTTCATTTTATCGCAACAAACGCTGCCAATCTTCACGTTGTAACGAGATGATCAAGTTTTAATACTTGCGTATTTTTTTTTTAATAATTTTTCCAAAAAAAAAAGCATTACTGAATGAAATAAAGGAAGTTCGCACATTGTGACCTATTGCCTCGAGAGATGCAAGATGTTACATTAACAGATATAACAAGAGGTGATTTAAAATCATTTTTTGAATCTGATGGGCATCTAATCTTTTTTTACTGGAACTAAACGAAAGTTTTGTGAGTAAGCTGAGCTAATCAATCATTTGCTTTATTACGTCACTAATTAGAGCTTTGAAGCTTATGTAGTAGTAATTAAAAGTAATTCGTTTAATTTGCAAAAATTAAAAAAACTGGAAGGTTATTAAATCATGAAAAATATTAACTAGAAGTTTTTTTGCAAAATGCGGATATGAAGGTATTTACACTTTCAAGGAGTTGCATTTCATCACATTTTCTACTCTGCAATTACCTGCGTTATGGTAAAAAATTATTGCTTTTCTCCAAAAGAGACTGACTGACATGATGTGAAATTATCTTAATTTCTGGCAAAAGTTTTGTCGATTTTTTTGTAGAACAATACCGTGGCTTAGGACCACTTTGGATCCCACGCTGGAATGGGCGTTGGATATCGATAATGATATGAATGAGGGAGGAGTAAATTGATGGGAAAATACATCTTGAAAACGTGTAATAGCTGAGAATTATTTTCGAAGATTTAAGGAAGGTTCGAACCGTGCGTTATAAGTACATATATGTACGAAATTGCTTCAATTTTCTTCATAAAATGCTTTTTCGTGAAGCAATAAATTTAAATGCATTGACTTGCACAATTTATCGATACCTCGCAATTACGTCATTCACCGTAAAAAATACATTCAATGTATCTTTTCGTATTTTACGCTCAATTACCGTATTAGCACTAACATCTGCAAAGCTTACTTACTTAATAAAATAATAATTAAAATAACTAAGCTGATTGCTTCTTAAATTGTTCAGTTTAGTGTCGATATAATTGGATATTATTTTCCTTTTCCCAAGTATGGATAATTTTGGAATGCAGTGATTTTATAAATAAGGAATTAATAGTTCCGTTTTTCATTTGATCTTTGCGAAAGTTCCACTTATCCTGTATTCGATACACCTATGAACAATTTAATCAACTGCTCCAAGTGTGAATTTTCCAAATTTGGAAAAAATCGTTTAAAATTCATGTTGTTCCGTGGAGCAGTTGTTTTACACAGTCATTTATAAATAATGGTGACCCCAATAAAAAAAAATATTTTTTGTCAGCTTTCAGCAATGATTATTGCTGTCATCGGACGTTTAATAACATTTTATTGTTCAGTTAATCTGTTAAAATGTAAATTTCACAGTTTTGATGGTTTGAACCATAATTTACTGGTGGAGATGCCCAAAACAAAAATGAAGAATGAAAAAAAATTATAAACAACGTCTATAATGACATCAAATTGCCATTCACAGTGAAACTTGGGTCTTGGAGTCGGCACTCGAAGTGTTACCAATTTAAAATGTTGTAATTGTGTCAATTTGAATTTTTTTTATTTAAGAACTTCAGTAGTATATCGTTACAACATTTCAAATTAAAAAAAATATGTTATTGTTTGATGAAGCTACCTTTAGCGCGGATAATAGCATCGAGAAGGCTTCACACGCTGCACAAATGTGGTCTGATGGTATTTTATCCCATTCTCGGCCAAAAGCAATTTTTAAGGCGTTGGCCGTCGTATATTTTTAGTTGATATTTTGGCCTCCAGAATGGACCGTATGAAAAAATTTATTGGATTTAATTCCGGGAAAAATGGTGGCCATTGTTGTGAAGAAATGAAGCTGGGAACTTTTTCATGTAAAAAACATTAGGTTTCACGGACTTTATGAGATGGTCCCGAGTCTTGTTGAAACGTCCAATGGTTTCTACCAAATTGTTTACGTGCCCAAGGTACCAAAGCATCGTTTAAAATTTTTCACGGTAGATTTGTTGATTTACCTTTACGCCCTGTTCAATGAAAACTATGATGAGCGTCCTGTGGCAGTTACCGCTGCCCAAACCATCACTGATGCAGGCGCTTATGCTTGAAACAATATGCTTTCGTAGGCTTGTAAACAACATAAGAGACTGACGCATGTCAAAACATGAGCGCGCTGTCATTAGCCGTTTGGTTGCTACAGCAGCGTGAAGCGGACCCCTGTATTCAGGCAGATTCTAACTTTCTTATGGCCGTCTCCGTGCTTTGGAGGGAAGGTAAAATCGGCGAGCATGGATATATTCACGAATTTGAGGATGAGTTAGGTATCTGGAAATCTCCATTAGGTATCGCAGAAAACGCAGAGTCAGGAACTGGGGCGTTTACGTCTTAATTATTTAATTAAAAGTTGTTCTATAGTTTTATATACTTTTCTTTGTTTCTCATCGCCTACTTAACAATTTACTTCAAAATTTACACGATTTCTCTCTCTCTCTCTTTTGTTTCAGTACGTTTATGTCATTGGGTGTCTTTCATTCTCAGTAAATAACCAAACCACCTCTGATCTATGAACTACAGATTCTCATGCTGACATCCTAAGTTCCCTGTTTCTTCTTCTTTCCACAAGAGTACCCTCAATATCAGTAACTTTGCAAGTTACCGATTTTAAGTGTTGGTATCATATCGAGGGGTCAACCGCTAAAAGAAATCGTGTACAATTAACTTCATACTTCACGTACTACATCATAATTCCCCATACTTCTTCGTACTTCATATAATTCAGCAGTAATTTATCGATACTTTCAGTATCAGAGACTTTCAATTTCAGAGACTTACTGAGATACCAAAATTTGAGCACAGGAGGGTGTTCCACACCCACCACACCTCCCGGATCGAGTAGTTTATTTTTTATCAGAAGTAAACTGAAGATTTCCCGTTGCAGAGACACTGGAAGGTGTTCCACTCCCCAGACCCCCAGGATTAATTAGTTTATTTTTTATTTTGTTGCAAAGATCTGCCTCCCAGGGGTTACGGAATTTATAACTACGCAATTTATAATTAATTGTCAGATTACGAATTAAACACATTTACTTGGCCATAGATAATTTTAATAAACTTGGGATATGCTTAAATATTTAATTCACTTTTAATAAAAATAAATTATTTAAACCGGGGGTCTGGGGGGTGTGGAACACCCTCCAGTGCCTCTGCAACGGAGATCTTCAATTTACTAATAAAAAGTAAATTACTTGGTCTGGGAGTTTCATGTTCTACAATGTTCTTCATTCCAAAATTTCTGCACTGGAGGGTGTTCCACACCCCCCAGACCCCCGGATTGAGTATTTTATTTTTTATCACCAGTAAACTAAAGATCTTCCGTTTTACAGGCACTGGAGGGTGTTCTACACCCCGCAGACCCCTCGGATTGAGTAGTTTATTTTTTATCAGAAGTAAACTGAAGATCTCTCGTTGCAGAGATCTACCTCACAGGGGGCACGAAATTTATAATTATGCAGTTTATGATTAATTGTCAAATTATGAATTAAACATATTTACTTGGCCATAGATAATTTGAATAAACTTGAAATATGCTAAAATATTTAATTCACTTTAAAAAAAAATAAATTACTTAAACCGGGGGGTCTGGGGGGTGTGGAACACCCTCCAGTGCCTCTGCAACGGGAGATCTACAGTTTACCTTTGATAAAAAATAAACTAAAAAATCCGGGAGTCTAGGGGGTGTGAAACACCCTTCAGTACCCAAATATTTATTACATTGCAGGCAAACATATTAACATATTAAAGGTTTGAAAATTTAGTGGAAACTCTCCGCTACCGTTTTAGTTTTGTAAAAATTATGACATATTCTTGGGGGGGGGGGAGCAACAAAAAGGTAAAGCGAAAATAAATTATGTACAATCATGCACAAACGATTATTAAGATTATTTTCAAAATCGGGAGGGTGGAGCTAGCAGGTCTAAATAATGAATTACCAAAGCTTTTATTGAGCTACCAAACCTCCATGATATTCAAACAAATGAGCTAAAAAAAATTACAAAATTAACTAAAGAAATCTAAGTTTAAATTAATGAATTGATTACTATTAAACTAGCAACTACCAAAATTTTTAATTAGTAAAATAATTACTTCCAAAGGTCTAATCAACGTTTAAGATAAAAAAATGTTAAGAAAATCTACTGATGTAAGTTAATTTGCTATCAAATAATTATTATTGAATACACGTGTTTTATCTATGATACACATTGACCGTAGCGCATGCGCATAAGTTAGGTTCAACTTCATGTAATTCGCCAAAAATTTACTAACTTTATGATACTTCACTTGTACTTCAATATTCTTAACACGTATTTTACCTACTTTACACGTACTTCATGTATTTTGCCAATACTTCATGTACTTCACAACTACTTTACGTATTTCACAAGTACTTCATGTACTTCACATGAGATGTCATGTACTTCATGAGATGTGTACAAAAAACTTCACCAGCGGTTAACCCTTCGTATCACATATATGTACGTAGGGGACCTACTGCTTAAGATGCATTTTTGGGCAAAAGTCGACTAACCCTAATTCGAAAGTACACTTTTTCTTATAGAAATTGCTTTATCAAACAAAAGAACAGAAAAATACAAGCTCTTTAAGGAGAGAATCAATGTTGTCGGGCTTGTAATAAGGCCAAAATTTAAATTTGAAAGTTACAATTTTCCCATAAGAAATACATGTAAGTATTGCGTAATAAAACACCAAATATGATAAGCATTGTGTAGACGGTACGTGTGCTGTGCCTGAGTTAACTTTATTAGTTAACATCCATACTTGTTCGAATTGGAGGTACTTGGGTGATGTTTTTAGTAAGTAAAGCTTGTAGCGTCCGGAGCGACTCTGAGGGTCGCGCAGGGTACGGAAAGCGGGTTTTGATAAATGCAACTACATCAAGAGTCGTATTCACACAAAAAGTGATTTTTTCCGAAATTTGTTGTCCGATCGCAAATTTAATTTTTCTATTAGATAATTAGACCCTCATCCTTCATAATTCGTTGTAAAAAACAAGATTATGGCATCTTTACTGTCCTCGCAACCTATTTTAATTTTGGTGGGCGGGGTTACAGTTCAAAAGCGCCAATGATAAAATTGCATTTAAAATTAATTTTTAAAGCCGTTTTTTTACTCAAATTTTATTTTTTTTATGTGTATCTGGCATTATTATCTTTCATAATTTACAAAAGAATAGTAAAAATCGCAATCAGGGTTAATCGACTCTAATTTTTAAAAGCTTTCTAATACGCAGATTTGGTGAGCACCATTTTTAAATTCCGTCTTTTTCCCAAAAATTACAAAAACAACTTACAACCCCATTACATTGTAATGTATCGTAATTCGATCAATACAAATTAAAAAATCTAAAAAAATCACTTTGATACATGAAAATTTTGAAGATTACGGTTAGACCGTATAGCACTTGAATTTTGAAATCGAATCAAGATATTCAACAAAACGAAAGCAACTCGTCCAATAAATTAACCCAAGAAAATTACTCATGAAGGGACACTAAACGCGATTAGTTTGATTTATTCGTGAGAAAGGTAATAATTAATCCTAAAATGGTCCTACAATGTAAAGCATGTATTTGGAATGTGTTGGGACTGTTGGTTCAGCATAGTTTGTTCTCACCAGCCAGGGTCGGGGGTCAGACCCCTGATCACGCTGGACACGCCTTCTGCACGCACTGTATACCACCAGCCGTCTGCAAGATCATACGTGGTCATAATTCCAATTTGACAAAATCGCATTTATATGATTTTCCAGGTGCCCAAAAAATTAAAATTATCTAGCAGGTACGTGACTTTCTAATAATTTCAAAAACGAACATTTGATGATAAAAACATTTAAATCTTCATTTTATGTTCCTTACCGTAAAGCAACCAAAACCAGTAATTATCTCCACCGATTTACAGTTTACAAAATTACTATTTTCGATATCCAAAAATCTTAATTAAAAGTCGTGATAAATCGGTGAAGTAGACCGTCCAAATTATTAACAGGTCGGATTCGTAAAATTTTATTACCATATAATTTGATTTTATCGATTTGATCTGGTGCGAGTCAGTGAAAATGATTAGGCAATCAAAACTTTTACAAAATATTAAAAATGCGGTCGAAAATTTAGATTTTGAAACACCGTGTATATAAAACTATTTTTTTCCGGGGGTGGCACTAAAGTATTGCCAAAAAGTAAAACGGCCTTGGAGAGCCTCCCCGCCTAAATAAAAAATTAAAAATACCTACCATAGGCGATTTTTCACATCGCATATTTTTTTTTCTTTGTCATTCAAAAATGGTAGTTCGGCAAAGTAAAAAATCATATTTTACGAACTGCAAATAAACAGTAGCATAAGATACGGTAATTGTATTGGAAGAAACGAGCAGCTCGGCACCCTAAGGCAAACGGCTTACCCAAATTCCATATAAACGAAGACCGGCTCTCCGTTTATATTTATTTCTCCGTTTCTAAAACCGTTATTTAAAAGCAATCCATGTGGTGTCAAAAATTCAAAGAAGCTTAAAAATATATCGTCACGTTTCCATCTTTTGACGTGACCAAACCAGGTTCCCTAATGTTCCAGTAGATTTGGAACTACTTCACAGCAGGATTTCTCAATTGCAAGCACATTTATGTTTTTAAGTCGTCGTATGCAGGAAAAACAATTTTGTTTACAAATCAAAAATTGTATTAGCTAAAAGATGGATTAACTTACGGGTAGCGTGAAATTGGCTGACTTTGGATCAATCTTCATGAACAGTCTTTTTGATGACCATGATTATTCTTTCAATCTGATAATGAAATCCAAAAAAAATTGGATTCTGTGCAACAAAACCAGTGGCGTATTTAGGGATGGGCAATGGGGTAATCCCCCCCTCAAGGCTGACTTAGATTGTATCTCTGAAGCCCTCCGTGATAAAAATAATGTTTACCATGTGGTTTTAAAATTTAAATGAGTTTTAAATAAGTTTCGAATTTCTTTTATTTTCTTGATTTTTGAATTTGTCAGTTATCTTTTTACCACCAATGCGCATGAATGGATTAACTGCAATCATAAAAATAATTCGATTTGCCCCTCCCTATTGGCATTTTTTAAATACACCCCTGAACAAGACGCTTTTTGACGGCTTTCGTGGGTTTCCAAGAAATCAGAGGGTTGATCATAGTTGATCAATTGTGTGATTAACTACATTTTTTTTTACTAGCATTGATAATTTTCCCTGACTTTTGGAAACTTAGTAAACAAAAATCAAAATAGATCAAAAATTATTTTACCAAAAATAGTTGAATTGTTAAACAAACCAGGTAAATTATTGAATAAAATAGTCAAATTATTGAACAAAACAGTTGAATTAGTTAACAAGGTAGTTACATTTTTGGACAACATAGTAGCTTTCTTACTTTAAGCAGTTCAACTGTTGAAAAACAATCAATTATTAAAATCCTGTTGAACTGTTAAAGAAACAGTTGAATTGTTGAATCACAGAAAACGGAATTGTTAAATCAAGTTAGAATAATTAAATTATTAAACCGTAAATTGTTGATTGTTGAAGAACCTATTGAATTATTAAGCCAATTAAATTATCAAACTAAAAATACTTCAGTTGTTGAATAAACAAGTTGAATTATTGATTAAAACAGCAGAATTTTTGAATAAAACAGTCGAATTGTTGAAAAAACGGTTAAATTATTAAAAATCCTGTTGAATTGTTAAAGCAACAGTTGAACTGTTGAATCGTAGAAAGCATAATTATTAAATCAAGTTGGTATAATTAAATTATTGAATCAAAAACAATTGAACTATTAACACAAAAATAATTAAATTGTCCAACAAATCAGATGAATTATTGAACAAAACAGTTAAATTATTGAACGAAAAAGTTGAATTTTACATTGAACAGAAAAGTTAGATTGCTGAATCAAACATTGAAATGTTGAAACGAAATCAATTGAATTATTAAACCAATTAAATTATCAAACTAAAAATACTTCAGTTGTTGAATAAACAAGTTGAATTATTGGTAAAATAGCTGAATTTATTAAACAAAGCAGTTGAATTATTGAACAAAGAGGAGAATTATTAAATAACAAGGAAAGGAAACATAGGTGAGACGAGAAAAGGTGGGTGCCGGAACAGGCTACATAAGCCTAATCAGTGAAGCGAAAAGAAGAAGAAATAGTTGAATTGTTGAAAAAATAGTTTAATTATTAAAATCCTGTTGAATAGTTAAAGCAATTAACTATTGAATTATGAAACCAAAAACAATTAAATTTTTAACAAAAATTATTGATTGTTGAGCAACTTGTCGAGCTATTTGAACCAAACAACTGAATCACTGAACTAAACAGCTGAGTTTATTAAACAAAGCAACTGAATTATTTAAAAAAAGCAGTGACATTTTAGATATTTTATTAGTGGTTTCTTTGCATAAAACAATTGAATTGGTGAAAAAACAGTCTTATAATTGAAAAATATGTTAAATTGTTAAAGAAACAGTTGAATTGTTGAATCAGTGATAATGATAGTTGAACAAGAAAACAATTAAACTATTAAAATAAAAATAATTAAATTGTCAAACAAATCAGTCGAATTATTGAACAAAACAGGTGAATTATTGAATAAAACAGTCGAATTGTTAAAAAACGGTTGAATTATTAAAAATCCTGTTAAATTTTTAAAGCAACAGTTGAATTGTTGAATCGTAGAAAGCATAATTATTAAATCAAGTTGGTATAATTAAATTATTAAATCAAAAACAATTGAATTATGAAACCAAAACAATTAAATTTTAAACTTCAACATATTGATTGTTGAACAATATGTTGAATGAATTGACCCCAAGCAACTGAATTATTAATAAACTAAATTTTTTAAACCAACTAGCTGAATTATTTAAAAAACACAGTTACATTTTTGACATTTTTAGTGGTTTCTCTACATAAATCAGTTGAATTGTTGACAAAACAGTATAATAATTAAAAAATAAGTAAAATTGTTTAAGAAAATTGTTGAATCTAGGATGATTGTTAAACAAAAAGAAGTGAACAATTGAAAAAAATTAAACAAATCAGTTGAATTTTTGAAAAAAACAGTTGGATTGTTGAATCAAATATTGAGTTGTAGAAACAAAAACAACTGAATTATTAAACCAAAATCAATTAAATTACCAAAACTAAAAATACTTGAGTTGTTGAATAAACAATTTGAATTATTGGCAAACAGCTGAATTTAGTTAACAAAGCAGTTGAATTATTGAACAAAACAGCATAATTATTAAATAAAACCGTTGAATTGCTGAAAAAATTGTCGAATTATTGAAAATCCTGTTAAATAGTTAAAGCCAACAGTTTAATTGTTGAATCACAGAAAACAGATTTGTAAAATAAAGTTCGTATAATTAAATTATTGAACCGAAAATTGTTGATTGTTAAGGAACCTGTTAAATTATTTGAACCATTCAACCAGCTGAATTATTGAACGAAACAGCTAAATTTATTCAACAAAGCAGCTGAATTACTTTTAAACCTAAGTTACATTTGTGACATTTTTTTAGTGGCTTCTTGCATAAAAAAGTTGAATTGCTGAAAAACAGTCTAATAATTGAAGAATATGTAAAACTGATAAAGAAACAGTTGAATTGTTCAGTCAAGGATAATGATTGTACAACAAAAAACAATGAAACAATGATAATAAAATGCAACAAAAATTGGATTCTGAGCAACCCCCCCCCCGCCCGCTCTCCCTACAGCTGACTTAGCCTAAGTCAATGTAAAACAAAAAACAATGGAACTGTTGAAACAAAAGAAAATTAAATTGTCAATCCAAAAATAATTAAATTGCCAAACAAATCAGTTAAATTATATTGAAAAAACAGTTGAATTATTAAAAATCCTGTTGAATAATTATTATTGATGCAACAGATGAATTATGGAATCAGAGAAAACGCTATTGTTAAATCAAATTAGTATAATTAAATTATTGAACCAAAAACAATTGAATTATGGCACTAATAATAATGAAATTTTAAACAAAAATGATTGATTGTTGAACAACTTGTTGAGTTATTTGAACAGCTGAATCATTAAACTAAACAGCTGAATTTATTAAATAAAGTAGATGAGTTATTTTTAACAAGCAGTTACATTTTAGATATTTATTAGTGGCTTCTTTGCATAAAACCGTTGAATTGTTGAAAAAACAGTCTAATAATTGAAAAATATGTTAAATTGTTAAGGAAACAGTTGATTTTTCTTGATCAAAGATAATGATTGTTGTACCAAAAAACAATTGAACTATTAAAACAAAAATAATTAAATTATCAACCCAAAAATATTTAAATTGTCAAACAAATCAGTTGAAATATTTAAGGCAACAGCTGAATTATTGAATGAAAAAATTACATTGAACAAACAGTTTGATTGTAGAATCAAGGATTGAGTTGTTTTTAAAAACTCAAAACAAAAGCTATTAAATTTCAAATCAAAAATTATTGATTGTTAAACAACTTGTTGAATTATTTGAACAGAGCAGCTGAATTATTGAACTAAACAACTAAATTTATTCAACAAAGTAGCTGAATTATTTTTGAAATACATTTTTTAACTTTTTGTTAGTGGCTTTTTGGCATAAAATAGTTAAATTGCTGAATCAAAGACGAGATCAAAGATAATGATTGTTGAACAAAAAACAATTGAACTATTAAAACAAAAATAGATTAAATTTTCAAATCTAATTAACTAAATTGTTAAACAAATCACTTAAATTATTGAAGAAAACAGCTGAATTATTGAACGAAAAAGTTGAATTACATCAAACAAAACAGTTGGATTGTTGAATCAAAGATTTAGTTGTTAAACCGAAAACAATTGAATTATTAAAACAAAACCATTTAAATTATAAATCAAAAACACTTCAGTTGTTGAATAACAAGTTGAATTATTGGCAAACAGCTGAATTTGTTAAACAACGCAATTGAATTATTGAACAAAAGAGCAGAATTATTAAATAAAACAGTTGAATTGTTGAAAAAACAGTTTAATTATTGAAAATCCTGTTGAATAGTTAAAGCAACAGTTCAATGGTTGGCTCAGAAAAACCGATATTATCAAATCAAGTTAGTATAATTCAATTATTAAAACAAAAACCATTGAATTATGAAACAAAAAATAATTAAGTTTTAATAAAAAATTATTGATTATTGAGCAACAGCTGGGATATTAAACTAAACAGCTGAGTTTATTAAACAAAGCAACTGAATTATTTAAAAAAAGTTACATTTTAGATATTTTATTAGTGGCTTCTTTGCATAGAAGAGATGAATTGTTGAAAAAACAGTCTAGTAATTGAAAATTATGTTAAATTGTTAAAGAAACAGTGGAATTGTTGAATCAATGATAATGATTGTTGAACAAGAAAACTGAAGACTTTATTTTTTTCTTTCGATTGCTCGGCTATACAAAGTTCCGAATAAAATCAAATCAAAATATTGTTGCAATCATGCTGAAATTTTGAAATTGAATCATTAAAATCTATTGTTGTGTTTTCAAAAACAGAGTCGGTTTTAGGATTTTCGGGGTACAAGGGGCTATGTGGTTTAAGAAGTTTAAAAAAAATGTTTAGATATATTATTTTGGATGGAAAATACGTTGAAAATTCAAAATTCTATGACCCAATTATAAATGTAAGAATTATCCACGCCGTCTTTAATTCACATTACATTCGTAAATTAACTTTTTCTAATTTAATAAAAATGGCGGCAAATTAGAAATTCAAAATCATTAAAACACGCGCCGAAAATGAATTCCAACTTATTCCTCCCTTGGTAAACCACAGTTAATTTGTCTACCTAATAGATATCTCTTGAGAAAACAAACAAAAACAATCCAACTGCTATTTTTCGAAAAGTGTTTTTGAATTTCAAGTTCAAAAATCAATTTTAAAAAATAGACTGGGAAATCAGATTCCCTACGCTTAAAATAGCAATTAAAATAAAAAATTAATCATTTAAAATATTTTCCTGCCTTTACATAGTGTTTACATTGCTGTTAGTGTGAGCCCTTTCTTAGATTTATTAAAATGCAAGCTAAACTTGAAAAAATAGACAAAATAATTGTAGTTTCGCGTAGACTTTCCTTTAAAATAATAAATCGCCCAAATACAATTTCTACAAATTAAATTTTGTAATAATTACTAATCCATTGCGTTTTAAAATTAATTACAATGTATTTAACTTAATTTAAATTAAAATATTTCATATTTACCGTAAAAATTTAAAATTATTAAATGTGGGCGTGAACGATCCTTTAGCTTTTTAAACAAAACAATTCGTTACATTCTGTAGTTCTCTCTCATTGGTCGAAATGACATTTAAACGTTACAACTTGAATTTTAAAGTGTGGAATGTAGTCAGTGTCATTTAAGTTTTTTAAATAGTTTAACTTTCAGGAATTTCGTTCATTATTTTTAATTTTAAGCACTAATTATGGATTATTTTCAGGTAAATATCGTTCACGAATTATTATTTTCGGTGTTCGTTAAATAACCTAAAAGTGTTTTAAAAATTTAACCGTCTATTTTTTTTAACAGTTTACTATTTCTCCGGGTATTACTAAAAAGGAGAAACCAAAAAAATGTGAAGTACTCGCAGAGGAAATTCCAATTTTATCGTTTGCACCGTTTACCCCCAGCGTTAAGATTTGCTTTGATCGTGTAGTGGTTGGCTCGACATGTACACAAAAATTGTTGGTGAAGAATCCTGGTTCTAGAGAATTAGGGGTAAATTTATCAAATCTTACTAAAAGGGTCAATTAAAACTTGTTTTTTAAGGTGTGGATACAAAATTTACCCGAGATTGAATTTGGTGTCGATTTAAGCTGGGATCACGACATTATTTCTCCGAATAGTGAAAATTTGTTGGTAATAAATTGGACCCCAAGAGCTGAAGTGGCAATTCGACATGTTTTAGTTTTTGAAGATGGTAGAAATTTAAAAAAGGATGTCGCCCTTGTATTTAAATCTGTGCTACCCAAGAAAGTAAGTTAATTACCTAACGGAAATTCTTATAGATTTATAAAAATAGTTGTTTAGAAGTTCTTGAATGTAGGATTGCCACACATGATTTTTACTGGATTTCATACTAAAATCAGCAATATAAATTCTTATATTTTAATTTAAATGATCGAGAAAAACTGTGAAATAATATAAAACTGCCATTTTTTTGATTTTTTCACGTTTCTGAATTTTGTTTTCATATTAAACAATTAAATTGACTAAAGTTAGCTGTGAAATATATTAAAACAACTTTTAAAGATTAGTTATAATTTTTTTCAAGTTAAAATAATGAGTAGCTTTTCTTTTAGAATCTGCTTAGAGCGGATTTCTGCGATGATAGTATTGTAAATCTTTCTTTCTTTTTTATATCTTTCTGCGTTTCTACCTGTGCTTCTAGGCCGCTTATTACCTTTTCTGGACTGGGGACTCCGTTTTCAAGTTATGATTTTTTTTTCTGTTTTTGGGGTAATTCTGTCCAGTAAATTTCACTGTAAATAAAGCATATTATTAAGAGTGTTGCCAAATTTTTAAATAATTTCAGTCTAATGGCAATCTTTAAACTACAGTACAGCCTCGATAATCTAGATACATGTAGCTTGAGTATCGCCGGATTATGGAGTTTTCTGGATTAGCAAAATATTTTTTGTTTTACATATTTTATTGAATAAAAATCATAGTTAAATTATTGAATAACTTTATTTCCATAATGAACAAACGTTTTTATATTTAGTACAAGCAATGCCTTCTTGAACAAACAAGTTTTAATTTTGTCTTGCAGATGAAATTCAGAGCCATTTCTTTTCAATCTCTTTATTAAAGGAGGTCCTACGATGAGCAATGATTTTCCTCATCAGCCCATTGAAAAATCTTGCATTGCATCATCATGCTTTATTTTAAGAAGATTTTCGTCTTCTATCTTAATATCGTCCTCGTCCACTTAGTAATTTCTGATATTTTCTGCAGCAACGTTGATGTTATAATTGTTTTACGTTGTTAGAAATTTTTTTAACCAGAATATGCTGAAAAATCGTCTTTTCCAAATATTTGTTCGCAAAGCTTTAGTACACAAAATAATTATTATTACAGCGCTGTTTCAAAAACCAACTGCGTAAGGCTTTTTCCATTTCTGGGTGTTTATCTTTTTTTCTCAAAAACTGAAATAAAATTCATTCTAATATTTCCGATGAATTACGTTAAATTAAGAAGTGCAAATGGGAGTGTGTCCGGTTTACAAAGGCAAAAAATATATAAGGTTCGAAAGGCAGCGTGCTCGAAGTTTAAAATGTGTCTGGATTATTGAGACTGTATTGTACTATTTTTCGAGTTTTATCATTTTTTTATTGCAATTAAAAAGAAACACCCAAAACATATACTTTTCTATTTTTGCTGTGAACTTTTTTCCTTTTTGGCACGAAAGTGATCCAGATATCAATTTAAAGATAGAATTTGCCAATGGTTCATGTATTTATTATTTTTGTTTATGTTAGCACCGATCGTGAAATATCGTCAATGACTACGAATACCTAGGTTTGTTTCTACAGTCCTTCCCATTTTGGAATTTTAATTGAAACTTTAAGTTAATGCGACAAATTTCTATACCCATCCTTTGAATTTTAATTTTCAACCCATTATGGGCAAATAAATTTTGTAAACTTCGAGCAACAATTACTAGTTTAAAATTATTTTTAAAATACAAGTTTTACTCTTTTAACAATCCTTAAAACAAGAAGTTTTTAAATCCGAGGCAAACTCATTTGTTTCTGAAAGTATAGCATGCAGCTACATCTGTGCCAAATTTAGTTGACCCACTATTGTTTGTCGCTTTATTCCCATTATTTTAATCCGTTAACCCTGTCCAGACTGCAGTGGTACCTTGGATTACGAACACCTTCAGTCACCAACAAATTGGCTCGTAATTGAAATTTCCGAACAAATTTTTACTTGACCCGTATACATTGCTTTTGTATACGTGTCAAAATTTATTCGGAAATTCCTTCCTACTTTGAAATTTTAAACAGCACCCCTACTTTGTGATACACCATTTTAAAGGTTGAAAAATCTTCGGTTCATCCACGATAAAAAAATTGAATTTAGTGGATACGTTTATGCATTGGAGATAAAAATGAAAGATAAAACAAAAACTAATTTCATTCAGAAATTCTTGAAAATTCAAAATTGGTAACTTTTCCCGTAAAAGATAAAGAAATACAAAATTAAGGGGAATTAAAATGCCTTTCAACTTTGTATTTCATATTTTTTAGTCTTGAAATTTTTATCGTTCAAAAAAACAAAAGAATAATTTATTTGTATGCCAAAAAGATTTCTTGTGTAATTTTTCGATCAAAAAGAAGGACATTTCTGTAATCAGGAAAGGAAATATTGAAGGGCTGTAACAATAAAGAAAATAAAGCCAACAACAATTTAAATGATGTTCCCATTTTTTTCGCGCTTAAAATAATATTTCTAGAATTTTTCAAACTTTCAAATCGCTCTTCTGAAAAATTGGTAAAATTGAGTTACGCCCTTCTTCGTTGGGGGTGTTGATATTCAAAAAAAGTAATTTTTCGCCTCTTTAACAACAATCTCATTGTTTGCATTTATTTAAAGTAATGAATTTCATTTTAACAAATGGTAATAAATTATATTTTTTATATTCTTTTAAATTTATGCCTATTTTTAATTGTTATTCCTTTCAATTCACTTTAGATCTGTGGCAATCCAGCAAATATGATTCTGTTTAACCATGTTCTTACTTGGCATTTCATTAACAATTTCGTTTTAATTACTTAGCAAGTCAAAAATGGAAAAGCCAGATCAACTAAACCAGGCGTCGTTACAAAAAAATACACATCGCCCAACAGTCGTGTATCCTCAAAAATACACCATACTTTCAAATCGACTAAACAACAAACTGCCAAATCCAGCAAAACTTTCAGTAGTACTAAAAGTTTCAACACAGAGAATAAGGAGAATTATAATCCTTTTGATAACGATCCCCTGTTACTTTCAACGAAAGGGAGGTTTTTAAGACGACTTCAGACAACATATTCAATATCAGATCAAATTTGCATATGAATGAAATTAGACGCAGCACGTTTGTAGTAAAAAATTCAAAGTTTGAACAAAATGTATCCCTTAACTTAAGTAACGACAGCTTGGAAAGAACCCCAGTCAAAAGGCAGCTAATACCAACAAATTTCGTAACAACTCCAAAGTTAAATGATTTAGAGGTCAAATTTGAATCTTCCGAATTTACGTTTACACCTGTCAAAACCGACTACTTAAAATTTACACCTGAAACACATTCGACGAGCCGAAAAACTCATATTAATTCGGCCGAAAGGAAGGCAAATGAACTATTGGATTTGGAAAATCGAATAGCTAACATTAGTTCCGAAACATACATCACCGGAAATTTAAGTTCTGATACATATATTTTGAAAAGTAATGTTAGCAGTGAGACTTACACCAAAGACATTTCAGTCGGACAGTACGAAACTTTTGAATTATCGCCCAGTTTTCGACACGAAAATGGTTTCTCTGAATTAACGTCAAGAAAAAGATTGTTACTTGATGCCAACGTCGCTCCCCCAAAGAAACCTAGGTTAACATACAGACCACCACCTAAGCAATCAAACAAAACCATTTTTAAACAAAACTGTCGTACTGCTTTCGAATGTGTCGATCCGTTTTTAACCGGGACGGTTTATCATGACGAACAGTGGATTCAAGAACAAGAAAATATTTTCAAAAAATGGCTTAACGCTTTATTAACGCCACCCATCGAATTGGCTAGTAATGTCGAAAGTCCAAAAGTCGATGTTGCAAAATTATGGCAACACTGCAAAAATACACCTATACCAATTGCTCCGTCAAAAGAATTAATTTCAAACCGGTACCACACCAACAATCGTCTGGATTCGCTGCGAAGGTCCGCCATCGTATTATTCCATTCTGAAAAGGTTAGAACCGTTCTGGGCAAGACAAACGAAACGGTGGATAAAAATAAAATTATGATGAGAACCGACAGAAACATCCATTTGGATTTGAATTTACAAGCTCATCTCATGACGCTGCTATTGAGCTATAACCCATTGTGGTTGCGAATCGGTTTAGAAACAATTTACGATTTAACGATTCCGTTAAATTCAAATTCCGACGTTATGGGACTCAGTAATTTCATTTTTCAACGTTTAATTCGTGACCCATTTCTTTTGAAAAAGTACAAACACATCCACTCGGAAAAATATTGCGTCGAAATAAAGAAATTCATTTTGAAAAAGTTTCTAATTTTGGTGTACTTCTTAGACGTCGCCAAGACCAACGTTTTGATTGCCCACGATCCCTGCCTGTTTTGTAAAAACGCAGCAATAAAAGAAAGTCGCGAGATTATTTTGAAATTTTCGTCAGAATTATTATCCGCCGCGGTGGGCGATGTTACGCGATTTTTAAAATTCACCGGATACATTTTGGTTCACAAGCAAAAATATATTCACGAATACGAATTCAACGTTAAACATTTGGGTACCGATTTAAGAGATGGCGTCCGATTGACCAAAATAGCTGAAATTATCCTGGTGAAGTCAGGTTTAACGGATTTTTTGAGAGTACCTGCGATTTCGAGACTACAAAAAATTCATAACATGAAAGTCTTTTTTGAAAACCTCACAAGAGAAAATTTTGAAATTGTCGGTGATATAACACCAACTGATATCGTCGACGGTCATCACGAAAAAACATTGTCTCTGCTGTGGCAAATAATTTACAAATTTAGAGCTCCAATTTTGGTGAAAGCGGCAGTTACCATACAAAAGTGGTGGTTTACTTTACCAATCGTAATCAAACGAACTATTTTAAACCGGAAACGAAAGGTGCGCGAAAATGCAGCCATAAAAATTCAATCCTGGTTCCGAAGGTTAAAAATGTCATATAAAATCCAAGAACATGCGCTAATATTAAGAAAAGGCTTACAATATAAAATTTATGTCCAAAAAATAGTGAAAGTTCAGTCCTATGTTCGCATGCGACTGCAAAAACGAAAATATGATAAATTCCTGTACAGCATCATTCTTCTACAGAGTTGCATTCGCTGTTACATCGCACAACGAGAGAAAAGGAATAAAATCTATGCCGTCATAAAAATTCAATCATACGTCCGGATGTTCCTCGCACGAAATTCTTATCTAAAGACGCAAGCAGCTGCGATCATTTTGCAAAAACGGTTAAGAGCGCACAACGCAATGGTTCTCGTACGAAACCGCTTTTTGGAACTAAAAGAAGCTACGATTGTTTTACAAAACCGCTTCAGAGCAAACGAACTGATGGAAATTGAACGGGATCGCTTCCTGAGACTGAAAAGTGCATCCATTATAGTTCAACGACTTGCACGCGCAAATTTTGCTGCAAAATTAGAGCGATCGAAATTTTTGAGACTAAAAGAAGCTGCAATTGTGTTGCAAAACCAATTTAGAGCAAACCTGAAGATGAAACTCGAACTGGAACGATTTCAAAAATTAAAGAAAGCCACAATTACGCTTCAGTCTGCCCTTCGAGCACATCGGGCTATGAAAGAACAGCGAGCGAAGTTTCTATTGATGAAGAAAGGAGCAACCGTCTTGCAGAGGCGATTCAGAGCTCGCATTTTAATGAAAAGAGAGTATTATCGTTTCCAGGAGCTGAAAAAATCGACGATTTTTGTCCAAACTCGATTTAGGGCAAACTGTTTGATGAAACCTGAACGGAAAAATTTTCTGGCATTGAAAAAACCACCAATATGCTTCAAAGTAGGGTACGTGCAAATCGTGCGATGAAGTTACAAAAATCGAAGTATTTGTTGCTCAAAAAGGCTGTCGTGGTCGTTCAAACACGATTTAGAGCAAATCGTATGATGAAAATCGAATGTCAACGATTCCAAATTAAGAAGAACGCTGCGATTACTATTCAAATCGCTGTTAGAGCAAATTGGGTCAAGAAATTGGAACGAGAAAGGTTTTGCGTCTAAAGAAAGCAACGATTACGGTACAAACACGATTCAGAGCAAATCTTCTCATGAAATTAGAACGGAGACGTTATCAAAACTTAAGAAATGCTACTATTGCTATACAAAATAACCTACAAGCCACTTGGGCTATGCGACAGGAGCGAACAAGATTTTTAACCTTAAGAAACACGACGATCATTATACAAAGACGGTTTAGAGCAAATCGACTGATGAAAACCCAGCGTAATCAGTTCCAAAGTTTACAGAAAGCTACTTTAACGGTTCAAAGATCTGTGAGAGCTTATTGGTCAATGAAAACTCAAAGAAAGCAATTTTTAGCTCTTCTGAAAGCTTCCGTGGTAATACAAACTCGGTTTAGGGCAAACAGATTGATGAGCCTCGAACGCGAACGTTTCCAAAACTTGAAAAATGCAACGATTAGAATGCAAGGTATTTTGCGCGCAAATTGGGCCATGAAAACAGAAAGAGAAAAGTTATTTAAATTGAAGAAAGCTGCAATTGCACTACAAACTCGATTTAGGTCGAATAAATTAATGAAAATGGAACTCGAACGTTTCCAAAAATTGAAAAACGCCACTCTCGTTATCCAAAGAAGACTGCGTGCTAATCTCTTGATGAAGACGGAACGGAAGAAGTATTTGTTATTACAGAAAGCTGCAATTATGCTACAAATTCGTTTCAGAGCAAACAAACTGATGAAGATCGAACACCAACGATTTTTATACTTGAGGAGTGCCGTTGTGACGATCCAGCAGGCTTCACGATGTTATTTGCAAATGAGAAGAGAGCGAACAAAATTTTTAACGCTAAAGAAAGCTACCATTATCTTTCAACGGCGATTTAGAGCCAGAAATTTAATGAAGATTGAAATGAAACGTTTTCAAACTGTAAGGAAAGCTTCCGTTACGATACAACGTATTGTCCGGGCAAATCTAGCAATGAAAACACAAAGATCGGAATTTTTGTACTGAAAGCTGCTGCTGTTACGATTCAACGGCGGTTTAAAGCAAATTTACTCATGAAGGTTGAACAAGAACGTTTTAGAAAATTAAGAGCAGCAACCGTTACAGTCCAAAGAGGTTTTCGTGCTAATATAGCAATGAAGAAAGAGAGAAATCAATTTGAGAAGTTGAAGAGAGCGGCAATTGTCGTACAAAATAGATTTAGGGCAAACAAACTTATGGAATTGGAACGCAAGAGGTTCCGAAGCTTGAAAAACGCCGCTATTACGATGCAAAGTGTCGTTCGTGCCAATATGGCAATGAAACGTGAAAGAAAACAATTCGTTCTCTTGAAGAGCGCTACCATTGTTCTGCAGAAACGATTTAGAGCGATTAGGTTGATGAAGATGGAAGATCATCGCTACAAAACTTTGAAGAAAGCCACCGTCACGATTCAAACAATTGTGCGAGCTTATTTTACTATGAAGAGAGAAAGAAAAACGTTTATCGTGTTAAAAGAAGCAACAATTACACTGCAACGACGGTTTAGAGCCAATAAATTGATGAAACTTGAACGGGAACATTTCCAGAATTTGAAGAAACGTACCATTTTTATTCAAACTGTTCTGCGGGCCAATTGGGCTATGAAAGCTGAAAGAAAAAATTTTCTGGCGTTAAAAGAAGTCACCATTACATTGCAAAGACGTTTTCGAGCTAACCATCTGATGAAAGTAGAACGTGAACATTTCCAAACATTAAGAAAAACATCTATTTTCATTCAAACCACTTTGAGAGCTAATTGGGCTATGAAAACGGAGAGACGGAGTTTCCTCATTGTGAAAGAAGCAACCACAATATTGCAAAGGCGATTTAGGGCAAATCGCTTAATGATAATGGAACGTGAACGATTTCAAGCTTTGCGAAAAGCTCCATCACAATACAAAATATTACACGAGCGAATATCAAAATGAAGATTGAAAGGGAAAAGTTTTTGTTGTTGAAGAAAGTTGCGATAACCCTGCAGGCGCGTGTTCGCGCAAACCAACAAATGAAAATTAAACGTAACGAATTCCAAAACCTAAAGAGAAGTGTAATAGTTGTTCAGAGACTTTTGCGGGCTAAGTGGCTAATGAAATTGGAGCGCGAAAAATTCTGTAAATTGAAGAGAATCACAATGTACGTTCAGGCTCGGTTTAGAGCAAACAAGGCGATGAAAATCGAATACGACAACTACCAAAGACTGAAGAAAGCTGTAATTACTATTCAGAATGCCATACGAAGAACATCTGCGATGAAGCTTCAAAGGGAACGGTATTTGTCGTTACGAAACGCGGCGGTTCTAGTCCAAAGAAGGTTTAGATCGAGGTTCGTGAGCGAAGAGCGGAAGGAGTTTTTAAATAATTTGAAGATTCGGCACCGTGCAGCTATAAATATCCAGACTATATGGCGAGGTTATCGTGCTCGTAAATTACATCCAGAAGTGAAAAACATTCGAGAAAATATTAGAGTTGTAAATTTGGAAGCGTTACCGTTAAATACGCTAGGACAACGGAGAGAGCGAGCCATACAATTGCTAAACTCGGATAACGCGTCACTTTTACACATCATTCGAGTTCTGGAAGATCTTGGTGAGTGATTTTAATTCTGCAATTTGAAGGGTGAATAACACTGATGAATTTTTTGTTTCAGATTTTATCACACGAAGATGTCCTCTGACGTGCATCAAAATCAGCCAAACTCTACCGCAACTTTTATATAACTTTATAGTCTCCACAAATCGTTCCCTACCTGAAATGAAAGCTTGCACGTTTGCCATTAGCACTCTAATTAATTTACAAAAGTATCATCTAACTTCATCTACGGTGTGGTTACCAGGCAGTTTGGATAACGTTATTATAGCTATGAGTCATTACTGTGATAAAGAAAACATTTTATTTTGTTACTTGAGTACATTCATTTGGATCTTAGCTAAAAATGAAAATTACTTAAGAATGATTTATCGTTTACCAAACTTTTCCCAGCGGATAAATTTGATCAAAACAAACTGTTTGAGGAAAAAGAAGATGGTGGAGCGCCAGCAGTACAAAATAAATTCATTCTTTTCGTCATACAAAAACTTATATTTACCCTCACTTATGCCAGATTGGGGGTTGGATCTACCTACTCAACCGCGAACTTTTACTAACTCCTTACATGCGCTAGATTCTTTATTAAAAATATTGCATATGAATTAGTTACCGTTTTAATTTGTAACTTGTAGTAAACTAATATATTATACCTATATTTAAAAGAATATTTTGTAAATAAGTTTTTAAATTTTTAAAGCTAGAAACTGACGTTTTTTTGCAAATTTGGCGTTTCCGAGTAAGAAGTAAGCGAGATTTTGGTTTTCGAACTTCCAAGCTTAAAAATTACCTGAAGGTGGAGGCCCAGTCGAATGACACCACAACGGTTGCTCTCCTAGCGAGTTCGGTATTCCTTGCAAGGAAATCTTTATCTTTGGTCCCGTACCCTTTGAGCTCAACTGTCCCAGTGTGACCTATTTGGGTGAGGTAAAGTAGTACACTTGTTTGTGTAGTTTCATCCTCCCAATTCTTCTCGTGGTGTTATCGAGACGGAAACAGAGTCCTAAATATCTTCCTAATATTTTATATTATAATTCTTCATTCGATGCCCTGTATAAAATGTTTCGAGATAAAATGTGAAGAGTTCATTTAATTGACTGAACATTTTCATAAAAACACCTTTCCGTCTAAATTTTTTAACTGAATTAATTGCTTAAACCAAGATTATCCCCCGTTTTTAATATTTTCATACGAATAAGGCCTTCTATGCTGTTTTTAAAATATACGTTAACACTAAAACATGAATTACTATAATTTCAATCAGTTGTATGGGAATCAACAATAAAATTTCAGAATAGAACTTGAATATTTTAGTTCGGCAGCTTTTTAGTCTATTATAGGTACAATACCATATTTTTTACAATTTCCGATTGTAAGTTTAAATTCAAAATCTGGTAAAACGAAAAATTGTAAATTTATTTTTAAAAAACACGAAAGATGTGGCAATTGTATGTACGTTTACAATTATACCGGACCCCTTGTTCTACAAAACACTGGTAGTTACACGATTGGCTTGAGACGATGCCTACACAAGCTATTATGAACGAATTATCTCATCAAAATAAAAATATATATTTTTAAAACCAAACTTTTTAAATGAAAAAATAATAAAATACTGAAATGTAATTAATTAATAAAAAATGTAAATAATGAGTTTCTCAATAGTTATTGATTTACACAACGTTTTAGTAGAACCAGCATAACAAAACATTTGAAATTTTTAAAAAACCACGAGATAAAGTGCATGAAATCGGCCAAAGTAAAAATAAAACAAAAAATAGTACTACACAATGCTTTAATGCAAAACAATATTATAAAATTTCTTATAAATACTTAAAAACTAAACTCTTTTAAATATACAGTATGTACAAATAAATCCATGTAAGAAAAGATCTAAAAACTTTAATCAGACCAAATCTTAAAATTAAATCACGCACAATAAAAGTTTGTACTAATTAAAAATTTTGTTACTTAGAACAGAGTTGGAAATAATTCAGAAACACTGTGATCCCACATATCCATGCTTGCCTCATCGGCAATACTGTGCGGCGAATCGAAGGACTCATACCCACAATCTGAGGAACTGTAAGCTGGAGAGATACCGCCTTCCGTTTGAGGAACACTCAAAGACTGTATCGTTACCCCGTCATCACAAATGACTTCCATTCTTTCTAAATCGCTCGTTTCAACTTCTGTTATTGCTTCACTTATAGGTAAATTATTATCGTTGATAACAATGGTTATGCAATTTGTCGATTCGTCCAGAGTGCCATACAGTACTTCTGAATTTTCAACAACACTGGGTTGAGTAAGGTAAAGTGTTTCTACATTACTTTTCTTGCTTTCTTTAGGCCTAATAGGTTGCAATTTTTTACTTTGACGATTTCGACCGGAGGATATCCTTCTGGATGTGATAGGTTTTTGTTTTGCACTATATTCATGGTGTAGTAAAGGTTGAAAAGACGAATTGTCTGGAACCTTGACGTTTTCGGAATTTATGCGCTCACATCCACTGGAGTCCATGCTTTCTGATGTCGACCCCACCATTCCTCCGGCACTGATTGATCCTTGAGCAGGAGTTGATTCCTATTAACAAAACAAAGTATTAAATTACAAGCCAACATATTTCAGCATGTGTAAATAGTGTATTTTGTTTCATAAATTCGAGTTTTTTGAAAGTGTGACCCAAGCATTTTGAAAAAATTCGAAAGGCATGCAAGTGAGAGATTTGTGTAATTCCAATCCACATAAATTGCATTTAATCGAGTAGTCCTGCCGGAGATCATATGTTGGATAATCAGAATATTATTAGTGAAAGATTTTTCCATCTGGCTTCCTACAAAGACTGTAGAACTGTCCAGATTGCTACTTGAATTAGTTTTAATAAATAAGAAACAACAACAATTTTTCTAAACACTAAACAACACACTTGTGAAAAAATGTGCACAGTGCAGAAACTAGGTGATTTACACAAAGACAAACTAAATGATTTGTATTTAGAACTTGAAATTCACCTGTTTATCACTTTTTCTTGTAAATCAACAATAAAATCCATAAAATCATCAAGGTATCTACATTAAAAGCATATATTATTGTTAGAATTACTTCACTGACACCAACGACAGAGTCTCACAATGATGTTCCAGCGATCAATATTTAAATCACTGTGAGTCACTGCATTCACAAAGTTTTATAAAATAATGGTTTAAAAAGTGAGATGAAACTTTATCTCCCCCCCCCCTTCTAAATTGTTTACAAAAAATTCAGTTTGTATTGATCGATAATCTCATCCCTACTACTACTTTTTGAGTACATTTCACAATGGTTAAATTGTGAAATCCACTTCCATTAATAAAAACATGTGTAAAAATCCTGCAGGTGTGCAACTACCAGTTTCGATAAAAAAACAAATACTTACTTCACAATTTGTCGCTTGAGCAGCAGCTTCCAAGTCTGCCGCGATATCTTGAAGGAGGCTCTGTGTGAGTTGCTCCAAAGATTCAAGGTCGACGTCGCGGTCGAGTTCGTTGAGAAGGTCTGGTAGAGAAGGCAAGCCATAACAATTTTCCAAAGTGCCGTTAGCGTTTGTGTCCTCAAAGTTCCTGCTAAGTGTGGGTTCGGCCCCTGCGGCAGAGGGTAAGATTCTGTAGATCTGTGCTGAACTTCATACTCGGCAGAACGATTTTGACGACACGTGCCGCAGCACGACGACTTTTCAATTTTGTCCTGTAACTCGGAATTCTCTTCCAACAATTTGCTGTTCTCTTCTCTCAATTCTGTGCACTCTTCCAAGAGGGCTTCATTTTTTAAAAATAATTCTTGCAGTGCACTTTCCATTTCTTCCATTCTTTGTTTTTTTCGATCTCGCGACGTTTGTGCAGCAACCCGATTTTTCAATTTTCTGGAAAACAAAAAATATAAAATTAGAAATTTAAAAAACTAGAATGTTTTAATCAATCTATGGAAGGGTTAGCTTCCTAGAGGTTGTTTTACTAAAACTTTTAAAATTTTAAGTCAAACCGTTTTTAGATCTTAAGATCTGTTTAAAATAAGCGCCCCGTTCTTACGCCCCTATTTGCTACGGCACTGGAAGGTGATAGTTACCATCAGGCAATCGTAAAAAATTCAAGAATCAAGGTTAAGAAATGACGTTTGTGCGAAAGGAAAAACCCAAGCCCCCCCGACCAACAACTACGTTGTTGATTTTGATAAAAAAAATAGCAATATTATTATCAAAAACACTCCAATTTTTCCCTATCCTAGGTTAAGGGTTACATTAAATTGCCAAATTGGAATTTGTTTTTATTCTTCAAATGAATCCCCCCCCCTAACATTGCATCATAAACAAACAAAAATCATCAAAGCGACAAAACAACAAAGCAACGTTTCAAATTGAGATTAATATTTTTGAATCCCTTTGTATACCATCAATCGATGACCTAATCTACATAACAACTGCGTGGCGGGGCGTGCACAACTTATAATTTGTATGTCATTATTGTAATTACAATAAGTGATTATAATGGAAAATTCCATAAATATTATTTGGTAATTACAATGAAATATTCTGAAATTTTATAAAATAAATTTGAAAACTCACTTTCTTTGCAATTTTTCTTCCCATGTCAAGTGATCCAATCTTCGCTTTTTCGCCCTCGGGGGGGCGTCAGACTCCCCATTATCCACGGAATTATTTGCTAAATATTTTAATATACTTGGAACTGTTAAACTCATTTTAAATTTTTAATTATATTTACGATGAATCAAATTTTAAAATCGAAACTTATACTTTTTAAATATTTAACGCACTTTATTATTAAAACATGACCGTATAATTTGAGAGGTTACACACTGCTGTTGTTATTGGAAACCCAAAAAACACATTAAACAATATTCGCGGAAGGTGATCATGAGGATACTTCTGTGTCAACTCGACATGATGCAATAATCGATTATTTGACGTTTGCAAGTAACGAGGCAGATGTGGTCTATCGTGATTGGTTATCCCCACAACGCGTGACTACTGAAAGTTATGAGCAATCGAAAGCACCAGTGCCGTACTTATTCGTTTGAACGCTCTGGGCACAAAATTATAGATCAATAATTATTATTGGGCAAAGTAAATTTCAGTTAATAATACGTATTAACATAATTATATCCTATACCTCGTGAAGGCAAAAACAACTGTCAAAAATGTATAAATTAATAATTTAAATATTATGTTACATTATGTTTTCTTAGAGTATAATTGATTAATTAATCACCTTATAGCTAAAAATAAATATTAAAATTATATACAGGGTATTCTATGATTCAAAAAGAGTCATGTTTCTGAGGTTAATAATTAATTTAAGTAGGAACTGATACCAAACGGTTGCCTAGCAACCCAGATGTTATTACAAAAAATTCGCGTTCAAATGTTTTTAGATCATAAGAAATAATTTATTGCATAGCTCCGACGGTTATGCTGAGTTTGAATCGAACAGCTGTAGTTGGCCAGCCCTAAGCATATCGGCAATTTCGGCAACGATTTTCTAATATAAGATTACCGTCTATGAAAAGCATTACGAGATGTTGTGTTAATATTGTGCAATAATTTTTAAACTTGAAACATTGCAGTGCTTAGGCGATCAACTTGGTTGAACCCAAGCTGACTAACGACGGCTTTCATCTCTCATAATCAGATTTACAAATTATGGAATGGAATAAGAATTCCGTTAATTGGAATACACGAATACACCCCAGCGTCCCTATATTTCAATGCAAATTGATTAATCGATTATGTGGATTATTATAATTTATAATAAACTATTATAATTAATATAATTTTTATTATAATTTATAGTATACAACAATCATAATTACAACTGATTGATTGTGTAAATAATCGATTATGTAAATAATCAATTTTGCAAGTAATCGATTATGAAAATAATCAATTGTAGAAAAAATCGAGTGTGTAAATAGTCCATTGTGTAACTAATCAATGATGGAAATTATCTATTACAAAATTGAACAATTACGAAAGTAATTATTGATTGAAGAAATAACCAATTATCATTATAATCGATTTTGACAAATAATTTATTATTTAAATAATGGATTATTATTTAGAAATTTGATTTCTTACGTATTTATTTTATTTACAAATCATTTTACATGATATAGTTCAACATTTAGAACAATCGACAATTGGGGTACTGCTAGGAAAAACTGGCAGCTTTGATTAAAATTTTCGATTAATCGATTACGATAATCGATTATTGTGAACTGACAATTAATTATAAGTTCGTAATCTATTGTAGACTTAAAATCGATTGTGGATTTATAATCTATTATAATGGTAATAAGTAGCAAAGATACAATTATTGTATTCACTAGGCAACAATTGACGCAAAACACGTGACGTGCAACATGTTGGGCAACGTTGCACGACAACGCGGGACGTTGCCATATGCCGCACAACATCACGCGCGTCGTGTAGCTTGTATGTATTCAACATGTAGTTACGCATCAAATTTTGATATGTGTAGCGAAACGCATGCGATTTAATGTCAAAAATATTGGAAGTACCCAAAAATTAAAGATGAAATTATAAAAATTGCAGCTGAAATCAACATTAACTCATCAGGCGACATCTTGTCAAAGACTGCAATGTGTGGACAGACAACATTGTTAAACAAAAGAGCCGCAATGTCGCGTGACATGTTGCGTATCAATTTATTGTTACCTAGTGAATACATGACTTGAATAAAAACATCGATTATTTTGCAATAACCCAGCTCTTCTGGGGACTACTTTATTAGAAACCCCCCAATACTATCTTGCATTTTATGCTAATTAACAGTTGCATTTTTCGACAAACTATGATGTTTTTTTGTATAAAACAACTGAATTGTTGAAATATCTGTTGAATAGTTAAACAAAAAGCAATTGAATTATTCAACAGAAAATAATTGAATTATTAAACATAGCAATAAAATTATTAAACTAAACAGCCGAATTCGTTAAACAAAACAGCAAATTTTAAGATGTTTTTTTTTCATAAAACAACTGAATTGTTGAAAGAGCAGTAGAATTGTCGAAATATATGTTGAATGTTGAAAACAAAAAGCAATTGAATTATTCAACAGAAAATAATTGAATTATTAAACATAGCAATAAAATTATTGAACTAAACAGCCGAATTCGTTAAACAAAACAACAAATTCTAAGATGTTTTTTTCCATAAAACAACTAAATTGTTGAAAAACAGTAGAATTGTCGAAAAATCTGTTGAATAGTTAAACAAAAAGCAATTAAATTATTCAACAAAAAACAATTGCATTATTAAACTAAAAATAATTAAAATGTTGACCAAAACAGTTAAATTATTGAACCAATCAGGTAAAATTATTAAACAAAAGAACTAAATTTATTAAATAAAATAGTTATATTTTAATAATGTCAAAAAGAGTAATACGTTAAGAAAACCGCGCGGCCAGGCGCGAGCCGACCACAGGTCGGCGCCTCGCAGATAGTGAAATCGGCCCAAAAGCCGATTTTACCTTGCTAGTTTTAATAAAGTAGTAGCTTTTTGCGTAAAACAGTTGAATTGTTTAATCTCTGAATATTGAATTTTTGGATCAAAGATAATTGAATTGTTGAACCAAAAGCGATTAATAATTAATTATAAATGGGTAATAATTAGCAAATATTCGATTATTTTCTATAATCGATAATCAATTATGAAATTTTAAAATCATAATTAGCAACTCTCCGCTCTCATTTACTAAGATATACCTTACATTCCAGTGGCATATTTAGGGGTGGAAAAGGGGGCCCAAAGATGATTCGAATTGATTCCCTGAAAGCCTCCGTAATAAAAGTAATGTTTACTACGCGGTTTTAAAATTTAAATAAGTTTTGAATTTCTTTTTTAATTTTTTTAATTTTAGGAATTTGTCAGTTAGCCCTTTACCACTGACGCGCATGAATAGATTAACGAGTTTCTAATAAATAATCTGGTTTGACCCCCTCCATACGCATTTTGGAAATACGCCACTGCTGCATTTTATGCTAACCAAACAGTTACATTTTTCGAGAAACTAAGATGTTTTGTTGCATAAAACAATTGAATTGTTGAAAATTGTTAAATTAATTTAACAAAACTGTTACATTTTTTGACAAAGTTGTAGTAGTTTTTGCATAAAACAGTTGAATTGACGAAAAATTGTTAAAGAAAGAGTTGATTTGATGAATCAGCAAAATTAAATTGTTGAATCAAGAATAATTGAGTTGCGGAATCAAAATCAATTCAATTATTCAACAAAAATAATTGAATTATTCAACAAAACAATTAAATGATTTCACAAAAACCAATTGAATAATTCGACAAAAGACAATTGAATTATTCAACAAAAATTAATTGAATTATTAAACTAAAAATAATTAAAATGTTGATCCAAGGATAATTGAGTTTCCGAATCAAAATCAATTCAATTATTCAACAAAAAATAATTGAATTATACAACAAAAACAATTGAATGATTCAACAAAAAACAATTGAATTAATCAACAAAAAGCAATTGAATGATTCAACAAAAACCATTAGAATTAATCAACAAAACACAATTGAATTATTCAACAAAAAACAATTGAATTATTCAACAAAAAACAATTGAATTATTCAACAAAAAACAATTGAATTATTTAACAAAAAACAATTGAATTATTAAACTAAAAATAATTAAAATGTTGATCGAAGCAATTAAATTATTGAACCAATCAGCCAAAATTATTAAACAAAAGAGCAGAATTTATTAAACAAATGAGCTAAATTGATTAAATAAAACAGTTGTATTTTCGACAAAGTAGTAATTTTTGTGCATAAAACAGTTGAATTGTTCAATTACTGAAAATTGAATTGTTGGTTAAAAGATAATTGAATTGTTGTAAAAAACGATTATTTTCTGTAATTCATTAATCTAAAAAAATCGATTATTTTTCATAATCGATAATCAATTATGAAATTTGGTAATCACGCAGCTATACTGGGGGCTACTTTCTTAGAGATTCTTCGCCCCCAGACTCTCAGTTATTACCTTGCATTTTATGCTAACCAAACAGTTGCATTTTTCGAAAACTTTGTTTTTATCTTTGATGTTTTTGCATAAAACAAACTGAATTCTTGAAATATCTGTTGAAAAAGCAATTTAATTATTCAACAAAAACAATTGAATTATTCAACTAAAAACAATTGAATTATTAAACATAGGAGTTAAATTATTGTACTAATCAGCCGAGTTTATTAAAAAAAATTGCTAAATTCATTAAACAAAGCAGTTGCATTTTTTTGACAAAGTTGTAATAGCTTCTTTGCATAAAACGGTTGAATTGACGAAAAACATTAAAATAGTTGAAAAATCGATTGAATTGTAAAAAAAAGTTGAATTGTTGAATCGTTAAAAATTAAATTGTTGAATGCAAGATAATTAAGTTGTTGAATCAAAAACAATTATTGAATTATTCAACAAAAAAACAATTGAATTATTCAACAAAAAATAATTAAAATGTTGACCAAAACAGTTAAATTATTGGACCAATCAATCAAAATTATTAAACAAAATGCTATCCCCTCCCCAGAGCCCCGGTCTCTGGCATTATTTTGTTTTTTTAATTCTGACTCCTGTTTTTAATTCCCATTTTTAAATATTTTTTTTATTTTCAATTTTTTAATAATAATTTTAGTTTTAAATTTCAATAAATGTGAAATTGGTACACCTAACACACATAAAATCCACCAGTGAAGATAACTTCACCATTAATGCGTTAGTTTCCCATTACCTTCGGCCTAAACCACACATCGATATTGGTATCATAGCAGTATATTCTACTCGACCGGAATTTGGGCTGAGGTCTTTCGTTTCTTACTCGGGCGGTGTATGCTGATAACTAGACATCGGATTATATGCACTAACAAAGTGCTAAAATATGCATGCAAATATGCACTAAAAAAGGGCGAAATATGCATGCAAATATGCACTAAAAAAGGGCGAAATATGCACAAAAAATGCAAAAAAGGGCGAAATATGCACAAAATATGCACTATCAAAATGTTAATTTTAACTTCTGTAATAGTAACGTTCTAAGGAATATTTATGAATATTTTTTTGTTTTTTTAGAGTTCCGGTAGAGCTCCTTATATATCGTCGGCCCCATGCCAAAGTTACCAATGTGCAAATTTGTAGTTTTGAGATAAAGCGATTTGAATATTGAAGTCTTCATGAAAAATCAGAATTTAAAGTTATGAAAACTATTTTTTGCCTATCTATAGTGTATTTAATGCTCTTTAAGTGGGTATTTTAGTAATTATCATTTTACATTTTTAGGCTTATTTTGCACATTGGTGTCTTTGGCTTTGTAACTTTTTCAGTTATTGATGATTGGTACAACAAGAAATAAAATATCTTTTCATTGTTATTGGTTATATTTAACATTTATTACAATAAAAAGTAGTATTTAATTCATCTATTGAATCTTCATCTTCATCGGGTGCCGACAATTTGTCCTTTACAGCTTTGCTGCTTGTTAACAATTGTAAAATTGTGATACACTTTTGGTATCGTTAAATCTTTACACATTGTTTTTAAATTTTGTAGTTTCAGCTCTGCTATAGGAATTTTTCCATGGTATGCTTTTGAACGCTTTCTTTTCGCCGTCTTCCCTTTTCTGCTTGATCTCGACTTCAGTAAAGTTTTCTTCGCTGAAGTTAGTCTTGTAAAATATTTTGTTAGGTGCAGTTTTTCATAGTGCAACCAACACACTTTTCGCCATGGAATTTGTTGCGAACTCACTTTAGAATATGACTTGAAATCGTAAAATCGTCATACTGCATATTCCTCACAACAAAGGACCTAGTGAATACATGACTTTAATAAAAAAACATAGATTATTTTTCATAATTGATAATCAATTATGAAATTTTGATAACACTCTTCTGGGCTATTTATTGAACCCCAAACACTTGTTTACAAAACAGTTGCATTTTTGACAAACTATGATGTTTTTGTATAAAACAACTGAATTGTTGAAATATCTGTTGAATAGTTAAACAAAAAGCAATTGATTTATTCAACAGAAAATAATTGAATTATTAAACATAGCAATAAAATTATTAAACTAAACAGCCGAATTCGTTAAACAAAACAGCAAATTCTTAGATTTTTTCCAAAACAATTAAATTGTTAAAAACAGTAGAATTGTCGAAATATATGTTGAATGTTAAACAAAAAGCAATTGATTTATTCAACAGAAAATAATTGAATTATTAAACATAGCAATAAAATTATTAAACTAAACAGCCGAATTCGTTAAACAAAACAATAAATTCTAAGATGTTTTTTTCCGTAAAACAACTAAATTGTTGAAAAAACAGTAGAATTGTTGAAAATATATGTTGAATAGTTGAAAACAAAAAGTAATTGAATTATTCAACAGAGAATAATTGAATTATTAAACATAGCAATAAAATTATTAAACTAAACAGCCGAATTCGTTAAACAAAACAACAAATTCTAAGATGTTTTTTTTCGTAAAACAATTAAATTGTTGAAAAAACAGTAGAATTGTCGAAATATATGTTGAATGTTGAAAACGAAAAGCAATTGAATTATTCAACAGAAAATAATTGAATTATTAAACATAGCAATAAAATTATTAAACTAAACAGCCGAATTCGTTAAACAAAACAGCAAATTCTAAGATGTTTTTTTCGTAAAACAATTAAATTGTTGAAAAAACAGTAGAATTGTCGAAATATATGTTGAATGTTGAAAACAAAAAGCAATTGAATTATTCAACAGAAAATAATTGAATTATTAAACATAGCAATAAAATTATTGAATTAAACAGCCGAATTCATGAAACAAAACAACAAATTCTAAGATTTTTTTTTCCGTAAAACAATAATTAAAACTGAATTGTTGAAAGAGCAGTAAAAAAGAATTGATTCAGAAATATATTTAAGATTTAAAATTTTTATTTAAAAAGATATGTTGAAAACAAAAAGCAATTGAATTATTCAACAGAAAATAATTGAATTATTAAACATAGCAATAAAATTATTAAACTAAACAGCCGAATTCGTTAAACAAAACAGCAAATTCTAAGATGTTTTTCCGTAAAACAACTAAATTGTTGAAAAACAGTAGAATTGTCGAAAAATCTGTTGAATAGTTAAACAAAAGCAATTAAATTATTCAACAAAAACAATTGAATATTAAACTAAAAATAATTAAAATGTTGACCAAAACAGTTAAATTATTGAACCAATCAGGTAAAATTATTAAACAAAAGAACTAAATTTATTAAATAAAATAGTTATATTTTTAACAAAGTAGTTTTTTTTTGCGTAAAACAGTTGAATTGTTTAATCTCTGTGTTTAATTACATTAAAACATGTGTGCAAAAGTGTTACAGTTTAAAATAGGAAGTGCAAAATTAACAGTATAATAAATTATAAGTGCAATAGTGCAAAATCCACATTATAAGTGCAATAGTGCAAAATGGACATTATACTATAAGTGCAATAATACAAAACCTATTATTAAATTGTCCTAGATTTAGTCTAATGTGCAACTATGCAATTGTAAATTTATGTATATAAACAATTGAATTTTTTAATAAAATAAGTATTAGCTCAAGCGTCGTGCCTGCAGTTAATTACTCCACCCCTTAATCTCTTCGGAATTATACATAATTTCGTTGAGATTAATTACTCTGAAAATTGAATTTTTGGATCAAAGATAATTGAATTGTTGAACCAAAAGCGATTAATAATTAATTATAATTGGGTAATAATTAGCAAATATTCGATTATTTTCTATAATCGATAATCAATTAAGAAATTTTAAAATCATAATTAGCAACCCCATTTACTAAGATATACCTTACATTCCAGTGGCATATTTAGGGGTGGAAAAGGGGCCCAAAGATGATTCGAATTGATTCCCTGAAAGCCTCCGTAATAAAAGTAATGTTTACTACGCGGTTTTAAAATTTAAATAAGTTTTGAATTTCTTTTATTTTTTAATTTTAGGAATTTGTCAGTTAGCCCTTTACCACTGACGCGCATGAATAGATTAACGAGTTTCAAAAAATAATCTGGTTTGACCCCCTCCATAGGCATTTCGGGAATACGCCACTGTTGCATTTTATGCTAACCAAACAGTTACATTTTTCGACAAACTAAGATGTTTTGTTGCATAAAACAACTGAATTGTTGAAATAAAATCGTTAAATTTATTCAACAAAACCGTTACATTTTTTTTGACAAAGTTTTGCATAAAACAGTTGAATTGACGAAAAACAGCAAAATAGATAAAAAATCAATTAAATTGTTAAAGAAAGAGTTGATTTGATGAATCAGCAAAAATTAAGTTGTTGAATCAAGGATAATTGAGTTGCCGAATCAAAATCAATTCAATTATTTAATAAATAATAATTGAATTATTCAACAAAAATAATTGAATTATTCAACAAAACAATTAAAATTAATTCAAATTTTTAAAATTATAAGGTTAAATGAACAATAAAACGAAACATTATCTGTTTTAATAATTATTATAAATGTCTGATGACAGCAGTAACCATTGCTGAAAGCTTACAGATAATGTTTCGTTTTATTGTTCATTAACTATAATTAAAAATTGAATTAATATTAATTTCAAGGTTAATAATATAAATAATTTCAAAAACAATTAAATGATTCGACAAAAACAATTGAATTATTCAACAAAAATTAATTGAATTATTAAACTAAAAATAATTAAAATGTTGATCAAAGGATAATTGAGTTGCCGAATCAAAATCAATTCAGTTATTCAACAAAAAATAATTGAATTATACAACAAAAACAATTGAATGATTCAACAAAAAACAATTGATTATTCAACAAATTGTTTAACAAAAACAATTGAATTATTCAACAAAAAACAATTGAATTATTCAACAAAAAACAATTGAATTATTCAACAAAAAACAATTGAATTATTTAACAAAAAACAATTGAATTATTAAACTAAAAATAATTAAAATGTTGATCGAAGCAATTAAATTATTGAACCAATCAGCCAAAATTATTAAACAAAAGAGCAGAATTTATTAAACAAATGAGCAAAATTGATTAATAAAACAGTTGTATTTTGACAAAGTATTAATTTTTGTGCTAAAACAGTTGAATTGTTCAATTACTGAAAATTGAATTGTTGGATAAAAGATAATTGAATTGTTGTATAAAAAGAATAATTTTTAGAGATTCATTAATCGAAAAAAATCGATTATTTTTCGTAATCGATAATCAATTATGAAATTTGATAATCACGCAGCTATACTGGGGGCTACTTTCTTAGAGATTCTTCGCCCCCAGACTCTCAGTTATTATCTTGCATTTTATGCTAACCAAACAGTTGCATTTTTGTAAAACTTTGTTTTTATCTTTGATGTTTTTTGCATAAAACAACTGAATTCTTGAAACATCTGTTGAAAAAGTAATTGAATTATTCAACAAAAAACAATTGCATTATTCAACTAAAAACAATTGAATTATTAAACATAGGACTTAAATTATTGAACCAATTAATCAATCAGCCGAGTTTATTAAAAAAAAATTGCTAAATTCGTTAAACAAAACAGTTGCATTTTTTTGACAAAGTCGTAGTAGCTTTTGTGCATAAAACAGTTGAATTGATGAAAAACAGTAAAATAGTTGTAAAATCGATTGAATTGTAAAAGAAACAGTTGAATTGTTGAATCGTTGAAAATTAAATTGTTGAATCCAAGATAATTAAGTTGTTAAATCAAAAACAATTATTGAATTATTCAACAAAAAAACAATTGAATTAGTCAACAAAAAAACAATTGAATTATTCAACAAGAAATAATTAAAGTGTTGACCCAAACAGTTAAATTATTGGACCAATCAACCGAAATTATTAAACAAAAAAGCAAAATTTATTAAACAAAAAAGCAAAATTTATTGAATAAAATAGTTGTATTTTTTTACAAAAAAGTAGTACCTTTTTTGCGTAAAACAGTTGAATTGTTAAATCAAAGATAATTGAATTGTTGAACCAAAAGCGATTATGAATATATAATCGATTATAATGGGTAATAAGTGGCAAAGATCCGATAATTTTTTATAATCGATTATCAATTATAAAATTTAGTAATCACGCAGCTCTACTGTGAGTTAATTTATTAAAGACTCTTTGCCCCCTCCAGACTTCTAGTTACTATCTTGCATTTTACGCTATATATATATAAATTTTTCCATTAATCACGTAATATTGAAGGCCGCAAGTTTGTAAATATATCTAATACAATTTGAGTATGACTGGGGGCTATTCCATTTCCCCCTAGAACTCCCGGTCTCTAGTATTACTGTGCTTTTTAATTCTGACTCCTGTTTTTGATTCCCATTTTTAAATATTTTTTTTTATTTTTAATTTTTAATAATATTATTGAACCAATCAATCAATCAGCCGAGTTTATTAAAAAAATTGCAAAATTTGTTGAACAAAATAGTTGCATTTTTGACAAAGTGTAGAGCTTTTGAATCGCTACTTTATTATTTGAAGGTGCATATTCATCTGCTGAAGAGCCTACAAAGTCGTCATCAGAATCATAGACAGCTTGAATACCATCATCGTTTTTGTCTTCATTATCGTTTCTGTCTTTATCTACACTTTTGAAAACATCTTCATTTACTTTCTTACTAGTTTCGCTTTCTACTGAAATTTTTGCTTGATCATCCTTTATCAAATTACACAAGGCCAATATTCGTTTACTTCTGCTAGCCATATTTTCACTCAAAAATAAAATAATAAACAATAAAATTGGAATACCTTTTATTGAAAATAATTCTAATATTTAATATTATCAGAAAATCATCAGGATTATCTTATTTTGGCAATGTAAAAATACTATATAAGTAGATTTAATTTCAATAAAAGCTATCATATAATTATTTATATGATAATATAAATATTATAATAATATATAATATAAGCCAAAACGACGAATGTGGCACATTAGTGCAAAATTTTTTTTTACCCAAGCCAAAACAACGAATGTGGTACATTGGACATTTTGGCGTTGTACAACTGAGAACATTTGCACATAGGTAAATTGAGAATAACCTACTACAAAGAATTCTATTGACGAATTGCATCCGCGCTTTTGCATTGGGTAGTTTGATAAAATTTTAGTTAGGTGGTGTAATAACTCAAAATGACAAATTTGCACATTGGTAACTTTGGCATGGGGCGACGATATTAACTTTAATATGGGTTGGTACCAACAGAAAATTGTTAATCTACTTTACCGGCACCTCTAAAACCACCTCTAAAATACGTAAGAAATATGCACGATCGACCAAAAAAATACTAAAATATGCACGATCGGGCCAAAAATACTAAAATATGCACGATCGGCAAGAAAGTACGAAAATATGCATTAATGCTAAAATATCGATAAAAATAATCCGATGTCTATTTATAACCATTAAGATGTGGCGAACATAAATTCAAATTTTAAGATTTAAGTTGGCATTGCCGATTATATAGCGCCACCTAGGATCAACCTTAAAAGTTTTACAAGCAACGTGAAATTTTAGTCAACAAGTTTTTATTAAATTGCTATATTTTTAGTTTAAGACTCCGTTGTTTCGATTTTTTAAATCTCCTCAGTTAAACTTAGCCCTAAATGATTGAATATTGATTAAAATCCACTAAAAAGTCAATTCAAGGGTTTTTAATTCAATTTCAAAAATTTCGCTTAGCTTGGCTTTCTGTAAATTTGGGCCCCATAAACCATAGCAAAGAGTATATAGATACTCTTATACTCTTTGACCATAGTCTTTTTGCTTTTGTTGAGGGAAGAAACAAATTCTTTGGTGAAATTGGTTTCTAATGTTTTGTTAATATGATTTTTCCAATCTTCTACCACCAGCTCTGACGCCGCTTTCTCATACTTCTCTTCTGTAATAGCAAAGAGTATATAGATATCTATATACTCTTTGGTAATAGTGACCCTGTTGATATTTTTAAAACGTTTTTAATATTTTTATTTTAAAAAATATTACGCCTCAGCAATTTTATTTCTTCAAGAAATGAAGTATAAACAAAGAGTTTTCAACTAAAATTTTATAATCTCTTCAGACAGTTGCTTCAGAAACGCAGCCCACAGCTTCCCATGCCTAGCACCGCTACTGGAACTACATTACAACCTCTGATGAGAGATTATTGTTTTAATTTTAATCAGTTTCCCAACACCTACTATGTAGTACATAAAATTATGTAAATTGCCAAGTACGGTACTGCGGATAGAACACAATTTTGAGTACCACCGATTATTATGTAATTTCTTATTTACATAAAATTTGAAAACATAATTCAATTGAACTGAATATTTAAAAGGATACTTTCATTTTTTGACAGAAAACGATAAATAAATTCAAATTTGACGTTTCAAACACGAATCATTTCTGTTCATCATTTGTTAGTTGTCAACGTTGTCAACATTAAAATTTTCTTAAAACAAATGAAAAAACCTTAGGACATAACTTCACGAGCTAAGCGCAGTGAGCGAAATTAACCAACAAATAAAAGTCAAAATATCACATAACCAAAAAGGTGATTACTATTTGGCCATCACCTGATGACCTTAATTTGTTGCTGGACTATCAAAAAAATGACTTGAATAATATAACAACAACAAATACATTATATTTCAATGTAAATAGTTATGTGCTCTCATCCTAAACGTATGGTATCCATTAAATCACAACAGCATTGAAAAACTTAGAGAAAAATAACTCAAAATGATTGGAAGTTTTCCGAATGTTCAATTAATAACGACGTATGTCTTATGTTTCGAATTAATATTGACCAATTCGCGCACATCAACTTTATGGAAGTTGAGCTCAGATGAATCAAAAATAATCGAAGCCAATCCATTTCATCCGATTGTATCTTTACCAAACACTCACATAATAGAAGACGATCCAATATTTAATATAATCACTTCCACGGTGCATTATGGTCAAACTTGGGTGAAACAAGATGACGACTTTTCTGTACAAATTGTCGCATGATTCAACCGAAAGTTAATGGCACGTAAGTCGATTATGAATATATAATCGATTATAATGGGTTTAATCATAATGGGTGGCAAAGATCCGATAATTTTTTATAATCGATTATCAATTATAAAATTTAGTAATCACGCAGCTCTACTGTGAGTTAATTTATTAAAGACTCTTTGCCCCCCTCCAGACTTCTAGTTACTATCTTGCATTTTACGCTATATATATATAAATTTTTCCATTAATCACGTAATATTGAAGGCCGCAAGTTTGTAAATATATCTAATACAATTTGAGTATGACTGGGGGCTATTCCATTTCCCCCTAGAACTCCCGGTCTCTAGTATTACTGTGCTTTTTAATTCTGACTCCTGTTTTTGATTCCCATTTTTAAATATTTTTTTTTATTTTTAATTTTTTAATAACATTTTTAGTTTTACATTTCAATGAATGTGGAATTGGTACACCTAACACACATAGAAATCCGCCAGTGAAAATAACTTCACTAGTGAATAAAATTAATACGTTACTTTTCCATTGCCTTCGGCCTAATCCACACATCGATATTGGTATCATAGCAGTATATACTACTCGACCAGAATTTGGGCTGAGGTCTTTCGCTTCCTACTCTAATCAGTATGCTGATAACCATTGAGAAATTGATTCAATTATATGGAAAATTTTTACTTAAATTAACCTTAAAAGTTTTAACATTTTTACAAGCAACGTGAAATTTTAGTCAACAAATATTTATTTTATTAAATTGCTATATTTTTCCAACTTACATTTTAGTTTAAGACACCGTTGTTTCGATTTTTTAAATCTCCTCAGTTGAACTTAGCCCTAAATGATTGAATATTGGATTAAAATCCACTAAAAAGTCAATTCAAGGGTTTTTAATTCAATTTCAAAAATTTCACTTAGCTTGGCTTTCTGTAAATTTGGGCGCCATAAACCATAGTCTTTTTGCTTTTGTTGAGGGAAGAAACAAATTCTTTGGTGAAATTGGTTTCTAATGTTTTGTTAATATGATTTTTCCAATCTTCTACCACCAGCTCTGACGCCGCTTTCTCATACTTCTCTTCTATGTCATAGTGACTCTGTTATCTATAAACATAGGGGACCTACAGTTTAACGCGGACTCCGAACCGCGGAAAGAGTATACAACTTTGCAAGGAAATACCGTCGGAATTTTTTTGATGTACTTGGTCGAGGTTTTATTGTACGACAACAGCATATCATGAGCATATCATTCCGCTCACAATCTTGCGGTTTCTGATATTTTAAAAACATTTTTTAATATTTTTTATTTAAAAATATTACGCCTCAGCAAATTTTATTTCTTCAAGAAATGAAGTATAAACAAAGAGTTTTCAACTAAAATTTTATAATCTCTTCAGACAGTTGCTTCAGAAACGCAGCCCACAGCTTCCCATGCCTAGCGCCGCTACTGGAACTGCATTACAAACTCTGATGAGAGATTGTTTTAATTTTATTCAGTTTCCCAACACCTACTACATAAAATTATGTAAATTGCCAAGTACGGTACTGTGGATAGAACACAATTTTGAGTACCACCGATTATTATGTAATTTCTTATTTACATAAAATTTGAAAACATAATTCAATTGAACTGAATATTTAAAAGGATACTTTCATTTTTTGACAGAAAACGATAAATAAATTCAAATTTGACGTTTCAAACACGAATCATTTCTGTTCATCATTTGTTAGTTGTCAACATTAAAATTTTCTTAAAACAAATGAAAAAACCTTAGGACATAACTTCACGAGCTAAGCGCAGTGAACGAAATTAACCAACAAATAAAAGTCAAAATATCACATAACCAAAAAGGTGATTACTATTTGGCCATCACCTGATGACCTTAATTTGTTGCTGGACTATCAAAAAAATGACTTGAATAATATAACAACAACAAATACATTATATTTCAATGTAAATAGTTATGTGCTCTCATCCTAAACGTATGGTATCCATTAAATCACAACAGCATTGAAAAACTTAGAGAAAAATAACTCAAAATGATTGGAAGTTTTCCGAATGTTCAATTAATAACGACGTATGTCTTATGTTTCGAATTAATATTGACCAATTCGCGCACATCAACTTTATGGAAGTTGAGCTCAGATGAATCAAAAATAATCGAAGCCAATCCATTTCATCCGATTGTATCTTTACCAAACACTCACATAATAGAAGACGATCCAATATTTAATATAATCACTTCCACGGTGCATTATGGTCAAACTTGGGTGAAACAAGACGACGATTTTTTCTGTACAAATTGTCGCATGATTCAACCGAAAGTTAATGGCACGTAAGTCGCTTTTGAACATGAAATAGGAACAAAATTGTAACAGCTTAATTTACAGAAATGAGACTAAGGGTAAGCAGGTTCCAAGTGAAGCTAGTTATAATGACGAAGTGTTGGATTGTGGAAAACCTGTTAATTTTACTTATTATGACAATTTGGTGGGTGTAACAAATCGTAATCGTCATCCTAATGTTCCGGAACCGCAAATTTCGTTAATATTTGGTTCTAAAAGCCGGAAAGGTACCAAAACTAGTCATTCGTTGGAGTATGAGGTTGATGCGTTAGAAAAACGATTGAAGAAGGCTAAGAGAGAAGTAAATTACGAGTCATTGTATTGCATTTTAATTATTTAGGAATTTTTAGAAACCGAAATCGGTGCAACTTTACAATCAAATAGGCAATTTTTTGCGAATAAAAGGCGACGCGCGAAAAGCAATTGAATGTTTTCGACGAGCTTTAGCCGTATCGCCGCACAACGCCGAAGTGTTACTCAATTTGGCGCGAGTCTTGTTTACTTTACAGTATTTAGATGACGCGATATACTTAACAAGGAGGTCTTTGGAAATGCAACCAGCCGAGAAAGGCGCGTGGCAGCAATATTTTACCTTGGGTGAAATATTCAAAGCCTATGGTCATTACCAGGAGGCTTCTTTGCATTTAAAACACACCCTGGAACTCAAACCGGGGTTCGAACCAGCTCAAATTGCTCTTAAGGAGATGGATGGAATGCCTGCCAATAAATTACATCTTTACACCTTAATCATAATTTTTTCTCTGGTAAGATGGATTGCTAAAATTAAAAATGTCAATGTGGTCCTTTTAGACCTTCAAGAAGCAATTTGGAACTGAAATAATTTCGTAATTAGAATTTGTCGGACCGACTTAATTTTAGTTTTTATTGCCACAATAATGCTTACGTTCTTTTAGAAGGGCTTTGCAGTATTTGGTAAAATTTGTGTCTAAAGCTACCAAATAGCTTTTGTTTATTTTCCCAAAATTTCAAGTCAATCCGTCCAGCTGTTTTTGAGAAGTGTTTGAGAAGTGTTTCTAGTGAAACACAGTTTAGCAAAAGTTCATAGTTACATGGACTGCTCTTAGGATTTCTGCAAGGGGGAGGGGTGAAATGAAAATAATAACACATTTTAATTTTATTTTCATGTACTTATTTGTACAGTTTGGCGGTAGCAACAAACTATTGTCGAAAAGTTATCAGTCCACGTGGCAAACATTTTTGAATGTCAAAACAATGCAAAATCGCATTTTTTAATTTTATTAGGTTTAATTCAGGGTTACAAAAATATAAAAAAAATATGATTACCCCCGAGGTTTTGAACTACGATTAATTTTGTATATTATGAACCAAAATTTGGTTTATGTGAGATAACTTGTTTTATTTTAATTCTATGCCCAAAATGCAGGTATACAAAATTAAAGGTGATTTAATTTTCTATAAAAAAAATTAGAAAAGTTTTTTTCTGAGATCAGCACTTCCTGAGCAGTAGTCACACAAAGTTAGCTGGGATCATAATGGTTCTTTACTTTAGATTACTGATTGCATAAACAGAAAGCAAAAATCACAATAACCTAATTTGATCACTTCCAACAATTTTTTTAAATTGACAGTATTTGGTAATGGTAATAATAAATTGCCTTTCGAATCGAAAATTAATTTATTTATATTACAAAATAAAGTATTCATATCGGGATATGTTCTCCAGAGCCCATAGAAAATTTATTTGTAATACACAAAATTGAAGATAATTAAATTCTTTATAAAAAAAAAGGTTCTATATACTTTTCCTCCGAGTAATGCTTTCCGAACAAGAGTTACGCGAAGTCGTCAAACCGTACCTAATAGTAAACAAAAATGTTACTGAATTTCTACCGAATTTTCTAAAATAAATTTCCTGACTTTTTCAGGTTTTCCCTGATTAAAATTGATAATTTTCTCTAACTTTTCAAATCTTGGTAAACAAAAATAAAATATTTTGGCCGCGGAAAATAATCACAATGTTTGTCAAAATCTTTTCCCCTGGCCCAACAGTAGTTTTTGTTAAATATAATAATTGAATTAAAAAAGTTGATTTATTTAACAAATCAGTTGCGTTTTTGGATAACATATTAGCTTTTCTGCATAAAACAGATGACTTGTTGAAATATCTGTTGAATCGTTAAATAAAAAACAATTGAATTATTCAATAAAAAACTAAAAATTATTAAAATATTCAACTAAACAGTAAAATTATTGAACCAAACTGCTGAATTTATAAAACAAAACAGCTAAATTTACTGAAGCAAACAATTGCATTTTTTGACGAAGTACTTTATAGTAACTTTTTGTATAAAACAGTTGAATTGTTGAAAAACAGTAAAAGTGTTGAAACATCATGTTGAATTGCCCAATCACGGAAAATTAAATTGGTAAATCCACTACTGTAATTTAATTGTTAATACAAAACAACAATGAATTATTGAACAGAAAAACAATTGAACCAAACAGCTAAATTTATTAAACAAAACAGCTAAATTCGTTTAACTAAACAGTTGCATTTTTCGACAAAGTAGGATGTTTTTTTGCATAAAACAGCTGAATTGTTGAAATATCCGTTGAATAGTTATACAAAAAGCAATTGAATTGTGCAACAAAAAACAATTGAATTGTTAAACAAAAGATCTAAATTTATTACACCAAACAATTGCAAATTTCGACATAGTAAGATGTCTTGCTTAAAACAGCTGAATTGTTAAAATATCTGTTAAATAGTTATACAAAAAGCAATTGAATTATTAAACAGCAGTTAAATTATTGAACCAATCAGCCGATTTTATTAAACAAAACAGCTAAATTTATTGAAGAAAACAATTGCATTTTTCGACAAAGTAGTAGCAGCTTTGTTTGCATATAAAACAGTTTAATTAATTGTTGAAAGACAGTAAATTAGTTGAAAAATAGTGTTGAATCACGGAAAATTAAATTGTTTAATCAAAGATAATTGAGTTGTTGAACAGGAAATAATTGAATTATTAAACTAAAAACGACCAAAGCTGTTAAATTATTGAACCAATTAGCCAAAGTTATTAAACAAAAATGTAGTGAAAGGGGCGGGGATATTAAAGAATTATCCCACCGCTGTCACCATTGTAACGGGGGGGGGGTTATAAAAAAATATTATTATATTTCTACTTCTAAGGTTAGTACAACCAAAAAGTAAATATAGTAGCTTGGGGGTTGATGTTGAGTAGTGTAAGTGTGCTGTCACCACTTCTTCTAGGAGGTAGAAAATCGGGTTTCCGGAGGACGTTGGAATCGGACGATTCCCTTGCTTTCACTAAATTTCACCTTTTGTGACCAACTTCGGGGATTAAAAACAAAACAAATAAAAGAAAACTGATCTAGCATGTGACAATATTTATTGATGGCTAATGTTTTAAAAAGATTACAAAATAAAACTTTATAATGCGATACAAAATTAAACGTAACTAACCGTTTCGTTGTTATGAGTCTCAAACAATGGTTAAAAATTGGATGTTTACTTACCATTTTGTACAATTCGCAATCAGGCCTCTTTTTCGTTTGGATGTAATAACTCAAAATTTAGTAAATTAAAAAAAAACGTCGCGTCATTTTAGGAAAAGCCAAAAAGACCCGCTTCGACCGAACTTAACTGCCAGGATGGAACTGCCTAATTGAAACAAGAAAGCTAAATTTATTGAATAAAACAGTTGCTTTTTTGACAAAGTGGTAACTTTTTTGAAAAAACAGTAGAATTATTGAACTAAAAACAATTTAATTATTCAACAAAAAACAATTGAAATTATTGATCAAAACAGTTATTTTGTGGAACCAAAAATATTTGAATTGTTTAATTATTATGTAAACAAAAGTCGCATTTTGGAAAAAAAACAGTTACATTGTTGAATCAAAAACGATTGAATTAAACCAAAAAAAATTACACAAGGTTTTCACTGAACTTCTCAAAATAAGTTCTGTGACTTCTACAGGTTTTCTACGATTAAAATTGATAATTTTCCCTAAGTTTTTCATATTTATTTGGTCAATTTTAAAATTAAAAGAGTGATTTTTTCAACGAGGAAAAAATATCGAGACAATAGAAAACCAAAAATCTACGAAGAAAGTAAAATATTGTCATAATTTTGTTGGTAATTTTCCAAGGGGGGGGGGGGATCTGTTGAAATTAAACTAATTACTAAACTAAAATTATTTCTTTAAATTAAATGTTATTTAAACAATTAGATTCTTAGCAACTTTTGATCAAAGGCAATTGTGCCAGGAATAATTATTATTGTCTTCAGATACTAAATTGATAATAATTGGACCAGGCATCTTTATTGCATTTTGTATTAGTTGACATGAAAAACAAAAATTAACGGTCAACGAAATAATTATAACAAACTAATTTTAATTATTCTTGGAATTGTCATAATGAATAAAATTATTTTGTAACCCCGAATATTTGCGGGCCACCTTTTTTCTGGTTTTGTTAGGAAGTAGTACAGCGGGAATCTCGTTAATTCGTTCATGCGCATCTCAAATTTTTTTGTTTTTTCGCTTTTAAAATTAAATTTGCCGCTAATTTCACCTAAAAATCAAATTGGGGAAAGCGATATGTACATTTTGTAAAATTTTTCTGTATTGTTCCAGGTATTAGGTGTATTGCTGGTAGTTCTATCCAATTCGGATTCTACAATAGAAGTGGACATCTATGAAGTGCGACCACAGAGACACTTTAACCGAGCGATGGCCATGAGTACTTTAAGAGGATTTAGAACTTCGAGGAATAGCAATCGTTCCAGACAAATGTCGGCTTGAAGTGACTGACAAGTTTCGTTTGCTAAATTCACTTGACTTGTTTTTTTGTTGTTGTTAAAAATATTGTGTTACTTCTTACTATGTAGGCTGCTCAAGACTAATGACTGTACCTGGTTTTACTCATTTTGAAATGTTTGTTATTGTTTTCTTATTTAATAAATTATTGATGAATGTTACTACGAAGTTTTCTTCTGTTATGACTGTTAAGGAAAAATAAAAGATGGAGAAACTTTTACAAAATAGCTTTATTTGAAAATGACGAAAAGCATTATATGTATGTTTGTCAGCCTTAAATTCCGACTACTTTAAAAAACATTTCAATTTTGTTATAAATTTATTAACAAGTAAATTACATGAGAAGTGTAGTAATCTAAGCGGTGTTGTGAATACCCAATCGGAAAATATCGTGTTGAACGTAGAACGAAGTTCCTGTTGGTTTCAGAACAAAAATTTGGGAAAATGCGTGTGGTGGATCATCATCAGCCTAAAACATTAAAAAAATATATCACAAAATTGAATAGTGAGCGAGCCCTGTGTGTGTTAATCAAAATCAAACAGTGTTAATAAAACTTTGTAAATCTCCCTCACTCTTTGTGTGTATGCGTCAGTTGCATTAGTAAAAGCATTACCCTCCAAGAGCGGGGGGGGGGTGTGCAATAAAACTAAGAAAGTTGCTACCGTGCACTCTTATTTCTATAAAATTTTTATCAAGTGCATTAAAACTTCGCCTTTATTTCAAAATTTGCCAACTAAATTGCGAAAAATAGTATATACACATCGTAGAAGAATCGTTTTCATTGTTTGTGGGTGAAATAAGTTTCTTACGAGGGTGGAGTGAATATGTGAAGTATTATTAAAAAATCTGCAAGAATTAACCCAGTTAAAATTAATTTTTATAATTTTTTCATTTAAGATTACAGTAGGGCTAATCTGTTATATTTTAAGTAAATATTATCAAATTAATAGTGACTAATATTAGAATTAAAAGTATTATATATAATAATGACCAGTGCGTATCTATCTATCCGTAATGTACCTCTCATTGATTAATTTTTTGCCAATTAAAAAAAAAAATTCCAATTAATTTATTATTAAGTACAATAATGACCTGTCCCATGTTATTTTGGCATTAAATAGTATAAATATTGAAAAATTGCTTTGCAATACAGAGCAAACAGTAATGTGAACATTTAGCAATATTGTAGCAATGTAGTAAAAAAAATATTGAGAAAATAGATTTTCAAAAAAAGTAAAGAAAAGCGTACAGCAAATTTAAAAAAGATGTATCTATTTTTTTAAATAAGGTTTTACACAGCTTATTAATTATTTTTATTAATTTAACAATCATTAGTTTTTCCCTTTTAACGAAGAGGTTTGTGATCATTTGATCTTTTTAACGACTTATACAGGCCCTGCAGCTGTTCATTCTTGATGTCTTAAAAGGTACAGCATCATCTACAGGCGTTTGTGCAATTCATATTTCGGTATCGTTCTTGCATGTAACAGCCCTCGAAGGGGGCATTACCGAACTTTTTCCCAGGGGAGCTCTCCAAGCATGGATCACCTATGTGCATAGCTCATACGAAAACATTCGAAAGGTTTAAAATGATAATGACAAAAGATTTTTGCGGGATAATAATGCAATAGACAAATAAAAAAAAATAAAATTTGCGGTCGGTCAACAAATTTAAAAAAAAAAGGCTAGAAAATTTAATTTTAAATGTAATCATTGGCCCTTTCAAATTGTAGCCCCGCAGACAAAAATTAAATTGTTGCTAATTGCGAAGCCTTGACTTTGCAACAACTTAAAATGACATCCCTGAAACCCGACAGCACTCGACCTGGTACATAAATTAATGACATAAAGGAATGGTAAAACTTATTAAAAATATCTCCGAGCCAAAACTAATCTAGAAAATAATTAATCTTTGAGCCACAGAGTCCTAAAAGAAGTTAAACTTGAAAAGATATCCCTGAAGTGCGGTCCAATTGTTTACGCTGGCAGATGTGAGGATCGACTAGCAAGCTCGTCGCGTTGTACAACTAGGCTCTGTCCACTAGAAGTAACCCTGAATACATGTACGTCTACAGATTAAATGCAATATTGCGCAATAATTTGTTTCAATGTTTCTTATGGAAATTTCGTCAACTTCAAAATTAATTGTGGGCTTAATATAGAACCTACCAAATTCATCTTCACCATAAAAGTCTTGTATTCAAGTTGTCTTTCGTTTGTTAGAGCTATTTTTATAAGAAAAAGTGTACTTTCAAACCCGGGTTAGTTAACTCATATTTTCATGTCAATTTTTCTTCCCAACTCATAAACCGATCCACTAAATTCAATTTTTTATCGTGAACGAACAAGCATTTTTTCCACCGTTAGAATGATGCATCGCAGGGTTGCTATTTATAATTTTGAAATGGGGTAGCTGGTGCAGAGAGGGTTAAACTTAAAATTCAAATAATAGTATTGGTTTTGAAAGTCTCCCTTGCCATAACAATCAACGTGTTTTTCATTTTTCTCAAAAAAAAAAAGTTATTTCTACTGGTTACTTTTGAAACAAACACTCCGTAAGTGCAAGGTTTCAGAATTCTCAGCCGGAGCTATTTTTTTAAATAATTTATTTGTTAAAAAATGCAATAGTGCTGAATATAAATTAATTATGTAGAAATTCAACAGAGGAAGAGACCTTTTTCTCCAATCAAGAAAAGCTTTATTTGAATAAATTATTAGAAAGGAAATGAAAAATAAACGATAAGCCGCAGAATTAAGAGAGAATACTCAGCGAGGTTTCACATAAAAAGAATTTTTCAATTCAACTTTTCTGAAACGTCAACAAAGAATTTACTCTTGATTATAAAGGATTTGAATCAGACTATAGCAATACTTCTCCAACAAGCATAAGTATACTATTAGGAAGATTATGAACTACGGACGATCCAAAAATTTAAATTCTAACCCGATGTTTTGATAGGCTGTATTCGCACCCCGAGTCCCACCCGTCGAGAATTTCAAGTGTACAATTTACGGAAAGCGGTGTATTTTTTTTATGTTATTAGTTGAATATTGAATCGTGACGATACATAAAAGTGTAAAAGTTATCTTAAACCAAATCTGACTCGTTTTTTAAAGAACATTTATTTAAAGACAACAATAACATTCAGACAATAGCTATCCAATGAGATGAAAAAATTCGTCCATAACATAGGCATCGACCCTGAAGCGGAATTACCTCATTAGATACACATTCTCAGGATTAAAAAACTCTTAGCACGTTTATTGTCCGATACATCAATAACTAGACCACCGATCTTAACAACCAATTCCTGCATCGTTACTCCAAGAGACGAAGGTCTCGACAGCAAAAGGTGAAAAATCGTAATGATCTTTTACTGTTTGATATTTATCGTGCATTAGAGTTTCAACTTTTGTAGCTGTTGAATTGGCAATTCCGCATTCCGCACTAAAGCTTTCCTTGCCAAAGAGACCACGGTCACACCGTTTGGTCTCTTTCCAAAATTACGTTAAAGTCCCACTTCGGAAACATGATATGTGTACATTACAATATGAGTAAATGGTGGTATAAGCTCCAATAAAAATAGTCTAATTTAAAACAGAAAGAACATGATCAGATGATAATTTTTCAAATTATCTTTCTGTTCGGCAAAAAACGTTTTGTAATAATTTTAATCGAGTATGCTTAACCGTGAAATAAGTTGGATTTCGACTGAACTCATTAAAAGAGATATTCTACACACTTGAAGGATTAATAATAAGCAATAAAAAAATGTTTTTATCCACGAAAGGTAAACACCCCCTTAAGAGTACTCACAGTTGAATTATAAATTTACTACATTTTTAACGCCCAACACTAAACTGTAAACAACCCAATATTAAAATCGTTGCTGTATTTTGTGTAAAAATACCTAATTCTAGATTTCTTCCGATTTTAATCAAATATTAAAATTGCCACGAGTTTTTTATAAAGAAAAATTAATTCCACTCGTACATATGAATTATTAATTAAATCACAAAATGTAATTAATAAAGACATTGTGACAGCTCACAATCCAACACTAAAATACAAGGCCAAGGTACGTAACAAGTACGAATATAAGAATAAATAAAACGGAAATGTAAAATACAAGGTTAAATCTTTCCCTTAAAATGAATTTTATACAACCACAAGAAATTTGATTTTTATAGTGTACATTCAATTTTTAAAACAACATTTTACTATGCCATAAAAATCATTTTAGCGAAAGGATTTAAATTTATATTACAATATTTTTGTTACTAATAAGAAATTATTATCTATTTCAGTCTCCCTTGCATAAAATATGGCTTTATTTTATGTCGGTGACATCATAATTATTCTTAAAGAAAATATAAATGTTTATTAATCAAGTATAATATAATAAATATTATTAATATTTGAGCCAAATTATTTGTTAGTATTGAAGTTAGGATAAACATAAATATTTTGTAATATAAAAATACTTCTTGGTGGGGTGTGCTTAACTCAAAACGAATAACACGTAATGTAATGCTCGGGGCTTTAGCTATTTTACAATATCTCTTTTTGTTATCAAGGTCTTAAAATATAGGAACCAATCCGAAGTAAGCATATGCAAACTATTATAAGTACGGGCATTAATTCACCACAACTAAACCCAAAAACTTTTGGTTAGTCAATCTTAAACACAAAATTACATACTTAGGAACCTTTAAATGGTATCGTGAAGTACCAGTCGAAAAATATCGTGTTGAACAAAAAAACTTCCTTCTATAGGTTTTAAAATAAAAGTTTGATTATAAGCTTGTGGTATATCATCGTCAGTCTAACAATTCATAAATTTTAAACCTCTAGAAGTATCGGGTAATGATTTACGTACCTGCAATCTTCCTAAAACATTAATTAAAACTCCTCCATCGAACATTGGTTGCGAATCTACAGCAGTAATTATTCTATTTATTTTTTGAAAACTCAAAGCCTAAAACGAAGAGAAGCTAAAATTTGTAATGAAATACTCTTGCATACTTACGTTTAATTTTTCCATAATTTTAACTGAACCTTGTATTTGCGTTCCTTCAAATGTCATAAATGAACTTTCAATCTAGAAGGAAATTATTGAGTGTGTGAAAATGTGGAAACACTTTGATTTTACTTACGTTGTACATGTTAGCGATGTTGGAACGTTGGAGAGGATCGTCAAATAACGCATAATATTGTTGTACAAAGCCTTTTCCGATATCATCGTACTGTGGATTTAATGCCATTTTGCTTACTACTTAAAATAAAATCTGCGCTTTAAAAAATAGAATAAGAATTAATCAGGAAGCTTCCAAAACGTCTTCGATAAAGAGGCCAGTTCATAACTGCCAAAATGTTTGACATCTAAGCGGAGGTACCAACCATGTACGGAAATAACTTCAAAAACATTAATTAGCGAAAGTCACCAAACTGTGAAAATAATTTTTCTGTTAGTTTAATATTAATTAGAAAAGTAATATAGAATGTTGCTCTAATAAGTAAATTTGTAAACTTTTTTAAATAATATATGAAACCGAATTTATATTTTGGGTTTTGTGTAAAAATTTGTTATTATTCTGTTGTTTTTTTAAAAATTTTTTAATTCAATTAATTGGAGTGCACTGATATCCTAATGTGCGTTATTCGATTGTTACATAAACTATTATTGTTAATTACGTTATTGTTTGTTATTAATGCCCGGTTTCACAAACATTTAAACTGCGATTTCGGCTTAAATTTAGGTTTAAATATTATAGGCTTGAATAATTTAATCGCAGTTTAAACGTTTGTGAAACCGGGCATAAGTGTGTCAAAGGAAGAACTTGGAAGAAGAGAGGGAAGAATAAAGAAGATGCAGTGAGACGGAAGAAATATCTGATGAATGAAAAAACGGAATAGCAAACTAGGATGAAAAAGTACGAAGAAGCTATTATAAAAAATATCGAGAATTTGATTAGAAAACTGACTGAGAAAGGATCGCAAAAAGACGAGAGCGGAAGAAAAAGAAGTTTAAGATGAAGAGGTCTGCTAGCCGATTTTAGATCTGATTCATGGGAACAGCCCTCGGAAGACGGGAACAGCTCTTCAAGGAAAACTCTGAAAAGTTATGCTGTTATGGGAAAAAACAGCCGTATGGGTTCAGAAGTTTGGATTTTTCCTTCGCCTTCAGTGCTGGGAAATAATTAAATGTTTGGAATGGAATTGACAGATGCTAAGCTAAGAAAATAAGATTTTTTGAGTTTTTGTGTGGAGGAGGGAGTGGTTCATGAAGTAGAGTTTTCTACAAGAGAAATTTTAGAAAAAACGGCTTTAATAATTAATTCGGAATGCAGTTTTCTCATTGGGTTTTTTGAACTATAACTTAGCCCATCAAAATTAAAATACGTTTTGGTGACAGTTAAGATACCCGAATGTAGATTTTTAAAAGGGGGGTCTAATTAAAAGATTAAAAAAATAAAATTTGTGATTGATCCACTTTTGGGGTGAATCCGAGATTTGCCATGATTGCGTTAGTCAAAACTTACCCTACTCCGCTACGGTCCCCTCCTTTCCGGTTGCTACGAGCCGTTTTGACAAATGCTTTACTAACTACAAATATCCCCCTAGTTCGGTTCTACTTAATAAAGTGTAGATGTTGACCGGATAGATAGCAGGGAGCAATTGGTAGCTCCTTGTCGGTTGTGAGTGTCAACCCATCTACAACGCACGTACTGGTGATAGAATGTGTTCAAATATGACATAATATTACGCAATAATGCACTTGCATGTGTTTCTTATGGGAATATCATAATTTTCAAATTTAAATTGTGACCAAATTCCTCCTCACCATAAAAATCTAGTATTTTTTTGCTCTTTTGTTTGGTGAAGCAATTTTTATAGGAAAAAGTGTATTTTCAAGTTAGGGTTAAAATCGACCAATCCCATGTAGCACACAATAATTGATTCAATATTAGCCATATGCTAACATAACGCCAATATTATGATGATGTGAACATTTCGCAATATAATAAACAGTCACAATATTGCATTAAATATTGGTTCAATATTGATTTACAATGTAGCAATATAAACATTTCTCGTTAAGTTTTTACTACATTGCTACAATATTGATTTCCAATAGAAAAAAGTATCTTATATCGTCACCTAAAAGGTGCACATACATCGTATAACCTAAATTTATTTTACTCTCGGTGACACCCATTTTGAGTAAATTTAAAATTACTCCCACCAGTGCGGCCTTCAGGCCGCACAACCATGACCTTCGAGTATTCGTTTATTTTCTCAAAGACCACAGAAATGGTAAATACATTAATTTTGTCAAAATGCAATTTAACTAACAGAACTTAACAATTTTGATTTCAATAAAAGCACTCTTTTCTAACAACAAATAACTATAACTTGGTCAATTTTTCTCATAAAAGGTAAAATAAAACACAAAATTACAGAGAATTAAAATGTCTTTCAACTTTGTATATAATATTTTTTGTAGGATCTTTTTCTCCTTTTGAACAATTTGCGAAAACAAGCGTTGAAATGTGACTTTTAGATGAATTAATAGATTAGACTTTTAACATAGAATACAAGAATTAAAAAACACCAATTCTTAAAAAATGATAACTTGGTAAATTTTTATCCTAAAAAAAAAATAATTAATTAAAAAAAAATGTTAAAGAAAATTTATTGTTTTACAAAAAAGATCTCTGGTAATTTTTCGATAAAATTAGGAGTTCTGTAATTAATTACATACAAAAGAGTAATTTCTCACCTCTTTTATAATCTTTAAAACGATTTTCTTCAAATTCGGCTTACAAGGGGAGACCTGCAACTTCCCCTCACTGAATTGATTCATTTTCATTGTCGGTGTAGGTCTTGTATTGGACTTCAACAGGTGCAAGTATAAGGGCACGCTTCTTTGCCAATTTCAAGAAAATTGAATTTGAATAATTACATGTTACTGATGAACTGTATAAAAATTAACATAAATTTGGTAAGTTGTTAATTTAAAAGAGTTAAGCTCCTGCAAATTTATTTTTTTTTTAATTTGATTATTAATTCCCCTCAGTATAACATGTTATCGTTTTCAAGAAAACCAAAGCGCTATAATAAACCCTACTAACAAATCTGTAAACCTTGAATGTTTTACCTTTCAGCAGTGAGGCACTGGAGGGTGTTCCACACCCCCCAGACCCCCCGTTTGTGCAGTTTATTTTTTATTAGTAATAAATTGAAGATATCAGCATAATCGATCTAGAAAAAATCTCTAGAAAAACTAATTAATCCTAACTTTATCAAGTCACACTCAAGTACTAATATCCCAATTACCCCAAAATATAAACCAAAGTTGTACAGACCGGGGTCTGGGAGGTGTGGAGCACCCCAGGAATACTCAAACTGTGATAGAAAATTTGCAAACTTATGGTTATCAGTATTAAGCGATAATGGTGAAAGTTTTAGCACAAAAATATAAAGCAGTGACCAAGAATTGGACTGAGGGGGTATGAATTCCTCTAGTATAATATGTCATCGTTCTCAAGAAAACCAAAGCGCTATAAAAACCTACTAACAAATCTGTAAACATTCAATGTTTAACTTTCAGCAGTGAGGCACTGGAAGGTGTTCCACACCCCCGGTTTGTGCAGTTTATTTTTATTAGTAATGCATTGAAGACATCAGCATAACCGATCTAGAAAAATCTCTAGAAAAACTAATTAATCCTAACTTTAACAAGTCACACTTAAAGTAACTAATATTCCAATTAGCCTAAATTATAAACCAAAGTTGTAGAGACCGGGGGTCTGGGGTGTGGAGCACTCAAACTGTGATAAATTTTTTTTTTTTATTGACATCCTATATTATTTACAATCTGTTTTACAACATTCAGTAAATTTGATTAGCTTTACAACGTCATAGAAGATCATGTCCAGTGACATGACTTCCTCAAAGGGTTACTTACTAGGTTAGGTATTGCAGTATTGCTAAGTTCAGTTTAAACCACTATTGCGATTTAGAGGGCTTACACAAATCTATTGGGTAGATCCGCGGGGTAGTGTTTTTTAGCCTTCGAAGTATGAGGTTGGGTTCAAGGAGGTTCACAGCTAACCTATTTGGGTGGGCACTTAACTTATTTCGATGCTTTTCACTATAGGTTTGTATTTCTTTATTCACTATTTTATTTGCAGATCGTTGTGAATGGTTTCATTTGTTATATACCAAGGTGCGTTAACGATGGTGCGGAGCACTTTTGATTGATATCTCTGGATTATCGCAATGTTTGAGTTGCTAACTGATCCCCAGAGTTGGATGCCGTACGTCCATATGGGCTTAATAATGCACTTATACAGTAGAACTTTGTTGTCCAGTGAAATTTGGGATTTGGGTCCCAGTAACCAGTACATTTCTCTAAATTTGAGGCCCAGCTGTTTGCGCTTTGTCCAAATATGCTTTCCGTACGTGAGACGTTTGTCTAGGTGCATGCCTAAATATTTCACGTCGTCTGCCTGTGGTAGTATACAACCATTGAGGGATACCGGTGGGCAAACACCTTTCATCGTGGTGAATGTAACATGAACCGACTTTGTGTTATTGGTTCTAATGCGCCATTTTTTAACCATTTTGAACTTGGTCCAAACTGTATTGTAGGTCTTCCGACGCATGGAAGGGGTCTTTATGTGAGGCCATAATTACCGTGTCGTCGGCAAAGGTGGCAGTCGTGGTAAAGTTTGTTGTTGGCAGATCAGCCGTATACACGAGATAAAGCACCGGACCCAATATGCTACCTTGTGGTACCCCAGATGTTATAGCACAGAGGCCTGAGTAGTGTTCTCCATACTTAACTCGAAACGTTCTCTCCGAGAGGTAGGATTTTAGCAGTTGGTATGCTTCAGGCAGTTTTGCTTGATTTTTACTAACAGCCCATCGTGCCAAACCTTGTCAAATGCCTGTGAAATGTCTATGAAGGCAGCAGTACAATACTTCTTAGCTTCAAGGTTCTTGCCGATTTCATCCACCACGCGATGTACCTGCTCAATGGTAGAGTGACTCTTCCTAAAACCAAACTGGTGTTCGGGTACAATATTCTCTTCTAGCAATTTCAGGTGGATTCTTTGAAGCAAAAGTTTCTCCAGGACCTTTGACAATACAGGCAGAAGACTAATTGGCCTATAAGAGGTTGGTTCCTGTGGAGGTTTGCCAGGTTTGGGTATCATTATTATTTCTGCAACCTTCCATTGCATCGGGAAGACATTCAGGCGAAGGATTGCGTTGAATATATAGGTGATAAATCTTATTCCCTTTTCAGGCAGCTCTTTATTACTCTCCCGGTTATGAGATCATAACCGGGCGCCTTTTTGGGGTTTAGTTTTGTTTTAATAACCTGTTGTACTTCATTTATTTTGAATGGCTTGTTTGTTAGTCGTTCGTTATAAGGGCTGTTAATTAACACGTCAGGCTGGTCCATTTCTTGGGTTTCTGCTGGAAATGGTTTGAAAACTTCCCCCAGGTGTTCTGCGAAAGTGTTCGCCTTCTCCTGGTCGCTTCTTGCCCAGTTTCCGTCCGCTTTTCTGATCGGTGGTGCAAAAGGTGTTGGGCGTTGGAGGTTCCTCGTGGCTTTCCATAGGGAATAATCGCTCGATTCTAGTGGTGTTAAGTTTTCCAAGTAGGTTTGGACTGCTTTGTTTTCAGTTCGCTTAAAAGATCTTTTAGTTCTTGTGTCGAACGATTTAGTCTTGTCTTATCGCTTGGGTGTCTAGTGTTTTGCCAAATTTTTCTAAGTTTGCGTTTCTTGGCAATAGCTTTCTTAACGCTGGGAGGACAATCTTGTTTTTCTGCGTAGTTCTGATCAGAGGTTGACGCCCACGCTGCCCTCTGAATAGTGGATGTCAAGTGTTCCACCGCCAAGATGAGGTCCTGTTCGGACTTGAGCGGTGTAGCTAATTCAATGTTCTCTTCGATTAATGCTTTGAATGTAACCCAGTCAGTATGTTTGTTATATAATGTGGTTGGTTTATTTCTTTTTACTATTTGGGAACTGAGTTCAATCAAGATAGGGGAATGGTCCGACGACAAATCCAGGCAGGGTTTTGCTTCTAAGTAAGTATGGGCTATACCTTTTGTGATGCAAAAATCCAATACATCGGGGTTTTTGTTTCTGTCAGTTGGCCAATACGTTGGGTAGCCTGTCGACAGATGGTTAAGGTTTTTGCTTATTAGGGTTTTCAGTAATTCTCTGCCTCGAGGATTTGGGGTTCTGGAGCCCCAATGATGGTGTTTGGCATTAAAATCACCTGCGGCAATAAAACGGTGGCCAAGAGTCTCAAAAAAGTTCGTGAAGCTAGCTTCCTTAATTATGTGCTTGGGGGGGCAATAGATAGCTGAAAAAATTATGGGACCTCCCAGCTCCTCGACCATAACACTCGCAGCCTGTAGGTGCTCCTGTTGATATTTGGGAAGCTCGTAGTGTCTCAGCGAGGTTTTGATGATAACGGCAGAACCACCATGAGCTGTACCATCAGGGTGTCTGGAATGATAAATTGTGTAATGCGGAATTTTTAAATAACTACGATCCGTGAAATGGGTTTCGGATACCAACATGATGTCGATTTTTTGGTTATTGATAAAGGTTACTAACTCTTGCCCATGTTGGGACAAGCCATTGGCATTCCATACTGCTAACTTTGTGGAGTACAACATTATGGCATTTTGACACGAGCTTCATAAGGATAGTTAGCATTTGATCCATCCTATCCATAAGTGTGATCATCATTTTTCTAGGGTACCAGTGTTTTGATTTGAAGCCTGGAGGGTTGTTGTTGTGTTGTTGTTGTTGATAAATAAATGTGCAAACTTATGGTTATCAGTATTAAGCGATAATGGTGAAAGTTTTAGCACAAAAATATAAAGCAGTGACCAAAAATGGGGGAGAGGATTAAGAATTCCCCAGTATAATATGTCATCGTTTTCAAGAAAACCAAAGCGCTATAAAAAAACCTACTAATAAATCTGTAAACATTGAATGTTTTACCTTTCAGCAGTGAGGCACTGGAGGTGTTCCACCCCCAGACCCCCGGTTTGTGCAGTTTATTTTTATTAGTAATGCATTGAAGACATCAGGATAACCGATCTAGAAAATCTGTAGAAAAACTAATTAATCCTAACTTGATCAAGTCACACTCAAGTACTAATATTCCAATTACCCCAAAATATAAACCAAAGTTGTAGAGACCGGGGGTCTGGGGATGTGGAGCACCCTCAGGAACACTCAAACTGTGATAGATAAATGTGCAAACTTCTGGTTATCAGTATTAAGCAATAATGGTGAAAGTTTTACCACAAAAATATAAAGCAGTGACCAAAAATCGGGGAGAGAGGATTAAGAATTCCCTCAGTATAATATGTCATCGTTCTCAAGAAAACCAAAGCGCTATAAAAACCTACTAACAAATCTGTAAACATTCAATGTTTAACTTTCAGCAGTGAGGCACTGGAGGGTGTTCCACACCCCCGTTTGTGCAGTTTATTTTTATTAGTAATGCATTGAAGACATCAGCATAACCGATCTAGAAAAATCTCTAGAAAAACTAATTAATCCTAACTTTAACCAAGTCACACTTAAAGTAACTAATATTCCAATTAGCCTAAATTATAAACCAAAGTTGTAGAGACCGGGGTCTCTACAACTTTGTTCCACACCCAGAAACACTCAAACTGTGATAAATAAATGTGCAAACTTATGGTTATCAGTATTAAGCGATAATGGTGAAAGTTTTAGCACAAGAAATATAAAGCAGTGACCAAAAATGGGGAGAGAGGATTAAGAATTCCCCAGTATAATATGTCATCGTTTTCAAGAAAACCAAAGCGCTATAAAAACCTACTAATAAATCTGTAAACATTGAATGTTTTACCTTTCAGCAGTAAGGCACTGGAGGGTGTTCCACACCCCCCAGACCCCCCGGTTTGTGCAGTTTATTTTTTATTAGTAATAAATTGAAGACATCAGCATAAATGATCTAAAAAAAATCTGTAGAAAACTAATTAATCCTAACTTTAACAAGTCACATTCAAGTAACTAATATTCCAATTAGTCCAAATTATAAACCAAAGTTGTAGTGACCGGGGGGTCTGGGGGGTGTGGAACACCCTCCAGTGCCTCACTGCTAAAAGGTTTACATTCAATGTTTACGATTATGAGTAGGGTTTGGTTTTCTTGAGAACGATGACATATTATACTGGGGGGAATTAATAATCAAATAAATTAAAAAAAATTGGTAGGAGCTGGATGCGATCCCAGTGCCCTTCGCATATGTCTTTATTTTTTTTGAATCTTACCCAATTCCATTAATAACTTACCAAATTTATGTTAATTTTTTCAAAATTGTCTAAGAAGCGAAAAATGAATCAATTCAGTGAGGGAAAGTTGCCGGTCTCTTCTTGTTAGACTCAATGATCTAAATCTTTTTAAGTATGGTTGACTACCAACTTAAAGTATTTGGTAGATCTGGTTACCTCAAGACAATAATGATGTGTGTCAGTGAGTAGACAGTTTGTAGTGAATAAATAAAAACTAGTCAAGTAGTAGTGAATACATAATACCATTGAAAGAGGCTTATAATAATGTACATAATTATATTATAATATGCATCCCCCATGCAACAAGCAGACATATTGAGTTTTTTTGCCAATTGAACAGCATTTTGTTGTGGATTACGTTGAATTCTGGCCTTCACCTTTTGAACCATTTCTGTCGATGTTCTGTTTTTGGATGTCCACTTTTATGGCGTTATTTGATGCTGCCAGTATCATTGTAACGTGTAACGGTCCGATACCCAAACATTTTGTTCACATGTGCATGTCATAGCTTATTAACAAGGGCTGGTTGCGTTTTCATTGCCAAATACAAAGCAATAATTGCGTTTGAATTCCATTTAGATAACTTTTTTAACTGTGACGTAAAACGATATGCTTTCGTAGGCTTATAAACAACATAACATACTGACGCATGTTAAAACATGAGCGCGCTGTCATTAGCCGTTTGGTTGACTTAGAACGTCGACCTCTAAAAATTAAGTAAAATTTACCGTATCTGTATGAATACCAACTACTATCAAAATAATAGCTATTTATGTCACTAATAATGAAAAGTAGAATTTTCCGTAAGTACTTAACGGATTATTGTAAGAAGTGGATGATGCTAAAAAATACCTAATTACAAAGGCACGCTTTTATTAAATTGTATTATACAGTAACAAGAAATTATTTAAACTTTTAATAAACTATATCGATATAATATTATTATAGAATTAGTTATGGCAAACATTTAATTTTGAAATACTTACACCACTATTCTATTAATTATAAATAATGTTAACTTACTAATAGTATAATAAATATTTTTGGACATTCATTGGGCTACCGTAGACATATCAAATCGTAATATTTACAGTTATGCTGATAGAGCAGTAAAATGAAAAATATTCTGAATATTATACTGTTGGTACAATTTAAAATTGGGGTCAATTTTAGTAATAAAAGTTTAGAGGTGCAATATTAATGAGTTTGTGCTACAGGTTATTTTTTTTTCAAAGTCAAACTGTCTTAAATTAAAAGTAACTTTTCGTAAAACTTAATTTGGAGTCACAAATCCAGCTTTTAGAGCTACACAAAATTCCTGAGCTGTACACCTAAAATGGACCCTGATTGATTGTGCAAATATATCGTTTGTTCTCTTTGTTTTATTTCGTAAAATTAAGTTAAGTTATGAATTGAACCCTAGTCATATATTGTAAAAAAATAATTTATTTTTAACAATCGATTCAATTGCGCTGTCGCAGAATAAAATGAATGAAAAGTACCCATCATAATATCTAAAGAACCAAATTGTATCTTATTCCAGGGAAAGTGTTCCACAATGAGACATGTTCCACAATGAAACGTTTCAAATCAAGCTGAAACAATTTTTATTGTTAGTTTAGTGCTTATAATATATTTTTGTATTTTTAATAAAAATCAAAGCTATAGTCTCCGTAAAAATCAAACCGTAGTCTCATAGTGGACGACGAGGTGTTCCACAATGACAGAAACAGGATATATTCAAAAAATCGTACAGTTGGCAATTATGACATCTTATGTAGTATTCAAAATCCAGCCAATCCCAAATTTCTAACAACGAGTTAATTCTAACGCATAGCTCAAACATAAACTACAACCCTTATTTGTCTCATTGTGGACCACTCCGTCCTACTTTCCTTCTTCTCTTTTAATGGTCGAAGCCAGCAAACAAGCGAGAATTATTCCAAGAATCTGAAATAAAATAAATAAAAATAGGAAGATCGGACATAGATTAACAGACCTGAATAAAAGCAATTCCAATTCCTACTCCAATCAAAATCACCGATTTATCTTCAATCTTAACTTTAAGTTTACTCAGGCATCCCATTTCGTAAAAGTTTGCACCACAACCTCCATTCGGAAGAGAATTATTGTTTGTATCTTTACAGCAGCTGTTGGGAACAGCAACCTGAACCGTATTCCAATCCGACGGTCCATCTGTTCCGCAACATTTTAACTAAAACATTATTCGGTCATTAAAATTCTCGGGAATACATTCCATCGGGTACCTTAGACTGCAAAATCTCCCAGGCTTCTTTATCTTCTTTATTTGTGTTGTAATTCTTCATCGACATTTTTAAACTATCACGTAAAGCTTCGTTGAAATCGTTTTTGTAAACTGCTGCAGCGATTCCAACTGCTAATTCTATTATGAATATGATCAGCAAACATACTGCAAACTAAAAAGCAATATAAATAATAAAAGTATTATTATACTACTTATTATAAAAAATAGGGTTTCATCGAAATCATTAATATTTATAATAAAATCTACACGAGCATTTCTTGAAATCATTAAAAGGAATTCATTGTTATGTTTGAAATTAATGACCGTTCTATGAGAATTTTAGATTAACAATTTATTACAATAATGTGTTAATCGATAATGTATAACATAATTTAATGTTCAGAACTACTATGCATGCATTAAAATAAACACAACAAAAATAAGCACATTTTGATGAAACACGCAATATAACGAAACTGTCTGTAGGGTATTCTATTTTTCCTGATATTTAAAAAAGACTAGGTTTAATAAATTTAAATATGAAAAATACCCCATGCATATTTAATGCTGAGGCAGAGGTAGCGCCTTCAGCATAGGATATAATTGCAGATAGCACTTAAAAATATAAATGCATCATCGTATTGATTAGTATGACTCATATGTCATGTTTTTGCCTATTATCTACTTTTAAAATTTCCTGGATATACAAAGAAACTTTTTTTTTCAGAATTTTGTTCATTATTATTTTAAACTTTTTTTCAGTGTAGAACATAAGAAAATTTATATTTCGATATTTTTCAATTATCAAATGTATTAAAAGAACAAGGAAGTAAAACACATTATTTATGATTACTTGTTTATAATTTGAGTTTCCATCTAATGTCAATATTGAAACTGTCGTGACCAAAATTACACGTCGAATCATTTTACGTAATTGATAACAGCAAACATAGAGCCCGACGATTGGTTAAAAACATCAAAAGTTAATAAAAATCGATAATTACATAAAGGAAATTAGTGTAATTAATGATCTACTTATTTGAACATTATCAATAGCTTTGCAGGAATTTAATTTGATTTAGCTTTGTTATTTATTCAGATTCACTCATCAAAAAGTCAAATTAGTTCATTGAAATTGAGAGTAAAAAGTTCACTTCAGTAAGGGTGAGAAGTTCACCACAGTGAGATTTTTTCATTTTAAGATAGAGATTGACAAATTCTCTTGCAAAATAACAAAAATAATTTTTTTCTGGAAGTTTTTATTGTTTTAAATCCTTCTTTAAGAGGTTTTAAAATTTAGAGATGTTATTAATTAGTATAATTTTGGGGTACTGCTTAAGCAGACAGATTACGAATGACGAAATATAATTCAAGTAACAAGGAAGGAAGTAATTCAGAAAATTGTACATTGCAAGTAGAAATGTCTAAAATACAAATTTAAAAAATGAATTTAATAATTTTTGACTTACCCATTTTTAAATTAATGTTTTAGTCTAAGACATTATTTTTCAAACATGTTTCGATTTAAAGAATCTCGTCAGTTAGACTAAAACCGATAATTGAAGTCGAAAATTAACTTGTGTTTATATAAGCATTTATTATAATTATTTAATAAGATGACACGATGACAGTGAACTATTTTTTGATTTTTTACAAAATTTTACATTGACCCAAACCGGGTCGATGTTAGCTAGGTCCAACCTCCAACTGTCTAAAAAATTTTGACTTATATTATAAACTCTGTAAAAACAGTAAGAAATATTAAAATATTGGGATTGGGACGTTTTGACGCCACTGTTTCTACGGCGGGACGTTTTGAAGCAGAGACACCCCGACGCGAAGACTAAAATTTGGTATTTTTTATTTTCATAATTTTGAAAAAAGTTATGAAATATAATAATGCAATGTACGTAAAAAAAAATAAAATTTGCCCGGTCCACAAATTTGGAAAAAAAGGTTATAAACATTAATTTAGAATGTAATTTTTCCATTAGTCCTTTTCGAATCGTAGCCCCACACATGTAAAACTAAATTTTAGAATTATTTCTACTCCACTGCTCATATGTTTGATCTACATTATAAACTCTGTAAAAACAGTAAGAAATATTAAAATATTGGGATTGGGACGTTTTGACGCCACTGTTTCTACGGCGGGACGTTTTGAAGCAGAGACACCCCGACGCGAAGACGAAAATTTGGTATTTCTTATTTTAATGATTTTTGGATTCAAGTATGAAAGATAATAATGCAATGTACGCAAAAAAAATTGCCCGATCCACAAATTTTGAGAAAAAAACGACTATAAACATTAATTTGGAATACAATTTTTGTATTGGTCCTTTTCGAATCGTAGCCCTACACATGTAAAACTAAATTTTAGAGTAATTTCTACCCTACTGCTCATTTGTTTGACTTACATTATAAACTCTGTAAAAACAGTAAGAAATACTAAAATATTGGGATTGGGGCGTTTCGACGCCACTGTTTCTACGCCGGGACATTTCAATGAGGGACACCCCGTCGCAAAGACCAAAATTTGGTATTTTTTATTTTCATGATTTTTGAAAACAATTATGAAAGATAACAATGCAATGTACGTAAAAATAAATAAAATTTGCCCGGTCCACATATTTGGAAAAAACAGCTATAAAAATTAATTTGGAATGCAATTTTCTTATTGGTCCTTTTCAAACCGTAGCTCTGCCCATCTAAAATTAAATTTTAGAGTAATTTCTCTACTTATTTGCTTGACTTACATTATCAACTATGTAAAAACAGTAGGAGATGCTACAAAATTGGGATTGGGACGTTTCGTCGCCACTGTTTCTACGCCGGAACGTTTTGATGCAGGGACACCCTGACGCGAAGACCAAAATTTGGTATTTTTTATTTTCATGATTTTTTAATTCAAGTATGAAAGATATTAAAGCAATGTACGTAAAAAAGAATAAAATTTGCCAGGTCCACAAATTTGGAAAAAAACAGCTATAAAAATTAATTTAGAATGCAATTTTCTATTGGTCCTTTTCAAACCGTAGCCCTGCCCATCTAAAATTAAATTTTAGAGTATTTTCTCTACTTATTTGTTCGACTTACATTATAAACTCTGTAAAAACAGTAAGAAATACTAAAATAATAGGATTGGGACGTTTCTACTCCACTGTTTCTACGCCGGGACGTTTTGATGCAGGGACACCTCAACGCGAAAACCAAAATTTAATATTTTTTATTTTCATGATTTTTTAATTCAAGTATGAAAGATATTAAAGCAATGTACGTAAAAAAGAATAAAATTTGCCAGGTCCACAAATTTGGAAAAAAACAGCTATAAAAATTAATTTGGAAAACAAATTTCTTAATGGTTCATTTCAAACCGTAGCCTTGCTCATGTAAAATTAAGTTTTAGAGTAATTACTCTACTCATTTGTTTGACTTACATTATAAACTTTGTAAAAACAGTAAGAAATACTAAAATATTGAGATTGTGGCGTTTCGATGCCACTGTTTCTACGCCGGGACGGTTTGAAGCAGGGACACCTCGACGCGAAGACTAAAGTTTAGAATTTTTTATTTTCATGATTATTGAAAACAATTATGAAAGATAACAATGCAATGTACGTAAAAGTAAATAAAATTTGCCCGGTTCACATATTTGAAAAAAAACGGCTATAACAATTAATTTGGAATGCAATTTTCTCATTGGTCCTTTTAGAATCGTAGCCCTACTCATGTAAAATTAAATTTTAGAGTAATTTCTACTCTTACTGCTCATTAGTTTGACTTACATTATAAACTCTGTAAAAACAGTAAGAAATACTAAAATATTGAGATTGTGGCGTTTCGACGGCACTGTTTCTACGCCGGGTGGTTTTGATGAAGGACACTCGACGCAAAGATCAAAATTTAGTATTTTTATTTTATGATTTTTGAAAACAATTATGAAAGATAACAATGCAATGTACGTAAAAAATTTGCCCGGTCCACATATTTGAAAAAAAAACGACTATAAAATTTATTTAGAATTCAATTTTCTTATTGGTCCTTTTCAAACCGTAGCCTGGCACAAATAAAATTAAATTTTGAAGTAATTTCTACGGTTACTATTCATTTGTTTGACTTACATTATAAACTCTGTAAAAACAGTAGGAAATACTTAAATATTGGGATTGGGACGTTTCAACGCCACTGTTGTTACGCGGAAACGTTTTCATGCAGGGACATCTCGACGCGAAGACCAAAATTTGGCATTTTTTATTTTCATGATTTTTGAAAGCAAGTATAAAAGCGAATAATGCAATGTATGCAAAAAATAAATTTGTCCGGTACACAAATTTGAAAAAAAAACGGCTATAAAAATTAATTTAAAATGCAATTTTCTGATTGGTCCTTTTCAAAGCTTAGCCCTGCCCATCTAAAATTAAATATTAGGGTAATTTATACTCCTAAACACTGTAAAAACAGTGGGAGATACTACAAAATTGAAAATGGGACGTTTAGACGCCACTGTTTCTACGCGGGACGTTTAAATGCAGGGACATTTGACACGAAGACCTAAATTAGTAATTTTTGTATTTTCATGATTTTTTAAAGCAATTATGAAAGATAATAATACAATTTACACATAAAAAAAATAAAATTTACGCGGTCCACAAATTTGGTAAAAACGGCTTTAAAAATCAATTTGGAATGCAATTTTCTCATTGGCTCTTTTCAAACCGTAGCCTTGCCCATCTTAAATTAAGCATTAAATTTTAATTTAATTTATAAAAATAAAATCTCTGAATGCGACAGAACTTGAAATTATTCAAATTGAGGCGGCAAGAATATTTCAGAGCGAAAACTAATCTAAAAAATAATAAATCTTTAAGCCACAAGGTCCTAGAACTTATTAATAACATCTCCAAGTGTGGAAGTACTCGAAATTATGGATTCTTAACCCTACGAATGGTAGGATCGACTGGTAAGCTCCTCGTGATGAACTACTTGACTCCGCCTACTAGAGTTAAGAATCGGTCGGAACGCACATCCCGCCAACAGAATGTTTCCAATATTACACATTAATTCGTTTTAATAATAGGTTTCTTATGGCAATATCGTGAGCTTCAAAATTGAATTGTGGGCTTAATATAGGATCAAATTTTACCTTATCTTAATATTCTTTTAATTATGTCCTCTTTCGTATGGTGAAGCTATTTCAGTAGGACAAAGTGTACTTTTCAGTTCTACGAAGTAATAAATGACGATTTATCTTTCAATGTAAGCTCGCGCCTAACATTGATTGTAATTATTATATTTTTTAGCAAACTTTTGTACTAAAACTAGCAAATGGATTTAGTTAATCCGCTACAATTTTTTTCCTGATAGCAAATATAGCGAATTTATTATTTTAATACTTTGGGAAACGTATAAGTTCTGTTCAATACCATATTTATGCTTGCGGGGGGAGGGGGCAAGCTTACAATAGACTTGGGTCTCCTTGTTTGTGATTTGGTAAAATTGTAATTTATAGTCGGATAATTTTTTATTATCGACGCGGCAAAAATGATAAATTTACAATTAAATAGGACATTGCCCGGCAAAAAAATGCATTACCTGCAAAAAATATATATTGCTATGATTTCTTTGAGTTGCTACTATATTTGAATGATGATTTTCTGGCGCCAAAACCTGTTGCTGTTGATTAACATTTTCTCAGATATTCTTGTTCTCAAGGTAGCATGAGCTTTTTATAAAAATGTTTTTTTATTAGTTGAAAATAAAAATCAGAAAAATCAAAATCTCTTTTTGAACGAAATCACCGTTAAACAATTTAATTTTTGACAAATACAGGTTGTTGAAATTTATCAATAAAAATGTGGTATTAAGACTAATGTGGGAAAAACACGTGTCTGCATGAAAATATCTTTAAAACTAGACCAAACCGAATCTTTAAAAACTTCCAATTTAAAATTAAAAATACAACAATAAAAATGTTTAATAATTGAAAGTTTTAAAGTTATAAAACAAAATAATGAAATATTTGTTTTAAATGTGACTAATTATTTATTGTAAATTATTTATTAACTTGTGAAATTATATGTTGCATGAAAAATGTTACAAAGTAAGTGAAATTTTAAGAATTTTAATCAATATTCAATAATTTAGAGCTAACTTTAACTGAGGAGACTTAAAAATAAATTTTTTTCAAATTTAATTATTGTTTGATTTTTTGAAATTTAGTTATTTAATTCAATTTTAATTTTGGTTTTAGATAAAATGTTTGTGCAATTATGTTTTTTATTTTTCTTGTTTTATTGTTTTTTTAATTTTCTAGCCTTTGTAAAATTTGAAAAAATTTGGATGTTTGTTCTTTCAAACTGACGTTTTTATCAAAAAATAGTGTTTACTATTCTGTCGTTGATATCCTGTCGTATAAATGACTTATTTGACGTGCCAATAGTATTATCCCTAATCCCAAGTAAAATATTACATTCAGTTTTATTTCAACCCTTACGTATTAGTTGGTTCTATTCGTATCAAGTTTTCTAATATAGCAAATACAAGAACGTACACGTTCACAAACGCATGATAAAGATTCGACTCATTTACTTACACTAAACATACCATCAGCCACCACTAGCTAATTACGACTTTATTAAAATCGAGGTTAAAAAGTTAACTAAAAATGTAGTTAAAATAAAGGTGTGTGCGTGTTTGCCCATCTACTAGCTTAAAATTAACCTTGTGTAAGTGATAAAATGATGGACAAGCACGCACGCAAAACATTATTTTTTGTAAATCAGTTAACTTTTAACTTTAATTGGGGTTGAGCCGATCCCACTTTCGTTCTTGTTGCTAGGACTACATCCCGCAAGGGAGTAGCGTGAAACAAAATTAAAATAAATTGTTGACAATACACAAACAGAAAAGCTAAAAATAACCAAATTTACCAAGTACATACATCATATTTTAATATTATTATTTTATAAAAAAAATTTGTTAATTTGCAAATTTGAATTTTGGTTTTAATTTCAAGACGTTAACTTTACGTTTGTGACTGTGTAAAATCTGCACCCTTAAGTTTAAGTTTTTGAATTTTTTAGAACAATGGTGGCATATCTGGGGTGGAAAACTGTTCAACTTGTTGGAGAATAGTAAGCAGTTTGTATTTTTTTGTTTTAGCATGAGAGGGACAATAACCCAGATTTTCAAGTAGTTAGTGCTGTTACGCCGTCAGTCGCCATCTTGAACTTAAGAAGGAATTTCTTATTATTATAACTAGGAAATTTTCAACTTTTGACTGGAAATTGTCATAACCAAACTTAATTCGCTATTAATTAATTTTCATATATATAAGTTTGATTATGAATATTTTCAGTCAAATGTGGAAAATTTGAGAGCTATTAAAAAAAATTCTTTCTTAAATTCAAGATGGCAGCTGACATAACAGCATTAACTTCCCGAAAATCTGAATTTTGAACTACAAATGACCTCCCTCGACAATTTGGGGTAAAATTTGATGCATATGAAGAAGTTTTAGAAAATACCCGCGGTTTGAGTACGACTCTCACTAAAATCTCACTCCCACCCCGAAAGAACAGGTATTCCTCCTGGCAATTCTTCGGTTCTCGTTTTCCCGTTCTTTGCTATACAGTTGATTCGGTTGCAGAATTAACTTCAGTTGTTTTGCAACTTTCATCTTGTTCCTGCTGATGGTTTGCTGCAACTTTCCGCATCCTGCTTGGATTTGAGAACCTTACTGATCAGTCCTGTCATTATTTTTTTGAGAAGCTTTACTGAGCAAACTCCACCTTGGTGGTTTGCCATGGGGACGGTCAGAAAAAGGTTTTACTACTATTTAGGTTTCAAAGAAAATTGAATTGAAACTCAAAAATTTCGAAAATCATGATAAGTTTTTTCACATCCAAAAATTAATAAATTTTGAAATGTTATCTTTGATGGTATAAACGTCATCCAAGCTTAGCTCCTATAAAATATAAAATTGACAAATTGGTTGGCCAATTGTCATCAGGCATTCTGCAATGCAAGTATTTTTCAGTTAGCTGCATGAAAAGCACCTAACTTTTCTTGAATTTCCGCTCTTTGTACTTACGAGTTGACCAATTATCGCTATAACAAACTGGCTGATATAATCTCTAAAATTCGATCAATCAAATTGAAATAAATATAAAACGATACAGTAAGCAATACATAATGAAAAGCTATAATCGTTCAATCAAAATGATTACAAATAATCCGACGTGAAAACATATTATGACTTTTCCATTTACTAAGTTTAATTGCAATTACTTAGATAGATCAAAATAGCTAAATGTAATTAGTAATTTTTATTAGTGGTGGTTTTTCCAATATTCCTTAAATAGAGCTAATTTATTTTGCATTGTAGTCAGTTCAAACTAATTAATAAAATTTCAAATCAATTGGTGTACGCGTTAATCAATCATTATTTAATACTTAAATTATTTACTGTGTCAATTTATCATCCCTGTAGCCAACCGGAATTACCAAGTTTTACTTTTTTAAATGATTACAAAAAATGTAAATAAAATTCCAATAATAAATAATGTAATCTAAATGAGAACATTTGGTGATATCAAAATATGTTAAGTTATGTATATTTAACATATTTTTAGAAAGGAATGCAAGAAAATATTTACAAAAGTACTTACCGCAATTAACAAAGAATACGATTCGCGTATTGCTCCGAAGCATCCCAAAAATGCAATAATAAAAATAATGGAACCGGCAACTATGAGAACGACTGGAGGTGCCAAAATTCTATTTTCCAAAAAGTGGCTGTATTCGTCGACATCTCCTAACACTAACGCACCGGCGACAATAATTCCAATTCCAGATATCTGCGCACAAATAATTAAAAAAATTTCGTAAATTTTTCAAAACACAGTTAAACTTACGGCAAAAAGTAAATTAAAACAAACAAAAGATATTTAATGCAACTCATTCCACATGACTCCATCGTAGCAAACGACGTGCTAAGCTTTCACTGCGTTCGCTCTTAAATTTCAGTGCACAATAACACACGCTGCTCGAAACCACCCCTTCGTGTCGTCAAATTAAGTATTCCTTTTGGTTATTGGAAAATGCTTTTCTTCTGAAACGTTTTTAGTATGAAAACATTGTTGTTATAACGACGAATTTGTACACACACCACACGGCGAGGTGTTTGCACTTCAAGAACTAAAGCAAACTCCAATTGGTTTTTTATTTTATTGCATAATCGATAATAATTACGTAGGAATAAATGGATTACAATGTATTTCAAAAGCATTTCTCACAGTCGATAAGCCACACATTTTTGCAATTCATTTTGTTTGCTGAAAATGAGTTGGAAAATTTAAAAAATGCGTGGATTCTTTCTTATTGATAAATGTTATCGTCACGTCACGTAATACCATTTATTGTACATCGAACATAGAATTTCCCTTTTAATGAAATTTTTTGACTACGTTGACCATGGAGTTTGTGCAAAAATTTTCAGGACCCCGCGCTTGAACTTTTCAAGGAAGTCAAGGCCCATTAATATCAACTTAAAACGAATAAAAATTTTATTGGATATACAAGGTTTCAATTCCAAAAACCCATTAATTTTGAAAATATTATAAAATATAACAATATGGTTTAATAATAATCATATGGAAGCGCTTTATTCATGTAGAGTAATTAATAATGCAAATGACGGAAAATCAATTTATATTTTTCAGGTTTTATTAGAAAATAAAGCATCTTAGATAATCAAAATCGTGATATTTTTGTAAAGTTTAATAAGGACTATTTTTGATTTAATTAATTTTAGGAAAAAAATGAATGAACTTCTAGAAAATCAATTTAGATTCCAATTTATAACATAACATTTTTTTCAAGAAACGTTTATGATTAAACATTTATTGGATGTATAGGACAACATCAAACGTTAAAACGAATTATTTTTAAAAGCTTAATTTGTTCACTTGGCACATAATTTTTATAATTTGTTTAATCTACCTTTAATATTTCAGGTATTTTCTTTGATTTCCTAGTGGAACCAAAAACTGAGCTGTTAGGCTGTGTGAAGAAAATAAGAAGAAGAGGCAGAATAATGCCAAAGTTGAATAAATCCCATGATTTGTAGAAGCTGCAGCGAGACAGTTTGTAGATCGTCCAAAGGTTGAACGGGCAAGACCATGTCTGTTCGGATGAAGAATTCATCCCTTATTCAGGAATAATCCTAGGTTATTCCTGGTAATCCGATAACTTTGTTCCTCGCAGCTTTAATTTATCTCATGTATGTAAAAAATCAATTTTATGACCATTTTGTTTATTTAGGTTATTATTTTAAGAAATTGGGTCATTTTAAGTATTAAAAGGTTATAAAAACAGGGAAGTTTTCATTAACCGACAGTTAGTAAATAAATGAAAAATCAATGTATGTAAGTACTTTTCACCATACTACGAGTATTTATTTCTTCGAGTTCATCGTTCTGTACTAATAATAAAACAAATATTGATTTTACTATTTTTTTAAACAATGAAATTTCAAAATTTATAAAGTTCGTTAAAGTTCACCGATATACCACTTTAAATAGTTTGCCCTTAACACAAATATTGATTTAAATGACAAAAGTATTAAATTACAGCGTTCCATCTTTATTTGTTTACAGAAACTTTACATAAAGATTTAAACGACATTTTAATATAAATACGAAAGATTTTTCCCAACTTTGTCAATGAAAAATATGAAACAAACACAAAGTAGGTAAAAACAATTGCGTTCCAATAGCAAAGAAAGTAAATAGTTCAAAAGCAACTAGAAATCAAATCAAGAAAAATACAATTACTTTTGATTTTCGTTTTCTTAAACCGAGGAGAGTTTAACTTTCCTATGACCATCTCCTTCTTCTGATGGGATTCTACCTCTCTCGACTACGAATGGTGACTTTGTACACTACCGAAGGAACTGTTAGTAAAGCAGGACAGATGAACAGTCCTCAGAGTAGGTAAATAAAAAAAATACTGTTTCTTATTGTTGAATATATAAATTATTTAGAATTTTTACGATTTTCGCATTTTTTCCAACTAATGAAAGTATCAACAGATGATCAACGGGTCAACGGATAAAAACTATTGTATAAGTACAAATAATTTGTTCCGACTAGATTTATTATAGAGAATATTTCTTACGTTTGTTCTACCTCTTAGAACGGCTAAATTTTTTTTCCAGATTTAGCAGTTGAGATCGATGACATAGATATCCTTTGATTAGATTTCTCGGACAGTGAAGAAAACGAGAAAGAGACATAAAAATTAACATCAATACCGATGTATTTTGACTTTCAACCACTTACAGAACATCTCTTAAACATGGCATAAATATTCTAGACAAAAATGAAGCTGAAAAATGTATCAAATTTGATGAATCCTCTACAGAAATGGTAAAGGAAGCAAAACCGTTTAACATCAATTCCAATGTATTACCACTTTTGACTACTAACGGAGCATCTATTAAACATACGATAAATATTCTAGATGAAAAAGGAAGATGGAGATTGCATCGAACTTGATGAATCCTTCACAGAGATGGTACAGGAAGCAAAATTGTTAACATCAATTTTGATGTATTTCCACATCAAACTACCGAGAGAACATCTATTAGATAAACGATAAATATTCTAGACAAAATGAAGATGACGATTGCATCGAATTTGATGCATTCTCTACAAAATGATAATGGAAGCAAAATTGTTTAATATCAATTCCGATGTATTTTACTTCTAACTACTGAGAAAACATCTATTACACATATGATAAATATTCCAGACGGAAAGGAAGATGAAGAATGCATCGAATTTGATGAAACCTTAACAGAAATGGCAAAGAAAGCAAAACCGTTTTACATCAACTCCGATGTATTTTTACAAAACCGTTTTACATCAACTCCGATGTATTTTACTTCAACTACTGACGGAACATCTATTACACATATATGTTATAAATATTCCAGACCAAAGGAGATGGTGAATGCATCGAATTTGTTAAATCCTCTACAGAAATGGTAAAAACCACACCGTTTAAGATCAATTCCAATGTATTTACACTTAAAGCTACTGACGGAACATCTATTAATTATACGTAAATAATCCAGTCAAAAGGAAAGAGTTCACTTTGAGGCGCCTTTACATAAATAATAAAGGAATCAAATCCGTTTAACATCAATTTCTATGTATTTCTACTTCCAACTACTGACGGAACATCTATTATACATATTATGAAAAATATTCCAGACTTAAAAAGATGGAGAATGCATTGAATTTGATGAATCTTTAACAGAAATGGTAAAGAAAGCAAAAGCGTTTAACATAAATTCCTATGTGTATTCACTTCCAACTACTGACAGAACAGCTGTTAAAATATTATACATATTCTAGACCAATAGGAAAATGAAGAAAGAATCAAATTTGATACTTTCCATACATAAATAGTAAAGGAATTCAAACCGTTTAACATTAATTCCAATTTATTTTAACAACATTTCCGATATATTTCTGCTTGCAAGTACTGACGGAACATCTATTAAATATACGATAGATATTCCAGACAAAAAGGAAGATGGAGAATGCATCGAATTAGATGAATCCTTTACAAAAATCCCAAAGGAATTGAAATCGTTTACCATCAATTCCGATGTTTTCCTCACTCCCAACTACTGACGGAACATCTATTACGCATATGATAAATATTCCAGACCAAAAGAAGATGAAGAATGCATCGAATTTGATAAATCTTTACAAATATGGTATAGCAAGCGAAACCGTTTAATTCCATTTCCAATATATTTCCACTTTCAAGTACTGACGGAACCATATACTGACGGACGGACTAAACACATGAGAAGTATTCCAGACAAAAGAAAGATAAAAATGCATCGAATTTGATGAATTATTAACAGAAATGGTAAAGGAATCAAAACCGTTTAACATCAATTTCGATGTTTTTTCACTTCCATCTACTGACGAAATATCTGTTAAATGTACGATGGATATACCAGGCAAGAGAAAGAAATGAATTTGATGCATCTTCTACAGAAATAATAAAGGAATCAAAACCGTTTAACCGAGGGTCAACCGCTAGAGGAAATTGTGTACAATTAACTTCACACTTAACTTAACTTCATATAATTCAGCAGTAATTCACGGATTCCAAAATTTGAGCAATGGGTTGTCCACACTCCCCGGATCAAGTAGTTTATTTTTATCATTAGTAAACTGAAAATTTCCGTTGCCGAGGCACTGGAAGGTGTTCCACACTTTCTAGACCCCCGGATTAAGTAGTTTATTTTTATTTGGTTGCAGAGATCTGCCTCCCAAGGGTACGGAATTTATAATTAATTGTCAAATTAAGAATTAAACACATTTACTTGACCATAGCTAATTTTAATAAACTTGAGATATGTTTAAATATTTAATTCACTTTTAATAATAGTAAATTATCTAAACCGGGAGTCTGGGGTGGGAACACCTCCAGTGCCTCTGCAACGGGAGATCTTCGGTTTACTTCTGATAGAAAGTAAACTACTTGGTCTGGGGGTTCTGCATGTTCTGCAATGTTTTTCATTCCAAAATTTGTGCACTGGAGGGTGTTCCACACCCCAGACCCCCCGGATTGAATAGTTAATTTTATTAGAAGTAAACTGAAGATCTCCCGTTGCAAAGGCACTGGAGGGTGTTCCACGCTCCCCAGACCCTCCGGATTGAGTAGTTTATTTTTATCAGAAGTAAATTGAAGATCTTCCGTTGCAGAGGCACTGGAGGATGTTCCACGTGAAGTACTTCATGTACTTCATGAGATGTGTACAAAAAACTTCACCAGCGGTTAACCTCGCGTTTAACATTAATTTTGATGTATTTTCACTTCCAAGTTCTGACGGAACATCTATTAAACACATGAGAAGTATTCCAGACAAAGGAAGATGAAAAAATGCATCGAATTTGATGAAATATTAACAGAAATGGTAAAGGAAACGAAACCGTTTAATATCAATTCCGATGCTTTCCACTTTCAACTACTGAGAAAACATCTATTAAATATACGATACATATTCCAGACAAAAAGAAAAAATTGAATTTGATGCATCTTCTACAGAAATAATAAAGGAATCAAAACCGTTTAACATCAATTCCGATGTATTTTTACTTACTAAGTACTGACGGAACATCTATTAAACACATGAGAAGTATTCCAGACAAAAGGAAGATAAAAAAATGCTTTAAATTTGATAAAATCTTAACAGAAATGGTAAAGGAATCGAAACCGTTTAACATCAATTCCGATGTATTTCTACTTCCAACTACTGACGGAACATCTATTAAATGCATGAGAAGTATTGCAGACAAAAAAAGATGAAAAAGCATCGAAATTGATGAATCCTTAACAGAAATAGTAAAGAAATCGAAATCGTTTAACAATAATTCCAATGTATTTCCACTTCCAATTACTGACGAACATTTATTAATCATACGATAGATATTTCCGAGGAAAAAATTGAATTTGATGCACCTTCTACAGAAATAATATAGGAATCAAAACCGTATAACATTAATTCTGAGTTATTTTCACTTCAAGTAAGATCTTCTATTAAACACATGAGAAGTATTCCAGACAAAAGAAGATGAAAAATGCATCGAATTTGATGAATTATTAACAGAAATGGTAAAGGAATCAAAACCGTTTAACATCAATTTCGATGTTTTTTCACTTCCATCTACTGACGGAACATCTATTAAATATACGATACATATTCCAGACGAAAAGAAAAAATTGAATTTGATGCATCTTCTACAGAAATAATAAAGGAATCAAAACCGTTTAACATCAATTCCGATGTATTTCCACTTTCAACTACTGACAGAACATCTATTAAACACATGAGAAGTATTCCAGACAAAAGGAAGATGAAAAATGCATCGAATTTGATGAATTATTAACAGAAATGGTAAAGGAATCAAAACCGTTTAATATCAATTCCGATGTAGTTTTTTCCAACTACTGACGGAACATCTATTAAACGCATGAGAAGTATTCCCGACAATAGGAAGATGAACAAAGCATCGAATTTGATGAATTCTTAACAGACATGGTAAAAATCAAAACCGTTTAACATCAATTCCAATGATTTTCCACTTCCAACTACTGACGGAACATCTATTAAACATACGATAAATATTCCAGACAAAAGAAAATCGAATTTGATGCATCCTCTACAGAAATAATAAAGGAATAAAACCGTTTAACATCAATTCCGATGTATTCCCACTTTCAACTACTGACGGAACATCTATTAAACATATGAGAAGTATTCCAGACAAAAGGAAGATGAAAATGCATCAAATTTGATGAATTATTAACAGAAATGGTAAAGGAATCAAAACCGTTTAACATCAATTCCGATGTATTTCTACTTTCAACTACTGACGGAACATCTATTAAACACATGAGAAGTATTCCAGACAAAAGGAAGATGAAAAATGCATCGAATTTGATGAATTATTAACAGAAATGGTAAGGAATCGAAACCGTTTAATATCAATTCCGATGTTTATTCATTTTCAACTGCTGAAGAAACATCTATTAAAAGCATGAGAAGTATTCCAGACAAACGGAAGATGATAAATGTGTCGAATTTGATTAATTCTTAACAGACATGGTAAAGCAATTGAAACCGTTTAATATCAGTTTCGAAGTTTTTCCACTTCCAACTACTGACGGAACATCTATTAAATATACGATACATATTCCAGACGAAAAGAAAGAATTGAATTTGATGCATCTTCTACAGAAATAATAAAGGAATCAAAACCGTTTAACATCAATTCCGATGTATTTTTACTTTCAACTACTGACGGAACATCTATTAAACATATGAGAAGTATTCCAGACAAAAGGAAGATAAAAAATGCATCGAATTTGATGAATTATTAACAGAAATGGTAAGGAATCAAAACCGTTTAACATCAATTCCGATGTTTTTTCACTTCCAAATACTGACGGAACATCTATTAAACACATGAGAAGTATTCCAGACAAGAGAAAGATAAAAAATGCATCGAATTTGATGAATTCTTAACAGAAATGGTAAAGGAATCGAAACCGTTTAACATCAATTCCGATGTTTTTTCACTTCCAACTACTGACGGAACATCTATTAAACATACAATAAATATTCCAGACGAAAAAAAAAATCGAATTTGATGCATTCTTTACAGAAATAATAAAGGAATCAAAACCGTTTAACATCAATTCCGATGTTTTCCCACTTTCAACTACTGACAGAACATCTATTAAACACATGAGAAGTATTCCAGACAAAAGGAAGATGAAAATGCATCGAATTTGATGAATTATTAACAGAAATGGTAAAGGAATCAAAACCGTTTAACATCAATTCCGATGTATTTTCACTTCCAACTACTGACGGAACATCTATTAAACATTTATTAAACGCCGTTACTACTCTCGAAATGGTGGTGAAAATAGAAATACAAAAAGAAATCGGGAAGATGCCGTCAACATCCACGATCGTAGCTATATAAATAAAATAAGAAGAGTTTATTAGTAGCTTTCTTTCTTTTTTGTTACTCTACACACAAATGTGGAATTTGTCTTAGGGACACCACAATAAAAAAAACGTGCTATGCATTTTACCCCAACGGTGCCGGTGGGATGGAGTGAAAATAAGTTTACCTTTCTGGTTTAAATTTAAATAATTTTTAGGTTATCAGTCACAATTACCAATAAAAATATTTTTTGAGTATTTATGAATTTATGATAATTTAAAAAAATTAGGTTAGTATGTAGTAATAGTAGATAAGGCAAATGATTGCATTTAATTGGCGCCCACATTGAGGCTGACGGAGAATTTACCTTACATTTTACCTTTAAATACCCAGTGAGTATACTCGACAAGCTTCTTTACGAATTTCAGTAATAATTATTAAATCAATAATTAAATATTCATAAAGTGATTAATGTTTGCAATTTTTATAAACTCAGGTTGATCACAAGCTTGGTTTCTGCGCTTCTGAGCCGATAATGGCAAACCACCGAGTTAATCTGCCATGAAAATTTTTGTTGAACTGAAAATGAATTTCGTTTTCTAACGCATTTTGGTTCTCCCACCTTTTTAGTAGCATATTTTTAAATATAGTACGGCCATAGTAATTCTCTTCAAATTAGCTGAAAATGAATAAATATTAGTAAAATTAATGATAAATAACTAATTTACTTAACTTCGTTATGATCGAGATACAGGTGTTACAGTTGCAAATAAAAATTTGTAATCATGTTCTGGATTTAGAGGGCCATTAGTTAAGTCAAATTTCCAACTTGGAGTCAGTGAAGGAGGTTTGCTGTATCTTTGTAACTTTGTCACTGTAAAATTTGAATACAGACTCACTGTAACCTTTTTTTTTCTTGATTGTAGTGGTTCAATGACAGTAAATGCAGATATCAATGATGTAAATAGAATTGAAGAAAGAATCAGAGAAAATAGAGTTGAGGGTGCAATCAACAGAAAACAAGATTATGTCCAAAGTGGATGAAGGTACGAAGGATAACAGGGAAACAGTATTAACCTTAAACTCTTTACAGTTATAGAAAACAAAACTTTTTGATTGTCATATTTTTCATCTTTATTATCAACATTGAAAAATATTTTAAAGTGCACTAATCAGTCATAATGGCTATAATTTTTGACACGTTTGCTCTTAACTCCTCCGAAAGATGGAGTTTGTGTCAAGTGAAGAGTGTTGTAGTCTCACTGCAGCCACCACCATCGACCAGAATTCACTGATGTGTATTATATTACTAGTACAGACGCACCGATGAGAACTCAGTGTTAAGGTTGGCTTATGCACGACAATGTCACACACGAATGCCGACATAGACCTTCACGGCACGAGATGAAACATAGCACAAGCACATAGTTTAGCTTTTTGACCTATTTGGCATTCATATTTGACGTCGTTCAGCTAACCTTGGGCTATAGCCTAAACTCTCGAATTATCTTGTACAGTGATTCCCAAATAGGTCGTGAATCAATTTTTGGTCTTCTTTTTGGCTCCATTCGCGCTAGTTCTGTGGGTGGCAAAAAATCGCGATTCTAAAAATTTGGGAAGCACTGTCCTAATACAATTACCATTGCCTGCAATGGTCAAATCAGATCGTTTTTGCATTGGCACTGTTCCTCACCATCGCATCATAGTGGTGGCTACGAAAGTGTAATTTTCGATTGTCAATATAAACAAATTGATACACGAAATTACAATAATTAATACACTTACTACATAATTATTATTAAAAACTTAAAAATTTTATTTTGATATGTTGCTCGAAAGTTATTAATTGCTTGGATTCAATTGTTTTTCTTAATTATCCTAACGAGTTTAATTTGTACCTTAAAAAATAACAAATAATTATCAAGTAATTACTAGAATTTTATAAAAATTTAAGTACGAAGTTTAATTAGCTAACCTAATACCTAGGTATTACAATAATTTATTTTTATATAATATAAATGCATGTGGTACTTATAACAATTTGTTAAATATTTTCTGATTGATAGGATATAATTTACTAATTTCTATATTATTTATTATTAGCAAAATTTTGTAATATCCTTTCATGCTGGTCAAAAATTCGGCGCAAATCCTATAACTATTTTTTCATAATATTGTATTTCCTCAACATTTTAAATCTAGTAATTAATATTAACAATAACTTAAACATAAAATTATTGAGGACGAACAAGTTAATAATTTTTTACACACTCAACAGCGTTCGTCCTTAATTTTTTGAATCGTTATTTTTTACCGCAGACGCCAACCAGCAAGCAAGAATAATTCCAACAACCTAAAAAAAATTAAATTATGCAGATCTAAAAATAGTTGCCGAAATCGATAAGAAAATGCTTAGAATAAAAATTACCTCAATAACTGCAATACCAATTCCAACACCAATGAGAATTTCGGCCGACGATTTAGCCTTAATTTCCAATTTTTGCACACATCCTAGAGAGTATAGAATATCATCCCCTGGTTCCGCTTGCACGCAATGGAAGTTTTCTGGTGGTTTCGCATCCTCTCGGTCAGTTTTGTGACAGCAACTGTAAGGTCTTTGCTTTTCCGGCCAATCCTTTGGACCATCGACTCCACAACATTCTAACTGTAAAAATTTACATTTGGTAAGAATAAAATGTAAATAAATAAAAAATTAAGTACCTTAATTTGCATGTTGTCCCATGCGACACGGTCGGATTTGCTGGTGTAATAATTTTCCATCGAATTTTTCATGGTGTCCCTTAAAACCATTTCAAAGTCTCCTTTGAAAACTGCTGCAGCTATTCCAACCGCAAGTTCCGCTATGAAAATAATCAGCAAGCAAATGGCGAACTACAAAAAATTATTCCTCATGTTAATAATTGTGGAAAAGAAACGATTTCGTGATGTGTGTTTTTCCGTATCGAATTAAATTTTTTTTTTTGATTGGAGTGTTGCATGATGTAAGATTATGCCTTATAAAATTAGCATAACGTCGTAACTGCTAAATTCCGGAAAATATGTTCTAATTTTCGCATAAAAATGTTCGATTGTTTTTTCCACCGCAATTATTTTGAAATTTTCTGGAAAGTGTGTCGAAACATTTAAGGAAGTAAATCAAAGTACCGAAAACCACAAATTATAATCTAATTTTTGATAGATTAGGGGTGGGAAAACTGGGCGTCTAAAGGGGGTTTTCTCGCGTGCAAAAAAAGAACCCAAATAAACTCCATTCAAAATGAAATCGTTTCTGATGAAATACCAAAAAAAAAAAGTTTTTCTTTGTTACGAATAAAAAAATGAACTTGGGTAAATAATTAAAACGTATCTACTACATCGACACGCAACAGTTGCGTATACAATTTTATCTAATAACACTAAAAAAAAAAATTCAAAATATTTACTTACCGCCATTAGAAGTCCGTACGATTCACGTATCGCGCCAAAGCATCCCAGAAATGCAACAATAAAAACAATTGCTCCAACAACAATTAAAACGATCGGCGGAGTCAAAATTCTTCCTTCCATAAAATGACTAAATTCGCCCACATCTCCAAGAACTACGGCACCAGCCACAATTAGCCCTACCCCGGATATCTAAAATTTAAAATTTGAAAATTCGTCGCACGATTTAGTAGTTTAAATTTTGTAAAACTTACTGCAAAAATTAAATTGAAAATAAATAAAATATATTTAATTATGCTGGTCTCGCAGGTCTCCATTTTGAAAACAAAAACTTTTATTCCGGCGTATGAGGGTTAACTCTCCAAGGAGTTCGTTTGATCAACTTCTCAAGAGAATTACGCTACAACTTTTAAGAATAAGACTGTGTTTTAAGTATCGTTGCCATGGCGACGTGTGAAAACTTAATTAAAATTCGGCATTAATTTTCGTAGTTTTTCACAAAGGTCGTCGTGGGGGTAACTCAGGTCAAGTCGTTGGTTGTGTTATCAAAACGTCCTAATAGGTGCAAAACTTGGTAATTTTTCTTGAAATTACCCGCGAGCGGCTAATGTATTAGTTCTTGCCGCTGCTATTAGCTTAACAGAAGTAAACGTGTCAATTTTGGATTGTTTGATAAAGATAAATTATGCAAGTTTTAATGCTTTTAATATTAGCCTTTCATATCATGTGAAAATGCTGGTTTGATGCTTTTTTTAGATGCATAAACTTTTTTGACGTTGATTTTACAATTTATTTCATTTTATAACAATTTGAAACAAAACATGGTAAAGAAACTTGTTATCATGGATGCCAATAATCCATTAGTACCTCGTTAGCAAATCTGGCTAAGGTTTAGCTAGTACGAGTTACCTTAATCGGGTTGCTCGGCATTTGGCCTCACTAAGGGTAATTTCATTATTACAGCATTCGACCTGACAACTTGGGTCTTTGGAATATTGTAAGCAGATATTATAGTAATCGTCTTTGCCTTCATCACAATTCCATTCCATTTTTCAATCTTTTTCTTCCAGTTTCCCAGACCTTCTCCATCACCTGGTTGTGCCATCTAAAATCTGGTCTTTCTCTTGCGTTCTTCCATTAGTTTCCATTCAGTAATTGGTTTTATTATGTCGTACTCTTCACTCCCCATGATGTGCTAAACCATCTCAGTGCCGATGACTTGATTACCTTCACTAATCTTCGTTCCTCGTCTTTTTAGATAATTCAATCGCATCCCCAATAAAGCAGTGATATTTCATACAGAGCTGTGATAAAATGAGTTTTTGAGGGAGGAGAATTTCCAGAAAATTGAATGGGTCGTATTAACAGCCTTTTGCTGCCAAAATTACAGAAGAACATAAAAGTATGGTAGACTATTCGACCATAAGTGTGGTTCTAGAGTTGAGAAATATCAATAATGAAGCATACAGCCATGTGCTGTACGTTGCTCGAATCTAGGAGACTAAAATGTAAGTGTCAAGAACAATTATTATAGCATTTTATCCTCAATTTAGACAATTTTTCTCAAAGTTTGCTGCTCTACCTGTTTACGCCGGATTAGGAAGTATCAGTTTGAGAAAGATGGAGGAGAATAAGGGTGGGTAGGAATGAAGAATAAATGATGTGTAATTTACGGAAGAAAATCTTAGGATTTATGTTATTCCAACCAATGTAGTTAGTAGCAGCATTACAGCGGGTTGTTTAGGAATCACCCGAGTCGCTATCGACTTTCTTTTGATTTTTGTCCTTCGATGACGCTGTATTTTATCTGAATCATAACGCAAAATTGGATCATCCTGAGATTGTGTAGGCTACAAAATTGCTTTGGATCTTTTATATTAACTGTCCGATTATCAAAGTTCAAATTTAATCACCTCAATTCCAATAAATTTTTTGACACATTCCAGATTGAAATCTTCTTGCAGTCTTTGGTTTGAGAACAAGTATAAGGCTATAAAAGTTTTTAGTCAAAATTCTAAAAAAAATTCAGATTAAAAATTATCTATAGCCTATGGTTTGAGAAGAAGTATAAGGCTATGAAAACCTTTAGCCAAAACTTCAAAAACCAAAAAATCCAGATTGAAATCTTCCTGAAGCCTTTGGTTTGAGGAGCAATGTAAGGCTATAAAAATCATTAGTCACAATTAAAAAATGATTGAAATCTTCCTGCAGCTTTTGGTTTGGAAAGAAGTATAAGATTACGAAGATCTTTAGTCGAAATTCAAAAAAATCCAGATTGAAATCTTCCTGCAGCCTTTGATTTGAGAAAAAGTTTAAGGCTATAAAGATATTTAATCAAAATTTTAAAAAAACAAAAATTCCATTTTGAAATCTTTCTGACGTCTTTGGTTTGGGAAGAAGTATAAGGTTATGATAATCTTTAGTCAAAATTCAAAAAAATTCTAGATTGAAATCTTCCTGCAGCCTTTGATGTGAGAAAAAGTTTAAGGCTATAAAGATATTTAATCAAAATTTCAAAAAAACAAAAAATTCTATTTTGAAATCTTCCTGGCGTCTTTGGTTTGGGAAGAAGTATAAAATCCTTTAGCTAAAATTTAAAAAACCAAAAATCCAGATGGAAATCTTTCTGCAACCTTTGATTTGAGAAGAAATGTAAGGCTATGAAGATCTTTAGTCAAAATCTAAAAAAAAAGTCCAGTTTAAAATCTTAGTGCAGCCTTTGGCTTGAAAAGAAGTATAAGGCTATGAAGGCCTTTAGTCAAAATTCCAAACCAACAAAAAAAATTCCAGATTGAAATCTTCCTGCAGTCATTGGTTTGAGTAGAAGTATTTGAAGATCTTTAGTCAAAATTTAAAAAAAATTCCAGATTGACATCTACCTGCAACTTTTGGTTTGGGAAGAAATGTAAGGCTAGGAAGAGGAGAGCATAGGAACTCGACCTTAAAAATCAACCAATGGGAACTTGACCTTGAAAATTGGATAGGAGGTGTAAGTGAGGGGGGGGGTTTCTCAATTTTCCTCCACTGTCATTATTCTCAAGAAAACTAAAGCGGTTTCATAAAGTTTCTAAGATAATTTATAAACATTTAATGTTCTTCATAGCAAAATTTGTGCACTGGAGGGTGTTCCACACCCCCCAGACCCCCCGGTTTGGAGCAGTTCATCTTTATCACAAGTGATTTGCAAATGTTAGAATCTTCTCTTGGCCGTTACTATGGTAACGTGACATTTTTATAGTCATTGTTGCGATACAACAAAGTTTTTCAAAATTAAAAACCGCCAAGCAAATGATATTCTGTATTCCGTACCCCCCGACTATAAGCAGTTTATAATTAATTGTCAGATTATGAATTAAACACAATTGGTTGGTCATAAATAATTTTAAGAAACTTGAGATATGCTTAGATATTGAATTCACTATTAATAAAAATAAATTAGTTAATCCGGGGGTCTGGGGGGTGTGGAACACCCTCCAGTGTCTCCAAAACGGCAAAATCTTGCTGTAGCCTTTGATTTGAAAAAATGTATAAGGCTATGAAGACCTTTAATCAAAATTCCAAAATAACAAAATATTCCATATTGAAATCTTCCTGCAATCTTTGGTTTGGGAAAAGTAAAAAACCTTTAGTCAAAATTTAAAAAACAAAAATATAGATGGAAATATTCTTGCAACCTTTGGTTTAAGAATAAATGCAAGGCTATGAAGATCTTTAGTCAAAATTCAAAAAAAATTCCAAATTAAAATTTTTCTGCAGCCTTTGGTTTGAGAAGAAGTATAAGGCTATAAAATCTTTTAGTTAAAATTCCAAAAAACAAAGAAAATTTCAGATTGAAATCTTCCTGCAGCCATTGGTTTAGGTAGAAGTATATGACTAAGAAGATCTTTAGTCAAAATTCAAAAAAAATTTCAGATTGAAATCTTCTTGCAGCCTTTGGTTTGAGAAGAAGTATAAAGATATGAAGACCTTGAATCGAAATTCCAAAAAAAACATTCCAAATTAAATTTTCCTGCAGCTATTAGTTTGGGAAGAAGTATTAGGCTATGATGACCTTTAATCGAAATTCCAAAAAAACAAAAAATTCCAGATTAAAAATTTCCTGCAGCCTTTGGTTTGGGAAGAAGTATAAAGCTATCAAGATCTTTAGTCAAAATTCAAAAAAAAATTCAAATTGAAAATTTCTTGCTGCCTTTGATTTAAAAAAAGTATAAAAAGTATAAAACCTTTAATCAAAATTTCAAAAAAAACAAAAAATTCCATATTTAAATTTTCCTGCAGCCTTTGGTTTGGAAAGAATTATAAGAAGTATAAAATCTTTTAGCTAAAATTTAAAAACAAAAATCCTGATGGAAATCTTCCTGCAACTTTTGGTTTGAGAAGAAATGTATAAAGGCTATGAAGATCTTTAATCAAAATAAAAAAAAAATTTAAATTGAAATCTTCCTGCACTCTTTGGTTTGGAAAGAAGTATAAGGCTATGAAGATCTTTAGTCAAAATTTGAAAAAAATTCGAGTTTGAAATCTTTCTGCAGCTTTTCATTTGAGAAAAAGTATAAGGTTATAAAGACCTTTAATCAGAATTCTAAAAATCAAAAATTCCAGATTGAAATCTTTCTGCAGCCTTTGGTTTGAAAAGAAGTATAAGGCTATGAAGATCTTTAGTCAAAATTTGAAAAGAAATTCTAGTTTGAAATCTTTCTGCAGTCTTTCATTTGAGAAAAAGTATAAGGTTATAAAGACCTTTAATCAAAATTCTAAAAATCAAAAATTCCAGATTGAAATCTTTCTGCAGCCCTTGGTTTGGAAAGAAGTATAAAGCTATGAAGATTTTTAGTCAAAATGCAAAAAAAATTCCAGATTATTATCTTCCTGCAACCTTTGGTATGAAAAGAAATGCAAAGCTATAATGATCTTTAATCAAAATTCCAAAAAAAAAAAAAAATTTCAGATTGAAATCTTCCTGCAGCCATTGATTTAAAAAAAAGTATAAGGCCATAAAGACCTTTAATCGAAATTCCAAAAAAAACAAAACATTTCAGATTGAAATTTTCCTGCACCCTTTGGTTTATGAAGAGGTAGTATAAAAGCTATGAAGATCTTTAGTCAAAATTCAAACAAAAATTCCAGATTGAAATCTTCCTGCAGCCTTTGATTTGAGAAGAAATGTAAGGCTATGGTGATCTTTAGTCAAAATTTAAAAAAAATTCTAGATTGAAATCTTCCTGTAGCTTTTCGTTTAAGAAGAAGTATACGGCTATGAAGATCTTTAGTCAAAATTCCCAAAAACAAAAAAAAATCCAGATTAAAATCTTCTTGCAGCCTTTGGTTTGAGAAAATGTCTGAGGCCTTCATAGCCTTATACTTCTATTATTAATATAAAGCTATGAGGGCCTTATACTTTTTCTCAAACCGAAGGCTGCAGGAAGATTTAAATTTGGAACTTTTGAAGAATTGATTGAAAGTGCAGCGACTAAATTTTAACATAGATAATCGAACAGTTAGTACCAACTTTCCTAATATGAAGTTACACACCTTCTGAATTTTAACTATGTAACCTTTAAACGCGTAGCCTCAACAGGAGCAGAGTAAATCATGATGAGTTTTATGACAGACTTAACCATCAGCATTAGAACATTCCTAGCGATTAACTTATTTTTACTATTTACTAAAAAAACTTAGTACGGCCTAAGCACCCCTAAGTCCTTGGTCCAAAGTTATCCCCAAGAATTTGCAAGTGCTCGCCGAAATCTGAAGGATTTCCGCTCAGATCAGGATCAGACGCTATCAGCCTGACAAGTGCTGGGCCGATGCCACTCTTTAGCATTTTATAAGGTTGAATCCACTAAATTAAGTTAAATATATCGGAGGTAAAAGTAATCTTCTAATTGGATTGGGGGGGAGGGAGGCATCGAGAGAGAAAATGAGCGGGTAGTCCGACAAAGTTCCTCCTGCCTTTAAAATGCTTGTATTTTTCTGTTCTTTCGTTTGGTATAGCCATTTCCATAGGAAATGTCTACTTTCGAGTCAGGGTTAACGGACTCTAGCTGAGACTTCAATGCAAAAGTGGGGGAAACACAAAAAGACTATCATTGACGAAACGTTGTGGGAAGAAGGAGCAGAATACGATAGTAACCACTTACTATTGGCAGCGTCATTTAAGAAAAATCCTTAAAGGAGAGCGGAGATTGAAGGTAAAATACATTTCTTAGAGAGGCTAGAGGAAAAACTACAAAGGCTGCAGACCCACAAATTGAATAACAAAACAGCAGAGAGATATGGGAAACTGCAAAGAGAGCCATATCAGAAACATTAAACGAAACAAAGAAAAAGCAAAACCTTCATAAACACCAGCATTGGATGACGGACTAAATTCTTGAACTGGCGAACAGGAGACGCCAACTTCGAGATAAGGGCATAAAAATGACAGCAAAATTAAGAAAAATGGTAAGCTGAAAATTAAATAATAAATTAAATTAAAACAAACTTTTTTTACCGTCTCTCTGTTTTGGAGGGTACGTAAAACTGTCGGTCCCCCTAAGTTTCTCATTGTCATCATCTACAATAATACAACGTAACAAATCACTTAATCTTTTCTTTGTTAAAATCTACCATTTATTTATCCAGTAAATACGATCTGATAAATAGAATTATGTCACCCGATTTCGACAGCGGAATAAATTAGTGTAAACTAGGACCCTGTTTTATTGGTGTTATCAATCCTTTTTAACCGTAAGTGACACATTTAATTTTTTTGAATTTGCCTATTTTCGTTTTCTCTTTACAAGAATCGATAGCTTAAAAGTAAAATTGCCGATAAAAATAAAAAGCTTTTAAGAAAGTTTTTCAGTACATCAGAACATTTTCCCTGCAATCTTTAACCTCTCGTGGGGTTACACCAAAATTGGAAACGATAATAAACTCTTTAAAGGTTTCTGACCTGAAAAGCAACATCAATCGAATAGCTTTACATATTGCGTGCTCAGATCTTAGATTTCATAAATTAATTTGTACCTAAAGATTAAAAGAAGCAATCAATTTTTTTATTATTTACTAAAATAAACGACACGACTACAATTTTTCAATTAGAGAATAATATTCCGATATAAAAAAAATTCGTCAAATACATTTTTTGAAGATTTCTACGCAAATAATATACAAAAGGCACGCCTACGTATCATGAATTAATGGTGAAAGATCTCTGTTTTACTTTTACGCCTTTGTCCTAGAAAGCTTTTATGGTGTCAAGTCACGAGAAGCTTAGCCCACATATAGGTCAAATAAAATTCCTTTACATTATTCAAAAATAGTAATTCGGAATTCAGTGTGCATTTTAATTTCCTATGTAGTTAATTGGAATCAGATAGAACCTTAATTACTATATAATCAACTTTCTGACTACATGCTACTATTCTGCTCAGTCAAAAGCACAGTAATCATGAAATGTAATTTTTAATACCATCGCTTGACTTTTTTTAATATCGGGGTTTTATTATAAAAATTATTGTGCGGTGTGTACCTACACTTAATTAAATCCTTGGATTTTTATCGTTTCATTTCCGCAGCGCTTAACATTTATATTATTACGTGCTAAATTTTTCATTATCTTTTCAATTCTGTATGCACAGCTTTAAATCTCTTCTGCCTCAAATAATTCTGCAAGGTCCAAATATCGAAAATTGCCCTTCGGAAAAAATTCGGTTGCACTTGAGCAGCGAGGATCGTCAGCCAATAGTATGAATTTGGGAAATATATTTTCTTTCTGTACATAATTTTTGAGTAAACGCTAAATGTAAATAGAGGGAAAACTACAAAATTTAATTAAGATGGCATTTCAAAATTATATTTGCTAAGTATACAGGTCGATCAAATTAACTGTCGATGATTTATTTTTATTCTTTATGAAAACTTTAAAAGCTTTCAGGCTGTTTATTCATCAAAATACGATTTAATCATCTTAATGCATTTATAATGACATCGTTTTCCCAATAATTGATCTACTGCACTATGTACCTATACTTAGGTTTACTTGTAAGTTACAACTTGTAAGTAGTGTATAATAATCGAGAAGCACTGTAAATATGCAACTTAGTAACTTTATGTAATTTCCTTAGGTGTAATAAAAACCCCAATGCTTACTTACAATGAATTTGCTATTAGGAAAATTTTATAAGTTATATGCGTGGAAGTTTATTTATTTTCATTATTTTTAATTGCACATTAATAAACATAAAAAAACGAGAAGGAGGTAGCAGAGGTAAATGTCTTTTATTTTGATCAAATTTTCTTTCTCATAGTTTAAAATTTTTTTAAGAGAAGAAGACCCTGAAGAGAAGATGCACAGCTGTCCCCCAATAGCATAACTAGAGAAAATGTTTAATTTTTCTTTTTAAAATTAAAATTGCAAAAATTAATAGATTAAAGTAAGCAATTAAATGATTTTTATCATAAGCTTTCAGCAATGGGTTTTGCTATCATCGGATATTTTATTAAACATCAAATAATTTGTTTGATTGTTCCGACAAATACAAATTTTAATTCAATATTAATTTCACAGGTTAGGTATGTACATTTATTACACAAAAAAGCTAAATTTATTGAATAAAACAGTTGAATTATTGAAAAACAGTAAGATAGTAAAATTAAAATGTTGAATAAACAAAATGTTGAATAAAAAATCTGTCGAATTATTCAATAAACAGTTGAATTACCGAATTACACAAAATTAAATTAAATTAAAACAGATAAATTTATTAAACGAAACAGCTAAATATATTAAACCAAACATTTGCATTATATAACAAAGAGTAATTTTCTAGTATAAAATAGTGGAATTATTGAAAAAACTGTAAAATAATTGAAAAATCTGCATAATTGTTAAAGAAACAGTTGAATTACACTGAATCACAGAAAAGTAAATTATTAAATCAAAAGTAATTGAGTTTCTGAGCCAAAAACAATTGAATTATTCAACAAGAAACAATTAAATTATTAATCAATTAAATGCAACAGCTACATTTATTGGATCAAACGGTTGCATTTTTTGACAAAATAGTGTCTTTTTTGTATAAAACAGTTGAATTGTTGAAAAACACAGTAAAATAGTTGACAGCTGTTGAATCGTTAAATAAACAGTTAAATTGCTAATTTACGGAAAATTATATTTTTAAACAACGACAATTGAATTCTTCAACCAAAAATAATTAAATTTTTTAAGAAAAACAATTTAATTATTAAATTAAAAATAATTAAAATGTTGAACAAAACAATTAAATTATTCAACCAAATAACTAAATTTATCAAATACACCAGCTAAATTTATTGAATCAAACGGTTGAATTTTCTGACAAAATAGTGTTTTGCATAAAACAGTTGAATTGTTGAAAAACCCTGTAAAAAGTTGACAGCTGTTGAATCATTAAAGAAACAGTAGAATTGCTAACTTACGGAAAATTATATTTTGAATCAAAGACAATTGAGTTCTTTAACAAAAACAATTGAATTACTTTTTGTATGAAACAGTTGAATTGTTGAAAAACACAGTAAAATAGTCGGCAGTTATTGAATCGTTAAAGAAACAGTTGAATTGCTAACTCACGAAAAATTAAATTGTTGAATCAAAAATAATTGTGTTCTTCAACCAAAAATAATTGAATTATTCAAAAAGAGACAATTGAATTATTAAACTACTAATAATTAAAATGTTGAAAAAAACAATTAAATTATTCAACCAATGAAATGAATTTCTTAACTACAACAGCTCAATTTATTGTATCAAAAAGTAGCATTCTTTTACAAAATACTGTTTTTTTTGTATAAAACAGTTGAATTGTTGAAAAACACAGTAAAATAGTTGACAGCTGTTAAATCGTTAAAAAAACAGTAGAATTGCTAACTTACGGTTAATTAAATTGTTGAATCAAAGATCATTGGGTTCTTCAACCAACAATAATTGAATTATTCAACAAGAAATAATTTAATTATTAAATAAAAAATTATTAAAATGTTGAACAAAACAATTAAATTTAGCAACCAAATAATTAAATTTATTAAATACAACAACTAAATTTATTGAATCAACCGGTTACATTTTTTGACAGAATAGTGTCTTTTTTGCATAAAACAGTTGAATTGTTGAAAAACACAGTAAAATAGTTGACAGCTGTTGAATCGTTAAATAAACAGTTAAATTGCTAACTCACGGTTAATTAAATTGTTGAATCAAAGATCATTGGGTTCTTCCACCAACAATAATTGAATTATTCAACAAGAAACAATTTAATTATTAAATTAAATATAATTAAAATGTTGAACAAAACAATTAAATTATTCAACCAAATAACTAAATTTATCAAATACACCAGCTAAATTTATTGAATCAAACGGTTGAATTTTCTGACAAAATAGTGTTTTTTGCATAAAACAGTTGAATTGTTGAAAAACTCTGTGAAATAGTTGACAGCTGTTGAATCGTTAAATAAACAGTAGAATTGCTAACTTACAAAAAATTATATTTTTGAATCAAAGACAATTGAGTTATTAAACGAAAAACGATTGATTTATTTTTTTGGATAAAACAGTTGAATTGTTGAAAAACACAGTAAAATAGTCGGCAGTTATTGAATCGTTAAAGAAACAGTTGAATTGCTAACTCACGAAAAATTAAATTGTTGAATCAAAAATAATTGTGTTCTTCAACCAAAAATAATTGAATTATTCAAAAAGAAACAATTGAATTATTAAACTACTAATAATTAAAATGTTGAAAAAAACAATTTGTGTTAAAACACACAGTTAAATAGTTGACAGCTGTTGAATCGTTAAAGAAACAGTTGAATTGCTAATTCACGAAAAATTAAATTGTTGAACAAAAGTCATTATGTTTTTTAACCAAAAATAATTAAATTATTCAACAAGAAACAGTTGAATTATTAAACCGCAAATAATAAAATGTTAAACAAAGCAATTAAATTATTCAACCAAACAACTGAATTTATTAAAACAACAGTTAAATTTATTGAATCGAACGGTTGCATTTTGCAATAAACTACTTTTTTTGTATAAAGCAGTTGAATTGCTAACTCACGGAATATTAAATTGTTGAATCAAAGATGATTGGGTTTTTTAACCAAAAATAATTGAATTATTCAACAAGAAACAGTTGAATTATTAAACCAAAAATAATTAAAATGTAAAACAAAACAATTAAATTATTCAACTAAACAACTGAATTTATTAAAACAACAGTTTAATTTATTGAATCAAACGGTTGTATTTTTCAACAAACTACTTTTTTTGTATAAAACAGTTAAATTGCTAACTCATGGAATATTAAATTGCTGAATCAAAGATCATTGGGTTTTTAACCAAAACTAATTGAATTATTCAACAAGAAACAGTTGAATTATTAAACTAAAAATAATTAAAATGTTAAACAAAACAATTAAATTATTCAACCAAACAACTGAATTTATTAAATACAACAGCTAACAGATGTTTATTGAATCAAGCGGTTGCATTTTTCGACAAAATAGTGTTTTTTACATAAAACAGTTGAATTGTTAAAAAACACAGTGAAATAGTTGACAGCTGTTGAATCGTTAAATAAACAGTTGAATTGCTAACTTACGGTAAATTATATTTTTAAATAAAAAACGACAAACAATTGAATTATTCAACAAAACACAATTTAATTATTAAACTACAAATAATTAAAATGTTGAACAAAACAATTAAATTATTCAACCAAATAACTGAATTTATTAAATACAATAGCTAAGTTTATTGAATCAAACAGTTGAATTTTTTGACAAAATAGTGTTTTTTGCATAAAACAGTTGAATTGTTGAAAAACACAGAAAATAGTTGAAAGCTGTTGAATCGTTAAAGAAACAGTTGAATTGTTAACTCACAGAAAATTAAATTGTTGAATCAACGATCATTGGGGTCTTCAACCAAAAATAATTGAATTATTCAACAAGAAACAATTGAATTATTAAACTGCAAATAATTAAAAGTTAAGTACTTTAAGGTTAAGAAAACCTTTATTATAATCAACCTGTTAAGGTCTCTATATTAAAAGTTTTTTTAAATATACATAATAGATCTGATTATGTATAGCTGTATGTATATATGATTTACTTTTTTATATAATATTATGCAATACTCACCCACATACCCTAACCAACGCCAAAGTGAGGTTCTAATTATGCTACAGGTGTCTCTAAAACTTGTCTCTATCTCAGTGGTTCCCAACCTATTTTTAATCACCACCCTTTTTAAATTTTCTCAAAGTGTTCGCAACTCCCGCCCCCCTCTAATATATTCTGAAAAGCTATTGTCGCTAAGCTATAGTAACCATTGGGAGGTCCGGATCCCCTCTCCTCTCCGGAAATTTTTTCGAATCATAATCCTCTAAAACGCAATTTTCATCACATTTTATGAGTATTTTTCACCCTGAACTATGCCGGTGTTACAGTTGTTAATTCAGAAGAAATAAATTAGAATATACATCTCTTTTCCATAATTGAACATTTACTTTCGAGTAAAGAAATAAAGCAAAAAACATTTGTGTTGGATTTTGTTTTTTAAAACAGTGGATACTGACGTAAAGGCGGCGATCCCGTAGAAAACTCGCCGCGACTCCCTAGGGGGTCGCGACCCACGGGAACCGATGCTCTATCTGAAAATGCTTTGTTGCAGATTAATAATTCAATTGTATTTTGGTTCAATAACTTAATTATCTTCGATTCAACAATTTCATTTTCCGTGATTCAGCAACCCAATTGTTTAACAATTCAACGGATTAATCAACTATTTTACTCTGTTTTTCAGTAGTTCATCTATTTTATGCAAAAAAGCTACCATTTTTAAAGCTACAACTGTTTGACCAAATAAATTTAGCAATTTTGCTTAAGGTGGCAAATACCAATGTTATTTGGCCATAAGAACAAACCACAATTAAAAACCGAGTATATATAACGTACCGTGCTCAAATTTGCAACATGATATATTTGAACATTTATCGATAATATATTATAATTACAAGTAAAAAACATTTATAGTTAATGAATAAATAAATAAACAAAACATGCCTGCGGAACGGTTCAGTTCTTTTATTTATTGTAGTGAAAATAGTAAAGTAATCATGCTGTATTTACAGTATGTTATTATAAATTATCTATTTGAGAGTTTGCAGTTTAAAAATCTGTTATTAACCTCATTAGTAACGAAATTAATCGTGGTTCTTCTAATCCCTATCCTGCTTATGCTATTTGCAGTTTGGAAAATGTTTCATAGATGGCACGCGCATAGTACAGTATATTATCTTATTTTATGTCGAAAAGATTTACAATTTAAGTTGTCAATATAAGCATTTTTTGTGCTCAAAACTATTTTCTGAATAGGTAAGCGGAAAAAAAGTACGAATTAATACAGGCGTCGTTAAATTTTGCTGCTCGCATTATCTAGTGATCAATTGATATCAGAGTCATCTACCAGTAGTATTTGAAAATAATTGATACTATTTGCCACCTTAATAAATTCAGCTGTTTGGTTCAGTAATTCAATAATTTTGTTTAAAATTTAAATTATTTTTTGTTTAATTATTCAACAGATATAGTAATAATTCTGCTGTTTTTTTAATTTAGTAGTTTTATGCAACACAAATTGTAAAAAAATGCAACTGTTTGATTTAATAAATTCAGTTCTTTTGTTTAATAAATTCATCTGTTTGGTTCAATAATTTATTTGTTTTGTACAACATTTTAATTATTATTTTCACTTTAATAATTAATTGTTTTTTGCTGAATAATTTATCTGCTTTTGGTTTATGAACCCAATTACTTTTGATTCAATAATTTAATTATCCGTGATTCAGCAATTAAACTTGTTTGTTTAACAATTCAGCTGATTTTCAACTGTTTTACAGTTTTTTTTCAACAATGCAACTGTTTTATGCAAGAAAGCCATTATTTGGTCAAAAAATGCAACTGTTTCGTTTAATAAATTTTGCTGTTTTATTTAATAAATTCAGCTGTTTGGTTAATTATTCAATTATTTTATTAAACATTTGAATTTTTTAGTTTAATAATTTAATTGTGTTTTGTTGAATAATTCAGTTGTGTCTTGTGGAATAATTTAATTGTTTTTTGTTTAAGAACTCAGTTATTATTGATTCAAATATATAATTTTCCGTGCGTTCGCAATTCAACTGTTTATTTAACAATTCAACAGCAGCTGTCAACTATTTTACTCTCTTTTTCAACAATTCAACTGTTTTATACAAAAAAACAGTATTTTGTCGAAAACTGCAACTATATGATTCAATAAATTTAGCTGTTGTATTTAATAAATTCAGTTGTTTGATTGAATAATTTTATTGTTTTGTTCAACATTTTAATTATTTGTAGTTTAATAATTCAATTGCTTCTTTTTGAATAATTCAATTGTTTTTGAATCAACAACTCAATTATCTTTGATTCAACAATTTAATTTTCAGTGACTTAGCCATTTAACTGCTTTTTAACAATTCAACAGCTTTCAACTTTTTGGCTATGTTATTCAAAAATTCAATTGTTTTATGCAAAAGCACTATTTTGTAAAAAATGCAACCATCTGATTCAATAAATTTAGCTGTTGTATTTAATAAATTCAGTTGCTTGGTTGATAGGTACATTTAACTGTTTTGTTTAACATTTTAATTATTTTTAGCTTAATAATTAAATTGTGTGTTGTTGAATAATTCAGTTGTTTGTCGTTTTTGATTTAAAAATATAATTTACCGTAAGTTAGCAATTCAACTGTTTATTTAACGATTCAACAGCTGTCAACTATTTCACTGTGTTTTCAACAATTCAACTGTTTTATGAAAAAAAACTATTTTGTCGAAAAATGCAACCGTTTGATTCAATAGACAGCTGTTAGCTGTTGTATGTATTTAATAAATTCCGCTGTTTGGTTGATAAATTTAATTGCTTTGTTCACATTTTAATTATTTTTAGTTTAATAATTAAACCGTTTTGTTGTTGAATAATTTAATTATTTTTGGTTGAAGAACCCAATGATCTTTAATTCAACAATTTAATTTTTTCGTGAGTTAGCAATTCAACACTTTTCTTTAACGATTTAACAGCTGTCAACTATATTTTACTGTGTTTTTCAACAATTCAACTGTTTTATGCAAAAAATACACTATTTTGTCGAAAAATGCAACAGTTTGATTCAATAAACAGCTGTTAGCTGTTGTATTTAATAAATACAGTTGCTTGATTGAATAATTTAATTGTTTTGTTCAGCATTTTAATTATTTTTAGTTTAATAATGAAATTGTTTCTTGTTGAATAATTCAAATTGTTTTTGGCTCAGAAACTCAATTACCTTTGATTTAATAATTTATTCTTCCGTGATTCAGAGTAATTCAACTGTTTCTTTAACAATTATGCAGATTTTTCAATTATTTTACAGTTTTTTCTACAATTCCATTATTTTATACAAGAAAATTACTCTTTTGTCATAAAATGCAAATGTTTGGTTTAATAAATTTAGCTGTTTTGTTTAATAAATTCAGCTGTTTGGTTTAATAATTTAATTGCTTTGTATTCAACATTTCTGTTGAATAATTCAATTTAATTTTGCGTAATTCGGTAATTCAACTGTTTATTGAACAATTCGACAGATTTTTTACCTACTTTATTGTTTTTCAACAATTCAACTGTTTTATACAAATGCTACTTCTTTGTTAAAAAATGCAACTGTTTTATTCAATAAATTTCGCTCTTTTGTGTAATAAATGTAGTTGTTTGGTTCTATAATTTAACTGCTTTAGCGAACATTTTAATAATTTTTAATTTATTAATTCAATTTTATTTTGTTGAATAATTCGAGTGTTTTTGGTTTAACAAATTAGCGAGGGGTTAACCGCTGGTGAAGTTTTTGTACACATCTCATGAAGTACATGAAATCTCATGTAAATTAATACATGAAATACATGAAGTACTTGTAAAATAGGTAAAAATAATGAAGTATATCGATGAAGTAGGTGAAGTACAGTGAATTATTGATGAAGTACGGTGAATTACTGATGAAGAATATGAAATACGGTAAATTTTGACGAAGTATGTGAAGTTAATTGTACAGGATTTCCTGTAGCGGTTGACCCTCGCAAATCAGTTATCTTTGATTCAACAATTTAAATCTGCGTGATGCAGTAATTCAACTGTTTCTTTAATAATTCAACATATTTTTAGCATTTCTACTGCTTTTTTAACAATTCTATTGTTTTATGCAAAAAGCTACTACTTTATCTAAATATGTAATTGTTTTGTTAAATAAATCAACTTTTTTTGATAATTTAACTGATTTGTTTAACCATTCAACTATTTTTGGATATAACAACCTCGTTAGGTCAGGGGTAAAGTCTCACAGCGAAAATATTTGATGATTCGAAAAGTTAGAAAAAACTATCAAATTAAATCAGGAAAATTATGACAAAGTCAGAAAATTTGTTTTAGGAAATTTGGTGGAAATTCTGCAGCCAGCTTGATATTTTTAATTAGACATATTTGAGTAAACACTTTTTCAATTTCTCTAAATTCATAAGTTCTTCATATTCTGCATGAATGATAGAACTTTTTTGTTTTATTAATTCTACTCAATCCTCCTCCTCAATCTACTCAATCTACTGCCTTTTTATGGACGAACGTTTTTTTTCTGTTTTTTATTCTATGCATTATTTTGCCGCCCCTGATTTTGCTGAAGAGCAAACAGTCGCCGGTACCGATCTAACTGTATACAAATCGTGTGTTACTTTATTAGTGAGCAGCTCGATTGGTGAGCAACTCGATTCGTGTACAACTAAATCGGAAAGTCAGTTTGGATTGATTGGTTTGATTTGATTGGGAGCAATGCGATTGGGTTATAACTTGATTGGTGTGCAATTGACTAATTTTTACAGTAAACTCACTTTTCGTAGCCGCCGCTCCGCTCCTGGCGCTACAAGCGGTTTTTTCTCTTTGTCACGTCCTCCCAAAACGTCATACTAATCTAACCAATGGCAGTGCTTATTCATGATGACGTAAGTACCAAGTTATATTATTGCTACTCTATACAGTACGACTTCTTAGTAAGTGAAAGGACTTGCTGTGCCTGGACTTGTTAATGAAATGCGTAGATGGAGTGACAACAGGCGACAACTTGATGAGTTACATATAATAGGATATTATGTTTAAGTGTTTATTACAACAATAAACGATCAAGTAAATGACAAAAATTACATTACTTTCTCAACAATTACTTATTACATTACAATAACATTAAGTACATGTTTACAACATAAAAATTTTATTCGATAAAAGCAAAACTGCACTCAAAATTCCAAAAAGTCCCGCAACTGCGGGGTTCAGCCTTCCTCCACCCGATGTTTGCTCTCTGGAAAATAAATTATAAACCAATTAAAATTGCTTCCCAAACATTTTTAATTTGTCAGAAATCAAATCCGATCTGGTTTTATTGAATATAGATTAATTATTGTTCTAGATTAATGTCCTGTAACAATTTTGCAAGAGAAAAATGATAGCCGAAGTAACAAATCACATAAACGTGTTATCGCTTTCTTTTTGTTACGTAACTTGCAAAATTCGAAAAGGTTTGACATTTAAGAGCACTTCTACAAAATGTCAACTCCATTAATAATAATTCAAATTATGTAGTAACAAGTGATAAATCTTATAAATCGATAACTAAATTTAGCTTCAAATAGTACAAATCGCCCAAATTTTGAACATTTAATTGTTGTTTGTTGTCTCAGGAAAATTAACCTTGATCGATTCCACGTTCGTGAAAAACAAAAAGCGTTGACTTTATTGATTAATATACCAAGTACAAGAAATTATACTTTTAAATTCTTATATTCTGAGAAATGTGAAAAAGTTAAGATTTATGTTTATATTACGCTTAATTAAACATTGTATTGTGGTGCCCACCCCCAAGACATTGTATAAATAATAAAAGGGTTTATTCACCACAATCGATTTTTGTATAATATGTAATTGCTAACTGAGAAAAAAAGACGATCTTGGGCTATTTGATAACCAAAATGTTCTTGTATGGCGGTCTCATCAGAGTTCATTTTGTTTTGGTTTAAAAACTCCATCTCTCTCCATTTTCCTATACTCTTGCACAAGTTTCTTTTGTATTTTATATGTTTCTGGTCTTCCAACCCACAGTTTTTCGTCGCCTAATTCCTGCGACATAACCATGAGTCGCTTCCAATATGGCTTTCCATCCCTTTCCTTTTTTTTATGGTACCTGCTGCGCTCGATTAGGAAATCTATGCTTACACAAATTTCTTCGTTTTTCCGATCGTAAAATGGAACTTCAAAAATTTCAACGTCATCGTCAAAGCGTACTCTCTTGTAATCTTCTAAAGTTACGTGAAAAAATTTCTTGGAGATCGTAGATTTCCATATCGGATCTTTGGGCCCATTTTTCTCCAGCAATGCTTCTGTCATAATCGGGCGCATCATTTATTTGAACTTTATTTTTAAAAGTTACTTTTTTAGCTTTTTTCCCGAAAAGATGCTTTTTCGCTCTGACGAAACCTTTCTTGAAGCGCCAGAGGCAGTTTTTAGGACTTTCTTCGGTAGAAGAGGGCTCTGGTACTTCAAGTTCTTCATTGAAACGGAGGTCGCCATAGGATTTGTAGGAATTTTTTTTATACATTGCTGATATGTAGTTTTAGTTTTGAGATGTTTGCGTATATTTCATTATATACAAATTTTTTTTACTTGGTACCTGTTGCTTAACAGAGAGAAAACGATTAAGTCGATCATCTACTGGACTTGAACTTACAAGATTATCTTTCATTACCAATAAAAACAACGGCGTGAAAAGACAAACTTGTAGGTTGACCACCTGCCTAAGTTGAGCAATCACTGTACTATGTATTGCTTTCCATTGGTGGGATCGTATTAACTGCTGTTTTTAATTTTTCTGGGTTCCATTAAACTGTGATCGCTTTTTTTCGATCTCACACAGAATAGACTATTTACAAATTTACTATTTACAAAAAAGTGCACAAGTGCAAACTACAAAAAAAAATATTAACAAAATTATATTTTCGTAAGTTTTCAATATTAAAATAGAAGAAATTATAATTATTAGTGCGAGGTATATTATACAATGTCAAGTTCAAAACAGTGATTGTTAAAAAATGTTTTTGAATAAATTAATGATTTTGTAGGTGTAAATAACCCAAGTAATTAATTACCCATTTAATCGAAAGTTTATGTAAATTAAATAAACCAGATTTTAAATAAACGAGTTTGATTTCGTAACAAACAATTTTTCGAAACAAATTTTATAGCTTAAAGAACGGATTTTATAGTGGTATATGTGTATTTACAATAAAAAATAACAAATAATGCAAAATTATTACAATATTCCAATAACGCCGCATCCAATTCTGCTTCCAGCGTTTCCTGTTTTCAACGAATCTGGATTGCCTCCCAATCCCAAATCATCTACTCCGGAATGGACAACAATTGCACGACCAATGATGTTGGTTGCACCGTGTAAGCTTATAATTTTGTCGGTCATTTGTACTTTTGCAACTCCATTTTGATCTGCTTCAATATTTCCCAAATCTCCGACGTGGCGTTCGGTTGCATTGGGAGCACCGTGGTTTTTCTGAAAAAAAAAGTATAATTATGCTTAGAAAATCTGTTTGTCCTTACAAATAAACCACAAGTACATTGTAAACACAACCTTGACATATTTTACCATAATAAAATTAACCTTGATTAAGTGTAATTAACGATGTTTATAAAATTGTTCAACTTACACCATATGGATTGAAATGCGAACCGGTAGAATCGCATCCTTTGGTGATATCACCTAAGGAGTGAACATGGAAACCGTGTTTTCCAGGAGTCAGTCCTTTAATTTCGCCTTCGATGGTAACCCCGTCCGCAGTTTGGGTGAACGTGATAGCCCCAGTTGCGGTGCCATCAACTTTGACGATGGCCTTGTTCTAAAATTAGTAAAAATGTACTCATAATAAACAAATTATTTTTTTTATGATTACTTACTATTCCGCTGCAAGCACATGCAAGCGACGCCAAAACTAAAATTCCAGATATACGCAACATGTCTGAAAATTTAATGAAAAAAAATTAATTTTTCTTTTTTAAAAGCACCAATCAATTATTGCACAATTACCTGATATTTCTGTAACCCAAGGACGAACACTGTTCAAGACAGTAGCTTGTTAGGAAATGATTTTCTTTAATACACGTATATGTTTTTATATACTACCTCAACTTATTGATAAACTGACCGGTTATTTCACACCCAACGTTTACCAAGTCGTTTATCAAGAATTATCGTAGTAGGAAAGCCGCTTCGTTTTGACTAAATGCATAATTTAGGTAATTGGAGTATTATAATATTAAGGAAAACAGTATACCGTGTGCAACAAAATAATAGTCCCATTGTCAGAAATTTGAGTGATATGAAGTTTACTGCTTTTGTCTTCCTCGCTTGATATAATTTATTACCTTCGTTTACTTGTTTTTCGGGTTTATAATTTTGGAAATAACCGATTAGTTTTAACCTTCGGTATGATAGGAAAATTTGATATCTTAGTTGTTAAAAACAAATATAAAACTGTTATTGTTTAGATATTTAAATTTATTTTTTATGTTTATTCTTATAATAAGATATGCATGAAAAATAAAACAATAATAAAGTATTTGCGGAACCTTTCATCAGTTTGATTTGTTGCAAACGAGTTGCTCCAAAAAAACCCAAACCATATCATCTGCCACTCAGTTTAATATTCTCACATAAAAAATTATATTGAATGCATGCACATAAATTTTGTAGCATTTGAAATATGATATTCAAAAAAACTATTTTCCAAATAAATAAATCTGGCGGTAGGTTTCATAAGTTAGTATCCATAAATTAAAGTAATAATAATAGGTACTAATAAAAGTTTTTACCCATTATAATTTTGCTGCTATTTCAAAACCTTACATGAATTATTATTTTTTATTTTTATAAATTATATAATACTAGCGGAATACCCGGCTTCGCCCGGGGTCTCACTAAAAGTAAAATGCTTTGCCTTTGTCTCAAGTTTGTTGAATTTCTTGCAGTGTTTTTTTCTTTTGTGCATTGTTAAACAAATCTGAGTTTCAAACACATTCTGATTGGTTGGTTTCACGCGGTGTTTAAATTTATGTAGAATTTTATACAGGTGCGTAACAAATGCAATTAAATCTATATTTTCAAACACATTTCGATTGATTGGCTCGTACAAACTTTACACGTTTGGCATCCAACAATTTCGCCCTTTTTTCTTTTGGACATTATTATATAAATTTTAAGTTTCAAATATTCGATTAATTTTTTTAGTTTAACCTTTCTATAATTTGTATAATGGATAACTTTGCTAATTGGTAATTTATAATTTCATTTAACTTAGTTTACTTATAGTAAAATTGACGTTATAGTTAAATTAAGAATTCTGTTTATACAGACTACTTATTGTTTTTCCATCTAGTGCGTACACGAATAAATCAAAAATTTTGAAGCATTTTGATTTTGAATTTTAAAGCACTGGATGGTGTTACACACCTCCTCAGCTCGTCCGGTTGGCGAAGTTTAATTACAAAGGATTGTATTTATAAAAGATTGCTATGGTAACGTAACATTTTTAGTCGTTATTGCAATACGATAAAGATTTTCAAAATTAAAAATAGCCAACCAGATAAATAGCATAACCCCCAGGGATTTGTCATAATTCTTTTAAATAACTAAAACGGTAGCGAAGATTTTTTACTAAATTTTCAAACCTTTAATATGTTTGCCTGCATTGTATTATTTGGGTACTAAAGGGTTTTCCAGATCCCTTTATTTTTTATTAGAAGTAAGCTGAAAATCTCTCGTTGCAGAGGCACTGGAGGGTGTTCCACACCCCCCAGACCCCCCGGTTTAACTAATTTATTTTTATTAAAACTAAATTAAATATTTTAGCAGATTTCAAGTTTCTTAAAATTAGCTATAGCCAAGCAACCCCCCAGACCCCCCGGATTGAGTAGTTTATTTTTATCAGAAGTAAACTAAAAATCTTCCGTTGCAGGAGCACTGGAGGGTATTCCACACCCCAGATCCCCGATTAACTAATTTACTTTTATTAAAAGTAAATTAAATATAAGCAGATTTCTAGTTTCTTAAAATTAGCTATGGCCAAGCAACCCCACTTCCTCGGATTGATCAGTTTATTTTTATCAGAGTGAACTGAAAATCTCCCGTTGTAGGGCACTGGAGGTGTTCCACACCCCGGATGAACTAATTTATTTTTATTAAAACTAAATTAAATATTTAAGCAAATTTCAAGTTCTTTAAAAATAACTATAGCCAAGCAGTCCCCAGACCTCCCAGATTGAGTAGTTTATTTTATCAGAAGTACACTGAAAATTTTCCATTGCGGGGCACTGGAGGGTGTTCCACATCCCCAGACCCTCGGATTAACTAATTTAATTTTATTAAAACTAAATTAAATATTTTAGCAGATTTCAAGTTTCTTAAAATTAGCTATAGCCAAGCTACCCCCAGACCCCCCGGATTGAGTAGTTTATTTTTATCAGAAGTAAACTGAAAATCTCCCGTTGCAGGAGCATTGGAGGGTGTTCCACCCCCACCCCCCAGACCCCCCGGATTAACTAATTTATTCTTTTTTAAACTAAATTAAATATTTAAGCAGATTTCTAGTTTCTTAAAATTAGCTATGGTCAAGCTCCCCAGAGCCCCCGGATTGAGTATTTTATTTTGTCAAAAGTAAACTGAAAATCTTACGTTGTAGGGGCACTGAAGGGTGCTCCACACCACCAGACTCCCCGGTTTAACTAATTTATTTTTATTAAAAGTAAATTAAATATGAAAGCAGATTTCTAGTTTCTTAAAATTAGCTACAGCCAAGCAACCCCAGACCCCTGGATTGAGTAGTTTATTTTTATCAGAAGTAAACTGAAAATTTCTCATTGCAGCACTGGAGGTGTTCCACAACCCAGACCCCCGGATTAACTAATTTATTTTTATTAACAGTAAATTACTAAATAAAGGGTCTACCAATAGGGGTTTGTTTTAAATTTGGTTGAAATAGGTCAAGTAGGCAGTTCTGTTATTCAGTTTTTATCATATGTATAATAAAGGTCAACATTTAATATAATGCCTTTGATTTCGCTCGAAAATCGTGTTAAGATAATTCAAATCCATTATGAAAATGGTCGATCCGTGAAGACTACATTTCGCAAAATTCGCGATATTTTTATTTGTAACGATCGTCCATCTGAGACTACAATTGCGAATTTAGTGCGAAAATTTGAGTCCACCGGTTCAGTAGTAAACGTAAGCACAAAAATATGTGCTCGTCCATGTCGTTCAATCGAAAATATTGCTGCAGTACGTGAAAGTGTCACAGAGGACCCAAATTTATCGGTTTCACGACGTTCTCAACAATTAGGCCTGTCCACAATGACCACATGGCGAATTTTACGGAAGGATTTAGCTCTAAAGCCTTATAAGATACAACTGGTACAAGAATTAAAGCCAGCAGATCATTCTCAACGTCTTAGATTTGCTGATTGGATCATTGAACGTGGTGCTTGTTTTCAGAAAAATCATCTTTTCGGACGAAGCACATTTTCACTTAAACGGGTATGTTAACAAGCAAAATTGTCGAATTTGGGCTTCTGAAAATCCAAAAGCAGTTGTTGAACAACCACTACATCCATCTCGTGTCACTGTATGGTGTGGTTTATGGGTAGGGGGCATCATTGGTCCCTATTTTTTCGAAAATGAGGCTGGTGCTTTCGTTACTGTCAATGGAGTTCGCTATAGGGATATGGTAACCAATTTTTTATGGCCTATTTTGGATGATATGGGTGTGGAAGACTTGTGGTTTCAACAGGATGGAGCTACGTGCCATACAGCGCGAGAAACAATCCAACTATTGAAAACTAAATTTAACGGGCGTTTAATTTCGCGAAAAGGTGACGTCAACTGGCCAGCAAGATCCTGTGATTTAACGCCATTGGACTTTTTTTTGTGGGGCTATGTGAAAGATAATGTTTACGCGAATAATCCACAAACAATTTCAGAACTAAAAACAAATATCGAAGCCGTCATCCGAGAAATAAGTTCGCAATTATGCAAAAATGTATTCGAAAATTTTGTTAAAAGAATCGACGTCTGCAAACGTAGTCGTGGAGGACATTTACCGGATATTGTTTTCCATTCATAAATGTTCAAGCCCCTACAACATATTTCAGTAGAGAATTAGAAAATTTTCATACAAAATATGTGTTTCTTTTAAAATTTAAAAACAAACCCCTGATTGGTAGACCCTTTATTTAAGCAGATTTCTAGTTTCTTAAAATTAGCTATGGCCAAGCAACCCCACTTCCTCCGGATTGATCAGTTAATTTTTATCAGGAGTAAACTGAAAATCTTCCGTTGCAGGGCACTGAAGGTGCTCCACACCACCAGACTCCCCGGTTTAACTAATTTATTTTTATTAAAAAGTAAATTAAATATGAAAGCAGATTTGTAGTTTCTTAAAATTAGCTATAGCCACAACCCCTCAAACCCCTGGATTGAGTAGTTTATTTTATTAGAAGTAAACTGAAAATCGCCCATTGCAGGGGCACTGGAGGGTGTTCCACTACCCAGTTTAACTAATTTATTTTTATTAACAGTAAATTAAATATTTAAGCAGATTTCTAGTTTCTTAAAATTAGCTACGGGCAAGCACCCCCAGACCCCCGGATTGAGTAGTTTATTTTATCAGGAGTAAACTAAAATCTCCTTGTAGGGCACTGGAGAGTGTTCCACACCACCAGACCCCCAGTTTAACTAATTTATTTTTAATAAAAGTAAATTAAATATGAAAGCAGATTTCTAATTTCTTAAAATTAGCTATAGCCAAGCAACCCCACTCCCCCGGATTGATCAGTTTATTTTTATCAAAATAAACTAAAATTTTCCGCTGCAGGGCACTGGAGGGTGTTCCACACCCCAGACCTCCCAGTTTAACTAATTTATTTTTTTTAACTAAAATAAATATTTAAGCAGATTTCTAGTTTCTTAAAATTAGCTATGGCCAACAACCCCCTCAGACCCCCGGATTGAGTAGTTTATTTTTATAAAGTAAACTGAAAATCTCCCATTGCAGGGCACAGTGTTCCACACCCCAGATCCCCAGATTAACTAATTTACCTTTATTAAAAGTAATAAAACCTTTATTAAAAGTAAATTAAATATTTAAGCATATTTCTAGTTTCTTAAAATTAGCTATGGCCAACAACCCCCTCTAGAAGCAATTGTGTTTAATTCATAATCTGACAATTAATTACAAACTGCATAGTCAGGGGGTACGGAATACAGCATATCATTTGCTTGGCGGTTTTCCATTTTGAAAACCTTTTTCGTATCGCAATAATAACTATAAAAATGTCACGTTACCATAGTAACGGCCAAGAGAATAATCCAACACCTCCAAATCACTTGTGATAAAGATAAACTGTCCCAAACCGGGGGGGGAGGGGATTAATAAATTCATTTCTATTCCGTTTCTAATTTCTAAAAAACTGCATAGTTTCGCAATAATGTTTAAAAATTTCACGTTACCATGGCAACAGTCAAACGGGTATGCTGAAATCTTCAATTCACTTCTGATAAATGAAACCGCTCAAACCGGGGGGTCTGGGGGGTGTGGAACACCCTCCAGTGCCCAAATATTAGAATTGAGGTAGATACGAGTATAAATACAATTTTACCAATTTTATATATTAAGATTTAGCTCCATAACTTTTTTTCATATGGTTCGGCATGTCTATCGGTGTTGATTTATTCAGACTTTTGTTTGTAATTAAAATTACTTGAATAATTTGAATAATGAGATGAGAGGTAAAAATTATTTGGTCACAAATAAATAAATAAATAATAAAATAAAAATGTGTTATATTCTAACATTTTTTCCGAAATTTTTTTTTTAAACTTAGCAAAACACATAAATTTTTATTATATGGGGTGCTAATTTTATATAAAATGTATACCAAAGTTATACCCGTAAATTTTTTTTATAAAAACCTCTTAAATAATTCCGTAAAGTAAAAAGCGCAAAAGACAATTTTTCATAAACAGACGGTGGCTTGTCACAATAGAAGGTAAGAGTTGTTTGTATCTTTCTAAGATACAAATATTCTATATTCCATGGGTCTACCCCCAAATATAAATCTAGTAGATATAATATCTACTTATTTTTAATTTAGTACTGACCAAGTAAATTAGTGGCGTATTTAAAAAAATACTATGGAGGTGGTAGAGGGAGGGTGCAAGTTAATTTATTCGTTTGCGTCAGTACTAAAGAGATAGCCGACAAATTCCAAAAATCAATAAAATACAGACAAAATAGTGATGAATATAGTACATATACTAAGTAATAATACTGAGATTATCCGAATTATCCTTGAGAGGAGGAAGGAGAATTGCCCTTTGCCCACCGCCAAATACGACACTGCCCACTACTTACTAAAGATGTCACGTCACCACCATCATGGCATTCACAACTACACATACCAAGATCCGAGTAAAAAGGCTCTCTCAGTAGTAATTAAAAATGTACCCCTTTCACTGACAAATGACGAAATCAAAGAACAATTAATACAACTTAAATATCCCATCAACAAAGTCACGCGGTTATTCAATAAGTACCGCGAACTAACGCAAACAGTAGCCATAGAGCTAATCGATAACGACTTAGCTAAGGAAATATTTAAATTAGAAAGATTGGAACATTCGGTTGTAACAGTTGAGCCAAGACGAGGCAGCCAAAACATCCCACAATGTCACCGATGTCAAAGATACGGTCATACTCAAAACTACTGCCAAATGGAGCACAGATGCGTAAAGTGCACCGGAAATCATTCATACAAAGACTGTACAAAATCACTCACTACTCCGCCAACCTGTGTAAATTGCGGTGAACATCATCCGGCTAACTATAGAGGCTGTATACACCACACTCAGCTACAGCAACAACAGCATCGATTGAAATCTAACTACCCACCTTTAACGTCAACCAGACCCAATTTAAAGAACTCAACTAATACAACAGTCAACGATCATCAATCTTACTACAGACGAACCACTGATAACTTTCCTAGCTCCTACGCAGACATCACAGCAAATAATTCTACTCCCACCTACCCCAAAATCCCTTCAACCCTACATCATCAATAATTGATACAATATTAACCTTCGTACTAAACCTTATTACCCCGCACATCGAAAAATCAAAACTTTTTCATGAACCATGTAATTCCCCAACTTTTTAATGCTGCAAAATAATCATAATTTATCATTACCAAAATTAACAATCCTAAACTGGAATGCAAATGGCATCAAAAATCAACGTTCCCAACTAATTAACTTTCTATCACGACATGACGTCTCAATAGCATGCATATCGGAAACTCACTTAATTAAAAACTCACCGTTTCGAATTCCGGGCTACAACATCTACAGAACAGATCGCATAACAACCCACGCATCTGGAGGAGTTGCAATTCTTATAAAACACTCTATAAATCACTGCGGTTTACTTGAATTTGAGTGTCAAAACTTGGAATTAACCGGTCTACAAGTAAACCTTTCAGATGGTGGCCTGCTGAACATTGTAAGCGCATACAAACAACCCAACAAAGCTCTCTTAAACCAAGATATTCGTAAAATATTTTCTAGCGGCAGTCCCACACTTCTAATAGGAGATTTAAACTCCAAAAATCAAATATGGGGCTGCAGATGTAATAATCCATCAGGTACCAGATTATACGAATTTTTGGCAAATGAAGCAGCAGAAGTCCAGGCTCCAGCAGATTATACGTATTATCCATACAGAACTGACCACTTACCCGACATTCTGGACATAGTAATTACCAAAATTTCAATAAAATTATCGTACAAACAGTCGTAACAGAATTAGACTCGGATCACTTGCCAGTCCTAATACATTTTAATACTTCACCATATTATACACCGACTTCTCCACGTCTTATCAACGGTAAAGTTGACTGGAAAAAGTTTCAAACCCTACTAGACCAAGAAATTACTAGTCCAAAAGTATGCACAGCCGAAGACATCGACCAACAAATAACAATCTATACCAACAACATAATTGATTCCATAAAAAAGGCAATAAAACCAAACCATCGAAAGAAACACCATTCAAAGCTTAATACTACTCCGTATTATGTGTCGGAACTAATTAAACACAAAAGTAAACTAAGAGAGAGTATCAGAGAACACGCAATCCCCAAACAAAAACCATCTTAAACAGATTGTCACGCGAAATAAAAAATACTCTCGACAATCTGCGCTTAGATATGTACAATCAACACATTGAAGAACTTCAACCAAATGACCCAGGAATGTGGAAAACCACAAATAGAATTCTAAGAAAAAGGGAAACCATTTCTCCAATCAAGACTGACAATCAAGTACTCCTTACAGATTCAGACAAATGCAAGGCTTTCTCAGAACACCTGGCAAACGTTTTTACCTCACCACCAACTGTAAACAGGAACCATATTGAAATAACAAACTATTTAACAGACAATCTTCCCATGCCAGATAAGATCAAACCAATATCTCCGTCTGAAATTAAACATATTATCAATTTACTTCCAAATAAAAAATCTCCTGGCCCGGATCAAATTCCAAACATCATCCTAAAACACGTATCCAAAAAATTCCTTGCATTCCTGGCGTCACTTTTCAATGCCAATTTACAGATCGGTTACTTTCCTAAAAACTGGAAACGCGCAGAAATACTCCTATTTCATAAACCCGGCAAGGATAAAAAGAAACTAGAAAGTTATCGACCAATCAGCCTCTTATGCACTATGTCCAAGGTCCTGGAAAAATTAATCTTAACTAGACTCGAGGAAGAACTAAATAGAATCAACATACTACCACAATATCAGTTTGGATTTCGTAAAGGTCACAGTGCTAATCACCAACTTGCACGATTATCGGAACTCATCGAAAAAGGATTCGAGAACAAGCAATATACCACGATAGTATTTCTAGATATCGCTCAGGCATTTGATCGCGTCTGGCAGGATGGTTTAAAATACAAAATTTTACAACTGGATATTCCAGCCTACATCAAAACCATTCTTTTCTCCTTCTTGAACGACAGAGAATTCCAGGTAAACATCGAAAAATAAAGATACTGTATAAATCGAGGGATCAAGGGGGGGGGGGCTGGCACACTCTTCAGTGTGCCAGCACCGCGAGGCAGAACATTGAATGCTTAAAAATTATGTTGAAGCTTTTTGATGCCGCGTTAATATTTTAGGGCAGATAAAAGCATCGCAGCACCCTCTTACACTATAACCTGTTACAGTGTAACAATCGCCGGTCTAGGGAGTGATAACACTGATAGGTATACCCCCTGACCCTTCTGTCAAATTCTTTAATTTAATATTGTTTGATAAATCCACTACACTTCAACTATTCAACGGAATGCACTTGCGCCAACCGAATACAATAAATTGATTACGAGCCACCGTTGTTGTGCAGACTTTGGAAGAGCGAGCTGGGTATGCTTAATCCCCCATTGCGTAAGGAGTCAATCATGGGGTCAATGCCAAAAATAGATAAAATCATATTAATTCTTTCAAATTTGCTTATAATCGTTTTCCTTAGAGTACCTTTTTATCCAGCAAAGTTGGTCAGAGCCAAGATGACTTACTAAGAATAGTTATTTCTTTTATTAAATAAAAATTATTTTTTAATTTTTCCATATTTTATAAATCAATCTTGGATATAGAACCGGTTTTAAACTGATTTATTTCTTATAATCCACGTTCAAAAAAATTAAACATCATGTAACTGAATTAAAAAAAATTTTCCCACCGCCCCCCTTTGCTCCCCCCTTCCCTACATCTAGTGCTGTTTGAATATTTGGGTTATAATTGAATGCGACCAAGAATTTAATAGTGGTTTCTTGCTTTCTAGCCTGTAATAGTATGTTGTACGTGACTGCTGGTTAATTTTTGTAAGATTGTAAAATTTTAAACAAAGTAATTAAACATGCAATTTAAAAATATAATATTTATGAATTTTATCTAATATTAATTGACTTCTGTTTAAAATTTATTGAGGTAATTAGTCTTACCACAGTTCTAAACTTCTTTATCAAGCCACATAACTCCTAATTTCTATGCGATAAGTATTTACTACTTCTAGAACCATTAAGTGGATATTAAAATACCATGCAATCATTAACAAATATTGATATTTTAATACGTATACAGGTAGTAAAAATAAAATGCAATTTTTATTTAAAAATAATGAACAAAAAGAAGCACCAAAAGTTTGCAAAGTTTTATGGACAGATGAAATCAGCCCTCTCTGACCTATGCGAGGGGTTAACCGCTGGTGAAGTTTTTTGTACACATCTAATGAAGTACATGAAGTACTGGGAAGGGGGGGTGTAGAACACCTTCCAGTGCACAAATTTTGGAATGAAGAACATTGCAGAACATGCAGAACCCCAGACCGAGTAATTTACTTTTTATCAGAAGTAAACTGAAGATCTCCCGTTGCAGAAGCACTGGAGGTGTTCACACCCCAGACCCCCGGTTTAAATAATTTATTTTTTATTAAAAGTGAATTAAATATTTAAGCATATCTCAAGTTTATTAAAATTAGCTATGGCCAAGTAAATGTGTTTAATTCGTAATCTGACAATTAATTATAAACTACCTAATTATAAATTCCGTACTCCCTGGGAGGTAGATCTCTGCAACAGGAGAGTTCAGTTTACTTCTGATAAAAAATAAACTACTTGATCCGGGTGGCTGGAGGGGAGGAAACATCCTCTAGTGCCTCTGCAACGGAGATCTTTAGTTTACTTCTGATAAAAATAATCTACTCAATCCGGGGGGTCTGGGGGGTGTGGAACACCCTCCAGTGCTCAAATTTTGGTATTTCTATAAGTCTCTTCTGTAAGAAGTATGGAGAATTATAATGAAGTACGTGAAGTGTGAAGTTAATTGTACACGATTTCCTCTAGCGGTTGACCCCTTAGCTTAAATATTAATTTCACGTTTAATAAAAATAAATTACTTAAACCGGGGGGTCTGGGGTGTGTAGAACACCTTCCAGTGCCTATGGAACGAGAGATCTTCAGTTTAATTCTGATAAAAAATAAATTACTCAATCCGGGGAATCTGGGGGGAACACTCTCCAGTGCCTCTGTAACGGGAGCTCTTCAGTTTACTTCTGATAAAAAATAAACTAGTCGATTTCAGAGACTTACCGAGATTCCAAAATTTGTGCACTGGAGGGTGTTCCACACCCCCCAGACTCCCCGGATTCAGTAGTTTATTTTTATCTTAAGTAAACTGAAGATCTCTCGTTGCAGAAATCTACACCCAGGGGATACGGAATTTATAATTATGCAGTTTATGATTAATTGTCAGATTATGAATAAACACATTTATTTGGCCATAGCTAATTTTAAAAAACTTGGGATATGCTTAAGTACTTAATTCACTTTTAATAAAGAGAAATTATTTAAACCGGGGGGTCTGGGGGGTGTGAAACACCCTCTAGTGCCTCTGCAACGGGAGATCTTTAGTCTACTTCTGATAAAAATAATCTACTCAATCCGGGGAGTCTGGGGGGGTGTGGAACACCCTCCAGTGCTCAAATTTTGGTATTTCTGTAAGTCTCTTCTGTAAGAAGTATGGAGAATTATGATGAAGTACGTGAAGTGTGAAGTTATTTGTACACGATTTCCTCTAGCGGTTGACCCCTTGGACCTATGTGACGCTACGCCACTGCATGTAAGGCATATAATTTGTATTTTGTTGTTTTTTTATTCACCGACGCGACACTGATTCCATATTTAACACCGAAAACAAAAACAGCGAAAACCAAAAATAGCGAAAACAAAAACGCCGAAAACAAAAACCCTGAAAACAAAACATCAAAGTAACATATAACATAACAACTCTATATAGTAACAAACATATTTTACTCCAAAAAAGGCATTTTGTTCAGATACTTTCGGGGTTTTCGTTTTCGGCGTTTTGGCTAGTTACCAAGACACCATAGGCGGACGTGATAACCCAGACTTCCTTAATATTTTAATAACTTTTTGAAACTATTGTACCTATTTCTAAAAGAAATCGAGATATTTCTTTATGGTCGTCAAACTTTCATTTTCTTTAAAAATCTAATTTTGAGAATTGCAAAATGTTTTTCACATGTTTTATTAAGCTAAGAACAATATATTCGTAATTTTCAAATTAAATTTTTAACCTATTGGGTTCCTATTACAGTCGACTCGCGTTATAACGAATTTCAAGGGCCGAAAAAAATTCGTTATATCGAAAGTTCGTTTTATCGAAATTCGTTAAAATTTGATATTTGTAAGAAATTTAAAAAACGGAAACCAATACACTACAAATTCGTTGTAGTTTAATAAAATAAACGGTAAGAGTAAGAGTAAAATGCATAGAATATATTTTATGCTAAATAGCATATCCCCCAAGGATATGTCATAATTCTGTTAAAAATCTAAAACGATAGCGACGAATTTTTACTAAATTTTCAAACCTTTAATTTGCCATCATTGTAATATTTGGATACTGAAGGGTGTTCCAGATTCCCCAGACCGAGTAGTTTATTTTTATCAGAAGGAAACTGAAGATTTCCCGTTGCAAAGTCACTGGAGGGTGTTCCACACCCTCCAGACCCCCCGGATTAACTAATTTATTTTTAATAAAAGTGAATTAAGTATTTAAGCATATCTCAAGTTTCTTAAAATTATTCATGGCCAAGCAATTGTGTTTAATTCATAATCTGACAATTAATTATAAACTGGATAGTCGAGGGGAGGGTTACGAATACAACATATCATTTTACTTAGCGGTTTTCATTTTGAAAAACTTCTTCGTATCGCAATAATAACTATAAAAATGTCACCATAGCAACAGCCCAAGAGAATATTCTGACATCTCCAAATTACTTGTGATAAAGATAAATTGCCCAAACCGGGGAGTCTGGGGGTGTGGATACCCTCCAGCTCACAAATTTTGGAATGCAGAACATTTACTTTTTAATTTAATTTATTTTTTAGTAAATTTAATTTATTTTTATCAGAAGTAAACTGAAAATCTCCGTTTGAGAGGCACTGGAAGGTGTTCCACACCCCAGACCCCCGGATTAACTAATTTATTTTTATTAAAAGTGAATTAAATATTTAAGCATATCTCAAGTTTCTTTAAATTATTTATGGCTAAGCAATTGTGTTTAATTCATAATCTGACAATTAATTATAAACTGCATAGTCGGGGATGATACTGCATATCATTTGCTTACCGGTTTTCCATTTTGAAAAACTTCTTTGTATCGCAACAATGACTATAAAATGTCACGTTACCATAGTAACGGCCAAGAGAAGATTCTAACATTTGCAAATCACTTGTGTTAAAGATGAACTGCTCCAAACCGGGGTGTGGGGGTGTGGAACACCCTCCAGCTCACAAATTTTGGAATGCAGAACATTTACTTTTTAATTTAATTTATTTTTAAGTAAATTTAATTTATTTTTATCAGAAGTAAACTGAAAATCTCCCATTTGAGAGGCACTGGAGGTGTTCCACACCCCAGACCCCGGATTAACTAATTTATTTTTATTAAAAGTGAATTAAATATTTACGCATATCTCAAGTTTCTTAAAATTATTTATGGTCAAGCAATTGTGTTTAATTCATAATCTGACAATTAATTATAAACTGCATAGTCGGGGGGGGATACTGCATATCATTTGCTTGGCGGTTTTCCATTTTAAAAAACTTCTTCTTGTCGCAACAATGACTACAAAAATGTCACGTTACCATAGTAACGGCCAAGAGAAGAATCTAACATTTGCAAAGCACTTGTGAGAAAGATGAACTGTTCCAAACCGGGGGGTCTGGGGGGTGTGGAACACCCTCCAGTGCACAAATTATGGAATGCAGAACATTAAATGTTTATAAATTATCTTAGAAGCTTTATGAAACCGCTTTAGTTTTCTTAAGAATAATTACATACCCTGAGAGAAATTTCGTACTCCCAGAACCCTCGGTCTATGATGATTATAAATTTACATTTATAAAAAATTAAAAATTTACTACTTTCAAACGCTATTTTTCTCGCGAAAGGATCCTGCAAGGAAACCGCGACGCGCTAACAGCTCCGCGGCCCTCCCTGCAAAATCAGAAAACTCGCAACCCCGACACAGAGGTACCAACCTCGGCGCGACCCGTAGCAATGCGAATTTTTTTTTTTATGTCAGAGTCAAGAATCCAGGCAACCTGCCAGCCAGATGAAAGAGGTGTTTTCGAGTTGGGTTGTCTTGGGGGATGTTTTTAGTAAGTAAACCGCTCTGCTCCGGGCGCTCCAAGCGGTGTTGACAAACGCAACTACCACAAGAATCGGATTCACACAAAAAGTGAATTTTTTTCGAAATTTGTTTTCGTATCACAAATTTAATTTTTTTACTAGTTAATTAGACTCTCGTCCTTCATAATTCGATAAAAAAACGAGATTCTGGTATCTTTACTGTCCCCACAACCTATTTTAATTTCGGTCGGCGGGGTTACAGTTCAAAAGAGCCAATGACAAAATTGCATTTCAAATTAATTTTTAAAGCCGTTTTTTTTCCAAAATTTGTAAACCGGCTGCAAGTTTTATTTTTTTTATCTGCTAATTATACCCTCGTCTGTCATAAACAGCTTTAAAAATGGTAAAAATCCCGATCAGAAAATTCGAACTATTACCAAATAAATATAACACATACAGGGTGTTACCGTGACCGTGGAGAACCTTTGGACACTTTACTAAGAAAAATTTTCAAATAAAACTTTTGTCCCAAGTCCAAACCCTTGGAAGCTACCTCCCCTTAAAGCAATTTTTTGCATTTCTGATTTCAAACGGCCATAGTTCCGATATTATTGATTTTTTAGACTTAATTAAATAAAACTTTTTAAAGATCACTCGCTTATCTATAAATTAGGTTATAACCGCTTATGGTCTAGAATCAGCGGATTTTGAGTTATAAATTAAATTAAAGAAAAAAATGTTAAAAGATTCAGGTTTTATTTATTTTACTTTTCTTGCGAATCCCGTATTTCTTAAACAAAACACTTTAAAAAAACTAAAGACCCAAATCGGATAGGTAATTTAACGAGCTACAACTTTGGTCAAATAAATTTTTGGAAAACCAACCGTTTTCAGTGTAAAAAAAATTTTAATTTTGTTATTATGCGAAAATTTTAAGAGACCGGCAGTTTTTTCTCTTTATATCGAGATTTTTGTTATAACGCGAGTTGACAGTATAAAATTCAGTAAGATTAAGACGAGAAGAATGGGAGCAAAAAGAAATATTGTAAATTTCCATATACCTAAAGAGACTTATATAGAGAATGTAATTCTTTTTGAGAGAAATGATCTCTAGTAGGAGAGCCAGGTTTTGAAAATCAGCGGAGGTGCTCTAACTCACAGTCCAAAAAGGGAGGGATTTTCAAAAAATTTATAATTTAACTCTCAAAAAAGTGCGAGAAGCTAAAGAAACACAATTTTATGACAAAAACCATAATAATCTCGTTTTCTCTTAAAATGATGCCAAACTCACAGATATGATATTTAATTCTCCTGGCAGCACAATTAAAAAATTAAATCAGCTGCTTTTGATGGTGTCTATCTGATCCGGCTCGAAATAACGATAGTCACGAAATTACGAAATCTAAATTTTCTTCACCAATTTTCGATTATATCAGCCATCACAAAAATTTCAGTCTAAAACAACGTTTCGATAACTTCGACTTTCAACCAACTGATTAAATTAGTCTGATGTGTGAAATAATTCTAAATTTCGTTAAAATTTACGGTACAACTAGGTAACACGTAACTGATCTCTGGTTTTAGAGAACGAAGAACTCTTATCGCCAATCATCGTTCAATTAAAAATAGCCTCTCATCGTAAAATACAGGCTAGCTCCAACAAAAAAAATTTTACTTGTAGTTTTTTTATATCCATTATACCTTTAACTAAAAGTGATACTGCCCAAGAGTTTTTTTAGCTCCAAACGAAGAAAGGAAATGCCGCAATAGTTAATAAATTATTGAATCACATAATTGGCACGAATTCAATCACGCAATATTAAAACTACACATTTAATACAATTTTATGCTTATGCTTCCTCATAATACTTCAAAATAATTATTAACTTCTTCTTGCTATATTGCAACAAAACTTATGGGTGCAATAATCGGATCCAAAATGAATTAAAATATTTTGTCCAAAAATAGAAGCAGCAGTGATGACGTGGAACGAAAAGCAAATCAGTGCAGTTTCAATAAGCTCTTAATGGAACAATTAAATTAGAAGTTTAATTGAAAAGTTAGTGACCTCGTGGCACGTCGCGACGACAAGCTTTGCGTTTAATTATTTCTTTCATTTTGATAAAATTAGAAAATTTGTCGATATGTTCATGAATAATTTTCATACTCTCAGCAAATTGATTTCAGCGCCACACGTGTTCATTTAATACATTAACGACATTTTTTACGAAACCCTTTCACCGTTATGAATAATTTGTTAGCTCTCTCGGTACCAGTAATTGCCCCTACTAGCAAACGATGTACCTACTGGAATATTAAAATTTCTAAAATTAATTCCGTAACATTAATAATGTCATTTTATCACAACATGAATCAAAAATACAGAAATATGAAATCAATAGCATGGGAGTTAATGAATGCAGTTTACGTGAGCATATGGCGTTAAAAGTGTTTTTATCAGATACATGCACATCGAAGCAATTTATTTTATTAAAATTTAAAATATACATCAGAAAAAAAAATTGTCATGATTTATTTCTGGTTTGAATTTTCGCTTACTATTCAGGCACAAAATTATTTTGGTGGTATGGCTTTTCGCAAGTGTCTTCCTTTATTATGTTTTATTCGTTGCACCTAGGGCTCAGAAAAATCATCAGAATTGTGGTTCACAGTTAGTTTGCTTAGACAACTTTTAAATGAGTTTGTTTATAAGACCAACGTTTGAATACTTCTTTGGCGGCCTATAGGCCGCACAACGTTAGCAATCTTGCATAATATAATAGCCGAAATTTATCTACAGATATAATATTATGGTAGTGAACATAAAATTATTCTCTTACTTAGAATAGTTTAACATAATATTTAAATAATATAACATTTCTGATAAGCTGTTTGCTATTTTGGTATATTCGTTACCTACTATCTTATCATTATGAGTTTTTATTGGTTGCTTAGCAATCTTAGTTTTTTTTGCACACAAATTATGAACGGAAGTTCTTTAGATTGCTAAAAAACAATAACTATTAAAAAAAGTTATAAATTTTATTTGGCCACTTTGAAAATATATTCTAGCTTCGTCCACAGCTACAGCTGTCGCACTTTTGTCCTAATTATTTTTATTCCTTATTTATAATTAAATAGTCCTATGAAAAACAAACTTACCTTAAAAAATTAATTTCAAAGCACTCAACACAAAAATTATACTTCTACAACTTGATCTAGCCGGAAAAAGTTTAACTCTGATTTTATTATATGTTTATTATAGTTTAAATTATTCTTATTACTTTACGGTGTATCGCAAGGTTAAACTTAAAATAAATAGCGTTACAATGTAAACAATTTTTTAATTAATTAAAGTGACTAATGAAACTGCTAAAAAATCATTAAAGTATTGTCATTATCGACAGCATTCAAATCCCAGGACTCTCCCGCTTTGGGAATTCTTCCAAAAAAATAATGAAGCAAAAAAATTATTTGTAGCCCAAGTTATCATGAAAACATTATTAATAATTATTGTTTTATGAAGTTTAGTAAATAAAATAAAATTTGTCGCTTTCAGCGATATCTGTTACGAAAAAAAATAGTTAACTTATAGGTTTCTGTTCGCGAACTAAATATAACAATCAATATTTTAAACAAATTAATTTAGGTGACGTTACAAGAATAACAATAAATTATAATAATATTAATTCAATCGACCCGTTTTATAATTAACAGCGGCGGCTCGTAAGGAGACGTCATTCATTACATGAGTTAAAAATGGGGGAGGGGAGAATTTCATTATTATAACAGATTCACTGTAAAAAATTATTGGTTTGCGGTGTGGTAAATCCATCGACTACATCTTACCAAATCTCACCAAGAGGGGGGGGTCCAAATTTAAATAAAAACACCTCACGTAATTAACTGACGTCCCCTAATGAATTTAGCTAAGGGGTACAACCATAGTCAAAGAAGAGGGGTGGAAGACACATGCTTCCCGTTTTAAATTAGATCCATATATATGTAGACGGGGGGGGGTATCCCAGGAATTTTTCACAAAATAAAATAAAAGCGGTCTCATAAAGTTTCTGCATAATTTTTAAGCATTTAATGTTTTTCCTCCCGGTACTGGGTCACGGGAGACTATTTCATACTCTCCAGACTCCTCGATTTATGCAGTTTATTTTTTTAATGCTGAATTGAAGATTTTAGCATGGTGACATGACATTTCAGTTATTGATACTATAAAATCAATGACAAACAGGGAGAGAGGATAATTTTTTTAACTTCCCCAACCTCCGAACGTCACTTCCACCAAAGTGGGAATATTAATCATACACAGTGGGTATCTTAAACTTAGCCTCCCTAATTCGAACAATAGTTGATTTTGATTTTGATTTTTTGACTTTTGATTTGATTTACGCATCAATCGAGTTCCACCCTATCTCGTATACGTGGAAATTTAAAAAAATAGCTTTTCTAAATAACCTCAAAAATTTTACGCAACAAAAACATATTAATATTTATTATTTGTATACTTCATACCCTCACTCCCGACACTCCTAATCGATATATTATGCTGTTTTAAAAAGTTTTGTAACAGAAAATTGTTAGATCAATTTCTGTTACCAAATAATCTACGTTCTACCGTACTTTTCCATTGTTTCCCTTCACATAGGTCAGCTGACACTGATGGAGCAAGCTGGGCGAGGGACACTGGAAAGCGAGGGGTGGGTGACGAGACTTGGATCGGTGTGTACGGTTTTGATGCGTCCTACACCTTTTGATATTAAAATTCAATTTGTGCATCAGAACATTAATTATTTACAAAATTATGCAAAAAATTTATGAAACTGCAGTAATTATTTTTGGTAAAATGACATAATATACTGGGGACTTTATACTTCCTTCCCTCCAGCCCCGCTGCTATTTAGCATTTTATGTTTTTTTAAACAGTTTTCCTATTAATCGCTTCGTACAAAAGCTAAGAAATAAACTTAAGATCGTTCGTTTAAGAGGCACTGGAGGGTGTTCCACACCCCCCAGACCCCACGGTTTAACTAATTTATTTTTATTAAAAGTGAATTAAATATTTAAGCATATCTCAAGTTTTTTAAATTTAACCATGGCTAAGTTAATGTGTTTAATTCATAACCTGACAATTAATTATAAACTTCATAGTGTTGGGGGGGGGGGAGGTACGGAATACTGCATATCATTTGCTTGGTTGTTTCCACTTTAAAAAATTTCTTTATATTGCAATAATGACTATAAAAATGTTACCATAGTAACGGCCAAGAGAATATTCTGACATCTCCAAATCACTTGTGATAAAGATAATCTGCCTCAAACCGGGGGGTCTGGGGGGTGTGGAACACCCTCCAGTGCACAAATTTTGGAATGCAGAATATTAAATGTTTATAAATTATCTTAAAAGATATATGAAACCGCTTTAGTTTTTTTGAAAATAACTACATACTCTGGGAGGATTTTTATACCCCCGACCCCTTGGTCTTATGATGCTTACATTTATAAGAAATTAATAAATTAATTTATAATCCGTTTCTAATTTGAAAGAACTGCATCGTTTCGCAATAATGTTTAAAAATTTCTCATTCACTTCTGATAAATGAAACCGTTCAAACCGGGGGGTCTGGTGGGTATTTTTTGTACCGACCATGTACATTATTTTGGAATTTTGGTAAAATTCGCTAGACCGACAGTATAGAGGCGGAATCGGCTAAATAACGCGATCAAAACGCAAGCGAGGAGACAGCCAAAATAAGGTTGTCTTTAAATTGCACCAAGGCAACGAACGGTGCAAGTCGTCGGAGACCAGACTATCTAAACCAACGGCGTGGAAACCTCTCTCCGTTTGCGAACATAACGGCCATGGAAAAATTTGAAGAAAAAAAGAAGTACTTAGTAAACAAATTTTCATAGATGTTGGAATAAAGATAAGAACACCAGATGAGCCTTTCTTTAATTAAAATTTTAAGGGGGTTCCCCTTTATTACGATAGTAAAAATATTTTTCAAATTTTAAAATATACCTATTTTATTTTCGAAACTCAAATTTTTTACTTTCAATTTTTTTAACATTTCGGGAGGGTTACGTGTTTCCAGGTGCCCCTCCCCCATTAGCTACGGACCTGAACCGCAACATTGAGACCATGGCGAAGACACTAAAAGAATCACCAGAAGCTAGTCAAACCCCTTTAACCAGACATGAGCTTCAAACAGCAGTTGCTTCTAATGGGGCAGTTTCCCTTGGGAGGAAAAAGGCGACCCTGATCTTCATCCGAAATCACTTTTTTGGACCGTTTATTCCATCCATTCATTCTCATCCAGATCTTAAAATTGTCAACTTCAAATTCAGAATTAAATTAATAACTTAAAGTTATGATTTCCAAATTAACAACTTCAGATCTTAAAATACTAAACTTCAAATTCAGAATTAAATTAATCTAACTTAAAGGGATAATTTTCAAATTACATAATAACTTCAAATCTTAAAATTGCCAACTTCAACTTCTGGTTAAATTGACAAAATATCCAATCAATTTTTATTGATTTATTTATTTTGTTGTTGTCTGATTGGTTATTTCGTCAATTTAACCTAAAATTCACTTACTCGAAGATAACTGTGACTAAAAAAATCAGGAATTACAAGGTTATGTTTTCTATTTTTAAATTATTTCATATTTTAGAATTTCTACATTGAAATAAATCCCCCCCTTAATATAAAATACCAGATAATTCCGATAAACGTCAACTATCAGAAATTGTGTCCTTAATAAAATGCATGAATTAAATAATTTCAAATTAATCACTTTTCTGAAAATTAACGAAATTTTGATTACCAATTGGAGCTTTTGACCGGACAAATGGGAGGTATTTTTGGCGTATTTCTGTGTGTGCTAAGTGTGACAATTCCACAACTAAAAATTGAAAATAAGAAAAATTTTAAAATAATTAATTGCTAATCTCAATAGCCCAAACTAGAAAACAACTTTAGAGACCCGGAGGAGGGGAGTAACTTTAGAGTTGGCCACTGACCAAAAATGTGTACACTAAATTTGCATTTACAGTAATTTGCAAAAATTAGCAAGTAATTAAAGCAAATAATTTCAAAATTTGCAAACAATTGGAAAATTTGCAAAAATTTACATAGATATTTGCAAACAATTTCTGACATTTGCAAAGATTTACAGTCATTTGCAAAAATTTACAGGCATTTGCAAAAATTTATACATATTTGCAAAGATTTACTGTCATTTGCAAAGATTTACAGGCATTTGCAAAAATTTACACATATTTGTAAAAGTTGCAACATTGGCAAAAATTTACACAGATATTTGAAAACAATTTCAGACATTTACAGCTTTTGCAAATATTTACAGGCATTTACAAGCATTTACAAAAATTTACAGGCATTTACAAAAATTTACACACATTTGCAGAAATTTGCAAACAGTTGCAAATAGTTTACAAAATTATGTACACCAAATATACCAGGTGGTCAACCCCTCGGTTATAACTGTAATACTTTATAGATATTCAGGTGTATTATGTATCAAAAACGTTATTTTAAAGGTGACCGTTATGAAATAGCATCAAGATTTACGTCAAACCGGTGACACTTTCAAGGTTAAGAAAACCTTTATTACTATCATCATGCCATAAACTCTACATAAAGGTTTTTAGCCTTTAAAGTGTCACCGGCTTGACGTAAACCTTTATTGTATTTCATAACGGTCACCTTAAAATAACGTTTGTAAAGTAATCACCTGATTATGTATGTTAAAACCCCGATGATTTTTTTATAGTTACCCTGTATAATCTCGTACAACAGGATTGATGGTGTTCGTTTAAACTTCATTCAAGTTTAAGGAAGGGGGATCGATTCCTAAGACGTTTTCTAACAATTTTTGTTTGTCTTTAAATAAATTGTAATTCAGGAAGCTATAGGTACATCTAATACTTCACAGGTAAAGTATAACTTATTAGATAATTTGATGCAATTATCGCTTTTGACCATGGACACGGTAATGATAGTAGATGGTACAAGAGCGATGGCGGTTCAGCTCTGATCATTTTGATAAATATGTGCCCACTCTACCGTGAATAACCTTTCATCTGTAAATTGTATTATTTTTTTTATTAACATTAAATAATATCTTCTTCAGCTGCAGCGGGGAAAGCTTTCTGCTTCACCTACGCCATCTCTCGTTCGTAAATGCACATAACCTTTGCATCGCAACCCTTAAAATAATTTTATCGCCTTGGAAACAAAAAAAACATTTCATCGCGTGGCGTTTTTTGAAAGTTTCAAAAAAATAAAATCGAAAAAAAAATATAAAATTTTAAGTGTCAAAATCAATTTGTGAAGCTAATGGACTTCTCAGTTACAATTTTCAGAGCATGTTTCGTCGCATTATATTTTTTGATCGAAGGATTTATAATCAGGATGAGAATGTGCCCTTCAAGTATTTGCATAACATTCGTAAATTGTAAAGAAAAAATTATTCGCACCGTAGAAGATTTCATTGAAACAATTTTATCTAAGGACTTTTGGATTTCGGTCGGTTACTTTTGTTGCATATTTTCGAATCATGTTTTAATGAGATATCCGACCCATAATGATAAAGAAGGTTCCTCGTGCTATGGATAAGGTTATAACAAATTTAAAAATCGTATAAGAAAATAAAATATTTTTGGTAATGCAGACAAGGATAAATGGAAGAAATACGTTAAATATGGAGTTTGATATATTTTAAAGTGTGGCACCAAAAAAATTGATATGTGTCCAATAAAAGCATGTTAATTTTAATTGAATGTCCTCTAACTACACAGTAATTTAATATAAAAAATTGATTATTAGAATTTGATCTTGAAAAGCTCTTACTTTTTATTGCAACGAACGAAAATATCCTACAATTACTTTCAAAATAAGTTCCTACTATTGAGTACATTCAAATGAGATTAAAGTGAAATTGGCTGTTACGACCTATTGCTAGTAAGAGTGAGGAACTAGAAAGGAGTGAATTATGCACCAGATTATTAAAATAAATTGTTTGATCTGGAATCTTAATTAATCCATTGGGTTTTGGCTGTTTTTTAGGAAATTTCAAAATTTTCTACCTGGGGGGGGGGGGGATCAAAATCCTTGTTTTTATTTATTTACTATTCTTACAGTAGTCAGTACGATTTTACTTTTTCCACTACCAATTTCTTCTCTTTCTCTTCGTATCATTTTTTGGCATTAAGTTTACATGAATCTTTGGTTCTTTGTAACAAACCGCCGCTGATTGGTTCTCCGAGTATTAATTATTCTTTCTAATAGGGTGCAATAGTCCTAAGATAGATAGAGAACCCGAATATTAATTATGGACTTCGTTGGGCTTGGTGAATTAAATAAAAAGTTCTCGAGGGCTTGTTTTTAGATTCTTGACTCCTCGTAACGAGCCGCCACTGCTTGATTTCTATGTCTATCTGTCCGAAATTTCGTAATTAATCTTTTGCAATACAGGTTTAACCCTGTAGGAGATTGCAGGTTTTAAGTTGGTAATTTTACTTTAAATTTAATGTATAAATACAACTGCAATTGCTTGAAGAATACAAAATAATATAAAATGGCAGAATGCAGTGAACATAGTGGTGGAATTGACGAAGATTCCGAAAAATGTGGTATATGCCAAGAACTACGAGATGTAACGCAAACAGGAAAACCAAACTGTTGTAATCACCAATTCTGTTTCGCATGTATCAGGCAATGGACAGATTGTGGTAAGCGTACATGTCCTTTCGACAGATTAACTTTTCAACACATAGAATTCCTCGAAAATGGAAGATCAAATGCTTCTCAAAATTACTATCCTCCTGATAATAGTAGCTTAAATATTTCCTATCCACGCATATTTAATGAGGACTTTCCTGGTGATTATCGTTTTTTTAGAAGCGTGCGACTTCGAGAACTTCAAACATTTGACACGCGAATACCATCATTATTAAGTAGCGATTTTCTTCGCAACGATTTTAATTATTTTGACAGCATCGAAATTAATTTTGAACTTCAAGACCAAAGTAGCAATGTTGTTAATCAACGACGCACTCTGGTGGAATCTGCGGTTGTTCGAAACAACCGTGCAAATCGAAATTTAAATTCTACTCCTCAGTCCAGGCTTAGACAACACGATATACATCAGAACTGGCAAAGACGTAGAATGCGGGCGACCGGTCGACCACAAGGATACGCTAGAAATCGTCCACGAAGATGATGTGAGCAAAATACCAATGCAATGCAACACGAAGTAAAAATTCGCAATTAGATTACAGTTCCAGCTGGTAAATTTTGTGTAATAAATTTACAATTTAAAAAGCTTTTTTTTAATTGTACTTAACTTGAAAGACGGGTGCGGCTTAGCGCTTAAGGGCGTCAGCTACTAACAAGGGGAGACCGGCAACTTCCCTCACTGAATTGATCCATTTTTATTGTGCGTGTAGGTCTTGTTTTGGACTTCAACAGGTGCACTCCCCAGACCCCCCGGTTTCTACATTTTATATTTATTATTTATCTATATATATTTTTTTTATATTTTATATTTTGGGCTAATTGGGATATCAGTTACTTGAGTGTGACTTGTTAAAGTTAGAATTAATTAATTTTCTAGAGATTTTTTCTAGATCGGTTATGCTGATATCTTCAATTTATTATTAATAAAAAATAAACTGCACAAACCGGGGGGTCTGGGGGGTGTGAAACACCCTCCAGTGCCTCACTGCTAAAAGGTAAAACATTCAGTGTTTACAGATTATGAGTAGGGTTTATTATATCGCTTTGGTTTTCTTGAAAACGATGACCTATTACACTGGGGGAATTCATAATCTCCCCCCCCCCCAATTCTTGGTCGCTGCTTTATATTTTTTGTGCTAAAAATTTCACAATTATCGCTTATTACTGATAACCATAAGTTTGTAAATTTATCTATCACAGTTTGAGTGTTCCTGAGGGTGCTCCACACTCCCAGACTTCCCAGTTAATACAACTTTAGTTTATATTTTGAGCTAATTGAAATATCAGTACTTGAGTGTGACTTGTTAAAGTTAGGATTAATTAGTTTTTCAGAGAATTTTTCTAGATGGGTTATGCTGATATCTTCAATTTATTACTAATAAAAATAACCTGCACAAACTGGGGGTCTGGGGGTGTGGAACACCTCCAGTGCCTCACTGGTGAAAGGTAAAACATTCAATGTTTACAGATTATGAGTAGGGATTATTATAGCGCTTTGGTTTTCTGAAAACGATGACCTATTATACTGGGGAATTCATAATCCCCCTCAATTCTTGGTCACTGCTTTATTTTTTTGTGCTAAAACTTTCACCATTATCGCTTAATACTGATAAGTGATAACCATAAGTTTGTAAATTTATATATCACAGTTTGAGTGTTCCTGGGGTGCTTCACACGCCCCAGACCCCCGGTCTCCACAACTTTGGTTCATATTTTGGGCTAATTGGGATATCATTTACTTGAGTGTGACTTGTTAAATTTAGGATTAATTTGTTTTTCTAGAGTTTTTTCTAGATTGGTTATGCTAATATCTTCAATTTATCTATATATAAAAATCAATGTCTGTTTGTTTGTCCTCCATTTTCTCCAGAACCATTTGACCGATTTCAACCAAATTTTGCACAATATCTTATTAGGACTCGGAATAGGTTTCTGTGCAAAAATATCTTTAAAATGTGAGAATTACATAATTAGGGAAATTCGGTGACGCGCATGAATGGATTAACGAGATTCATATTATGTACTACCTAATACATACACATAATATGTGTATGTATTTTCTGTCAGAACAAATGATTGAAAATGATAATAAAGTAATACATATATTTTAAACATAACAATAACAATGGCGACGATATAAATCGGTGTAAATCTATATATATAAAAGAAAGTCGCAAAATTGTGTTAGTTACACCATTTATAACTCGAGAACGGCTGAACCGATTTTCATGATTTTTGCTTTGTTGGATTTGTCTCCTCCTGGATTAACAGAATAACTATTAAAATGAATAGAAAGTCAACTATTACGGTTTTAGAAATTTTGTATTTTTAATAACGGATTAGGTATGGTGAACGGTGATTGGTGGATAATAAATGAATCTTAGTTTTAAAGTAACATCTATATCTATATATATAAAAGAAAGTCGCAAAATTGTGTTTAGTTACACCATTTATAACTCGAGAACAGCTGAACCGATTTTCATGATTATATGTAAATAAATACGGTCCTGTATTAATTTAGTGTAATAATGTTGTATACAGTGTATATGTAAATAAAGCATAACGGATTAGATATGGTGAACGGTGATTGGTGGATATTTAATATCTAAAGGTTGGTACATGACACAACCGGCAGATATTAAAGAGTCAGTCAGTCATGGACATGGAACTACTGCGCCTCGGAAACAAAGTGGCAATTGCGGGCGATTTTAACGCACAACACCCGGATTGGAACAATCACTCCATAAACTCTAACGGCACCCGACTTCACAATTACGTAACCACAAACCCCGTTTTATTAACGTACCCCACAAACGACTTCACGCACTACCCATACAATATCTTACACAATCCCTCAACAATAGATTTAATCTTATCCACTAACATTGCAATCCGCGATGCGACAACGCTAAACAAACTAAGCTCGGACCACCTACCAGTGCTAACCGAAATAGGAGTCTTCAACTCCCAATATTTCCGCCACAACCCGCACGTACCACCAACTGGGAAAAATTTGGACGCGACACACTTAATATACCACTAAATTCTAAAATCGAAACAAACGCCGAAATTGACGAAGCTATCGGCACTTTTACACAAAAACTAACTGAAATTTATAATAGAAATACTAAAGAAACTCCACTATCACTCAAATTCACACTACCTCCTGACCTAATTCAAAAATTAAAATAAAAATAAACTTCGGAAAATTTATCAGCGACACCGCTTTCCAATCATCAAAATCCAAATCAATAAACTTACCAACGACATCAATAATTCAATTTCAAACATTAAAAACCTTAAATGGGAGAAAACGCTTTCCGACATAACTCCTCAAAATCCTAAAAAACTTTGGACCATCGCCAAAAATCTCAAAGGCAAAAAATCTCGCATCCCAATGCCCCCACTTCAAACTCCACTAGGACTCAAAACTACCAATCTCGACAAATCAAATGCTATAGCCAGCACTTACCTAGAAAATCACATGCTCACCGAAAACTTCTCAAACCCCCAAACCAAAAACATGGTCCAACAATCCCTAATACTCCTCCAACAAACATCCGTCCCTACACCTATAGAAGACTTCACTAACCCTAAAGAAATTAAAAAATTCATCAACTCATTTAAAAACAAAGCTCCGGGTCACGATAACATCACACCACAAATCCTCAAACGTCTACCAAAAAAACCAATCCTACAGATCTACTATATCATGAATCAATGTCTCAAAAACCAATACTTTCCAACCGCTTGGAAACAAGCCACTATCATACCAATTCCCAAACCAGCAAAACCAAAGAACATTCCATCCAGCTATCGTCCTATCAGTCTCCTACCAACCCTTTCCAAGGTCTTAGAAAAAATCATACTCGCACGCATTAAGCAACACGAATCTGAACATAACATCATTATTCCCGAACAATTTGGTTTCCGTTCGAACCACAGTACTACACTCCAACTCGCTAGGCTCGTGAATATCATCACAGTCAATTACAACATCAACAAAACCACCGCGGTTACTACACTCGATATCGAAAAAGCATTCGATACAATCTGGCATGACGGCCTAATTCATAAACTCGTCAAGCAAAAAACTCCCCATCCATCTAATTAAAATCATACAAAGTTTCATTCACAAACGCTCCTATCAAGTTCTCGTTAACCGCTCCTTATCAGATCCCCACCCAATTCCCGCCGGTGTTCCCCAAGGATCAGTCCTTGCACCCACACTGTTTTCCTACTACATTAATGATATACCGAAGCACCCTAACACCCAAACAGCACTTTTTGCGGACGACACCGCAATTATATCAGAGTCTTTTAAAAAAAATCAAGCCATCACGTATCTCCAGCGCCATCTTAACGAACTAGAACTTTATTACCACCGATGGAAAATCAAGTTAAACGCCGGCAAAACCACTCTAACAACGTTCTCTCACAAACGCGACCAACTCACCACAAAACTACAAATCAATAAAACGGACATCAATCATACTCCCTCGGTTAAGTACTTAGGTGTCACGCTAGACGAGAAACTCACATTTAAAGAACACTGCGTACTCACGGCTAAAAAAGCAAACTCGGCATATCACGCACTCTACCCCCCTACTTCACCACCAAAACAAACTCCGGCTTAAAATCAAACTCCAATTATACAATTCCATGATCCGCCCAATACTCCTTTACGCCTCTCAGTATGGAGCAAAACGGCTACTTCGAACTTGAGATACCTCCAAAGGGTACAAAATAAATGTCTCAGACTAATTACAGGATCCCCAATGACAACTGAAATTTATGAACTACACACACGCAAACAACACACTCACACTACGGGCCGAAATAAACCGCACCGCTAGGAAATTCTTTACCGAAACTACTGCGCGAAATCCACTCACCAAAAACATTGCAAACACACGAAAATCAAACGCACCATTTAAAATAAAACACAAACTCATACATACTGTTCTCATATAGATAGTAACACATCCGCAGAAACTATAATCAAAATCAAATTAATTTGCTTCCTCTCATGACGCTGGGTTTTTGTACTCGTTTTTTCCCCGGACTAAGTTATTTTCAATTAGCGATAAACTGAAACCTGTACTCCAATTCACAACAGTCCGATAAATTGCTACAGAAGCAATAGGCGCGGACTCGAAAAACCACTACAAATTAATTATTGTAAATTAATAACCATTACTATTAATAAAGAGTTATAAATCGAAAAAATCGGACATGGAAATTAATGTAATCTAATCTCTACAATGCCGCGAGCAAGAAGATCGAATCTTTCACAACGAAGCCGTAATGCAAATAGACTGCGAAATATTGCGAATCAATCTGCTGGAGATGAAATCGCACAAGAGAGGCATCGTGTTAGTATGTTTTAAGTCCAAAGCTATGTAACGGAACGCGTTTGGTGGTGAAAAACTCATGGGCAATATAATTCACGCAACGATACTTAAGGGAAAATTTAAGGGTGAGGAAGTTCTCATTCCGAGAATTCCGATGATACAACCGATATGCCATTCGAATTTAAACGAATTCAATATCCGATTCGTCTTGCATTCGCCATGACGATAAACAAATCGCAAGGCCAATCCTTGAATGTTTGTGGACTGAATATAGAAAATAGTTGTTTTCTCATGGTCAATTGTACGTAGCATGTTCACGTGTAGGCAAACCATCCGCTTTATTCATTCTCGCCCCTAACAATAAAACCAAAAATATAGTGTATCGCAAGGTCCTTCAATGAAGATAATTGACGCGAGTGCAACCCATTCAGCACATGGTTGCTTTGCTGTACGTGAATTAGTTCTATTTTGAACTTTTATTAACTTTTTTATATTAAAATAAAATTTATAAGATTAAGAATCACCTAATAACTTAACACAACATTATTATTAATTCTAAGGCGGTACGAAGTTTGCTGAATAATTATTCAGTCTACCCATTTAAATTCTTTTTAAGTCCAAGAGCCTAAAGTAAAGTACTTCAAACAAAGGCAGAGTTCCACCTTTTAATGAGACCCGGCGAAGCCGGTATCCAGCTAGTTACTAATAAAAATAACCTGCACAAACCGGGGGTGTGGGGGTGTGGAACACCCTCCAGTGCCTCACTGCTGAAAGGTAAAACATTCAATGTTTCCAAATTATGATTATGAGAAGGGTTTACTATAGCGCTTTGGTTTTTTGAGAACAATGATATATTATACTGTGAATTCATACCCCCTCTCGATTTTTGTTCACTGCTTTATATTTTTATGCTGAAAACTTTCGCCATTATCGCTTAATACTGATAACCATAAGTTTGTAAATTTATCTATCACAGTTTGAGTGTTCCTGGGGGGTGCTCCAGACCCCGGTCACTACAACTGTGGTTTATATTTTGGGTTAATTGAGATATCAGTACTTGAGTGTGACTTGTTAAAGTTAGGATTAATTAGTTTTTCTAGAGATTTTATCTAGATCGGTTATGCTGATATCTTCAATTTATTACTAATAAAAAATAAACTGCACAAACCGGGGGGTCTGGGGGGTGTGGAACACCCTCCAGTGCATCACTGCTGAAAGGCAAAACTTTCAATGTTTACAGATTATGAGTAGGGTTTATTATAGCGCTTTGGTTTTCTTGAGAACGATGACATACTATACTGGGGAGTTCATAATCTCCCCTCCCCACAATTCTTGGTCACTGCTTTATTTTTTGTGCTAAAACTTTCACTATTATCGCTTAATACTGATAACCATAAGTTTGTAAATTTATATATCACAGTTTGAGTGTTCCTGGGGTGCTTCACATCCCAGACCCCCGGTCTCCACAACTTTGGTTTATATTTTGAGCTAATTGAGATATCAGTTACTTGAGTGTGACTTGTTAAATTTAGGATTAATTTGTTTTTCTAAAGATTTTTTCTAGATTGGTTATGCTGATATCTTCAATTTATTACTAATAAAAAATAACCTGCACAAACCGGGGGGTCTGGGGGGTGTGGAACACCCTCCAGTGCCTCACTGCTGAAAGGTAAAACATTCCATGTTTCCAGATTATGATTATGAGAAGGGTTTACTATAGCGCTTTGATTTTTTTGAGAACGATGATATTATTATACTGGGGGGAATTCATACCCCCCTCTCGATTTTTGTTCACTGCTTTATATTTTTTATGCTGAAAACTTTCGTCATTATCGCTTAATACTGATAACCATAAGTTTGCAAATTTATCTATCACAGTTTGAGTATATACAGACCCCCGGTCACTACAATTTTGGTTTATATTTTGGGCTAATTGGGATATTAGTTACTTGAGTGTGACTTGTTAAAGTTAGCATTAATTAGTTTTCTTAAAAAATTTTTCTAGATCGGTTATGCTAATATTTTCAATTTATTACTAATAAATAATAAACTGCGCAAACCGGGGGGTCTGGGGGGTGTGGAACACCCTCCAGTGCCTCACTGCTCGTAAGTAAAATATTCAATGTTTACAGATTATAAGTAGGGTTTATTATAGCGCTTTGGTTTTCTTGAGAACGATGACATATTATACTGGGGGGAATTAATATGCAAATAAATAAAAAAAAATTGGCAGGAGCTGGTTACGATCCCAGTACCCATCGTATATGTTTTTATTTTCTTTTTGCAATCTTACTCAATTCCATTAACAACTTACGAAATTTATGTTAATTTTTATGCAGTTCATCAGTAATATATAATTATTCAAATTCAATTTTCAAAGATCCTCTTGTAAGCCATGCGCTCCGGTTCGAATTGTCGGGGAAGAAATTTATTCCGATCGTCTTCCAAACCAACACGTTCGGTAAGAGGGGCGTGTGTAACTGCCAAAACCTCTCGTGAGAAGCAAACTAATCTCTTGCAGAGAGGTTTGTGCGAATCTGAGAGAAGCTTATGTCCAAGAATGAACGAATGTAGGTTGAAGAGGAAGGAGGAAATTGATTTTTACGATTAACTTCCACTTTAATGTTGACACCAACCTCATACAATTTCGTAAGCAGAAGTTTTCTTGCACCCAAGTGAAGGAAGAGCTTGTCCAAAGATGGAAGAAGATGCTGATGTAATTGGGTGAAAAATTCAGATAATTTTAGGCTTTCCAATTAGGCAATCGTAATCCTTTCTTTTGTTTTCACACACACTTAAATGTAACAACTGCAATATTTTTACATCTACACAACAAAATCAAGTCTTTCGGATGAAGTCTCAATTCAGCCTTGATTGATGATGTACTTCACTAATTAATTTAAAAAGAGGAAGGTACAAACCCAAATTGGTTTTGAGTTATGTGATTCACGATAAATTTTAAAAAACCCAAAATGTAGTATTACGTAAACATTGTAAATTAAAATAATAATAAATACATATTCATAAATCGAAAGAAAATGAAAATTTGCAAAAACAAGATGACTTCAAGGTAAAGTAGTTCCGGTTATGCCAAATGATTATTGATTTTAATTCGTTAATTAATATTCGACACTAACAACAATAATTAGCTAGCTTTGATGAATTTATAAAAACAGAAGCCCAAAAGAAAAACTTGCAATAATTGTCATGTCAGTTGATCGATGAGGTGATGATGATATAAGTTAAGGTAAATAAAAAAAAATATTTTTAAAAGTTTAATTAACAGTTCAATAAATTATAATAATGAGCAAAAAAGAGAGTTGATTTACCGTTATTGTCATCCGATAATTAGTCCATAAAATATAACTCCAAATTCTATCGAAGATGTTTGACTGAAGGAAGGTGAGTTAACCAGCAGTACTGTAAGTTTCAACATCGCACTCCTAACGAATGTTTGAAAAAAAATAAATCCGTTGGTTTACGTGTATAGTTAGTTCTTGCGTCACGTTTCACCAATACTTTAATAAATTATTTAATATACGCGATAACTCCGCACGCTATTGGCTTTCCTGAAGATCCAGTAGTGACGCTATCGGCAGTGCCTCCTCTTCCTAAATCGTCTTCAGATTCGGTAATGACAATGGCCCTGCCAACAACACTTCTTCCACCACCGGTTAACGACATAGTAGGATCGAAAATTTTCACTTCGGCGGTTCCATCATCCTTCGCTTCAATATTTCCTAAATCTCCGGCATGGCGCAAGGAATCGTGAGGACTTCCGTGTTGTAACTAACATAATATAACAAAAAGGTAAAAAAGATTAAAAATAAAAAACCAAAACAAACCAAGAAAGGATTAAAGTGGCCTCCAAGTTTTTCGCACCCCTTTCTTAAATCACCCGATTGGTGAATATGAAGACCATGTTTTCCGGCAGGTAATCCAGTAATATTTCCGGTAATCAAAACAGCCCCCGCTGGAGGATGTTTTTGTGAAAATATAAGCTCACCCGAAATGGTAGCTTCGCCTTCTCCTTGCAATATAGCTACAGCTGCTGCAGATCTTAGATCCTGTGAATCATCAGGATCGGTAAGTGATCTACCTTTCGGTATATTCTAAACAATTCTTATTAAATCCAACACTTTTTGAGCTAAAAATCAACTTACATAATTGTAAGGTTCCTGGTAAACTTCGTAAAGGTCACTTCGAATATCCTCGATTCCAGGATAGGCCCGAATAATTAAGGAATGGGGAGGATAACCCGGAGGAGCTAACACTTCGTTTGCGATATATCCAGGAATCGCCACACCGATTATAAGCAAAAGTCCCAAAAGAGCACTCGCGAACATTTTGATGAGAGAAAACACAAGTTATGTCGACGAAAGCTCGACCACCAAATGATGGTAAAATGAAATGAGCGAAATATAAATAGCAATCAGGATCCGATCGTTTTTCTATGACACAATTACCTGTCTACTTTAAATAAATTAAAGGTTTCCTGAATGAACAAAAACCACAATAGGGTTGGCGATAAAAGTAGGAAGTAAAAAATGAAAAACTAACCAGTTTGGTTCTTTGTTCGAAGCGGTAATTAAAAGTTATTTTAGTTTAATTAGCCTTAACACATGAGTAATAATTTATGCTAATTTCGAATTTAATATTGCATAATTAATAAAATAATTAAGATAATGAAAAAAACTAGGAATTGAAACTTGTTTTCTGCACTTTCGAACTAATTTTAAATTTGCACTAGATTTTTATAAGGCACTTGCAGGTAACGCAAATCAAAGTCATTAAAAAATATTTAACTTTAACCTTGTGTTTGTTGTCATCTCCTTGTATCAATATTAGCAATTAATAATTTGCCTCTGCAGGTTTAATAAGTATTTTTATGTTTAATAACGTAAATCGTTATACACAACAGGAGGTCATATAAAAACCAATGGTGTAATCACTGTTGTGTTTCGTAGGTACATAATAACATTTATTTTTTTTGCTTTGCAATAAACGATGTTATTGCTATTGCAACCATTACAGTTCAAATTAAGCCAAAAATTTCAAAAGACCTTCCAAATTGTGTTGCAACAGTCTTAACGGACCTAAGAAAGTAACCTTTTATTTAAATGATCGCTTAATTGATATATTGTAAATCATGACAAATTTTATGAGTACTTTGAAGGTTGCCACCAGTAATGGTCGAGTAAAAAAATTGAGAATTTTTGAAATCACAATAAAATTACTAAGTACGCAATTTCAAGAGTTCGGAGAGACTATTAGCCAAGATGATACCATTTGAAAGTGGCAGTAGTCCTCACAATCCTAGAAATTGGAAGATTTGAAAATTTACACCAGATTAACAGAAAAATCCACAATTGAGGTGTCAGTTTTCTTTCTTCTTACAATTTTCCAGAGGATTTCATTTCAATAAAATAGTCATTAATGTTATTCGTTTAAATCAATGCGTTTTCTTATTATTAAAAATTTGTATTTATTTTTTATTTTTCTTTATGAAATAATAATGAAACAATAAATTTATTATAAAATAACAAAATGTGGTGTTTTCCCTAAATTTTAAAAATGCATCGAACTGAGAGATTACTTAAACACAAAAATTACTACTCATTTACTTGCCTGATCATCTCCGTAAAGTTAGTTCCCCCCCCCTTCTTTTTTTAAATAAAAAAAAATTGATTGTATTATATTATTTTCGAATTGTTTTGGGTGTTTTGTTAAAAATTCAGTTTAAAACTTAATAATAACCGCGGAAAGTGCAAATCAAAATTTCGCGCCAGCCTCCCTTTTTCAAGAATTTGAAATTTTTTTATTGTGTTGTTTTTAATTTGTTTTAGGTGTTTTGTTAAAAATTTCAGTTTAAACTTAATTTCCTGGATTTCCTTTGATTTTTTCACACATACGTGCATTTTCAGCTAAAGTATTTTCCCCATCATCCGTGTTTCCAGATGTTCCACTTGTGCAAAGAATAATGTAAAAAGAAATTTTGTTTTGCGTTTTCCGCGGTTATTATTAAATTTAGAACTGAAATTTTCAACAAAACAAATTAAAAACATCACAATACAAAAAAAATTCTAAGTTTTTGAAAAGGGGCTGTCGCGAAATTTTGTTTCACGATTTCCGCGGTTATTATTAAATTTAGAACTGAAATTTTCAACAAAACAAATTGAAAACAACAAAATACAAAAAACAATTGCAAATTTTTGAAAAAGGGGGGTTGACGCTAAATTTTGTTTCGCGATTTCCGCGGTTATTATTAAGGCTAAAACTGAAATTAAAAAAACTCCCAAAACAAATTGAAAACAACATAATACAATCAATTTTTGTTTTGATTTAAAAGGGGGCTGGGCGCGAAATTTTGTTTCGCGATTTCCGCGGTTATTATTAAAGCTAAAACTGAAATTTAAAAAAACTCCCAAAACAAATTGAAAACAACATAATACAATCAATTTTTTGTTTTTGATTTAAAAAGGGGCTAATTTTACGGACATCAACTGATTAGCTATTAGTTGAAATTGACCGATGACTATAAAAGGTAATTTTTTCTATTGCTGAGTCAACACCATATTATTATTGTGATCCAAGAAAGGGCTTATAGTAATAATCAACAGTAATATCCCAAGTGGATAAAAATAACTGATTAAATTTTTGAAAAAAAGTCAAAATTTAATCAGGTTATTATTATGCACGTGGGATATTCGGCATGATTATTTCATGAATAAATAGATCTTTAAACGATTGAATTATTTATTGTTATTTGCATTTTGGCAATTGATAAAAATTACAATTTTGAAAAACGTTTCCATTTTTCGCATCTGCATCCAAAGATGATACATTTGGTAGTTCACGTGACAGTGCCTTTGAATTCATAGATTTATTTGTAGATGTTGAGGGAATCGCGTTCGTATTTGATAAAATTAAATGGTTTGATATCAAATTTATCAAAGCACTTGGGATAATGTGGAAAAAAATTTCCAAAGTGATTAAATTTTGACATTTAAATAATCGCTGGAAAAGAAGGTACCTGACTAAAATGGAGCTCTGTCATTGGTAGATATTATTATGAAAGAAATAATCAAAATTATTAACCTCTGAAATTAATATTAAATTAAAATTTTTAAAATTAAAGAGTTAAATAAACAAGAAAACGAAATATTATTCGTAAGCTTTCAGCAATGGTTACTGCTGTCATCAGACGTTTAATAATAAATTTAAATTAAATTTTAATTGTAAATTTTCGTTTAATTGTTTATTTAATCTTTTAATTTAAAATTTTAATCTAATATAGTAATAATCTTAAAAGAGTGCACTTACAACTAAAATTGGCAGATTTACAGCGTAGTTTTTTAAATTTTGCAAATTTATTGCCATTTATAAGCTAATAAATTAGATAAATGTGCATTTGTACATTTTTATTATTTTTTTCAAAACTAAACAACAAAGTATTTCTTTAAATTTAGTTCACTTGCATGTTTTTAAAACTGCTTTAAAATGTTTCAATGTAAAATTCAAAAATATTATTTTCGTCGATAATTTCTTGACCCCCTTTATTCTGGATTCGGTGCAGCGCGTCTATTGCGCATCTTTAGTTTATGCTACTGTAAATAACGAATGTACAGGATTATAAAGAACAATTGTACACGTTTATTAAGTTGTGAAATTATATGTTGAATAAAATATTTTAAAAATAAAAGTTGAATGAAATTTGAAAATTTTCAATTTACATTTTAGTCTAGGATCCTGTTGCGCATTATTATGTAATAATTACATAACAAATTTTCCAACTTACATTTTAGTCAAGACCCCGTTGTGCATTACTATGTAATTATTTGAAAATTTTCAAATTTTATTCAACTTGTAATTTTTAAAATATTTTATTCATTTATACGCAACGGGGTCCTAGACCAAAATGTAAGTTAGAAAATTTTCAAATTTCATTCAACTTATAATGTTTAAAATATTTTATTCAACAAATTATAAAAACAAGAAAAAATTCTTTATCTTCGCTTTATGTTTAACTTTTTTAAGTCAAAGTGCTGTTTTATTAATCAACGTTCAAGTTCTTTCTCAATTATAGTAATAATAGCAATTTTGGAAAGTTTCTTTTGATTCAAGCTTTTCTTCTTGTTTTTGTGTTAAAAATTATACAAATTTTGAACAAATAAATCCAGAACGTCTTTTCTGCGATTTCTCGACCAATTTCGTTATGTAATTGACATCAAAACGCTCAATTTGTTCAAGTGATCAAATTTGTTAAGCGTAGTCTTTTGAAAGGGCAGCTAAGCCATCTTTGTAACAATGGGGGAGTAATAAAGAAAATCTTACTATTGCGGCCATTGTAAAAAGAGGGTTTAAAATAATGTATAGATTACATCTCACCGCTTTTACCATAGTAACAGGGGGGTTTTGCTTTAAACTAAATCCCGCCACTGATATCATTGTAGCTAAAAGGGGGGTTAGTAGTGTGATTGTGCTGCCATCACTTTCTCTAAGAGATAAAAATCGAGGTTTTAGATGACGTGGTAATCAAATGGTTCCTTACTTTCACTAAATTAAATTTCACCTTTCGTGACTTACCTTCGGGATAAAAACAAAACAAATATAGAAAAATTGATCTTTTGGTTTAAAAAAAGTTTACAAAATAAAACTTATAAACGTTATAACTAACGAGTTTTGGAACAATGATTAAAAATTGAATTCTGACTTACTCATTCAAACATTTTGTTGTCAGGTCTTTTTTGGATGGAATAACTCAAAAACAAAACTTCGGGCGCGGTTTCGTTTTAAAAAAGACAAAAAACACCCGCTTCGACCGAACATCCTGGGACTGACTTGGGCTGAAGACTGCCAAACTGCGTTTTTTTTCTCTTATATTTATGCTCTCTTATTTAAGTGTTTTAATAAATTTACTTTAATTAAATTTGGTTTAAAATCTTTAATTTGAGAATTTCAAATTATTGCATAGTTTTTGGAATTCGGCGGTTTGCTACATAATTAATTAAATTTAAATTAATAAAAATTAATTTAAAAAAAACAGGGGAATCCGGTAGGTATAGAATAACTCTGCTCATCGCATAATATGTCATTGTTCCCAAGACAACTAAATCTGTATCATAAAGCCATGTTCACTAGACAACAATTGACGCGAAACATGTGACACGCAACATGTTGATCAACGTTGCACAACAGCGCGGGACGTTGTCAGATACCACGCAACATAACGCGCGTCTTGTTGCTTGTATCTGTCAACTAGCTGTCAACATCAAATTCTGACATCTGTAGCGTGACGCATAGAATTCAATGTCAAAAATATTGGAAATACCCAAAAATTAAAGATGAAATTATAAAAGTCGCAGCTGAAAACAACACCATCTTCTCAGGCGACATTTTGTCAACGACTGCAATATGTAGACAGACAATCAGGTGTATTATGTAACACAAAACGTTATTTTAAAGGTGACCGTTATGAAATTGCATCAAGATTTACTTCAAACCGGTCACACTTTCAAGGTTAAGAAAACCTTTATTACAATCATCATGCCATAATCTTTACAATAAAAGTTTTCTTAGCCTTTAAAGTGTCACCGGCTTGACGTAAATCTTGATGCAATTCTAACGGTCACTTTAAAAAACTTTATTTCACCTAAATATTAAACAAATGAGCCGCAATGTCGCGCATCATGTTGAGCGTCAATTGTTGCCTAGTGAATACATGGCTTAAAGTTTCTGCACAAAAAATGGTAAATATTTAAATTTTCTGCCTATGCATTTTAATTATGTGTGTAAATTGAAGATTCCGACATATTCGCTTGCCATTTCTTCGCTTTCTTCGCTCGCTTAATTGTTTTTTCGGAAGTTCATTTGTTTGTTCATTTATTTGTTTTTTGACATTACGACAAGTTATTATTTATTAGTTATTGTTGGTTTAGTGGTCAGCTTATTCATTTGTTGATTCTTTTGTTCTCTCGTTCACTTGTTTGTTTATTTGTTTATTCGATCACTATTGTTTTTTCGCTTTTTTATTGGTTCGCTTATTTGATGGTTGAATCATTTGTTTGTTGATTCGTTCAGACATGTGCTTGTTTGTTAGATGCGTTCATACAAGATGGTGAATTGATTTACGATTGTTGAATAATTAATATCTTTCCTAATTATCTTAAAGAAAAACTACACATTTTAATTTTCCTTGATCCATTAATGCAGACACGAAAAACTTAAAATTTATAGTATTTTACAAAAATAATTAACTTTGTCAGAATTCACATCATCTGATTCTTTTCTATTTAAAACATAACAACTCAAAATCTTTACTTTTTCAGAGGTTTTAAAATTTACTATTTCTACTTTTTCTATATTTCTCAATTCATTTGAACTTTTCGAATTGGCTTTTACGCTGGTAATACTATCAACAATGCTCGTTTTATTTGTCTTGTTGCCATTGTCCCACTTTTCATCTTCAATATTACCGGCATCAAAACTTATTACTTTCTGTTCAGCTTCCAAAATTGTGCCAATCTTATCTTTGTCATCTTTTTCCTTCGCTCCAAAAATTGCTTCCTGGTGTTTCATTCATAATCGGGACGGTTTCTTCTCATTTAATTATTCTTCTGATTTTTTTCCCACGTTTAAAACTAATTCCAATTAATTAATTCTTTTTTTTAATTCAGCCATGAGCAATAGAGACGTACAATGTTTTTTCTTGCTTCTTCTTCTTCATCCTCACTTTTATTGCTAAGATGTAAATTATTAGAATTTTGGAAGGCGATGGAAATTCGAATAAATTTGCATTGGTTTCCACTACATTTTGGTGACCGCTATTATTAATGAGAACATTATGACATTTTTCGTTCTTTTTTGCTTCATTTTTATTGTTATCAATCTTTCCTTTTTTTGTTTATTATGTATGATCATTACCTTCTTCTTTTTCATTCTCACCTTTAGAAATAGAGAAAAAATCGTTGAGAAAATCATTAATAGTTTCATTTATTTCTTTTTCCTTTTCTTCATCTTCACTGCTACTTAGAGACAAATCTAAACTGGAAACCAAATCTTGTAGTGTTATTGTTGGGATTTTTGGATTTTCAATATTTTGTTTGTTGTTTGCCATAAACCAAATAGTTTTAAACTTACCAACTCTTCGAAGCCAAAACGTTGACTATTTGATGTCATACGATTCTATATTTCTTTGTTCTTCATTACCCTCTTCACTTTCACTGCTATGATTAAGATTTTTGGAGATTGGCGAAAATTTTTCTTTATTATTTTTTTCATTTTCTTCTTTCCTTTCATTGTAACTCTCAGAATTAGAGAAAAATCGTTGGGAAAATCATCAATTTTTTCTTTATCTTCTTCACTTTCACTGTGTGTTATGATTTTGGTTTTTCAATGCATTGTTGGTCGGTCTCCATAAGATCTATTAAACTTCAACCAAATGATTTTATTCCAAACATTAATTTTACAATGTGATACAATCTTCCAGCATCTTTCTTATGTTTTATTTGGACTGCATTAGTTCTTTTCAATATTGCTGCTTTACATTTTCGATTTCACGTTTTTTTAAGTGTTGGTTTTCACGACTTACCAATGAATAATTTTTTGTACCAATGAATATTGTACCAATTGAATTCATTCTACCAATGAATAATTATTTCGTAAACTCTGCACTTCTTCGTTATCTCGCATTTCTGGGATTTAACTGACTCAAATTTTCCACTTGACCTGGAAACCTTTTTTCGTACTGCTTCAACCGGTGATTTTCATTGCTTAATTATTGTAGTACAAAAACCAAAAACAAAAGTCCCAAATAATTAATTTTTTGCAAATAATCGTTTTCGACAATCCAGTTAGCTAAAATGTCAAATTTTTGTGTTCCTTATCTAAATTTTTTAGGAAAATTATAAAAAAAGTGCAGTAATTATGTGACTTGAATCAACATAGAAGAAACCTTTAATGCACTAAAATTCCAAGTTGAATATAAACTACAAACGCAGTCTTATTTAAAAAATTCAATTTTAGCATGCCGAAGGTAATAATCCCATTTTCTTCTAAGAAAAATAATTTTGATTATTTTAATTTCATTGCAGTCATTATCAGATCGACTTGAAGATTTGGAAGATGAAATTCAATTGTTGCTTACGTTAAAAAATTCTGGAGGAAATTGCAATATCAAAGGGGCCACTGTCACTCATACCGATGGCAACACCAAACAAGTTATATTTGAAGCCGTCACATACGAAGAGGAGTCTAGGGTTACCGTGCCAGTAAAAAAGTAAGCAATAGTCTTGTTTGTCTTCTTTCCCGAAGGAAGAAATTTGAAAATCGTGATTGAGCTTCACTTCAAATGCTTATTTTTTTATTTTTCTTAGTATCCTTCTCTTAAAATGCAAATTCAGCTTTTGGATGATGCATGTGGTATTCTGTTAAAATTACTCGTAAAAATCAACAGTTTTGGTTCTTTTGAAGAGTATTATTATTACTAATTTAACGATTTTAGGCACAAACCCAAAATTCGTCCAAATTCGTCGCCATCTGATGTTACTCGTCCACTCGACATGTATTTCAAAAATAAGGATTTCGGTGGCGATGCTGGAAGTACAGTATCCCAAAAAAAGTTTACATATTAATTATATTTAACATTTTAGGTATGACAGCACCACGTTGTAAGAGTGTAAATAGAATGTACTTATCTAATGACGTCCAGAAATTATCGATATGTGCGCCGCCCAAAATGGAACTCATCGGATGCGGTTTAAACAATATCAAGAACTCACGTAATTTACTCGGTGCTCCTAATAATGAAACTAACTCCCAAAATCAAGTCAAGTTCTATTTTTCTCCTTGAAGTACTTAATAGTTTTACAATGTACTTTATTTTTAATACAGGCAAGCACATCCAACGAAGAGAACAAATCTGCTAAAGTGCCAGACGTTCATCAAGAGTTAACCTCACTGTCGGCACAATTGGCCACCAACGACATCATTCCGAACCTGGCCAAAAATTTAGGTTTGATCAACAGAACCGCCAAATGCGAAATTAACGTAAACAGATTAGCCAAAGCGGAAAAGGAAGTGCAACAACTGAGGTCTGAATTAGAACAAAAAATATTGCAGCTAAGCGCAGCAGAGCAAGAAAAACGATACGCATTAAATAAAACGCACGAATTGAAACAGAAGTATGAAAAGCTGCGTTCAAGTAAAAGTGTAGACATTTCGGAAATGGAAAAATATAAAAAGGACAATGACGATCTTGCTCTGAAACTTGAAGAAGAATCCAAGATTAAAAGTAATATTGAAAATAGAGCTAAAGAAACGATTGAAAGAGAACGAAAAATTTTAACTAGAAAGGTGCACAAAATTGAAGTACAAGCTGTAAAATCGGCAAAAAAGCTTAAAAAGCACACGATTAAGTTAAACCAAGCTGTTCAGGAGCGCGACGATCAAATCAAACAGGTTTCCAATTCGGCGATGAAATTGGCCGAAAACATTAAATGCAAGGAAACCGAAGCTGACAAACTAAATGCAGTTAAGGAAGAGTTGATGAGTGCTTTGAAGGATACTCAAAAGACTAATAAGAGTTTGTGCGACACTAATGAGCTATTAGTGAAAAATATTAAAGATTTGCAAGAAGCTTTACGTGAGGAGAAGGTCAAAGTCAGAAACTTGCAGAAAGAGCTTGAAGATGAAGAAATAAAGAAGAATACAGAGGTAAATTTCTGTGCTTTAAAGTTTTGTATTTTTTGTTTTTGTTGTAGATAAACCAAGATTTCTTCGTGGAAACTCCAACCCAAACTTGCCAAATAAAGAATGAATCGACGGCAATTTCAAGCGATGTGGTCACTCTGGAAACAAAACTTGCGGAGAGTAGAAAACGAGAACAGATTTATTTGGACGAAGCTGCTCTTTGGAAGTTAAATTGCAAAAAATGAAAAACAAGCAGGTAATCATAACAGAAAATGCGGATCACGAACTCGAAAGATTAATCAAAGATCACAAAAACATGCAATGTAAGCTTGAAGAAGCTACCGAGAAGCTTAACATAACTGAAGAAAAATACAGATCCAAGTAAATTCAATATATTTCAGTGGTATGTTTGAAAGCTCAGTTTTGTTTTTAGACTTCGTGCCGTGCAAGAGGAATACAAAAGGTTTTTTGACGATTATGTAGCAAAACAAAATGAAGTGGTAAAGGAGAACGAAGAACTGCAGTTTCGTTTGGAAGAAATGTCGACGTTGGCAAGAGCAGCTCATGGATACCATGCAGACGACTACCATGATTTAAAAGAGCGCTGCAAACAGCAGGAAGATGTGATAAAAGAGCAGGAAGATGCATTAATTTTGAAGGTAAATTGATAGGATTTTCGGCAACAAGAAATTTTAGTGGCTAAAATTTTAGGGAAGTCAATTTATTGAGGAGCAAGCCGAAAACGAAATGTTAAGACATCATAGTAATCAATTACAAATTCAAATTGAGTTGTTGCAGCAAACGTTTGATGCGTTCGAGGAAACCAACGACGAAATTGAAGCTCAAATGGAAGAACTAAAGTAAGTTTTAATATTTTATTTCAAAAGTTATATAAGTTAGGTGTTAATCTTTTTCCAATACCAAGTTATTACTAATTACATATTACATCATTTGTTTTCATGGTAAAATAAATTTTTTATTGGCTACCCAGAGAAATATGTGCACGCTCAAAATAAGTTCAGATTTTTATTTATCTAAATCATCCTTCTTTAGGTCAAGATTTACCTTTGTTGTTTTTGTTATAATATTTTGTTATAACCTTCGAATATTTTTATATATTATGGTAATCTATGCGTCATTGATTAACTCATTTTAGAAACACATTTCTTGTTTTGTATTTTTATAATTTATTTTATTGTAATTTGCATGAACGAGAAACGACTAGGTTTTTATGTAACTTCTAAACACTTTAAATTCAAATTTTAAGGTTCATGGAATAAACAGCATAGTAACGGTTCTTCTCTATGAGAGTTCCTATAAGATGTATTACAGGTTATGAATCGTCGTAGTGTCCACACATTCTTCTAATTCCCTCCGTTGAAGCTGCTGATAGAATATCATCTTCAGGAGTAGATCGCGAAAGTAGAACTCCTTCCACGAGCCGATTCTCATGGCCTGGTATTCAGTGCGATCAAGTGCTTTTACCAAGAAGGTACCAGGTTCAAATAAAAAAAAATCTAACTTTCTTATGGCCATTTCCGTGCTCCGAAGGGCAGTTCCCCTGTTTGATGACAACATAAGAAACAGGGTAACAAGTCCATTTTCCAATCCGGTTTCACCAGCAATGGAGTTTTAATGTTAGAAGCTGTCTGTAGAAAAAGAAACCGAGTGTTCAGCAAGAAGAAAACTGATTTCATTTTCTCCCTCTTTTTACCATTTGTAAGAACTGCAGGAGTTGAACAAGTTAAATGTCTCTACTCTCCTGAGGACCTAATCTGATCCTGATGACAAATTTTAAGGAAATTAAATTTTGCTACACTTTATTATCTCGATCCAATTCTCTTTACCCATCTGTTGGAATATAATTTTAAGGTTAGGTGTCTCTATGGACAGATTTCTGATGAAACCAACACAATACAAGGAAACCCATGATCCCCCCTTTTACTCCGTGAACATTACTTTGTATTGTTTCAATTAGTTTGTATTTTATAAAAATTTATTATATATTATTTGAGCACAAGTTTAAATCATTTGCAAAACTTATGCTCCAGTTTTCCAATCCAGATTATATTTTCTGCACATTATCTTGCTTAATTTCAAAGTCATTTCAAAAATCCAATTTCAAAGATGCTGAGCCCTTTACTTCCAATTTTTAATAGCATTTCTCATCAGAAATCCTTATAAGCTACCGCACCACTGCTGCTGATGGTAATTTCGCGGGAGGTTGATTATTCTACCAGGAAGTATGAAATGCCACATCCATAACTGGAAATACAATAACAAGTTACTATTCAGGCGTACATACCCATCTATTCTTTTCTGTAACCACAAATTTTATTCAATATTCATGTTAAAATAATAAATGAAAAAGTTCACTTTTTACATGCATGAAAATCGCATCATTATTCAAGGATAAAGAATAATTAAATAAAATCAGCTTAGAAATCTATTAAACTTCCGCTCTTAAACACCAAATTAAATTACTAAATTTTGACTTTGAAAAATTAAAGATTGTCAAGATAAATTTTATTTTTACCTCTTTCAGAGTTCAACTAAAAGAAGAGCGTGACCAGCTGATACTGAAAGAAAATATTATTGCCGAACAACACGCAGAAATTGAAACCTTACGCTCTACAATTGAAACACACCAAACCAAAGTACACAATGCTATGCACGAAACCAAAATGGTATCGGAAGAAGCCAAAAAAATTGCTCAAGAAATGCGACTGGTTAGTTTGGAACTGAATAGGGAAATTGAAGAGAAGCAAAATATGTGCTCCGAATTCGTAATAACCACCAATCATTTGTACATTCAGCTCATTTGCTTCCTTTCAGCTCGATAAACGTGGACTTCCTAAGGCCGTGCAAGATAAAGTTTACAAACTGGAGTCCACGGTGGTAGCGGTGGAAAAATTATGTCGACAAGTGCCGTGCGGAAACGAAAAGCATAGGCAACTGCTGGTGCTCGTATCTTCGTTGGAGAAGAAAGCGGCTCTTGTAAAACGCGAAACAGCACTCAGAATGCAATTATTGACCAAGCAAAAGGATCAAGCTATTTACGCTGCCAAATTTGCAACACATAAATTAATGGAAACGGTTACCGACTTCCAATCTCAAGTTCAAGTACACAAAAAGGTTCAAATGATTTTAACGCAGCTTGTCAAAGAAAAAGAAGAACAAATTAAATGTGTAAGTTAGTAGATAAGAAACAGCTTTGTACAACAGTCAATCATTCAAATTATTGCAGATCACTTACAAATCTTCAAAGACGGGAGCGAGTCAACACAAAAGAGTAAAGGAATGCCAGATTCTTTTTAAATTTCTTTTAATTATATAAATTTTTAGGAAATCTTCAATTCAAATGTTGGAAATAAATCGTACAACGGACGCAGTTATCATCATGTAGGAGACAGCGAAACAGATTACGTGAGCTTTGAGACCTCTCATTTATAGTTTTTAGAATATCTCATATAACTTTTTGTTTTAGTCTTAACGTCAAAAAATACCAAGTGGTATTTTTGACTTCCAAAAGAAAGACGTCAAACTGGAGGATATTAATCTCTTACTAAATATTTCAAAATCTACCGAACGTGGATGAAATGAAAATTGTTTTGTTTTTAAAAATGTTAGAAATCGAAAATGTAAAAATTTTGTTTATTTTGTAATTGCAGGCGTAGGTTTTCATAAAATAAACAATAATTTTTAAGTCAAGTGTCAAATGAAAAATTGTCACTTTTTATTCAAAACTGAATTCTAACAAACCATAAATTTTATGATCCTAACTTATTTTACTGAGGAAGTATTTTTCTATAGGCAAAGAGACGAACGAAAGTAAAATGTTAATTTCGTTTATTTAAAAAATTAAGGTTTCGGCACTGACCACTTACATGATCGTAGATGTCCTTACTCAAATCGGCGAAAACTTTGTATTTCTCATTCAGATTTTCAGAGCTTGGTAATTCTTCAAGAAAATTGTAAAAAGGTATTTTGATGGAATATTATTGGAAGATCGCCGTAATCATCAACTTGATTTTAGATTTAGAGAAAATAACGAAATATAGAAAATCATTTTCCTGCATGTTAGTCAAATATATTAATACAAATGAAGTAGGTACCAGAATCAAAAACGCGAAGAATCTATTTCTTTTAATAAAGTTTCCATGTGTTGGAGTCGGGAAAATTTTAGGAAGCCTTCGAAAATTTTACGAAAGTTTTTTATGTAAATTTTTCTAAATAAAGTAAGTTTTAGCTTTATAAATTATCGTCATTGTGCTTAATTCGATTTTGAATTTTTATAAATTAATTTCCTTTAATTAATTTAAGTATGGAGTACTCCCAGTACTTTAATCACTTAACAGTTTTTCTCGGGTCTAATTCTATGCAAGTGTATGGCACTTGAAGGAGATAATCCATAGTTAAGTGGTTAAAACATGGACTTCAAAAGATTCGAATACAATCCTTTCATACAATGGAGGGGGGGTTAATATCTTACGTAACCTTGCATAATATGGAGAATGAGGCTAAACGACTATTTAAACTTCTTATAAAAAATAAAAACAATGTTATTATTTGGAGGATCAAAATTTTGTAGTTCTGTCACTGATATCATATTACGAATTTGCTAAAAATTTTGCCACGTAGCTTTTTAAAATCTAATACACAGCAGCTGGGGCGGCAGGAGAAGAGTGGCAGAAGTAAAGCTACGCACAAGAAAAGCGAAGATCTGGCGTTGCTCTTCAAAGCGATAAAAAATCAGCCTTACAGAGATGATAGAGGCAAGAAATCCGACAAGAAAAGACAAGTGAACTACTACACCTTTTCCAATTGATATTGAGAAGTCCTCAATTGTAATTAAGATTTTCCAATTGATATTGAGAAGTCCTCAATTGTAATTAAGATTTTCAATTGATATTGAGAAGTCCTCAATTGTAATTAATATTTTCCAATTGATATTGAGAAGTCGTCAAATGAAAATGAGAAAGCGTCAAATAAAGATGAGAAAACCTCAATTGTAATTCGGAAAGCATATTATAAATTTTTAATATACTTTGTTTTAAAGCAACATTTTAATTTTATTTATTTATTGATATTATATAACAAATACAGCATAAATTGTTATTGTTCATAGCCATATCTTAAATCACATTTTAGCGACCGACTTCCATATCTTCCATTGCTAAGGCTTTTGCGTGGTGCGTTGTGCAGTGTTGTGCAGCACGAGCACAATCTCCTCCAGTTACGGTGTTCTTTGCTCGATCTATTATTTCCTCTAAATAGGTCAGTCTTTGTTCGGTAAGATTAGGCCCTTGGACATTGGGAAGTCGAATATTAGTTTTGCTTCTGCCTTGATTTTCGACCATATATATTCAATGGGATTCAGCATGCGAGAGTAAGGTCCTAGCTGCAACAGAGTTGCTGTCGTTCCATCAAACAGCGTTTGCAACCTTGAATGACAAGGCGCGTTGTCTACCACAAGCACTAAGTCAGACAGTTCGTTTTCCATATCTTGCCATCGCTCATTAATGCCCTTACCCAATCATTGGCTAATTCTGCAGTAAACGATCCTCTTCTACGTTCCATACTTATAACGCCAGCCACAGATATGTAACTATGGGCGTAAGGCATAGTTACATCAACGGTAGTGGGAAAATTATATTATAAATAGTTTTTTGTAATTTACTTACAGTTTGCTGTATGTCGTTGCAGAATTGATGCTTTCTCATCTTCATTTGACGTTTTCTCATTTTCATTTGACAATTTCTCAATATCAATTGGAAAATCTTAATTACAATTGAGGACTTCTCAATATCAATTGAAAATCTTAATTACAATTGAGGTTTTCTCAATAGCAGTTGAGTTTTTCTCAATTACTGTTGGAAAAGATGTAGAGCGAAAGCGGGAGTTGACCAAAGATGTGTATACCAAATTAGCATTTACAATAATTTGCAAAAAATTACAAAAATTTGCGAACAATTGCAAAATTTGCGAACAATTGCAAAAATTTGCAAATAATTTCAAAATTTGAAATAATTTCAAAATTTGCAAACAATTTTAGACATTCACAGACATTTACAAAGATTTACAGTCATTTGCAAAAATTTACACACATTTGCAAAATTTGCAAACATTTGTAAAACTTTACACGGATATTTGCAAACAATTTCAGACATTTGCAAGCATTTGCAAAAATTTACACACATTTACAAAAATTTACAGGCTTTTGCAAACATTTGCAAAATTTTCAAACAATTGCAAAAATCAAACAATTGTAAAATTTGCAAACATTTGTAAAACTTTACACGGATGTTTGCAAACAATTTCAGACATTTGCAGGCATTTGCAACAATTTACACACATTTACAAAAATTTACAGGCCTTTGCAAACATTTGCAAACAATTGCAAAAATCAAACAATTGCAAAATTTGCAAATATTTGTAAAACTTGACACGGAAATTTGCAAAAAATTTACAGGCATTTACAAAAATTTACAGGCATTTGCAAACATTTGCAAAATGTGAAAACAATTGCAGAAATTAAACAATTGCACAATTGCAAAATTTGCAAAATATTTGTAAACTTTACACGTAAATTTGCAAAAAATTTACAGGCATTTACAAAAATTTACAGGCATTTGCAAACATTTGCAAAATTTGCAAACAATTGCAGAAATCAAACAATTGCAAAATTTGCAAACATTTGTAAAACTTTACACGGATATTTGCAAACAATTTCAGACATTTGCAAAGATTTACAGTCATTTCAAAATTTACAGACATTTGCAATAATTTACACACATTTGCAAAAATTTACACACATTTGCAGCCAATTGCAAAATTTCCAAACATTTGCAAAATTTTCAAACAATTGCAAAATTAAACAAATGCAAAATCAAATAATTGTAAAATTTGCAAACATATGAAAAACTTTACACGGATGTTTGCAAACAATTTCAAACATTTGCAGGCATTTGCAACAATTTACAACATTTACAAAATTTACAGGCCTTTGCAAACATTTGCAAAATTTGCAAACAATTGCAAAAATCAAACAATTGCAAAATATTTGTAAAACTTTACTCGAAATTTGCAAAAATTTACAGGCATTTACAAAATTTACAGGCATTTGCAAACATTTGCAAAATTTTCAAACAATTGCAAAATCAAATAATTGTAAAATTTGCAAACATATGTAAAACTTAACACGGATGTTTGCAAACAATTTCAGACATTTGCAGGCATTTGCAACAATTTACACACATTTACAAACATTTACAGGCGTTTGCAATTGCAAAAATTAAACAATTGCAAAAATCAAATAATTGTTAAATTTGCAAACATATGTAAAACTTTACACGGATGTTTGCAAACAATTTCAGATATTTGCAGGCATTTGCGACAATTTACACAATTTGCAAAAATTTACACACATTTGCAGCCAATTGCAAAATTTCAAACATTTGCAAAATTTTCAAACAATTGCAAAATTAAACAAATGCAAAAATCAAATAATTGTAAAATTTGCAAACATATGTAAACTTTACACGGATGTTTGCAAACAATTTCAAACATTTGCAGGCATTTGCAACAATTTACACACATTTACAAAAATTTACAGGCCATTTGCAAATCAATTTGCAAAATTTGCAAACAATTGCAAAATTCAAACAATTGCAAAATATTTGTAAAACTTTACTCGAAATTTGCTAAAATTTACAGGCATTTACAAAAATTTACAGGCTTTTGCAAACATTTGCAAAATTTTCAAACAATTGCAAAAATCAAATAATTGTAAAATTTGCAAACATATGTAAAACTTTACACGGATGTTTGCAAATAATTTCAGACATTTGCAGGCATTTGCAACAATTTACAGACGTTTGCAAACATTTACAGGCGTTTGCAATTGCAAAATTAAACAATTGCAAAATCAAATAATTGTTAAATTTGCAAACATATGTAAAACTTTACACGGATGTTTGCAAACAATTTCAGATATTTGCAGGCATTTGCGACAATTTACACACATTTGCAAAATTTACACACATTTGCAGCCAATTGCAAAATTTCCAAACATTTGCAAAATTTTCAAACAATTGCAAAAATTAAACAAATGCAAAATCAAATAATTGTAAAATTTGCAAACATATGTAAAACTTAACACGGATATTTGCAAACAATTTCAGACATTTGCAGACATTTGCAAAAATTTACACACATTTACAAAAATTTACAGGCCTTTGCAAACATTTGCAAAATTTGCAAACAATTGCAAAAATCAAACAATTGCAAAATTTGCAAATATTTGTAAAACTTGACACGGAAATTTGCAAAAACTTTACAGGCATTTACAAAAATTTACAGGCATTTGCAAACATTTGCAAAATGTTCGAACAATTGCAAAAATCAAATAATTGTAAAATTTGCAAACATATGTAAAACTTAACACGGATGTTTGCAAACAATTTCAGACATTTGCAGACATTTGCAACAATTTACACACATTTACAAAAATTTGCAGGCATTTGCAAACATTTGCAAAATTAAACAATTGCAAAATCAAATAATTGTTAAATTTGCAAACATATGTAAAACTTTACACGGATGTTTGCAAACAATTTCAGACATTTGCAGGCATTTGCAACAATTTACAGACATTTACAAAAATTTGCAGGCAATTTGCAAACATTTGCAAAATTTGCAAACAATTGCAAAAATCAAACAATTGCAAAATTTGCAAACATTTGTAAAACTTTACACGGATATTTGCAAACAATTTCAGACACTTGCAAAGATTTACAGTCATTTCAAAAATTTACAGGCATTTGCAATAATTTACACACATTTGCAAAAATTTACACACATTTGCAGGCAATTGCAAAATTTCCAAACATTTGCAAAACTTGACACGGATATTTGCAAACAATTTCAGACATTTGCAGTCATTTGCAAAGATTTACAGGCATTTACAAAAATTTACAGGCATTTGCAAACATTTACACACATTTACAAAAATTTACACAGATTTGCAAAATTTGCTAACAATTGCAATCATTTACAAAATTATGTACACCAATTATACTAGGTAGTCAACCCCCTCCCCGTACGAAAGTCAGAAGTCTGGCAAAAGCTAACAATGTCAAAATTGATAGCTTCGTCAATCCAGAACGTCTTTTCTGCGATTTCTAGACGGATTTCGTTATGAATTTGACACCAAACTTCACGGTGCTAACACAAACAAAATAATAAATACACAAATGATACACAAACGTTATGTTTTTTCTTGTTTTTCTTCTTCATCTTCACATTTACAGATTTAATTTTTGGAGGACGATGGAAATTCGGATAATATTCCAATGGTTTTCGCTACATTTTGGTTACCGCTATTATTAATAAAAACATCATGACTTTTTTCGTTCCTTCTTGCTTCTTCTTTATTTTTGTCGTTCTTTTCCTTTTTGTCAATCACATGTGTATGTCTCCATTATCTTCTTCATTTTATTCTTATTTTCAGTCCTTTTCACTTTCGCTGCTACGATTAAAATTTTTGGAGATTGATGGAAATTTGCTATCATTATCTTTTCCATTTTCTTCTTTCCTTTTATTGTCACTCTCAGAACTATACAAAGAATCGTTGAGAAAATCATCAATAGTTTCAATTTTTTTTATCTTCACTTTCACCATTACTAAGAGATAACTCCAACCAGAAATCAAATCTTGTTGTGTTGGGGTTACGATTACAATTTTTGGTTTGTCGTATTTTGTTTATCGTTTTTCCATAAAATTCCACCAAAGCTCATTCAAACAGTCATTCGACGTTATAAGTGGAAAGATACAGGGCATTCGAGTATAATTTACACTACAGCAAGTAGCGGATATTATGGAATACCTATACTACTTCCCAAAACAACTGATTTTTTCTCACGGGCTGCACTTACAAAAAATTACAAAAAACAAAAACAAATGTCAAAATAATTAATTTTTTTGCAAATAATCGTTTTCGCCTGAAGCAATCCAGCTAGCTGGAATGTCAAATTTTCGTGTTCGTTATCTAAATTTTGCAGGAAAATTATAAAAAAGTGCAGTAATTATGTAACTTTAATAAACATAGAAGAAACCTTCAATGCACTGAAAATTAAAAGTCAAATATAAACTATACAATTTTAACATGTCGAAGGTAAGAATCACATTTTCTTTAAGGAAAATAAATTTTGATTATTTCAATTTCATTGCAGTCATTATCAGATCGACTTGAAGATTTGGAAGATGAAATTCAATTGTTGCTTACGTTAAAAAATTCTGGGGCAATTGCAATATTAAAGGGGCCACTGTCACTCATACTGATGGCAACCCCAAGCAAGTTATATTTAAAGCCGTCACATACGCAGAGGAGTCTAAGTTTACCGTGCCAATAAAAAAGTAAGCAAAAATCTCTTTTACTTTCTTTCTTCTTCTTCTTCTTTCTTCTTTCAGCTCTCTTCAATCCATTTCCGGATGTAGGCCTCCTCAAGTTCCTTCCACCTTGCTCTATCCCCGCTCTTCTCCTCCAGTGCAGTCCCTCATGTCTTTTCAGGTCGTCGGTCCACCTCATTTGTGGTCTACCCTTGATCTTCCACCCAGCCATGACCGCCATTGCTGTAACACTGCGTTCCATCTGTTATCAGTTTGTCTTGCGTTGTATCCTGCAAATCTCCATTTTAGCGTTGCCACCATCTCGCGTATGTCTCTTACTCCCGTCTTCATCCTGATCCATTCATTTTCTTTCTTTCTTGAAAGAAGAAATTTGTAAATGGCTTTTGGGGTTGTTCAATGCGTTTTCAGAGAATCTAACGCTTTTTTATCCTTCTCCAAAAACGCTAATCCATGGCAGCTTTAATTTGAATGATGCATGCGGTATCCTGTTAAAATTACTAGTATATGCCTTCAGAGATCAACAGAGTTTTCTTTGCTTAGACTTTCTATATTTGCATAATAATTTTGTACGGTAGTATTATTACTTGTAATTTAAAATTTTGAACAAGTCAAGAATTTGTCCAAATTCGTATCCATCCGATGCCACTTATCCACTCTACATCTATTTCAAAAATAAGGATTATGGCGGCGATGCTGGAAGTAAGAGTATCCAACAACGTTTACATATTAATTGAATGTAATATTTTAGATATGATTAATGACATCCAGAAATTATCGATATGTGCACCGCCCAAAATGGAACTCATCGAATGCGATTTAAACAATTTCAAGATCCCTATAATTTACTCAGTGCTCCTAATGACGAAAGTAGCTCCCAAAATCAAGTCAAGTTCTATTTTTCTCCTTGAAGTACTTAATTGTTTTAAAATGTATTTTCTTTTTGATACAGGCAAGCAAATCCAATGAAGAAAACATATCCGCTAAAGAACCAGACGTTCATCAAGAGTTAACCCCATTGTCGGGACAATTGACTAACAACGACATAATTCCAAACCTGGCGAAAAATTTAAGTTCCATTGACAAAACCGCCAAATGCGAAATTAATGTAGACAAATTAGCGCAAGCGGAAAAGAAGTGCAACAACTAAGGTCTGAATTGGAACTAAAAATATTGCAGCTAAGCGCAGCAGAACAAGAAAAGCGATACGCATTGAATAAAACGCACGAATTGAAACAGAAGTATGAAAAGCTGCGTTCAAGTAAAAGTGTAGGCATTTCGGAAATGGAAAAATATAAAAAGGACAACGACGATCGCACTCTGAAACTCGAAAAAGAATCCAAGAGTAAAAGTAATATCGAAAATAAAGCTAAAGAAACGATCGAAAGGGAACGAAAAATTTTAACTAGAAAGGTGCGCAAAATTGAAGTAAAGGCTGTAAAATCGGCAAAGAAGCTTAAGAAGCACCCGATGAAGTTAAACAAAGTTGTACAGGAGAGCTACGTTCCAATCAAACAGGTTTCCAACTCGGCGATGAAATTGGCCGAAAACATTGATTGCAAGGAAACTGAAGCGGATAAACTAAATGCGATTAAAGAAGAGTTGACGAGTGCTTTAAATGATACTCAAAAGACTAATAAGAGTTTGTGCGACACTAACGAGCTTTTAGTGAAAAATGTTAAAGAATTGCAAGAAGAGTTGCGTGAGGAGAAGGTCAAAGTTAAAAACCTACAGAAAGAGCTCGAAGAAGAAGAAAAATAAAGAAGAATGCAGAGGTAAATTTCTTTGCTTTAAAGTTTTGTATTTTTGGTTTTTGTTGTAGATGAACCAAGATTTATTCTTGGAAACTCCAACCCAAACTTGTCAAATAAAGAATGAATCGACGGCAATTTTGAACGATATGGTCACTCTGGAAACAAAACTTGAGAAAGCAAAAAACGAGAACAAATTTATTTGGACGAAGCTGCTCTTTTAGAAGTTAAATTGCAAAAAATGAAAGACAAGCAGATATTCATTACAGAAAATGCGGAACGCGAACTCGAGAGTTTAATCAAAGATCACAAGAACATGCAATGTAAGCTTGAAGAAGCTACCGAGAAGCTTAACATAACTGAAGAAAAATACAGATCCAAGTAAATTCTATATATTGCAGTGGTATGTTTGGAAGCTCAGTTTTGTTTTTAGACTTCGTGCCGTGCAGGAGGAATACAAAAGGTTTTTTGATGATTTTGTAGCAAAACAAAATGAAGTGATAAAGGAGAACGAAGAACTGCAGTTTCGTTTGGAAGAAATGTCGACGTTGGCAAGAGCAGCTCATGGATACCATGCAGACGACTACCACGAATTAAAAGAGCGCTGCAAGCAGCAAGAAGATGTGATAAAAGAGCAGGAAGATGCATTAATTTTGAAGGTAAATTGATAGAATTTTGGCAACAAGAAATTTTAAAGGCTAAAATTTTAGGGAAATCAATTTATTGAGGAGCAAGCCGAAAACGAAATGTTAAGACATCATAGTAATCAATTACAAATCCAAATTGAGCTGTTGCAGCAAACATTTGATGCGTTCGAGAACACCAACGACGAAATTGAAACTCAAATGGAAGAACTAAAGTAAGTTTTAGTATTTATTTTCAAAAATTATATAATTTAGGTGTTAATCTTCTTCCAATACCAAGTTATTACTAATTACATATTACATCATTTGTTTTCATGGTAAAATAATTTTTTTATTGACTACCCAGAGAAATATGTGCACGCTCAAAATAAGTTCAGATTTTTATTTATCTAAATCATCCTTCTTTAGGTTAAGATTCCCCTTTGTTGTTTTTGTTATAATTTTTTGTTATAACCTTCGAATATTTTTATATATTATGGTAATCTATGCGTCATTGATTAACTCATTTTAGAAACACATTTCTTGTTTTGTATTTTTATAATTTATTTTATTGTAATTTGCATGAACGAGAAACAACTAGGTTTTTATGTAACTTCTAAACACTTTAAATTCAAATTTTAAGGTTCATGGAATAAACAGCATAGTAACGGTTCTTCTCTATGAGAGTTTCCTATAATATTTATTAGGTGTAATGCATCGTCGTAATATGGCCACCAAGAAAATTCGATTCTTCTAATTCCTTCCATTCACGAAATATGATTTTCATATAAACCAATGTTCATGGCCTGCTATTCAGTGTAATCAACTGCTCATACCAAGAAGATACCTCGGTTCAATCCAAGAAAATCTAACTTTCATATGACCGTTTCCGTACTTCGAAGGGCAGATCTCCTGTAGTGATGACTGCCAGCGTCTGTTGTAGATACAGAGTAACAGGTTCATCCTTCAATTAGAACCTATCTCTAGTTTAGCAGTGAATAGAAAGGCCGAAGAAGAAAGTCATGGTCTGCAAGAGTACAAATTGAATTTTCTTGGACTCCGGGGTTCTGGTCCGATGATGATGACACAAATCTGTTAGACAGAAGCACCACAGATATACAACAAAATAAAAATTGCTATCCCTGATTGTCTCCCTTCAATTCTCTTTTAGGGTAAATTTTTCATTCGGGGCAGGTTTCTGATGAAACCAATACAATACAATGATCAACCATGATCCCCACTCTCACTTCATGGTCATTGCTATGTATTTTTCAATTCGTTTATATTTTATGAAAATTTATTATATTTCAGAGTTCAACTAAAAGAAGAACGCGACCAGCTGATATTAAAAGAAAATGTTATTGCGGAACAGCAAGATGAAATTGAATCTTTACACTCGACAATTGAAGCAAATCAAAGCAAGGTACATAATGCTACGCACGAAACCAAAATGGTATCGGAAGAAGTAAAAAAGTTTGCTCAAGAAATGCGACTGGTTAGTTTGGAACTGAATAGGGAAATTGAAGAGAAGCAAAATATGTGCACCGAATTCGTAATTACCACCAATCATTTGTATATTCAGCTCATTTGCTTTCTTTCAGCTCGATAAACGTGAACTTCCTACAACCGTGCAAGATAAAGCTCACAAACTGGAGTCCACAGTGGTAGCGGTGGAAAAATTGTGTCAACAAGTTCCATGTGGAAACGACAGGCATAGGCAACTGCTTGTACTCGTATCTTCGTTGGAGAAGAAAGCGGCTCTCGTAAAACGCGAGACAGCACTCAGGATGCAATTACTGACCAAGCAAAAGGATCAAGCTATTTACGCGGCTAAATTTGCCACACATAAATTAATGGAAACGGTTACGGACTTCCAATCACAAGAACAAGTGCACAAAAAGGTTCAAATGATTTTAACGCATCTTGTGGAAGAAAAAGACGACCAAATTAAATGTGTAAGTTAGTAAACAACTTTATGATATTACGCAGATTATGCAGTAACCACGTTACGTATATGCGCACCAATTACCAAAATGAAATTTGCATCTCTAATTCAAGATAAGTTATTGCGCAGAATATTACTAGCCACGTGACGTCATGCGCAAAAATTACCAAAATAGAACTCAGATATATCATATCTTGTGTATTATTGTATCTTGAGTAGACAAGGCAGCTTTGTACAGTCAATAATTCAAATTATTTCAGATCACATACAAATCTTCAAAGTCGGGAACAAGTCAACACCAAAGAGTAAAAAAACACCAGATTTTTTTTAAATATCTTTTAATTATGTACATTTTTTAGGAAATCTACAACAATTCGGATGTCGGAAATGAATCTTACAACGAACGCAGTTATCATCATGTAGGAGACAGCGAAACAGATCACGTTAGCGTTGAGACCTTTCGTTTATAGCTTCCAGAATTTCCATAACTTTTTGTTCTAGTCGTAATATCAAATGATACCAAGTCGTATTTTTGATTTCCAAAAGAAAAAGAATTAATATTAATCTCTATCCAATTTTTTTCAAATTCTACCGAATTTAGAAGAAACGGTAATTGTTTTGTTTTTAAAAATATACAAGTTACTGCTGTTAGAAGTCGAAAATGTAAAAATATTGGTTATTTTGTAAAAGCAGGCGTGGTTTTCATAAAATAAACAATACTTGTTAAGTCAAGTGTCAAATGGAAAAATTGTTATTTTTTTCAACTTTGGTAAGGCTGCCTCATCGATCATTTTATCATCTCATCTTGTGAAGCAAACAATAACACAAAGTTTGTTTTCTTTTTCACGGTGTATCACAGGTTGCATACCGCACAGGTAATAACCAATAAAGTTTGTTGTCCTTTTGACGGTGTATCACAGATGGCATACCGTACAGGGTCGCTATAATATACAAACACGTTTACACTGTTACAATATCACCAACTTACAATTAAGAATTAATTCCTATTAAAATTGGAATATAACACACAATTTTTTGTTTGTTTACTGTTTCAAACCGCTTGAGAGAGATAGCTCAGTTGCAGAAGAAGTTGCCTATTACTTTGATTTGAATCCGAGATTAAACAATTTTCATTCCTTGTTTTTATGGAAGAAAATAGTTTAAAAAAGTAAATGCGTGTAGGTATAATAATAAAAAACCAGTTTAAAATGCACATATACATATTAGCAATTAGTTTACCTATTAAAAATCGTAAATATAATATCGTTTTAACATGAACATGTATAACAAGTTTAACCGGTTGCTATAAAATATATTGTTTGCAACACATTAATTTAAATAAAAGTTTTCCTATGCAGTAAGTAGTAAAAAAATAAAACTTATTCGTTAAAAAAATAATAATTTTGTTGTGAAAAACTAATTCAAAATCGCTTTCATCACTTGAAGATGCTTCTTCACACACACACACACACACACACACACAAAATTAAACACGCATAAAAACAGGTTTCGCTGTATTTTACAATCAAAAATTCTGAAAATTTTAGTTTCGGTCGGCCAAAACAGTCGGCGCTAGAAAGTTAAAATCTTGAACTAACGTGGGTTCGATAGGTGTGACGACGAAAAACTTAAAAAAAAGAATACATTGCCCTTTAGCTCTTTTTAACTCGGAATTTTTATTTTTTTTTTTCCGCTGGGTCCTTACAAAGATTCCGATGGAAATATCTGGAAAAAATAAGTACCTTCTCGCTTTAATTTTTGAGTTACAAACCCCGAAAAGTATAATTCTATTTGCGCAATAATTAATTTTTGTAAAGGCACTGAGCGACGTAATTTTGCACTAAATCAACTGCCAGCGAGAGAAAAATAAAACTTACAAAAATAGTCTGTTAACTTTTTCCTAAAACGTACAGTTTTCGCATAATCATTTCAAATTTATATAAAAAGTGCGGCTGGCACAACCTTTAAGAATAATTTATAATTTTTAAATTTCGTTACATTAAATTGTAAAACAACCCTTAGCCTTGCCAATAAGCTAAAATTAAATTCAAAATCTCAAGTAATAACAATTTTTCGACGATTGTTAGAGCTATGAAGTTACATATTATTTACGAAAAAGAAATTGCATAATTGACGAAGTGATGATGCAAATGTTTAAAGATGATGTCATTTTATCCACAAAATAGGTCAAAACCGAATTTTTGTAGTTTTTCAATATGATAAAATATTCAAAATTTATAAATATAATCATTATTCAAGTGTTGTGGTTTTAGAAATTTTTACGCACTATAACACGCACCTTTTTCTTCAAAAATTGCCTCTAAAATTCAGATCCAAAATTTATATAAAAATATCCAGTGTTTGATTTAAAATTCCCGCCAATCTTAAAATTGGCCATAATCATAATCGGGTTACTCTCTTTTTTCGTTCGGTTAACTTCATGAAAATTGTAGAACTGCAATTGTTTGAGCACTTTTAGGTGAAAAGGCCGCTATATAATCTTTACTTATTCTTATAAATAGCCGGCTAATCAAAGACATTTTTAAAGTTTCTAAAAAAAATTTAAATTAAAATTTAGCAAAACCGTTTTTTTAATTTGTTTTAGACATTGCGGCTTTTCTATTGGAGATATATAAAAAGTAAAGTTTTACTGAATCTAAGAAGCGTCCAGAAGTGCATTCGTAGCCGTTTCAAAACTAAAAATTAGTTGATAAAAAAGGACTTTATGGTCGGCAGAAGAATTATCCACTTAGATACTGCTATGACTCGGATACTATAATAAAATTTTATAATCTAATCTTGGTAACGAATAGAGTTTTCAGTAGTCTTTTTGGATTTTTCAGTTTTTTTTGAAAAACTTCAACAACTTTATAAATCATAAATTTTTTATTAAAATTCGATGTCTGTTACGTCGAAAGTTCCAGAGGCAATTTTTAAAGAAATCAAATAATTAAAAATAACCAAATTTTTTAGATAATATCTTATGTGGTAATTTGATTAAGATCTCATTGTGTTTATTTTTATTGAAAAAACCTATTTAAATGCAACGATTCAGGCTGAAAGCTGATCGGGAGTCCGAAAGGCGACAGTGATGCCGTAACCAATTTTCACTAGTTAGTTATAATATAAACTTCTGGCAAGAGTCGACTAACCCTGACTCGAAAGTACACTTTTTTCTATAGAAATGGCTTTACCAAACGAAAGAACAGAAAAATACAAGCTCTTTAAGATGAGGATCAATGTTGTTGGAGTTTGCGTAATAAAAAGCCAAATACGGAAACATTGTGTTGACGGTACGTGTGCTGTGCCTGGGTTGACAGCGACTAGTGGTGGGGAGATACCTAAGATCCGTCGCGTCAACATCCATACTTTCTCGAGTTGGAGCTACTTGGGGGATGTTTTTAGTAAGTAAAGCGCTTATCAAAACCGCTTGTAGAGCCCGGAGCAGAGTGCAGGGTGCAGAAAGTGGGTTTTAATAAACGCAATTACGTCAATAGTCGGATTCGCACAAAAAGTGAATTCCGAAAATTGTAGTCCGATAACAAATTTATTTGTTTTATTAGTTAATTAGACCCTCATCCTTCATAATTCAAATAATTACTGTCGCCACAATCTATTTCAATTTTGAGGGCGAAGTTACAGTTCAAAAAGGCCAATGATAAAATGTATTCTAAATTAATTTTTAAAGCCGTTTTTAACCAAATTTGTGGACTTCCGCAAATTTTATTTTTTTTATGTGTATCTGGCATTGTTATCTTTCATAATTTAAAAAAAGAATGGTGAAAATCGCAATCAGGGTTAATAGACTCTCGCCAAACTTCTAATAAACCTATTAAAATTTGTAATAATAATTGCTAAGAATGCTTAAAAGGATGATTATTATCAGGTTCCTATTGAATTTTTCAAAATATACTTCCTGACTTTTCCAGGTTTTCCCTGATTAAAATTGATAATTTTTTTTTGATTTTTTGAAACTTGATCAACAAAAATCAATTTTTGTCCAAATAACAGTTAAATAGCTAAACATAGCGATTGAATTGTTGAACCAAAAACAATTGAACTGTTAAACCAAAAATTATTGAATTATTCAACAAAACAATTGCATTTTTAACAAAATAGTAGATTCTTTGGATAAAACAATTGAATTGTTGTAAAAACCGTTGAATTAATGAAGAAAATGGTTGAATTGTTTAACATAACTACTAAATTTTTGAATAAAAATAATTAAATTATTGATATTTAACACCAAGCATAAAACAGTTGAATTGTTGAAAAACAGTTTTAAAAATACAAATTCTTTTTTAATATTTTAATATTAGAATTATTATTAAACCAGAAATAATTAAATTACTGAGCAAAAAAGCTGAATTACTGAACAAAAAACCGAATTATTAAACAAAACTGTTGAATTGTTAAAGAAAGTAAAACAAATTTTGAATTATTGAAACAATGAATTGTAAATCAAAATAATTGAACTTTGTACAAATCAGTTAAATTATATTAAAACAGTTAAATTTATTAAATAAAACAGCATAATGATAAAACAAAACAGTTGAACTGTTGAAAATGCAGTTAAATTGTTGAACCAACAGTTGAATGTATTAAACAAAACAGCATAATTATAAAAGAAACAGTTAAACTGTTGAAAAATGCAGTTAAATTGTTGAACCAACAGTTGTTGAATTTATTAAACAAAACACCATAATTATGAAACAAAACAGTTGAACTGTTGAAAATGCAGTTAAATTATTAAACCAACAGTTGAATTTATTAAACAAACAGCATATTATGAAACAAAACAGTTGAACTGTTGAAAATGCAATTAAATTGTTGAACCAACAGTTGAATTTATTAAACAAAATAGCATAATTATGAAACAAAACAGTTGAACTGTTGAAAATGCAGTTAAATTGTTGAACCAACGGTTGAATTTATTAAACAAAATAGCATGATTATGAAACAAAACAGTTGAACAGTTGAATTTATTAAACAAACCAGCATAATTATGAAACAAAACAGTTGAACTGTTGAAAATGCAGTTAAATTGTTGAACCAACAGTTGAATTTATTAAACAAAATAGCATAATTATGAAACAAAACAGTTGAACTGTTAAAATGCAGTTAAATTGTTGAACCAATGGTTGAATTTATTAAACAAAACAGCATGATTATGAAACAAAACAGTTGAACAGTTGAATTTATTAAACAAACCAGCATAATTATGAAACAAAACAGTTGAACTGTTGAAAATGCAGTTAAATTGTTGAACCCAACAGTTGAATTTATTAAACAAAACAGCATAATCGTAAAACAAAACAGTTGAACTGTTGAAAATGCAGTTAAATTGTTGAACCAATGGTTGAATTTATTAAACAAAACAGCATGATTATGAAACAAAACAGTTGAACAGTTAAATTTATTAAACAAACCAGCATAATAATTATGAAACAAAATAGTTGACCTGTTGAAAAATGCAGTTAAATTGTTGAAGCAACAGTTGAATTTATTAAACAAAACAGCATAATTGTAAAACAAAACAGTTGAACTGTTGAAAAATGCAGTTAAATTGTTGAACCAACAGTTGAATTTATTAAACAAAACAGCATAATTATGAAACAAAACAGTTGAACTGTTGAAAAATGCAGTTAAATTGTTGAACCAACAGTTGAATTTATTAAACAAAACAGCATAATTATGAAACAAAACAGTTGAACTGTTGAATTATTAAAAAACACAGCTGTATTATTGAACAAAGCCGTTGAGATATTTAACAAAAGAGTTACAGTGTAAAAAAACTTAAATTGCTGAAGAAACAGTTGAATTGTTAATCATAACAAACAACAATATAACAATTGAATTGTTGAAACAAAAACAATTTAAAACAGTTTTTCCCCTTTCTCAACCAAAAGGTAGTCCGGGAGAAAATGTTCAACATCTTGTTTAAAAAATACGTTTACCCCTTGCCCTAGCATTGGCTAAGCTCCGACGGTATGCGAGGGCCGTGAATACATACAGGTAGCCTATAAGGACGAACAAATAAAACAAAGAACTAATAGTCTAAATTTATGCTCCTCAATATATCAACGGAAAGCGTGTGTATGAATGTCAAGATATGAAACAATACAAAAAAAGCAAGTAAAGTTCACCTAGGTGAAGACCTAAAGTCTACAAGTTCAAACAGAAACTGTCGCTTTCCAATGAAGATGAAAAGCGACCCAAAATCCAAAAATACAGTTTAGTTTCCCTGAAGGGGAAAAACAAACAAACTAAATAAGCTACCCTGCAACAATAAAATGCTACGTCGACATAACAATACAGTCGACACCAAAAATGATTGGCAAAATGCCTACAGGATTTCATTAGTAAATAAAAAGCATTGCACATTCTTAAAGTTTCAAAACTCACTCAGCTCCGCACAAGAGAATCGTATTCATCTCGTAAAAAATATCTTGTATCATTGGAAATCCTTATAAATTTGGTATATTTCTGGTTTAATGTCAAAGAACTCTGGCTTTGCATAAGTGAAAAATTTTAAAACTAAAGAACACACAAAAATCTCGATTAAACACAACATCAGAAATACCTGAAAATATTTAAATTACGATGGCCACATCTGGTATTGGTCAACTTACAACAACCTTCTGGTAAACCAAAAAACTAAAATCGGTTTTTCTCAAAATTTGTGGACCGACCACAAATTTTTTTTTATACGCTAATTAGACTCTCATCTTTATAATCCACTTTAAAAATGGGTAAAATCAAAGTTTAGGTTTATTACTCGTCCCTCTCGTTTTGCAAAAAATTTGTTATTTTAGGTTGTTTGCGTTTGGCTGAGAGATCTTTATAAATTTTGTTGTATTTTGTTTATTTGTCAAGTTCTTTTTTTAAATTTTATGCTTCTGAGAAACAGTGTTGTATGGAGATTTTGTCTAATTACTCTCAAACCGTGTTAGAGCGAAACCGTGTTGTAGGGATGCCTTGTTATAATTATGGGGATTACCTGTAGTTGCACTTTTTAGATAAAACAGTTACATTTTAGGCGAAAGCAGTTTAGTTGCATTTTGGAATGAAACCTATAATTTTTTATAATTTAATGTTTTTGTAAAAAATAGAACAAAATGATAATTCTTCTTCTTCTTCTTCTTCTACTTTTGGCTAGGGATAACCCTGTATGCCCAGATCTGTTGATCTGTTTTACTTAACAGTAGCATCGGCGATATTCCGAAGCCACTGTCAGTACTACTTGTAGCACTACTTGCTTTACATCTGAAGTAGCTTGCTATACTTGCCTTAGATGTGCCTGTTACCCTATTTTATTGTTAATGCTGGCAGTTCATCAACATAGGAGGACCACTGTCTTTACGTACCTTCCGAAGCACGAAGACGTCATTGCAAAGTGAGCTCTACCTGGATTTGAACCGGGCGCCTTGCATTAGCAGTCCTTGCGCTAACACCCAGGCCAATGACCGTCTCAAAATGATAATTGAACTTTTTTATTTGTTGCAACTGTGTTGCTAATAATTGTTAGAATCAACAGTGGCAGCTTGAAATATGTTGAAATGTTTGGAATTTTAAATAAATTATTATTAATTCAGGTTTTAAATCAAAATAAGGAGATTAGATAGAAAACAAATTTCTCCGGAACTCTTCAGAGAAACAAATGGGTGCATTGATTTTATTTGCTTACTTGCTACCAATTTTTGCTGCCCCACTGTCAAGACACATAAATAGAGAAAAATAAAAAATTTAATAAAAATATTAATTTACAGTTCAATCAACTTTCAGAAAAACATAATTATTATACCAAATAAACAGAAAAATAAAGTAAAAATGCATCAAGAATAGATTGTTTATTGTTTATTTGTTTTTTTTCTGCTTTGGTCGGTCACTGTTGGCAAAGGTGCAACGCCTTTTCGGTTGTTATGATTTATAGTCAGAATTAAAAACTCATATGCGAGACTGGTAGTCCTTGCATTTTGTAAATAAAAGAAATGCATTGCTTCTAAGCTGTTATTGGTGCATTTTGTAATACATATACCGGGCATTCATTTCAAAAGTAGCCAGTCGAAATAATTTTTGTTTTTGAGTAAATTTGGGGAAAAAATAATACCGACGACATTTTAAAGGTTTAAAGGTTGAATTTTGAGAAACTTGAAGAATTTTGAATTTGGAAAAATTAAAAAAATTGTAAGTAAATTTTTAAAAATGCAAAAAAAGACAAGCGTAGTCGAATTTAAGAATTATCAATCTGGGTCTGAGGAGATTAATTCTACGTTGTGGATAAGTTCGAAACCGCGGTCATCCAGTAAGATTTTGTAGAAATTATTATTTTTGTTTATTATTTTTTCATTTCACGATGTTGCTGAGTGCGGTCCTACCGTTTTGAATGATTTTGTTGACACATCTTCATTATTTTTTCTAGATTTTAGATCATTACCACTTTCTACTGATTTGGAAAATGATTAAGGGAGATTATTGCATTGAATATTTGTGTTATAGCTTTTTAATCAAGAACTTTTTAGGCCTGATTGAGTGTTTAATAATCCTTTTGATTTCTTTGTCTGTCGCCTTAAATTTGCAATTAGAAAGTCCATCTGGAATGGAGCTCTCTGATATTCATGAATTTTATCTTCCTCTTACAATGTAGATGATGATGATGGATTAGGTAGAAAAGTGCTTTGCAAAAAAATCAGCTTTCTGGTTTTCGTTTCTAGTTCACTTATTATTGTAATCCTTAATTGGAGGATTTATTTACTGCGGTTTTTCAAACTTTCTTGTGGCTTTCCAAAAGGAGCAATCGAAATCTTTTGAAGGGCTTAGGTTTTTAAGGTAATTTTGAATTCCTTGGTTTCTGATCTCTGATAGTTTTTGTTTCAAGTCCCCAATAATCTTGTGGAGTTTGATTTTGTCAGCTGGAGATTTTGTAGTTCACGTTTTTGACTATGTATGGCGTAACTTCTTTAATTTCGCTATCGTTGATATCGAGGGTAGATCTCCCTGCAGCTTGGTTTTTATTGTTTCGAATAGATCTCTTCCTCTAGTGGTTTTAATTTGAAGTCCCAAGGAGGGTGAGGAGCAATGAACTTTTTGCCCAATGTGTCAAAAAATTGATTATATTCGCTTTGTTCTTTATGCAGCCTGGTGAGCAATATATGAAGAATTACCAAATTTATCGTCCAGAATCAAACAATAAATTTTATTTTTGTCGTTTATGAACGCGGATTTTATACCTTTAAAATGATGTATCACAAGGTAGGGGGTGCTATTTGAAATTTCAAAGTATACAACATCTAAAAATGTTTTTTCCAAATTTACTCAAAAACAAGTTATTTCGACTGGCTATTTTGAAATGAACACCCGGTACAACCCACTATACAAATGCCTTGATAGTAAAAATAAAGCAAAAGTATTTCTTTTGAACGTCTCTCTCGACTGCTTTTTTCTTTTTTCAAATTTCCCCAAAAACAAAAGTTATTCAACTGGCTACTTTTGAAATGAACACCCCGCTCCTCCGTTCTGCCTACTTCAGCCGTGGTATATAATAAGGAGACACCGGTTTAAAATACGCAGATAATTAATTTGTTGTTTACCTACACATCAGTTGTTTACCTATTAATAATAAATATAAACAATACTACTTTTTACAACGAACATGTATAATATCATCAACCGCTTACGTCCAACAAAAAAAAAATTATATTTAATATTAAAAGTTATGAATATTTACGTTTTGGCCAACCTAATGCAAGGATAAGGTAACTTTTTGAACTTGAAATTTAATTACTCTTATTTCTTGATTGATAGTCAAAAATGCTGAAAAAAATCCATAATTTTCGTTTGAAATTTTTATCAGAAACTATTCAAATTACTACAATATCATTCCACAACCAAAAAAATGTCTTCAAATTCAAGAATTGGAGAAATATAATCAGCATTTTGAACATCTTATGGAATCTTTAAGTAGTGCTGAAAATGAGATGCCCGAAGAAGTGAACCAACATTTAAAAGAGGTTTTCAAGTATAACGTACCATGCAACGAACAAGCCATGGGGCCGTTGGTAGTGCTAACTTATAAATATTTTGCACGCCTAGAAGAACAAACACCAGAAAAAGTCAGTTGGGCGTATACCATGGGATGTGTTAACGATATCGTGAGTATTATACTTACCACTTTTGGCCATTTTTTCTAGTAAATGCTTTTGAAGTTTTGCCATACTTCATCATCTCTGCTGATAATAAGATCATTACTTCTTAATTCAGTGTCGTACAAAAATAATAAATTTTATTTCCAGTTGGTGGGTAGTATTCAAATCTCCGATGATATAATGGATTTGTCCAAAACCCGTTACAATAAACCTTGCTGGTACCTTAACAAAGACGTCGGAATGAAAGCTATAAACGATGCCATTACTCTTTCCGAAAGTACCTTCCATATTATGAAAAAACATCTTGGTCAGCATCCCTGCTACGTTCCAATTTTAGAACTCACCCAGGAAGTCAAATTTAAATTTGCAATTGGACAAATTTTGGACACGACGTGTAATTTACACATCGATTCATATTCGAAATTTTTCACTCCAGAAATGTACAAAACTTTGGCAAGATATAAAGGGAGCTTTCTATTTTTAATCGATCCAGTTTCGAAAGGAATGTATTTGGCCAAAGTGTCGGATCAAAAATTACACTCGGAAGTCACATCCATCCTGGAAAAACTTGGAGAATATTTTATTGCTCAGGTAATCGCTTGTTACCAAGTAAACGTTTACGGATTCATCGTGATTTTTTTAGAACGACATTTTGGATTGTTTTGGAAAACCTGGAGTTACCGGTAAATATGGAACTGACATCTCGACGGGAAAATGCACATGGTTAGCTGCTCGCACCTTACTGGATGCCAATTCGTCTCAGCGGGAAGTGTTTCAGAAGAATTATGGAAAATCTGATTTGGTTAGTCAAGAAATAATTTATTCTTTGTACCAAGATTTGGATATACTAAACAAATTTTTGGTGCACGAAAAAGTGGTTTATCAAGAAATGAGAAACATGGTTACAAAATTATCGGAAACGGTTCCAAAAGAGTTGATGTATAAAATTATAGATTCCTTTTATGGCAAATTTTAGATTGGCATCCTGAGTGTTTCAGACTTCATACAATACAATATCCATAAATAACAGTTGATTTTTTTTAATGACCTGCTCTGTATCTGAATTATTGGAAATAAATGCAAACGAATCGCTTTTTTTCTGTGTTGATCACACACAACATGCTTAAAGCTGCAAAAAAATTTCCAAAAAAACTGATTTGATCTGAGCGACTGCCCTTGATTTTATTTATAGCAATTGGAAAGGACGGTTTAGCAAAAATTTTAAATTATATAAAAAAAACTACATTCCACTTTGGCGTTGTTTGTTTTTTGTATGTACAATCTATCGCGTTAGCAACCAACAAGCTAGCAACGAACTACCTTGTATACGGTGGATACCGGACAAATCGGTGCGAAGCCCGAAGGCCCATAATTTAAGGGATCCATGACAGAACCTGGACCTTCAAATTTTGATAAACCGAAGCTAGGGTTCGCTAACTGCCGCTCGCCGTCTGTGGAGATTTTACAAAAATGTCTTTACAAGTAGTTAGACGATATAAAATTGAGATTATTAAGTTGAAGATGAAATCGATATTTCCAATAATAACGCCACAAATCGATTTTAAAGTTATAAAAAGCGGGAAAATTTCCATTGTATCAAAACCGCTTGTAGCGCACGGAGCAGAGCGGAGTTAGTTTTTGTTAGATATTTCAAAAACAAATGAGAATTTCAAAACTAAATTTAGTATTTTGTATCTTTGCATTGAGTCTTAGAGCTGATTAGATTTTGAGTCAAATTGATTAATGGAAAATATATTTTTTTATTATTTGAAATTATTTTTTTAATAAATAATAAAAGTATGATAAAGTCATGGGCATGACCACATCCGATTTTTCGAATATGTTATAAAGAATGATCTTTAAGCAAATAAAATTTGGTAAATTTCTGTTGTGAAACTAAGTTTATTAAAATATCTTGCAAATAAAACCAACTATGTTCCTTTATCTTAATTAAATTTTTTGAAAACTTCATTTGAAATGTAATTAAATATTTGACAAAAATAATCATAATTTTGAAGCATTTTGATTTTGAATTTTAAGCACTGAATGGTGTTACACACCCCCTCAGTCAGTCTATTTTGCGCAGTTTAATTACAAGTGAATTAAAGATTTTAGCATATCTACTTGGCGGTTGCTATGGTAACGTGACATTTTTTATTGCGATGCGATGAATTTTTTCAAAGAAACGGGAAACCATATAAATAACATAACCAAGAATATGTCATAATTCTTTTAGAAAAATAATAAAAGTAGCGGAGAATTTTTACTAAATTTTCAAACTTTTAAATGTTTGCCTGCTGCGGCGTAGCTTCGGCTCTTGCAAAAAAGTTCTGGACTTTAAATGATCGCCAACTTACCTGGGCTGCTGCTATTGCTGGCGAAACTTCGGCCTAGCTCTCCGAAGAGCAATTTAGGTGGGGTTAGGTGGTCGGTGTTGAATAACCGACCCTCAAACAATATTCAAAAATAAAGGCGCCACACACTTTTTATCGCCTGACAGGTGTAAAGCTAAAAGTGCAAAAGTTAAGAAGAAATAAAACGCAGCACCCAGTAAATCGCGTTTAATCCAGAAAGCAAAAATATAATTCAGTTTGACCAACAGGCACAATATGCATCTACGAACTAATAATACAAAAATAATAATATCAGGCGCTATGCTGAAAAGTATGACAGACCAATCAGATTGAACGGTTTTACCACTTGATACAATTGGTAGGATGGTCCCACAATTCAAGGAAACTAAAATTGATAGTTAGAGGTCTTCAGCAAGTTCGCATTAGCAAAATAATAAATACGTTTTGCAACAACTTGTCACTCACCCTAAAATAAAAAGTACTTGATAAAATTTCTCAACCTTATCGGATTGAGTACCGGTTTTCGCCTCCTACTGGGAATTTCCAGCTGAATCTCGAAGTCGACGAAGTAGTGGTGATCTCCGTTCGAAGAATCCGCTGGCAGGTCGAAAAATAAGCAAATCTTGAAAAAATTTCACCAATGTTGTGGCGACACTGTTGGTATGGTATCGCAATACGCTCGATGAGACCACTGAACTAATTGTCACCGGGATGAGTTGATAATTTCGGATACGTAAGTAAACCCCAAATCTCGATCGTCCGTAGATGGTGGCGTCCTTAATCCCGCAAATCGAACGGAAGTTATCTTTTGATAACGAGCAAGCTCCAATCATCCAAAAAATAAATTATCGAGTATCGAATTAATCCCTCTTGATAAAAGGCAATGTGCACAAAACAAAACTGCACCTGTTCCGATAATCGATTCACCAAAATCTAACTTAAAATCTCGATTTTAGTTTACCTCTGTTAAAACCACGTATGTAAATTTCGTCAGATAACAACGTTCTAATCTTTTTGAGCTATAAAAATCGCCAACCTTTTAAATTAATATTAAAAATGCAAGCAATACTCAATTTTATTTATGTACAGGGCATTTCAAATATTTATTGAGGAGCCGATTCCTGTTCTGTAACTAACGACAAATTATCGGGTTACACTGCATTGCAATATTTGGGTACTGAAGGGTGTTCCGCGCCTCCCAAACCCCCCGGATTGGGGCACCATAGCAACGGCCAAGAGAATATTCTAACATCTCCAAATTACTTGCGATAGAGATAAACTGCCCAAACCGACGAGTCTGGGGGGTGAGGAACACCTCCAGTGCACAAATTTTGGAACGCAGAACATTAAATGTTTATAAATTATCTTAGTAATTTACTTTTTTAATTTAATTTACTTTTTAAGTAAATGTAATTTATTTTCTATCAGAAGTAAATTGAAAATCTTCCGTTGCAGAGGCACTGGAGGGCGTTCCACCTCTCCCCAGACTCCCCGGATTGAGTTGTTTATTGTTTATCAGAAGTAAACTGAAAATCTCTCCTCCAGTACACAAATTTTTTAATGGAGAACATTAAATGTTTATAGAATATTTTAGCAAATTTACTTTTTTTAATTTAATTTACTTTTTAAGTAAATTAAATTTATTTTTTATCAGAAGTAAATTGAAAATCTCGCGTTGCAGGAGCACTGGAGGGTGTTCCACACCCCAGACCCCCCGGTTTAAATAGTTTATTTTTTATCAAAAGTAAACTGAAAATTTACTTTTAAGTAAATTTTATTTATTTTTTATCAGAAGTAAATTGAAAATCTCCCGTTGCAGAGGCACTGGAAGGTGTTCCACACCCCCCAGACCCCCCGGTTTGAAAAGTTTATTTTTTATCAAAAGTAAACTGAAAATTTACCTTTAAGTAAATTTTATTTTTTTTATCCGAAGTAAATTGAAAATCTCCCGTTGCAGTGGCACTGGAGGGTGTTCCACACCCCCCAGACCCCCCGGTTCGAGTAGTTTATTTTTTATCAAAAGTAAACTGAAAATTTACTTTTTAAGTAAATTTAATTTATTTTTTATCCGAAGTAAATTGAAAATCTCCCGTTGCAGAGGCACTGGAAGGTGTTCCACACCCCCCAGACCCCCCGGATTGAGTAGTTTATTTTTTATCAAAAGTAAATTGAAAATCTCCTGTTGCAGAGACACTGGAAAGTGTTCCACACCCCCCAGACCCCCCGGATTGAGTAGTTTATTGTTTATCAGAAGTAAATTGAAAATCTCCCGTTGCAGAGGCACTGGAGAGTGTTACACAACCCCCAGACTCCCCGGATTAAGTTGTTTATTTTTTGTCAGAAGTAAATTGAAAATCTCCCGTTGCAGAAGCACTGGAGGGTGTTCCACACCCCCCAGACTCTCCGGTTTGAATAGTTTATTTTTTATCAAAAGTAAACTGAAAATTTACTTTTTAAGTAAATTTAATTTATTTTTATCAGAAGTAAATTGAAAATCTCCCGTTACAGAGGCACTGGAAGGTGTTCCACACCCCCCATTGAGTAGTTTATTTTTTATCAGAAGTAAATTGAAAATCTCCCGTTGCAGAGGCACTGGAAAGTGTTCCACACACCCCAGACCCCCCGGATTGAGTAGTTTATTGTTTATCAGAAGTAAACTGAAAATCTCCCGTTGCAGAGGCACTGGGGGGTGTTCTACACCTTCCAGACCCCCCAGGTTAATTAATATATTTTTATTAAAAGTGAATTATATATTTAAGCATATCTCAAGTTTCTTAAAATTATTGATGGCCAAACAAATGTGTTTAATTCATAATCTGACAATTAATTATAAACTGCATAGTCAGGGGGTACAGAATACAGCAAATCATTTGCTCGGTTGTTTTCCATTCTAAAAAACTTCTTCGTATTGCAATAAGGGGCGTTCATAAAATACGTCACGCTACCACCAACTTTTGACCCCTCCCCTATTGTCACACTGTGTCACACTTTCTGTGACCCCTGTAAATATTTCGTCACAAAACTAAGACCCCCCTGAATATAATAAATTTCAATGAATAGTACACAAATTTTGAGAATTAAAAATATTTATTTAGTTTTATAATAAAATTTGAATAAATTAATAAAATCTTTTATAAAGAACAAATAAAGAATAATTCTATTTATCAGAAGTCCAAGGATTCTGTAAATGCACCGAAATATCTATAATTGATATTGCAACGGCGAACGTCACATTGCCGTAGATCCCCGTCCCTCTTGTCACATCTTGTCACACTCAGCAAGACCCTCCCCTTGTATGCGAACGTATTTTATGAACGGCCCCTAATGACTATAAAAATGTCACCATAGCAACGGCCAAAAGAATATTCTGACATCTCCAAATTACTTATGATAAAGATAAACTGTCCAAACCGGGGGGTCTGGGGGGTGTGGAGCACCCTCCAGTGCACAAATCTTGAAATGCGGATGCAGTTCACTTCATTCAAGAATAGCAGCGTTCGTCTTGGAATTTCTCGCCTTTGAAAAATTTGTCTACACTTCGTTAAAGCTTTCGATTCCGGATATTTTGATGGAACGAACATACATAGTCACAGTTTATGTAATCTAAATTTTTATAAAAATTTTATAGATTTTAGATAAAAATTCAAAAGTAATTTGCTTGTAAATTTTTTAGTTAGGAATAGCGGCGTTCGCCTTAGAATTCGTAGCAAAATCACCAGTTAAAATTTTACTTTGTTAAAACTTTCCGTTCTGGAGATTTTGTAAGACGAGCATACACACAAACTTTGGATTTTATATATTAAGATAATGTGAGGGGGGGTATGGAATACCTTCCAATGCACTAATATCGGCAGGCAGAACATTTTATGTTCACAAATTTTGCAAAAGCTTTATGTTACCATTTTAGTTTTCTTGGAAACGATAGCAAATTTTAAGCAAATTTTTGATATTCTTATAATAGTGAAGTATTTATTTCATGGACCAATCAAATCCAAGAGCTCGAGAGCTAGTCGAGGCAGGTGTATATCCTGTATATACAAGGTGAGAGAAAGAACATAATGAAAATAAAAAAACGCGATGTTCTTTTATGGAATCGACTTTTTAGCTCACTTCTGAACTTCTTCTGTTTGGGAGAACAGAACATGTTCATGTTTTGTTGAAATTGCACAACTAAAAGGCCCTGATTTATTTTTTTTATATAAATATATAGTAGTTTTTTATTATTGGTCAAAATATCAAAACAAAATAATATAAATTTATTATATTGCAAACATATTTTACTCTATAAGAAGCACCTTGTTTGGATAAGTAGTACTTTTGGTGTTTTTTATTTTTGGCGTATTTGTTTTCGGTGTTTTTATTTTCAGCGTTTTGACTTGGGCGTTTTAACATGGAATCATCTGACAGGGACCAACTTAGACAACAATTCGAGAGTCAACTAGTACAACTCATTAAAAATATCTCGGAGCCAAAAGTAATTTAGAAAATAATAAATCTTTGAACCACGGGGTCCTAAAGAATTATCTTTAAATTTCTCAGAGAGATGAAATTTATATGTCAACTTTCTTCTTTATTTTTGACAGCGGCATTATCCTCCGTTTAAAGCTAAAGACAAGAACTTTTATTTCGCTCATTCATTCTGTATCGAAGAAGACATTACTGCGGCTTTCACACAAATATGAAAATTAATTTAAATTTTTGAAAGTCTTAAAATTAACTTATGTCAAGTGAAAGTAAGCTTTATCAAGGCAATCGTACTTTACAAATTTAGGGATTTTCGTTGGATTGGTCTGCCAAATTCGTTGGGAGGCTTGCAAGACATTAGCATTGAATTGGGAAATTATGAGGAGTGTTTTGCATATAGCTGGCAAGGCATTGTTTGCGATATCGGATGAACTTGGCTTTCTTCCACTGATGCAATAACCACACATAATCTCATGTGTCGCTAACGACACAAAAACAAATATTCTTTTATAAATTGATTAATATTTAATATGTCAAGTTAGAAAATACAGAAATTGCAATAAATCAGCACAATAAATATTAAACCAAAATTTATTTTTTCAAGCAAACAACTCAACCAACTTTAACTTCTAATAAAATTTATCTATATATTCGATTACTATTGCAATAAAATTGCATTGAGAAATAAAATCTATGTTCTAACTGTCTTCTACATTATTATTATGTTCGGCTAGTAGTAAATGTTTAATAAAATATAAAACTTATATAGAGTAAATGTGATGTGTGTTATTTTCTTTACCTTTAAATCGGCATTTCTCAATGCAAGCATCCAAAAAATTAACAATTTTAAACTAAAAAAGTTTTAAACAACACGGAGCGTGAGACAGTATTGTGTTTTGGCCCCTAATATCCACAAAAGCTCAAACCTACACAATTTCGATAAAAAATTAGTGAAAATAAAATTTTGATTTTTTTTATTTTAAATCAGTACCCCAAAACCTTGTGTTAATTTCGATTGGGGCTTGAAAATTTACATGAAAGTGTAAATAATACAAATAAAAATTGGGATATAAGAATAGAAAAAATACAAATAGCCAATATTACAATTACCTAAGTCTAAAATCGATCATAATATACACAATAGCATTTAATTAAATTCCTATTTTGAAAATACCAACTACCTCTACCTCGTTTCCAAATTAAAATCATACTCTATTTAAAAATTTATGATTACATTTTATGAAATTATTTATAATATTAGCATTACCACAATTTCATTTTAGCGTCCTTGAATTTTTATAAACAGTGATGATTAAAACAAGAGCGCTATTGTTCGTCTATAAAATGAAAATTGTTATTAAAAACCAGAAAATTTCTTTAGGCACCAAAATGTGATCATAAATTGGATAAAGCAACCTCTAAGTTACTAAAATATACAAAATAGAAATTTAACGATAATTATTAGATCTTGATGAGCTGCAAGGATTTGCAAACACTCTTTAGGTTTATTTTCAGTGCGCAGCATTAAAATTACATAATACAATAGTTTAAAAAAAAGTGATTTTTTTTTACTTTGAATATTGAAAAATCACTCATTTAGCATTACCTTTGCCTAAAATAATACATCATGCAGCCTTAAAAATTATAATATTAACATACATTAGTTTATTAAAATTCTTCTTTTACAATTTTAAAATATCTTACTAATTTTAACGCATTCCAGACTTTGAATGTGCAATGAGCCACTGTAATGTTATGTCAATGTTATCTTTTTCCTTGCAGGAAATCGAGTAACAGCAGATTTCTCGATCTTGTATAGCTGAGAGATTCCTAGAATAAACAAAATTTCATTAAAATATTTTATCAGTGATTGACAAAATTATCTAACTGCATACTTTTAAGTTATTTTCCTGTTTAATTTATTTACATAACTTTTTATTTGCAACTAAATATGAAAATTTGATTTATCTTTGCAAAATAAGATTATTTTGGTTTTGTCCTTTACAGGCATTAGACGTGTGGGTAACTTTATGAAGAAAATTTCAATTTTGTAATGTTTTTATTAGAATCTCTCCGAGTTGTGCTAGTAGACCCTAACGGCAGGTGTATATCCTGTATATACAAGGTGAGAGAAAGAACATAATGAAAATGAAAAAACGCGATGTTCTTTTATGGAATCGACTTTTTAGCTCACTTCTGAACTTCTTCTGTTTGGGAGAACAGAACATGTTCATGTTTTGTTGAAATTGCACAACTAAAAGGCCCTGATTTATTTTTTTTATATAAATATATAGTAGTTTTTTATTATTGGTCAAAATATCAAAACAAAATAATATAAATTTATTATATTGCAAACATATTTTACTCTATAAGAAGCACCTTGTTTGGATAAGTAGTACTTTTGGTGTTTTTTATTTTTGGCGTATTTGTTTTCGGTGTTTTTGTTTTCAGCGTTTTGACTTTGGCGTTTTGACATGGAATCATCTGACAGGGACCAACTTAGACAACGATTCGAGAGTCAAGTAGTAAAACTCATTAAAAATATCTCGGAGCCAAAAGTAATTTAGAAAATGATAAATCTTTGAACCACGGAGTCCTAAAGAATTATCTTTAAATATCTCAAAGAGAATGGAATTTATATGTCAACTTTCTTCCTTATTTTTGACAGCGGCATTATCCTCCCGTTTAAAGCCAAAGACAAGAACTTTTTATATCGCTCATTCGTATCCGTATCGAAGAAGACATTACTGGTGGCTTTCACCCCCACAAATATGAAAAATTAATTTTAAATTTTTTTGAAAGTCTTAAAATTAACTTATGTCAAGTGAAAGTAAGCTTTATCAAGGCAATCGTACTTACAAATTTAGGGATTTTTCGTTGGATTGGTCTGCCAAATCTACGTTGGGAGGCTTGCAAGACATTAGCATTGAATTGGGAAATTATGAGGAGTGTTTTGCATATAGCTGGCAAGACATTGTTTGCGATATCGGATGAACTTGGCTTTCTTCCACTGATGCAATAACCACACATAATCTCATGTGTCGCTAACGACACAAAAACAAATATTCTATTATAAATTGATTAATATTTAATATGTCAAGTTAGAAAATACAGAAATTGCAATAAATCAGCACAATAAATATTAAACCAAAATTTATTTTTTCAAGCAAACAACTCAACCAACTTTAACTTCTAATAAAATTTATCTATATATTCGATTACTATTGCAATAAAATTGCATTGAGAAATAAAATCTATGTTCTAACTGTCATCTACATTATTATTATGTTCGGCTAGTAGTAAATGTTTAATAAAATATAAAACTTATATAGAGTAAATGTGATGTGTGTTATTTTTTATCTTTAAATCGGCATTTCTCAATGCAAGCATCCAAAAAATTAACAATTTTAAACTAAAAAAGTTTTAAACAACACGGAGCGTGAGACAGTATTGTGTTTTGGCCCCTAATATCCACAAAAAGCTCAAACCTACACAATTTCGATAAAAAAATTAGTGAAAATAAAATTTTGATTTTTTTTATTTTAAATCAGTACCCCAAAACCTTGTGTTAATTTCGATTGGGGCTTCGAAAAATTTACATGAAAGTGTAAATAATACAAATAAAAATTGGGATATAAGAATAGAAAAAATACAAATAGCCAATATTACAATTACCTAAGTCTAAAATCGATCATAATATACACAATAGCATTTAATTAAATTCCTATTTTGAAAATACCAACTACCTCTACCTCGTTTCCAAATTAAAATCATACTCTATTTAAAAATTTATGATTACATTTTATGAAATTATTTATAATATTAGCATTACCACAATTTCATTTTAGCGTCCTTGAATTTTTATAAACAGTGATGATTAAAACAAGAGCGCTATTGTTCGTCTATAAAATGAAAATTGTTATTAAAAACCAGAAAATTTCTTTAGGCACCAAAATGTGATCATAAATTGGATAAAGCAACCTCTAAGTTACTAAAATATACAAAATAGAAATTTAACGATAATTATTAGATCTTGATGAGCTGCAAGGATTTGCAAACACTCTTTAGGTTTATTTTCAGTGCGCAGCATTAAAATTACATAATACAATAGTTTAAAAAAAAGTGATTTTTTTTTACTTTGAATATTGAAAAATCACTCATTTAGCATTACCTTTGCCTAAAATAATACATCATGCAGCCTTAAAAATTATAATATTAACATACATTAGTTTATTAAAATTCTTCTTTTACAATTTTAAAATATCTTACTAATTTTAACGCATTCCAGACTTTGAATGTGCAATGAGCCACTGTAATGTTATGTCAATGTTATCTTTTTCCTTGCAGGAAATCGAGTAACAGCAGATTTCTCGATCTTGTATAGCTGAGAGATTCCTAGAATAAACAAAATTTCATTAAAATATTTTATCAGTGATTGACAAAATTATCTAACTGCATACTTTTAAGTTATTTTCCTGTTTAATTTGTTCACATAAGTTTTTATTTGCAACTAAATATGAAAATTTGGTTTATCTTTGCAAAATAAGATTATTTTGGTTTTTGTCCCTTACAGGCATTAGACGTGTGGGTAACTTTATGAAGAAAAATTTCAATTTTGTAATGTTTTTATTAGAATCTCTCCGAGTTGTGCTAGTAGACCCTAACGACAATTTAAATGAAATCAAGTAAAAATATTATTGATTGATAAATTATTAAAGTTATTACTTGAGTTACCTGCTGGTACAAGTTATATAATTTTATGCAAATGCCGGCTTCGTATATAGAAATAAATCCTTCGTCAATAAGTTCCTAAAAAACTTTACGACAATATAAAGTTTTTTCCAGTTTCAATCAGAATAATTAAAAAACTATTATTACTAGTAAAAAAGAACTTCCACCTTGTCAAAAAGAAGTGTGTTGACTAAATTGCAAAACGTTGAAGCAAAAAATTCAATCACCTCGCACACAAAGCTTTCACAAACGCTAAGTAAATCAATGTTTTTTTAGTTACTTTTTTATATCTTTACCTAATCTATATATAATTTATACAAGACAAAAACATAGAAACGCTAAAGTTGGGCAAGAATTTCAAAACCTACAGTTTGATCTGTATATTAACTGAAAATTAGGCGAGAATAGCTTGAAGATTACTCTATACACGATGCTGTAAAACACGAACGTCGTAGTGAACGTCGACAGGTCAAAATTAAGAATGGCACTTGGATAGCACCGATTATATACTTTGCTTGGCACACGTAAATGTGACGCACTGTTAACGTACATACATACTAGGGAAAGGAATGTGGTTATCGTATTGTCAATGTATATCTGATGATGGTGAATCCCTAACCGGTAATGAAAACAAACAGAAAATAAGCAGTAGAACTTATCTCTTTATAACTTTTTATAACAAAGGAAAACAATATTATTTAGAGGAGTTCAAATTTTGGAGATTCGCCACTGATATTCTCTCAAGAATTTGCCACGTAGCTTTTTAAACCTAATACACTGCAGCTACGTGGCCACTACCACTGCATTTACACAGATGGGTGGGAACCAGCAGAATAGAACATGTAGATTCTAATTGCAGCTATCCAAACTCCACAAAAAATCTTCTCAGTGCCTTCGCCATATATGGTACTCCTATATAACGAACAACGATAACGATAAATCGTGTTTACCACAAGTTTGAATGACGTAATTTACAAGGATTTTCCCATAAAATTTAGAATTTACAATTGCTATCATTTAGATCTCATTTTACTCACAAAGTTAGTATAAAAAGCTATTTTTATATGTTCCGAGTTCCTACTCAACTGGAAAAGTCTTTGAATTTAAAGTGGTGTAAATCTTGTCATAGAAAACTTTTAATTTATTTATTTTTATATAAAAATTTTAAGCAAAAGTCGGGAAATTAAAACTTTGGGTAAGGGATAATTCTTTGAAATATCAAAACAAATAAAATAAATCTAATTTTTCGAAAAATATGAAAATTACGATTTTAATTTATAATAACAGAATAAATAATGTTTTTAAATTTTATTTTAAACTATTTTTCTATGTATTTCGTTTAATCTATCCAAATTTAATTTTTAAAATTTACTAATTATCGAAATGCCAGAGAAAATTATCAATATTAATCATGGAAAACTTGGAAAGTCAGAGAATTTGTTTTGGGAAGTTTGGTGGGAACCCTGCTTAATTGTTTTTGATTTAATAATTCAATCATTTTGGTTCAACAATGTAGCTTTTTCTAAAATTGCAACTGTTCTGTTAAATAATTCAATTGTTTTGTTCAATAATGCAACTGCTTTGTTTAATAAATTCAGCTATTTTGCCAACAATTCAACTTGCTAATTCAACAATTTAAATGTTTTTGGATTAATAATTTAATTGCTTTAATAATTCAATTATTTTCGCTTCAACAACTCAATCATCATTGATTCAACAATTCAATTGTTTTGTTCTATATAATTCAGCTATTTTATTCAACAATTCAGCATAGTTTGTACGACAATTTAATTATTTTTGCTTTAATAGCTCAATTGTTTTTTTGTTCAACAATCATTATTCTTGATTCAAAAATTCAACTGTTTCTTTGACAATTTACATATTTTTCAACTATTAACTTATTCAACTTTTAATGCAAAGAAGCTGCTACTAATAAAATATCAAAAATGTTTTAAAATAATTCAATTTATTTGTTTAATAAATTCAGCTGTTTGGTTCAAACAATTTAAGTGATTGTTCAATAATCAATTATTATTGATTAAAATTTAATTGTTGTGGTTTCATAATTCAATTGTTTTGATTCAACAACTCAATCACTGTTGATTCAGTAATCCAATTGTTTTGTTGAATACAATTCCACTGTTTTATTCAATAATTCAACTGGTTTATACAATTTAATTATTTTTGGTTTAACAGTTCAATTGTTTTTTTGTTCAACAATCATATTTTTGATTCAACAATTCAACTTCAGCATATTTTTCAACTATTAAAATGTTTTTTCAATAATTTAACTCTTTAATATAAAAACTACAAACAAAATATCAAAAATTTAACTGTGTTTTTTTTTAATAATTCAACTGATTTGTTTAATAAATTCAGCTGTTTGGTTCAAATAATTCCAGTGGCTGTTCAACAAATAATTATTTTTATTTCAAATTTAATTGTTTTAGGTTCATAATTCAATTGTTTTTGGTTCAATAATTCAATTATTCTTGATTCAACAAATCAACTGTTTCTTTAACAATTCAACAGGATTTTCAATAATTCGACTGTTTTTTCTCAACAATTCAACTGTTTTAAGCAAGAAAGTTACTTTCTTCTTCTTCATGTGCCATATCCGGTCTCCCGGACGTTGGCGATTCAACTTGGCGAAGCCAAGATGAATTTACCAGGAGTATAATTCATGGGGTGGTTTCCGTTGCCTTTCCCATAGTCCACAGATCGATATTGGACTTTTGATCGCAGCAGTATATCTAACGCGAACAAGGTTCGAACCACGAGCTTACGCCGTAGTCGACTCGTGTATGCTTCACGCTAAACTGCTGGTCAAGAAAGTTACTACTTTGTACAAAATGTAACTGCTTTGTTAAACAATTCAATTATTTTTTCAATAATTCTGATGCTTTGTTCAATAATTCAACTATTTTTAGATATAATAATAATTTATCCATATTTGATTTTTGTTTACCAAGTTTTGAAAAGTCAGTGAAAATTATCAACCCTTAACGCACAAAATTTTTATTAATTTAGAGTTTTAAAAAAATCAATGTTTTCTTGTAGAAAATGATAACTTACTACTTTATTTTTAATTATTTTATGTAAAAAAAATAATCAAAGTTAACAAAATGCGACCGTTACATACATATATCATCATCATCATCAACGGCTTTCCATTCCTGTCAGAATATAACCACTTCCATTCTGGAAGTCTTCACAATCCGTTTTACGAGGTGGATTACTCCTCTGTTTTACTTTAGACAACAGGCGCGCATGGAATTCAAACCTGCGACTACTTATTTGTAGTCACATATGTCTCCCAACACGCCACTCTGCTGCTTCATACATATATACAAACCTAAATTATTCAATAACAGAAATCTAATATAAAACCGCACATAAACAGATTTAAAATATTTACATTATAATAAACAGACTTATGCAAGTCTGTGACATCCACGGAGTTCCTTGTTACTGCAGGTAAGCGCGTACCGTGCTAGTTGTGAGCCGAGCTGACTTTACTAGGGAATATAATTAATAGGGTGGTTTCCCGTTGCCTTCGCCACAGTCCAAATATTGATATCGGGCTTTTGATCGCAGCAGCGAATCGAACGCAATCAGGACTTGAACCGCGGTCTCCCGCTTCCTAGTCTCGACTGCTGGTCAAAAATCAAAAATAACACATCGCAATCATGCACCCATTTTTGTATTCATATTTTTTTTATATTATTTCCGTACTTATAACCTTTTCAAAATATGTGTTTATTGTAAGCAACCACGAAAAAGTGAAAACTCTGCCATATTAATTCACTATTTTCAGTTTTACGCTTGTCTTTTATCTCGTCTGCATATTCATTATTAACTTTTGCTCACTATGTATAGTAGCTTTATTTCCTGACATTATTCTATCTTGCACTTGAAAAATATTTAGGGATTGGGTACAGCTTACCGCAACCGTTTCGGCGCTAGTACAGTTCGGTGCAGATTCGAATCTACATTTGTAAAGCGAATTATGAAAGATAAGGCCTAATTAACAGATAAAAAAAATAAAATTGGTGATCGAATCACAACACGGAGATTTGGCGTTTTCTAAAACCGACTTTCCGCAGCCTCCGCTTCGCTCCGGCCGTTACAAGCCGTTTCAACATGGGCTTTACGCATTAAAATTATCCTGGGTTGCAGTAGACCTGGTTAGTCTCTCTTTTTGCATCCTTACAAATACTTCAACGTTTAAAAAATAGGAAAGCACAACGGATTTGACCAAGAAACACGATTGGATGGTTGAGATTGGCAAAAAAAATTCGCGTGTAAATAAACATTATTCAACCTGAGGTTAAAAGTCATTTAAACACCTTATCTTATTAGCGAAAACCAAAACGAGCATTAGATAAGAAATAACAAAAGAACTTATCTCAATTTCATAATTATTATGTATAAAATAATTGTTACTATATAAGAATAGTGACAGAAGTTCTCAAACTTTACACATCGGCCCTTAATTTAAAAACAAATTTCATTTTGTATGTCTACACAAAACATTCAGGCAAGATTTAATTTATAACTTAACGTTACCGAACCGGTTTAAATAAAAGTTAACTTACATTCTTTCAATCAGTCCATTTTCATCTAATGCATGTGGCAAGTCCCGCTTATTTCCTAAAACTAAAACTGGTATTCCAGCTAACTGTGGTTTATCTAACAGATTGTGCAATTCATTCCTCGATGCTTCTATTTTTTCAGGATCAGCTGCATCAACCATGTACCTAAGAATAACTTTTATAATATTTCCACCACAGGTTATCCAAACCGAGTCGACTTACACAATCGCATTAACGCCTCTACAGTATCGTTCCCACATTGACCTAAACCTTGGCTGACCACCTATATCCCAAACTTTAATTGTTACATTACCTTTCGTAATTTTTCGCATATTAAAGCCAACTGTTGGTATCATGTCTTCGCTGAATTGCCCCGACTGGAAAGAAAACATAGTAATTAAAATGGAAATAAATGCGTCAGATGGTACTTACAGCTATAACGTTAACAAAAGTTGTCTTTCCCGAATATTGTAAACCAACAAGGGTTAATTCCATTTCCTCTTTCCAAAATAAACTTCGAAACCAATCTAATATTCTATTCATTAACGCTAACATTTTGAGTTATTGGTTTATCTTGTCTTCCTAATATTTTTTACAAAATTACAAAATCAGATCACACGTTAGGTTTAATTATTGAAATTGTAGATATCAACCCCTGTTAACTACTATCACAATACGATGTGTCACAGTTGTATCAATTTTGACAGATACACAAATTTATTTTTTCACCAACAATTCCGAGCGACATCTGTGGGAAGTATTGTTACCTACCGAAATTTAATTGAAGTTTCAAGTTTTGAATTCAAAAATCATCAATAGAGGCTGATTGTGGACAAAACATAAATTTATTAGATATAATTATTTTAAAAATAAGAATCTTTTTTATTTATTTTTTTATTTTCGAATAAAATCGTTCACACTCGGCTAGGGTGAGGTGTTCAGCAAGGATAAAAAATGTTGTTTGGTGAATTTCTGTCAATATGATTATAGAACTACATATTATTATAATATACCCTCATAATTAAAAAAAACTAAAAAAGTACCTATCATAAGTCTGACATAATATTTTTGGAAATTAAATTTTATTACGACTTGTAGTAGCATAGTGTAATACTAAAGTAAAGAAAAAGGCAGACCTTAATCTTGCTTGTAGAGGCATAAAAGCTGACGCCGGCATTGCTTTGAATAAGTCAAATGGCGACAACTATGACTTCAGATTCCAGGTTGATCTGTAGATATTGCCTGATCCATGGTTCTAGTGCTCCCCCATATAAGGGGCTTTCTTGACTAATTATCTTGATGGATAACTCTGTTTTTCAATCCGAGGGAAGACGATCAGAATATTAGTTTTTATTCGGTCCTGGTTCAAACCGAGTACCTTAAGCCAGGGTTACCAAGCGCAAGGAATTTTCCCTTAATCTGGGGAACTTTTTGCTGATATTTAGGGAATTTCTCTAAATTATACCGGTTTCTAAGGAAATATAAATTTTAGACCTAGCAGCACTGGTGCTCTCTGAGATCCCAGACGGAAAGCATTCACCCTTTCAAGTTTTGTTTTGACTCAGGGATGATTTTTTAAGTTTGGCGATGCCGAAGGCATCATAGCCATTTGCAATTACATTAAAAATATAAAATATTATATTCAAAATAATTTTTGGCCCTAAAAACTAGGTTATAATTTTCGATTGACAGAATTACGGTTTGAAAACAGTCAATAACAAAAATTGGATAAATTACATTACAAATTAGTTAAATATGAACATATAACGCTGTTTTTTCCAAAAATTAATTAACTAAATGTAATTTTTCCAATGTGTATATTACATTATTATCTTTGCAGTTCGGGTTTCCTAGCTCTTCCCAAAATGTTAGTTTGAAATTTACCAAATTTTAACATTTTTCTGTTATTTTAGCGCAACTGGTTTTTACGTTATTGTAGAAAGGGGAGGGTTAATTAATATTAAAGAATTGTTCCGCCGCTAAGCTATTGTAACAGGGGGGGGGGGGGTACTTTAAACTAAATCTCACCGATGAATGATACTAGTAGCAAATAGGGGGAGTAGCGTTAGTATGCTACTACCACTTTCCCTAAGAGAAAAAAAATCAAAGTTTCAGAGAACGTGAGAATCAGATGATTCCTTGGTTTCACTAAATCTCACCTTTCGTGACCAACCTTGGAGATAAAAGCAAAACAAATAAAATTGATCTAACATATTTATGATAATATTTATTGATGGCTTTTGGTTAAAAAAAAGGTTTACAAAATGAAACTTAAAATGGCAATACAAAATTAAATGTAATAAACCGTTTCGTTTAGGATTCTCATAAAATCTTTAAGACAAGTAGATTGAAGATGGCACTTACCGTAAATTTTTAGCAATTAAATCGTGATCTCATACGCAATCTATTAAAAATTTAAATAAAAAAAAGGTTATGACAGTGACATCATAATAACATTTAAGTAAGTCCTTTTCTACTGCAAGTGAAATTAATTAAAAGAAAGAGGGAAATTCGGGAGATATAGAATAACCTCCCTCCCTCTCCGTTAATGTCATCGTTCAAAAGACAACTAAATCTGAATCATAAAGCTTCTGCAGCAATGGTAAATATTTAAATTTTCTGCCTATGCATTTTAATTTTGTGTAAATAGAAGATACCGGCATATTCGCTTGGCCGTTGCCATGTTTCTTCGCTCACTTAATTGTTCTGTCGGAAGTTCATTTATTTGTTTTTGCCATATGACAACTTATTATTTATTAGTCATTGTTTACTGTTGGTTTATTTGTTTGTTCATTTGTTGGTTTATTTGTTTATTCGATCATTTGTTTCTTTGCTTGGTTGATCATTGAATCATATGTTTGTTGATTCGTTCAGACATGTGCTTGTTTGTTAGCTTGTGCGTTCGTACAGGGTGGTGAATCGATTCACGATTGTTGAATACTTAATATTTCCCCTTATTATCTTAAAGAAAAACTGCAAATTTTAATTTTCCATTAAAACTTAAAATTTATATTTTAGAAAAATAATCAACTTTGCCGTGGAATTTTTGAAATAAAACAATAATTTTTGATCTGTCAATTCAACAAATCAAAAAAATTATATTTGATTATAAAAATGACAAGGCAAAGCAAAATAGCAATTTTAAGTTTACCGTTTATGTATTTAGAAAAATAATAAAACGTAAAAGCAATAACATGTACGGATGCAGTATTTTTTCTCTACAAAAAATTAATTTCAAGTTACACTGAAAAGCCTACGGATTGTAAATCGATTCACCACCCTGTATATTGATTTAGTTATTCCTTCGCTCCTGGTTATTCCTTGTTTAATTTTTTGTTGATACGTTTGTAGGTTTATGTATTGGTTCATTCGACAATGTTTGTTCGTTTGTAAATTTTTTCATCCCGTTACTTGGTTTGTTTGTTGATTGATTGAATTTGAAGAGTGAATTCATAATTATTTCCTTCAGAGCGGCCTTACGACAGCACAATCTCGGGCAATGTACACCTGTGAGTATTGCGAAAACTGCAAGATTTTTTTGTAAAGAAAGAAAACTACAATGCCACATTGAAAATTATTTATTTATACAAATTATAACACTGTAGAACAATTTTATTTGTAAGAAGTGATATACAAAATAACATTTATACATAAAATATGAAAGGTATAATACGAGTAAGAATATAATTTATACGTAATTAGTATTAATTTTTTGGTTAATGATAATTGGAAGAGTTATGTGCTTGTACGAACAAGATTTCAAAGTTAATGCAATAATAGGAATGTTGGATTAGATAAACTTCTGCAACAATTGAAATGCATTCATTTGTTTCTTTGTATTTAAAAAGGTACCACAATTGCTTTTCTTGTAATTACAAACATTTTCGCGCGCCCATTGAGACGTGGAAGAACTTTTGGCTTCCAAACTTGTAATTATTACATTGGGGGAGTCCCAATCAGTTTTAAATTTTGATTTGTGTAGTACTTTGTTTAAATATATTTTACATAGGTTGAATAAAAAATTTAGTGGAGGGTAGGGTGGAATTGGGTGTGCGATCTTATGATGGTTTTGTTTATTTGGCATAAGTGACAAAAATATCGCCTCTTACATTATGAGCAATCACTATTTTAACGATTTTAGAATATCCTATAAAATTTAACATTTACTACACCATTTGAGTGCATTGTAACATTTGAGTAGCTCTGCTACTGGTACTACACAGACATTGATGTACTAAACAATGGACTGGGCGTCATGCAAATCTCAAATACGTACAAATCCATTCATTAATATTCCAATGCCCATTACACGATTTTGTGTAACTAAGAATTTTTTATAGAATAGCTTGCTCAGTTCCAAACTGAATACACCCCACATTTTCTGGACCCACCGTCTTTATTTAAACATTTTTTTAAAATACACTAATAGCGGAATTTGGACTTAGGTTCTATTAAATTATTTCTCTTACTTAACCAATTTTATATAATCTATATTTTTGTAACATCAGACTTACTACTACAAAATCTTGTTTTATTTATAATATAACAATTTTATGGCAAGGTATTTAAACTTAATTAAAAATATGGCACCAACATTTTTAGTTTCATTACAATTTCAAGCAAACTAACACGACAGTTTACGAAAACTTGTCAGGAAGAAATTGCAAAATATTTACATTTGTCATTTTTAAGATATGCAATCAATTTTTTCTATAAAAATTTTCAATTAAATAACAATTCGCATTTTGTTTCCTCAACGTCGTCGAATTTTTAATACAAAAATGAAAAAATGCAATAGGGAAGATGCATCAATTTTTTTTCTTCAAACGTCACCCAAGTTGACATGTATGACTCAACACACGCTAATAAAGTTTGACTTTTATAATTTACTTTCAGTGTCACTGGCAGCGACACTGAAAGTACTTTCTCTGTCGCTGAATTAATGTACGTACTATATAATAGACATGTTTTTTATCACATGACTTTTAAATAGTTTGTTTATACTTATATAAAACGCTTATTAATGCTTACTGAATGATTTCAACAAATTACTGAATACATATAACGGTAAAAAATATTATCGATATTTATAAGGTTTTCATATTCATCACGTTTGAAGAAAAAATAGAATGTTCAACTCGGAGCCAAAGCACTTTTAATGAATCGTATGTATTGTTATGTATGTATCGTATGTATGTCAAACTTACAAACTTGCCATAAAAATTACGCTTTGACTCCTAGTAAAACAATATACTATTTATAGCGCAGTTAGATCAAAAAGATCCAAAGATACTGATTAATACTATTTATTTTATTTATTTTCGTTTCGATAATAATTTAAAAAATATTTAAAAATCTATCAATTTGAATAGAAGGAAACGACAGCACAAGTCGCTATTTGTTAGTGACGTCACACGGCTTAGTAACCTTAGTAACTTAAAACGCGGCTAGTTGTTTTGTGCTTGAAAGTTGAAGTTTGTTAGCGTTAAAAGCTGTTATTATCATGGAAACCAACAAGAAGACGAGCTATAAGTATTGTATTGTTCCGAAATGTAAGCGCATTATAGAGCCGTATGACGTCAAACCAATGGCGATGCGTTTATGGTCACATGATTTATTTTAAATAATCATTGAATTTTAAAATCGATTATTTATAACAAAATGCAATAAATAAAAGTTATTTTTACTGATTTAACATTTAATATATTGGATTAATCGGAAAATAATTTTTTTTATTCATGCATGTTCCCTATTAATAGTTTTTATTGTGGAAAGAATTCAAACTGAGACTATAACAGCGTTCAAACGTTTGAGGGTCACTGAGAAAAATATAGTTCGATCAAATTTGCAAAACTGGGACGGGCGTGGTTAGCAGCGCTGCAATCGTTTTACTCTTTAAAAATTTTAGTAAGCTGCATGCAGTGCAGTATAGTCAAATTTTGAACGCAACAGAATTTTATCTTTAGTCTCAATTTTTATTAAAATTATTTTTTAAATGCAACGATTTTTAAATAAAAATAATACTGACTTCAAAAATTAAAAAAAAATAATGGAAACTTCACTTGGTAATAAATTAAAAGTTCATTATGTACAATTGATAATTCTATTTATTAATAAATAATGAAGGGGGGATGACAGTAACACCACAAGTCAAAAAACTGACTCGTATTGGATGCTTTAGAAGTGCCACTGAGACCCCCCTTGGTTTTCTCAATCGGCCGAAGTCGCACTAGAAGCCCACCTATCGAATTCAATCCCTGAATCAGGACTAACGCCGATTTGTGCGAGAGGACTGAGGAAGTCACTATGAGTTCTACATTTACAATCGTTTTTGAGTCCACAATTGGGACAAGATCGCGGTTTGTGTTCTTCTGCGGTGTGCGCTTCTTTTTGTTCTTGCCGAATTTGTTCTAAAATTATGTTTGGACTTTGTGACGAAACGTCCAATTTTAATTGTTTTTCGAAATTGTGCAATTGTTCCATGAAATGAAAGTTGGGAGCAATGTTATATTTGCGCGATCGTACCAAATTGAAGGCGTCGTTTAAATTAAGGGAACATTTGTACATTATATAAGCAACCGTGATGGTTACCGACCGTGAAATGCCAGCCAGGCAGTGCACCAAAATTCCTTTTCTTCGGGAACGGGCTTCATCTGAAATTAAAAAAAATGTTATAATTGATATATTTAAAGAAAATAATATTAAGATAATATAATAATGTAAGGCTCAAATATAAATTACAAAAAATATAAACCGAGTGAAAGTCTTCAGGAACTGAGCACTTCAAAATCACGAAGGTACCCTTGAAGTTCACAAATCATCAAATTAAGTTAAAACGGTTAATTAATCGTTAATTAAATAAAAGATTTATTGCTGAGATTTACGCTAATTAGCTAATTATAAAGATGTCGTAACAAAATGTAAGTACATCACAATAAGTAGACCTAAACCTAAAATCCCTCCGAAAATAATTAAAATTTTAAAATCCAAAATGGAGGCTCCAAGCTGCGCCCAAGATAGTTGTTTGACTGATTTCTTTAACTTCTTGAGAAAAATCTACTGTGATTATATTTAGCTGGAGCGTATTCCATACTCCCGGTATGCACTAGCTTGAACTGCGTGCTTTCTCTGATTATTATTTCTACTTTGGATTCGTTCCAAAAAAATACGCAGGGTTGTAAATTCAATGCCCATTTACTGCCCCATGCTCAGTGGTATATTTAAAAAATAACTATTGGAGGGGAGGCAAACCAAATTGATTTTCAGAATCAGAATCTAGTTAATCCATTCATGAGCGTCAGTGGTAAAGAGATAACTGACAAATGAAAAATACAAAAATTTAAAAAAATACGAACTGTAAGTTTTACAAACAAAATACTGATGAATATATTATGTAATAAGTATTAATACCAAGATTATCTGAGTCATCCTGGGGGAGGGGTCAATTGCCCCTTGCCCACCGCTAAATATGGTATGGTTGGTTTGCCATTTTTCATCGAGTCTACCGCAATAATTACTAAAGATGTTACGTCACCACAGCAAATGTGAAGCAGATGTGTTAAAATCTTCAATTCACTTCCGATAAAAGAAACTTAATAAACTGGGGAGTCTGGGGGTATAGAATATCCTCCAGTGCCCGAGTATTAGCAGGCAGAACATTAAATATTTTCAAATTTAGTTTTTTTGGGAACAATTTTCCTTTGATATAAATTTTCTTATATCCCTCTCTTAGACCCCCGGTTTATGCTGCATAAATATGTATTCCATATTCCATCCCCCTAGACCCCCAGTTTATGCAAATTTTACCATTTTTCATATTTAGCAGCTGAGTTATTAAAAGATTTGATTATTCTGAAGTTGTTTTTAAATACATTCTGCAAGGTATCACGAAGAGCGTAGCTCAGAAAAAAATGTAAACGAGAATTATGAATCCGGGGGGTTTGGGGAGTACGGAATACCCCACAGGACAAATAGATCCCGAGGTACAATAATTATATTATTATAATATTAGAAAGTAAAATTGGAATTATTGACATTTGATAAGTTTTCTTGTGTACCTGTGGGGTATTCCATACCCCCCAGACCCCCCGGTTTGTACAGCTTTACCGTTTTCCATATCCCGCAACAGAGTTATTAAAGAATTTGATAATTTTGAAATTGTTTTTAATATATTCTGCAATGTATCGCAGAGTATCTAGCTTAGAAAAACGTAAGAAGCGCGAATTACAGATTCGGCGGGGCGGTATAGAATGGTATGGAATACTCCCCAGAATAAGTGGATCTCGAGATGCAATAGGAATTATTACAATATTAGTAAGTAACGCTAAGGTAGCATTGAAATTATTCGCCATTGATATAAATGTTCTTATGTACGTGGTGGGTATTTACCCCTCGTTTTACAATTTTACCATTTTTCATATCCGGCAGCTGAATTATTCAATGATTTGATTATTTTAAAATTGTTTTCATATATTATGCAAAGTTAGTAGTTTAGAAAAAAAAACAAAAGCGAGAATTATGGATTCGGGGTCTGGGAGATACGAAAGACACTCCAGTGCCGAGTATTAGCAGAACATTAAATGTAAAAAATTATGCAAAAACTTAATAATGCCGCTTTAGTTTTCTTGGGAATGATAATATAAAATTAAACTGCAGTGGATTTAATAAATTCCAGACACCCCCCTCCTACCCCAGCACAATATTTCTTATTGTGTAGTTCTGAAAAGGTATTCTTTGATCAGTTGTTACTGGAAAACATAAATTTACAAATTTTTCTTTTATAATTTGAGGGTGACTGAGGGGATGGGGACTGAGGGACACTGCATTATAAGAGTATTCCAGCCAGAGCCCATAGTTACTGAAAGTATCACGTTACCATAGCAACGGTAACGGTCAAACATAGTTTTACTTTACTATTATAATCTTGAATTCCTTCCGATAAACCAAAACTGAATAAACCGGGGGTCTGGGGGGTGGAACACCTCCAGTGCCCTACTAGTACAAGGTAGAACTTAGAATGTAAAAATTATGCAGAAACTTTATGATACCGCTTATGTTTCCTTGGGAATGATAATATCAAATTAAACCGCAGTGGATTTAATAAATTCCTGGCGCCCCCCGCCCTCGTCACAATATTTCTTTTTATGTAGTTCTGAAAAGGTTCTTTGATCAGTTGATACTGGAAAACATAAATTTACAAATTTTCTTTTCCAATTTGAGTGTGACCGAGGGGGGCATTATAAGAGTATTCCAGCCAGAGCCCACAGTTACTGAAGGTATCACGTTACCATAGCAACGGTAACGAGGCAAACATAGCTATTACAATCTTGAATTCCCTTCCGATAAAACAAAACCGACTAGACCGGGGGGTCTGGGGGGTGTGGAACACCCTCCAGTGCCGGTAGAACTTTAAAATGTTTACAAATTATGCAGAAACATAATGATACCGCTTTAGTTACTGCTGAATTTTGTTATTTAAATTTTGGTTGTTAAAAGTTGTGAACGCAGCTTTACACTATGGCGTTGGCAGGCCTATGCTAATTTTTTTAAAAACCACAATCATTAGTCGATTGTGTCGTATTGTTTTAATAATTCTTCCATTGTTAATTTGATACCGAGGGTTAGTTTGGCTTCCTAAGGGCTTATTTCATACTTATTATTGGTTTAAAAAATTATTTAGTACTGGAATCTCTTCGAATAAGTACAAAATCAGAATAATAAAAGGAAAAAGCACGCAGCTCAAACTTGTACAAACAGGGGGGGTTTTAGAAAGAGGAGCACTCATGGTTGATAAAAATCCCCAATATTCTATAGTCTAAGAGTAAGCAAATTCTTTGTTTTATTGTATAATCTATTTCGATACAAGTGCAGAAATGTAGGTTTTTTCTCACTAGGTGATGAAAAATGAACTTTTCTTACTCGGTAAACAGAGATGATTTTCGACATTCGAAATGACATTTTTAGTTACTTATTCCAATATTAATGGAAAATATTCAAAAATTAGGAATTTATTTATCAATTTTGAATATTGGATTATTATTTTTCATTTTTATTTATCTTAAAATTGTAACTTGAACGCCAACGTCCATTTTTAGCTTCAAAATTATCAATAACGTTGTGCTTTTGGAATTAATGGCAGGAATCGCTCACTCTGACTGCTCCCCATTCTTGAAATCAAAGATAGCAGCTGCGAGTTTTTGGAGTAATTACAGGGGATATTAAGAAACGCGTAATGAAAAATACATATTAATATTTCGGCGAAGCAGTCAGTCGAAAACGTTGAAATTAATGTTCCATTTCCTGAGAGATTTTCGGGTAACAAAGAAAAATATTGATCAAACAAGACGAAAAGGATTTTTCCTATCCAAGTTCTAAATTGAAAAGCACTTGTGGTTGGAGTGGCTGGAAACCCCCCGCTCGGATAAAAATGAATGTAAGGATGTAGCCCATTCTGAAGTATTGAACGCTGCTTTAATGACACTATCGTGATAACAGTGGCAATAATAAATTGAAGTTGTTGACAAAAACTGGTTTATAAACTACAAAATTTGCATAACATAAAGAAAAAAAGTAGTAATGGAAGGCAAACCAACAATTTACATAAATGTTTTTGGGAGTTCGTGAATGGAACAGACCCTCGTTGACCTACATATCTACCCATTCATGTCTACTGAATGAAACTACGATGAGTGAGGGTGGATGAAAAGAGACGGCAACCGAGTCAGCCGTTTCCATACCTTACACCGTCTCTCTTTCACAACTGCCTTATTGATTTTTGAGTTGGCGGCTGGTTGGTACATGCCACACAAACCCGGTTAAATTTTAGCACAATAAAATAAACCTACGCTTCGAACACTTTCAGATAAGCGAAAATCTAAGCAAAACAAAATTAAATCAATTTCAACAAAGTCGTCATTATTAAATTTTCTATTCATTTTAGTTTAGTCGAGTGCCTTACTTTAAAAATAACTCTAAATTAAATTAGGAAGTTCCGTCTTTAGTTTATTTATTTACACACCAACGCACTAAAGCATCCTTCATGTTTTCGTCGTCCAAACATTGCAAAAAAAAATTATTTTTTTTAACGCAAACTTACCGATAAATTCGATTGCTTGTGGAAAGTGGCTCGCTAAATTTTGAGACCAGTGATCGGTTATTGGAATTTGCATGTATTTGATGTTACCCACATCTTCGAACACATTAGGCAAATCTGGCGTCACGTTCAAAACGTACTGCAAAATTTGATTAGTTAATACAAAAGCAATGGATGGTTAAAATTTCAAAATTACCTCTATACTATGCCTGGCAAGTGCCTGGCTATCTTCACTATTGGCAGCGTTTCCTAAGAATAAATATGGCAGAATTTCAACCGGAAACTCCTTGTCGTCTTCTAATCCTGCAAGGACAAAAGAAAACAATATTATAAAATAAAAAAGGTTTTCAAATTTAAATATTTTTGACCGGGCGCTGCGTAGCGAACGAACATTTAAATTTCCAAAATGATATTTTAACAAAGGAAGATAAACATCGTGAAACGCGTAGGGGTGAGTAATCACACGTAATGTGGAAGTCATGTTGAGACTTGACCACATCGCAAATTATTCAATATGGAATGCACAAACCCAAAACATTCGCTTAATTAAGTTAAAACTCGAGAGATCCAAAGACACGAAAATTCCTTTTAGTCGAGAGAAATAGCTTCCGCTAACCGCAGTAGTAGTAATTTTTGAAGTTTGGGCCCACTTAAACGTGAATAATTTAAACACCAAGAAAGTTTAACGAGAACATATTTAAACCCAAAACTGTCACATTATCCACGTTACTCCATGCTAAATAAAAAACTGAGAGAATCGAGCTATGGTTGTAATCTGCAAACCTGACACTTACGTCATCAACATCTTATGAGAAGAATGTGTACTTCAATTTATGCAGAATATTACAACGCGAATGAAAATGTTGATTTACTCTCAGGATAATAGTGCAAAATTACATTTGGAATATTATTCTATTCGGGGGTTCCCAAAATCGTACATGTTTATATAAGCAAATTGTGTGTAAGCCAAGCCAATTATTTAAATTTTTGAAAAAAAATCGTGTAGACCACGAAACGGTGCTCTTAATTTAGTGTGAAGAACTGAGTTAATATGACGAAGTCCTAAAATGGTAGATTATAACTTTGTCTTGTTGACGTAAATATTTATCCCACTCAATACGCCCACTTCAGAGGGTGGCACGTGTTTTACCTTACCAAACACCGATTTATACAGAAGTTTGTCAACTGTAAATTTTAATTATTCTCTTCTTAGTTAAAAAAGCGATACGGCACAATTATATCGTCAGCGTGGGTGCCTTATAAAACTGTTTGACGTAATAATATTGATATAAATTATTGTGAGGGTTGAAGTTTTTTTTTGGAACGTGATGAAATTTTTAGTACAGAACAGTGTCAAATCTGAAAATAGAGAGGATATCGAAAAAAATGTAAATGGAGTGGGAATACCTGTCGAAATAGAAAGCAAAAGAAAATTGACTGTTCAACAGGACCGGCTCAACGGTAAACATTTTCAGAAGTGCAACTGTAAATCAGTGTGGAGTCGCGAGCTGCTCAGGCGCGTCAGTCAGATTTAACCTGTCACGATGGCGAAGCGTAAACAGGTACATTGGAATAATTCAAGTACTTCTCATGCAGGTTTTTTTAGAATTTCACTGATGGGCTTGAGCCGGCGCTGTTGTTATTGTAGAATACAAATACTTCTGAAGTTACAAAATTTCTCGACTCACCTAATGAACTGTCACATCGATCTTCGGTGTCGGAACTATCGGTGGAACTATTTGCTGCCGATGAAAGGCTGTCACTACTTCGTTGGGGCCGAGAAAGTGGTGGCGGTGCAGAAATCCTGAGGGATCGCAATCCCATGAGTGGCATAGGATCGGAACCCGCCGCTGGAGCTATCGTGCCTGTTGTATCCAAATTTTCGGTACATCTTTCACACCACTCGGGATACGCGGCTTTGAATGTTGAAAAACCGTCTGAAACAAAGAAAATGAACCGTTAGATTTCGAGTTTTCCTCATGCATAAAAGACGTATTTTTACAAATCGAAACAAATTAATCTTCATTTTCTACTTAATGGAGCGTATCTTTTAGAAAGCAAAAGTGATAAATAATAAATAAGACCTAATTTAAAGGGTAGGTTTAAATTGAAAATGCAACTGCTTCTTTAAAGGTTGATGTAACCGACATACGATAAGTAACTCACGTTTTTCCCCACGCAACTGCTATCGATTTTGATTAAATTGTATCTGATATTTATTAGCACACGACAAGGTAACTAAACTTGCCCATCAAACTTTTCAATGAAATTTTAAAAATAGCAAAATTCGATGCTACCATTAAAAAATTAATAATTCATACTTTTTAGGAATTTTGAAAACGGGACAGTTGGAAAAGACGGCTTCGATTGGATGCACTCATTAATTCTACTGGAGTCATATTTCTATAGGTGGATTTCGAAGGAAGATAGCAAGAATTCATAAAATTTAATTTAAAAACAGTGGATGAAGTTGGAAGAGAAGGACAAGTTACCCTGAACTTTGAGGCCTCCAAATATTTTGGACACCGACGATTACTAATTTCAAAAATTCCTGTTCGGTATCAAATTTGATCCAAGCTTAATTAATAACTCTCGGTGATATTTTTATAGCTGAATTTTTAAAGGAAATGAAAACCAACAAGAATTCATAAAATTTAATAAAAAAAAACAGGGATAAAAAATATCGTCGTCCACCTTATCGCTAAAGTCTAGAAATAACCTATAACATTAAAATCAATATAGGGAAAGGTTGTGAATATCAAAAATTGTATTAAATAATAGACGCATCCCCGGTTGATTAAGAAAATCATTTTTTCAACTTATCGAAAGAATCTTTGCTGGAATTTATTAAAAGTCACGGTTTCCCATTCCACCATCATCGGGAGGTGCGTTGTTATTGAGATTTGATTAATCTGGTCAACCGTCAGCTTCGGAGGTACCACAAGCGAGTCTGGAGGCTGTTGAGATTGTGTGAAGTGCAGAAATTCATTTCATTATTAAATCAATAATTAATTACCTGTAATTAGGAAAAAACATTTTTCCAAATACAAAACCAGGACAAGTGAGGCTGCGCTGCAGCCAAACCTACTTCCACAAATGCACAGTTGCTAGGTTACGCTAAGGGTAGCCTTATTACAAATAGGGAGCGCTCTCCTTTCTTACGGGACTGCCGCGACGTATTCACCTAGTTTGATAAAAATTTCCAATCGACTTTTAGACTTTGACCTTTTTATTGCCATAAGATTTTTGTAAAAATAATCAAAGTAGCAATATAATTATTTACATTTTTAAAAATAACTTGAAAGAAGGTTACGCAATCGACATCTTTGTACTGTAAAGAAACTGATGGTCTGTCTGTCGATAAGTTTCGTCGTGGTTCAATGTTGAACCAATTGAAAAAATGGTTCATTGCGTATAATGATCTTCGCTTCCTGTAAATTTTGACCTTATGAACTCCTGACCCTTCACGATGTTATCTTTATTTCTAAGTTCTTTGCACTATGTAGAATAATAACAAATTATTTCGTTGCTAAATTTTCCACTGCTCTGAAATTTTCAAATTATTGGAGTTTTCCCGCCATTTCCAAAGAGCAGAACATTGGCATTTCTTTCATTATTTGAATAACAGGAAATAAACAATTTTTTGTGGTACAAATAAAATGCAAAACTCAACAGCGAAAGTAGGACAAAACAAATCGATGGTAGCTGAAACCACGAATTTTGCTTGACGGAGGTGAAAATTTAGGTAATGTCAGGAAAACAGATATACGGGATGCTTCAATTTCCATCCGTCGAAAGACGTAGACCTGGATTTTCGAATATAATCCAATTTGAAATTATTCATAAGTTGGTGGGTCCAAACGATGGGGTTGGCTACACAAATTCCATTTTAGCATATCGAAAAAAATCATAAATATTTATCAATTGTTTCCAGAAAATATTTTTTTACAAATTCGCGATAAATAAGTAGCGTTTTTAGGTTTCATCCAAACAAAAACACGTTCCACTTAAATTTACATTAAAATGTAAAGCTTGCGACCTAAAAAAAACAAAGGTGTTGCGACTGGAACACCTTTTAAAATTTGCAGACACTGCGAAGCATAATTAAAAACATCTTAAAGGGTAAGAAAGAGAATAAAATGAAGGAACAAGAAAATTACTACTTAAAAGTTGTTAATTATTTGTGGATGGAGAATAAGAAGCTAAACGTAAGGTTATAGGAGTCTTTGATGTGTCGTGAAGGAAAGATTTGCTTTGGACTGTAAAATCAATCCTTTAGTTGAAGTCCTTCTCTAAATCCACTCAGAAGTACGATTTCGTTTCGAATTGAAAAAATTACAAAAAAAATCAGTCACTTACGTAATTAATGACTCACTCCTGAAAATAATCTCTTAATGCAAGACCAACATGCAGAAACAACAAAAACAAACCGATTTACTTTTGTTTCAACGAATTGCTACAGATGTAAGCAGTGTGTTTAAATTTACAAAATGTAGGTTACATACAACCGTTTAGTTTATAATTAGTCAATTATATAAATAGTAAATTGTTTACTTTAAGAAACTCAATATGTAAAGTTGGTGTAGTAATTTTATGTATTCAAAAAATTAGGACTCTGGAACATCAAAAAAAAAAACCAAACAAAACATACATCCGGACATAGTAAATAGAATACCCCTTAGGGAGTAAGGGCGTTTTCAAAAAACCCACAGCTTAACTCCAGGGGAAATGGCAAAGGAAATCGTCAATAAAAAATAATAATCAAAGGTTTTTTGGTTTAAGATTTCTTATTTTGAAATTTCCCCATTTGCAAGGATTGGATTTCGATCCAACTGCTTTAACCAACAGTGGGTTGGTGTATGTTTGCTGCTTATGGAGCTTATTTTAGAAAAAAACGTTATTACTAGTTTTCGTATTGATTATGTATCGGATAACTTGGCAGCTTTACAGAGTAGAGGCTCAAAAGAAAGTTTTGTACAGTAGGAATAATATAACCCGACACCTACGTCATCGTGCGTAAGCACTGTCATTGGTTACGGTTGGTATGACGTATGTGCCAAATTAAAAAACTTACTGCAATTGTATGAATTCCGAATAAGTTCCGACAGAAACTTCTAATTTTATCCGAGATTCTGTCAGGAGAAGCAGTGAATCTGTATTTTGATTACAGGACATAAGCGCCAATCGATGTTCCTTAAGATATTCTACCTTTAGGACTTTACAGTCACCGTTTCGAATGATAATTTTTTTATGTGTCAAAACAAATGTCAAAGATTAACTTAGAGTGAGAGTCTCCGCTTCAAATCTTGAGTTTCCAATATTATTTTATTTAATATACAGTAAAATCTGTTTTTATGCGGTGTTTTTTGTGCGGTTTATGTGGAATTGTTTATGTACGATTTTGCGATATATAATAAAATTCCATCAAATGCATAGTATGAATAAAAATGAAATATTTTTGACGGTCCCCATCACCAGCACAAGGGTTCGTTTTATGCGGTTCCTATCTCCCACACAAAAGATTCCTTTTATGCGGTTCCTGCCCCCTTGCACAAAAAATATTTCATAATTTGATGGAATTTTATGATATATCGCATTAAAAATCGCACGTCAACATTTCCACATATAAAACCGCATAAAAAGGTTAACTGTACCTAGTAGAAAATTTTCCTGGCGTTACCTAGGAAAGTTCTTTTACTAATTCACTGCGGTCCGCATCTCATGCCGTGGTTAGTTTTTGGTTAGGGAGGGGAAGGAGGTTATAAAGGCTTTGTTCATTGAAAATATAAAATTAACCCCCCGGTTTGTACAAATTTGAGTTGCGTACTTAAAAGCTGGTGGGTGAAGTTTTCAAAATTATAAAAGATTTTGTATTAATATTCATCGATTTTAGCAATTTTAGTGATCAAAACGTCACCATAGCAACGGCGAATACGATAAGCGGAAACCTTCAGTTCACATCTTAAAAATTAAATAGCGGAAACCGGGGAGTCTGGAATATCCCGGAGAGGGCATTTTTAACAATAACAGTTGAAAAGTTTTGAGGAAGCCAGTGTTGCCAGGTCTAAAATTTACATTTCCCAGGAAAATCTTTAAAAATAACCAGTATTTCCTAAAATGCATGCATAGATTAATTTATCTTGCAAATTTTTTGCAAAGAGTTACTTAGAATGTGGGTCTCCGGCTTCACATCTTTTCCAATTATTTTCTTTAATATACAGTCAAAACTATTTTTATGCGGTGTTTGGTGTGCGGTTTTTATAATATGTAGAATTGCTTATGTACGATTTTGCGGTATATAATAAAATTCCATCAAATGCATAGTATGAATAAAAATGAAATATTTTTTGCGATCCCGATTCCGCTGCACAAGGTTCGTTTTATGCGGTTTCCCTATCTCCCACACAAAAGATTCCTTTTATGCGGTTCCTGCCCCCTTGCACAAAAAATATTTCATAATTTGATGGAATTTTATGATATATCGCACAAAAAATAAAAAATCGTACATAAACGTTTCCACATATAAAACCGCATAAAAAAGGTTTCACTGTACCTATTAGAAAATTTTCCCGGCGTTGCCTAGGAGGTCCTCTTGCTAATTCACTGCGGTCATCCGCTACTCCGCTAGCCATGCATGCCGTGGTTAGTTTTTTGGTTAAGGAGAGGGGGGAGGTTATAAAGGCTTTGTTCATTGGAAAAATAAAAATTACACCCCGTCTGTACAAATTTCAGCTGCGTACTTAAAGCTAGTGAGTGAAGTTTTTCAAAATTATAAAAGATTTTGTATCGATTTTAGCAATTTTAGTGATTAAAGACGTCACCATAGCAACGGCGAACACGATAAGCGGAAACCTTCAGTTCACATTTTATAAAATTAAATAGCGGAAACCCGGAGTCTGGAATTATCCCCAGGGGGGGTATTTTTTAACAATAACAGTTGAAAAGTTTTGAGGAAGCCAGTGTTTCCAGGTCTAAAATTTACATTTCCCTGGAAAATCTTTAAAAATAACCAATATTTCCATAAAATGCATGCATAGATTAATTTATCTTGCAAATTTTTTGCAAAGAGTTACTTAGAATGTGGGTCTCCGGCTTCACATCTTTTCCAATTATTTTCTTTAATATACAGTCAAAACTATTTTTATGCGGTGGTTTTTGTACGGTTTTAATGTGTAATTGTTTTTGTACGATTTTTTTTGTGCGGTATTTAATAAAATTCCATCAAAGGTACAGTATGAATAAAAAATGAAATATTTTTTTGTTGTCCTCCGTACAAGAGATTCGTTTTATGCGTTCCTTATCTCCCGCACAAAGGATTCCTTGTATGCGGTCCCTGTCCCTCCGCATAAAAACCTTCCAATTTTTATTCATACCCTGCATTTGATAGACTTTTATGTCATGTCACACAAAAATAAAAAAAAAAGCGCACATAAACAATTCCATATATTTAAAAACCGCATAAAAAAAGGTTTGACTGTACTACAAAATATGCCCAGCGTTGCTTATGAAGCAGTTTTGCTAATCCATTGCGGTTATACGCTACTCTGCTTGCATGCCGGTTAGTTTTTTGGTGAATGAAGACTTTATTTATTGTAAAGATAAAATCAATTATATCCATTTTATTTATTTTTTATTATCCATATTACCCCCGGCTGTACGCTGGTGGGTAAAGTTTTTCAAAATTATAAGATTTTGTATTATTATTCAAAGATTTCCGTGATCAAAGACGTCACTATAGCAACGGCGAACCCGATAGGCCGAAACTTTTAGTTCACAATTTATAAAATTAAATAGCGGAAACCGGGGAATTTAGAATACCCCCAGTGCCATAATATTGACAGGCATTTTTTAACAATAACAGTTTAAAAGTTATGTGAAAGACAATGTTGCCAGATATAAAATTTATATTTCCCTAGAAATATCTCTAAAAATTCCCTAGATTTCCATGCGCAGAGTAATTTTATCTTGTAAAATTTTAACCTGCGCATGCGCCCAACTTGTGCAAAGACGAAATCCTTGGAAAGAAACCTTAACATAATAGGCTCTAGGGTGACTAATGCTTGGATGCTAATTACGCAAATTTAGCGTAAATAATTTTAAAATATTTAAATCTACCGGTGAAATTTAGAGAAATTCCCTAGATTTTAGTAAAAATTCAAAAAAACTCCCCTTTCTCTGTAATAATTGAAATTTCCCCAAATTTAAGGAAAATTCCCTGTACCTGGCAACCCGGGAAGAAGTTTTATATGACACCGCTTTAGTTTTCTTGGGATAATGACATAATATGCTGGGGGATGTTCCATACCCTCTCCCCCCAGTCTTTTTTTTTTAAGATAAATAAGAATTCAAGACCTCCTCTCAAACAGCTGATTTAGAAAGGCACAGATCTCGGTGCTCTCTTGAGGATACAGAGGTGACGGTATAATTGACTAAAAATATGTGGATTACAAATATATCGATGAAGATCAAGAAGTATTTTTAAAATAAGGGACAGTGCGTCTCTCGTCGATCCATTCATGGGCATCCATAATTCCTTGTCGTCATTCTCTTTTTACCTTTCTTTGCTTCTCTGCCCCATTGCTTTAGGTGAAAAAGTCCTAAAAACTTCCAAGTTTGCAATGCTCACGTTCTGGTAGTAGTACGCCAACCAGGGTTAGAGAAAACATTTTCATTGTTTTAGTTGGATAGCATTAAAATAAGTCGATTAAGGTGAGAATAAACTTAATGTATCAATTAATAATTACTGAAAAATCGATTTTAATTTTCCGCACTCCATCCTGGCATTTCACTTGGAGATCTCGTGGCTTTAACATCCTTCTTTGCGAGATCTGTTTTGATTTCGAGGATATTTCTACAAAGTTCCAATTAAGATAAAGTTTAAAATAATTTTTACTGGTTTTGTATCGCTGCAATAGAATATTTTTTATTATTAACAAATTTAGACACATCCCGATCGATTTTATCATTGCAAATGATAAGAAACACCCCCATAATCGGGACTCTCGATGGAAATGCAGTCAATACAATAATGAGTTTACTATTTTGGGGTTTTAGGCCCTAAAGGCCCTTTTGAAAAAAATTTAATTCCACATCCAAACCAATAAACATAACTTTTGGAAGATAAAATAATAAGAAAATACCAAAACGGATTAGTACGAGTCGTAAAATTCGAACGCCAGAGGCGACATCTTCAACAGAATATTACAAGTGGGAAACTTTTACAAACTACAATTTGTCTAATAACTCAAAAACGGTAACAGATATCGAAAATTTCGAAGAGATCAAAATTGTTCAGCGTGAACAGACGAAGGTTTTTTGTTTTCAACATTTTTGATATTTTTCATTGCGTTGGAGTTTGGCTCTAGTTTCCATTGATCGTGTAAGGTGCTTAATACATTGTTTCGCAACGAAGTATCCTGGTGGGTATTAGCCTTTAGGTGCTTCCTAATAGAAATTAGATATTATCTCATCATTATTCAAAGTCACTGCCCACTACATCAGTTCCTGGTGTTGCAGTCATGGAAATTTCGCAAAAAAACAAAAACCTTTCTCGTGAAGCAGAAACAGTGAAAGTAAATTTTCAATCAAGACTTTTTTCTAAAATCCACAAAGCTCAAGGTGTTTTGTTCTATAAAAAATTAAGTTCTTCTCGCAGTAAATAATTTTAGTGAGCTAATGGCGTTAAACTGTAGGGAGCGTTAAAATTTGTTGATAATATAAATTTTAGAGCTTTTTGAGCTGGTGAACACAAGTAATAATTTATCAAATTATGTACCCAGCTTAGCTACTACCTATCAGGGAAAATTTATATTTGGGACAAAACAAAAAACGGAATTAAAAATTAATAACAAAGTTCATCTAACAATAACAAAATCATCACGAGACTGGAATATATCAATTCATTTTATTTTTATAGCATTCTGCTACTAAAATGTGTTATTGAATTTTTATATTCCTTTTATCCATATTGACAAACATTTTTAAAAAAATTCAGGAATTTATTAATAAAATTATGCTTTAAAACCCTTAAAATGTCATTAAGTCGTTTTTATTGCATTTCAATGTAAAATTGAGTATTATGTAAATGAGAATATTAAATTTCATCATATCGATGATGATTATCCCAACTTTGGACAAGTATGAAATTACATCCAAACTTCGTTCTCTTCATTAAAGAAATATGTAGATAATTAAAACTGAAATTTTTAAGTTCAAAGGGGTCAATCCAATTATAAATAAAATAGAGAAATCTGAAGTTTTGGTTGTATCACTGATCTACAATGGTAAGAGGATTATGTAAAATGCATAAGGTTGGCAAAAAATGTTATCCTCGATCGATTGATGAATGTTTGTGAATAATGAATTGGCACTCCCACATGAGGATGTGACGTATTTATAATAATACATAACATTGACAGCCTACATGGGTGTAGGCAGCAAAACACGTTGTTTAATTGGGGTTCTTGCTTATGTAACCCTAATTTTCCAGGTGTAACAAGAATTTTATTTAACGTGTGCCTTTTCTCATAGGCAAAGGTCGATAACAACCCCTTTTTCCCACGTCACTTCCTCGGCTAAAAATATATGAACACCGCAAAAACGTGATATTTTTAGAACACTAGGAAGGTTTTCATAAATTAGACATGTCGACTTATATATTAATATGCATTACATTTTCTTATAAAATATGGAAAATTTAAGGAAATTACAATTTTCTTCCGATGGAAACGGTTGAGTCGCAATTAAAAATTAGATCATCAAGGTCGATGTCTCTGTATACACGATTTGAAGGATCTGTAAACAATTACTGGCACCCGCAGTTCCGCAATGATATCTTGCCAAAACGGATCATCAACAATTTAACGATTCTAGGTTCAATAAAATGCATAAGTTCAACACATGCCAGGAAATTAGGAAAACTTCCAAAAATACCACAACGACTTTTTGCCATTACATACTACTTACAGTAGCGGCAACCTAAAATGCCCGGTGTAAAATATTTGCAATATACCTGCAACGATTGGCTTAATTTTAAAGTTGGTAAATTTTTGTAAAACATACTTTATAAGGCAACCCTTCTTAACCATTTGTATACAAAATTCATTCATTATAGTTTAACAAGTCTTCAAATATACAAGAAATGGCAGGTAGAAAGAATTTAAGCGAAAGTGACAAGCAGAAAATTTTAGTTTTGCATGGTGAAAATAAAAGTTATACTTATATTGGTGAAAAGTTGGGTATGATAGACGTACTATAAGTAGATTTTAAAAAATATGCTATTAGTGGCAGTACAAAACCACTTGACAGAGGGAATTCTAAAAGAAAACCACAAAATCGCAAGATCGAGTTCTACGCAGATGGGCATTAAAAAATCGCTTCAAATCTCGAAGACAATTGAGAAAAGACCTAAGTGATCAACTTGCTGTGAATGTTAGTGTTAGAACTGGAGGTAATCGTTTGGCTGAATTTGGATTACGTGCATACACTGCTGTCAAGAAACCGCTTTTGACAAAAAATTAAACAAAAACGGCTAAAATTTGCCAAAAAATATCGTAATTGGTCAGTCGATGATTGGAGTAGAGTCATCTTTTCAGATGAATCGAAGTTTTTACTCCGTGGGTCGGATGGAAAAAAATACGTGCGACGATTTCAAACCGAACGACTATCGGACAAATGTACCGTTAAAACAACACGCGGATTATGATATGGGGACTAGGGATTATGATATGGGGTTGCTTCTCCCAGAGTGGATTAAGCAATTTACATATCATTGAAGGTCATGTAAATGCTACCAAATACATAGACATTTTGAAAACCAGTTTGGAGCCATCGATTTCAAATTTATTTGCTGAAAACGAAGAATGGTTTTTTCAGCAAGATAATGCACCGTGCCATACTGCAAAAACGGTAAGTAATAGTTTTGTAGATAATTTTTTTTTTCAAAATGTATTAATCAGGTAATGATGGCAATACATTTAACTAACAAATAATTAAAAATTATAAATTAATAGTTTTTTATTTTGCACAGGTGTCGAATTATTTCGTTAATAACGGTATTAATGTAATCGAGTGGCTTGGAAATTCGGCCGATTTCAACCCAATCAAACACCTTTGGGCCATTATGAAAAATATGTGGTGGACAAAAGTCCTAAAGGTCTACCTGACCTAATAGAAGCGATTAAATTTGTTTGGGACAATAATTTAACCCCGACTACCTGCAACAGTTAGTACGATCCATGCCATGCCGTTTAAGGGATGTTCTTAAAGCAAAGGAGGCTCTACTAAATACTAAATGTATTCTATATATTAGTAATAAACATTTTCTACATTAATTGTCTTTTGTATAATTACTTTACTACATAATTTATGTAATATTCGAGAAAAATATACCTGAAAATAGGGTTTATTTTCCAGAGAAGTGTTTTGTTGGTTATTTATACAATATATCATTAAATTTAATAATTTTCAATGTATTATAGTTAAACAATTACAAAACATAAGGATTAGTTCTATGTTAATGAAACATGTAAGAAAAAATAAGAATAACTTAAAATTTTTCGACCGGGCATTTTAGATTGCCGCCACTGTATATTTCCAATATAAAAAAATAAAAATTCGAGCAATTAATTCGTGAAGTCTTTCGCATTTTAATGGCTGGGATCTGAAGTTTGCATCATCAATCAACGACGACGATATTGCTCACGTTTTCGTTTGAGAAAATTCGAAATTTTCAACAAGTTTTCAAGCCTTCCATTATCGTGCTCCATCAATTATGCACATGATGACTGAATCAAGCTTAAACTTACACGACCTTATTTGAAAATTACTCATTACGAATTTCCATTTCTGCTTTAATACCGACGGGTTTCCTGTAATTATATTGACCGATTCCAAACCGACAAAGCACAATGCAATAAGGAGGTAACAAAAAATTAAACACAATAATAAAGTGAGTCATTCATTGAGAAGTTATTTAGAGCACGGGCAAGTATTTGCAGTGCTTATAATCGATGACCTGTAACCTTTCGTCATGGTTGGAATGCACTGTTTCTCAAAGAATTTAGTGTTTTATAATTCATCGTCGTGATAAATATGGTGGAGGCAAAGTTCAAACGGTTAAACTAAACAATATTGCACCATCCCGATATAATAATATTTTCATTGGGCATATCAGCATAATGAAAAACAGAATCAAGCAATTTTATCATAGATTTGACATTTAGTCTCATCAATACTCCTCCTCACCAGGCTGGTAACATAAAACGATGCGTTTACTGAAATAGATTTATCGCTTCTAACAGGATTTCCTGTCTTTCGCCAAATAGACAGACATGATTATTGGCATAAATGCTGCAATGTGTATACCAAGTTAGATAAAATGTATGTTAGTCAATCAATAACACGAGATAATTTATTTCCCATGCATTATTGATGTAAATACAACACATGTCCAGAACTGATAAGCATACATCCTTCCAAGATATTCCCAAGGATGCTGCAACCGGGAAAATCCAACCAAATCTCTTCCATTTGCTTATTCTCCAAAATCGCCCATGTACTTATTCATAACTTGACGAAGGAGCCATCTTAATTTATTTGTCTGGATCCTGTCACTTCCGAGTTACGATTCGTTCCGTTTAAAATAAGATTTGTTATGGTAACATCCGGTCTTCAAAGCTCAACAATTTATTTTGCGGTTACTTCGTGGAACATGATGAGCAATTTTCGACGTGAGAAAAATAAAAGTAGCTTTCCGTCGCCCCTCGCATTTTCATTTATAATTTTCGTGTTTGGTGCTTCGTTCTGTTTGCTCTACTTTTCATGCAGGGAGACATCACCTGACTTGGGCATGATTATACCTATCGTTCCTTTCAGATTTCAAAATATTTCAAAAATTACGGAAGACATGAATTATTGCATTTTTATTTCCAGTTGTTTGTTCCAGAAGGAAGAAACGCAACTGCAATGCTACAAAACATAAAAACAGAACAAGAATATCCCGACTATCCTTTCTTTTGACCAGAGACAGATCTTTCTAAATTCAGCTCTCGAAGGTTTCGGATATTCCGGCAAAAAATCTCCGTTCGCGTTCCGTGGGGGACTTGTACCTGGGAAAAAACTGCCCGCAGCCGCGGTAGAATTCGCTAACTGCCGCTCGAAGATACAAGTTTTCCTATAGAAATGAAAGCAAATTACGAAAGAACATTAAATTAGAAGAATTATAAAGTGAGGATGAATCGAAAATTTTCACCTTTAGGCATTAAAAAATCAAAAATTAAAATATGTTTTGTGATAGGCTAAAATCGTACCTCAAGCTCCGCCCATTTAAATTTTTTTTTGCAATTTTACTTAAAATCATGTATTTTATCACTTTTTGATCACTTTGTTATGTGAATAAAACATTAAAAAGCGTCGATTTAAGAAGTATTTCAGCGAAAATAATTTTTTGAGTGAATTTGACTCTTGGCTTAGTTGCGTTCCTGCGCTCCGCTCCGGGCGCTACAAGCGGTTTTGATAAGCGCTTTACTTACTAAAAACATCTCCCTAGAATGGTTCAACTCGAAAAATTTAGGTGTTGACCCTACGGAACCCAGAAAGCAAATGACTCCCTCCTAACGCTGCACTAGTTGATTCATGCATATCTGAGTCTATTACAATGGAAATTTTCCCGCTTTTTATGACTTTTAAATTCGATTTGTGGCGTTATTATTGGAAATATCGACTTCATCCTCACCTTAATAAACTCAGTTTTCTACCGTCTAATTACCTGTAAAGATTTTTGTAAAATCTCCACAGACGGTGAGCGGCTGTTAGCCAACCCTAACCTTTTCCGGTACAAGGTTCGAAGATAGAACGGAGCTGTTTTATCGAAAGCTACCCGGCGAATTTTGTCATAATTTATTCTCCGGGCAGCTCTCAATGAAACTGCCCGCCGGGCGATTTTGCGTAGAGCCGTTCCGGGAAAAAGCAATACCTCCGTTCGATTCTCGAAGGGGGGAGGGCTTGTGTCGCTACAGCCTGCCAAAACATCACAGAATTTGCGTAGGGCCGTTCCGGGAAAAAGCAATACCTTTGTTCGATTTTCGAGGGGGGGGGCTTGGGTCGCTACACCCTGCCAAAACATCACAGAACGCTTAAGTACGAAAGAATCGCGGCGGTATTCTGCTTCCAAATTCCGGGATTCTGCTCTCGGCTCTTACCAAGACTTTCTGGCAAAATCTAGGGAATCGGCTCGCGTATCTTGCTCGGAGCTATGTCTTGCCAACTAAAAAGTTAGAGCAAATGGAATAAAATTCCACTTCGGCACCGTTTATCTCGCGTCTAAAAGGGGATAAGTCTGGCTTCGGCAGAACTTTGAAGCGTTCAACAAGGACGTACTACGTGGGGCGCGGCTGTAATCCTCTCAGGTAATAGTAAAAATAGTCGTAGTTCGACGCCGTTTATCTCACGCCTAAAAGGGTATGAATCTGGTGTCGGTTAGACTTTCTAGCGTTCAAATTGAATTCGGTCGACGCGCCTCCGGCGCGCATTTAAGCCTCTGGGGTAGGACCAATTCGGCAAATCTCGAACGTCTCGGATCGGAGGACGTGCGGATCGTCGACACAGCCGGCGTGGTAACGTAAGACGACGACCGAATGTCAGATTCGTAAGTGTATCTGTCTAATACGCATGCGTCTTGACTTCTTAACTTCTGCGGATTCGACTTTGTATCTTCAATATACGCTACTGCGGAGCCAGGGCCCAGTTCATCCCTCCACGCGCGACGGAGCTTGTCGCGCGATCCGGAAGCCTGTTGTTGGGCAGTAACCGGCAAATCCCCTCTCAAAATGGCTCCTCGATGAAAATTTGACGTAAGCAGTACTTTCGCCAAGTTTTCGTCTCAAAGCCATTTCTCGAGATGATTCCCCGTGAGCTGCCCAGCGAATGTTATTTTTCGCGGTGCAGCTTCTAGAGGAAACTACCCATTCGACCGTTTTCCGAAGGAAACTTGTTTTGCTGAAAAGCCCCAAGGATAGGTCGGCGGGGAGTTTCTGGGAAACCGCCCGACGAAAATCGGCGCCCGAGGACGTAGTCCGAAGGCGTTGAACGCGGAAACTATTCGAACGGAAAGTTCGCGAAGACTCGATTGGAGGTAGCGGTTTGAGCGGTAACGACTGACGAGAAATCCTTCCGGAGCCGCGACAGAGTTCCGTCGCGTCTCGTTGAAGCCCAGAAATACCGAGCTGGATGACGCTCATCGGTCCACCATGCCGGAAGCTTGGCCGCAAGATTGCAATTGTACATACAAATTCCGTAAAAATCGCGGTCGGCTTCCGACGCCAAGAGGACGTCGAAGTCCCCGGTCGGTGGGCGATTTGCGCGGATTTATAGCGTTCGGGCCAGATTCGACCCGAGAGGACGTAAAATTCCCGGTCGTTCCTAACTCGACGGGATTAAATGCCTATACAAGTCCGAAAATCGCACGCGATAGTTATCCCCGCGGGTGTGAGATAAAATGCGATAAAATGCACGATACGATTCTAAAGGGTTTTTTCTGCCCGTGCTGACGTAAAATCCCCGATCTGAGCTTCCTCGAGAGGAATAAATACCGCGCCGCAGGCGCGGTATTAAACACAATCGAGATTTTCGCGGGCTCGTCAAGCGCGATATTTATCCCCCGCGGGCGTGAGATAAAATGCGCGATATAAGTGATGTAGGCGCATGAACAAACCCCGGTTTCGGGCTGAAAGGACGTAAAATCCCCGGTCAAATTTTCTCCGTTGGGGGGATAAGTGATGTAGGTGCACGGAGAAACCCCCGCTTTCGATTTCGGCCTGAGAGGACGTAAAATCCCCGGTTAAATCCTCTCCGGGAGGGGATGACTTAAAATACGCATATTAACTTATGAAATAGGTTGTGGCGACAGTAAAGATGCCATAATTTCGTTTTTTACAATGAATTATGAAGGAGAGGGCCTAATAAAACAGTTACATTTGTGATCGGACAACATATTTCGGAAAAAATTCATTTTTTGTGTGAATCCGACTCTTAACGTAGTTGCGTTTTTCAAAACCGCTTGTAGCGCCCGGAGCAACGCGGAGCAGAGCGCAGATTAATTAATAAAATACTTTCCTTTACTACGTAAATGGGAAAGTAATAAATTTGTGATCGCACAACAAATTTCGGAAAAAAATCACTTTTTGTGTGAATTCGACTCTTGGTGTGGTTGCACTGTCAAAACCCAGCGCTTAGGGCGCTCCGAGCGGTTTTGACACGCGCTTTACTTACTAAAAACATCCCCCAAGTAGCTCCAACTCAAAAAGTATGGATGTTGACGTGACGAATATCAGGGAGCGACTGGTATCTCCCCACTGCTAGTCAGTGTCAACCCAGCCCTAGCACACGCACCGTTAACACAATGATTAAATTATTACGTAATATTGCGCAATTACATGTATTTCTTATGGGAAAATTGTAATTTTCAAATTTGAATTGTGACCTTATTACAAGTCCGACTAAGTTCCTCCTGCCTTTAAAATGCTTGTATTTTTCTGTTCTTTCGTTTGGTAAAGCCATTTCTATAGAAAAAAAGTGTACTTTCGCGTCAGGGTTGACGGACTCTTGTCGATTTCTTTGCGTGTACATCGGACCTAATCACATCATTGCTATTTCCCTGGGACGTCGATTGACCGTTCTGAAATCACCCTATTGGGTGTGCATATTGTTCGGTTCTCGAGGTGTTCCGCAGGGAAATATCGTCGTTTATTGCTGGTGAGTGATTTATTCTTTCAGTTGTGTACGTCCTGCGTGTCCTCAAACATTGAGGTTGCTGTAAATCTGTTGAACCGTAATTTGAAATCTGTAATCTCTGTCCAATGACCTGAACTTCTGACCTTGGTTAAATAATTGTTCGTAGGGCTGGTGGTCGATTGCTCTCAGAGGTAGTTTCAGTTTCATTTCTACCATCATCATTCCTTCAGAATGGAAAGCATTAACAAGTGAAATCCCCCCTCCAACCGATTATACGAAAAATATCAAAGAGAAGATTAAAACCCATTGGCTAAATGTTAATAATCAAAAATTAACATAGTAAATAAACAAAAAATTATAATATTAATAATTCATTATCAGTTATTATCTGAGAAGCGTGACCAAAATTTTTCATTCATTAATTAATTTTGAATTTATTGTCTAGAGGCCAAGGTAAGGTAAACTTTGTGAAGGTTGGAATGCGCACAGGAAGTAGTAATAGATGGCATACGATTTCCTCCGGATGGACGACATTCAGCCAACAATGCGAGACTACAACTGGCACCAAACATATTCCTGGTGTAAAATATACCACACACACATAGTACAAAAAAAATAGGAAATGCATTTTTAAATTTAACAATATCGGAGTGTCACGAAACTGATTGGGTAATTTAAAACCACAACTGCATGAGCATAATCGAATGAAATTAATGTCCACGTCAAAAAACTAAAAGAAAGTTTGAAATGCTCGAGATGGAATGCAATTATTTCTAACGATGAACATCCATAGATGCAGGGGCGCCTATAAACCAGCATTAAAACCGTGGATATACATCTACCCACGCTCACTAAAATTGCGTAGGCGGAGATGATGCGTGGGTAGAAAATTGTTAGTCACCCACTCGCCCTCAACCCCGTTCAAGGGCGCCCTTGCTGTCTGATTCTTTACAATTTTAGTACTGATAAACCCACGCTTTTTCCTACCTTTCAAAAATAAATCGAAATTGGATTTTGCAAACCGGAAATTTGTTTCGTTGTATAATTTTTTGATACTACAAACAAACAACAAAAACAATTACCCATTTTCGAAAATGTCAATATTATAAAACGTGCGTTTTACTACAACACGAGACGACTGTTTAAATTTTTTTCCAAATTCCTGCATGACTGGTAAATTGTAGGAACACCGCCATAAATTATCTACCCGTTTGACCGACACGAGACCTTTGGGTCGAACAAGTCATAATGAAGATTCTTATTTACACAAGTGAATCAACTCATTGTAACTTCTTCGGAGCTCACGACCAACTTGATAGGTTATTTTCTGTTCTTGCCCGAGCTGTTCATTGTCTGTCGTTGTGATATTTATGTGAAGCTGTCATTTTATCTCAGAATGGATTACATTAATATGTTTACCTTTCTCTACTGCTAAGCCAACTTTTCTAAAAGGCATCCGTTTTGAGATAACGGATAAATTTAAATAATATACACCTAAAATATTAATTGTGTGTACAGGAAATTGCAACAAAACAAAGAGATTCCAAGCCGTTTCCTTTCCAAGAATATTGCAACCGTAAACTTGCGGTGGTATGTCGGTGGCATGTAATTTAACTTCTTCGAAAATGTGATTGCCTCATTAGGAAGGTATCTCAGGTTCTGAGTAGACTTGTTAAAAAAATGAACACGAACCCGGTTATTATCCAAAAACGAACTCTTGTCAAGTTCACCATGTACGCTCTACTTGTTTGAGCGTGTATGGCCGCATACGATTTGGTGAATAAAATACGAAGGAAATGCATGCCCATTGTGTTCGTTCAGCAAGTTCACTGCACAATAAAAATAATAATCGTTGCGTAAAGAGGATATCCTCTTGTGCAGGATAAAATCGTCGTCTTGAAGTTTTTATAAGTCGTTTAAATTACAATAAACCTATAATCCTGAAAGTGTTTCGACTGACGAAGATTGCAGTCTGAAGGGTATTTTACTTCTCGCAACATTCCACGATGCTTTAACAAGAAGAGAAAAATACAAGAATACAATTCGAACGCTTCTTTTTATCCAACTCGAGACATGGCACATTTCTGAGAAATAACAAAAGCAATATTTGCCTTTTAAAATTTACCTGATTCGTATTTACAAACCGAGCGTGGGCTATTCACGTGGTATGCGACTGGTTTCGTCTCTCCAAAACAATAGCATTTTTTGTTTAATTAAGTAAAATAATTGTGGCCAATAAAAAAAATGTGAAACTCCCACTTTATCAAACTCGATTTATTCGGATACGATCTACACTGGAGAATTGGAGCTAGAAAGATTAGTAGAAAAGCTCTGCCTGAGGTTTTTCAGCCAATGCTGATGCATGGAATTGCCAAAATAATTAAGTTTTGTCCCAAAAATACATTTCACAAAAGGTAGAGGTTATCTAAATAAATGTCAAGAATCAGTGGGAACGTAAATTTTGCAATTTACATTAGCAAAATTTCATACCAAAAAATTTTTTTGCTGATGTCCAAATTAATTTTGATTTATGATGCCCGAAAATAGGCAACTTACCCTGCATTGTTACATAAGTTTGCATACATTAGAAAATGTATTTTAATTATTATAGATTAATAGCATAGGTAAATAAAAAATCGAAGTGGCAGTGGTAAAAAACATTACATTTGATTACATTGTACGCCGGTAAGGATACGTCCAATAATTACGAGAGCTCAAAATGAGGAGGGGGAGGGCAAAATCTCATTTAAAGGAGGCCAATGAAAATCTCCGATCAACATTGTAATTTAGAGAATATCCAATATTATAACAGATACACTGTAGAAAATTAATTACTGGCCTCATCTTTATGGTAAAAATTGTAGAGTAAATCTCATGTGAGAAGAAGGGGGGGCACATCTTAACCAAATCTCACCAAGGGGGGCGGAGGTTCAAATTTAAAGAAAAACACCTCACGTAATTAATGAATGTCCTCTAAGGAAAAGCACCACTTTCTGGGTTCTAAATTACTGGCGGAGGCCAAATGAAAGGGTCCCACCGATTCCAGGGCCATATCAGGCCAAAGTCTTCCAACACGCATTCCCTATAGGGTATGTGCAAGTTCACAACTAGCGCCAACTGGTTGCGCGCGCCGGTACTTTTCACTGTACTTATACCAACCTTGTAATTAGAAAATTACTACATACTCATCACAATACTCATAAACACCAATTTTTACTGTCAAAAACACTGTCATAACCATCGATCTTTTATTAAAATAAATATATTTTAATATTAATTAAAATAAATATATTTTAATAAAAGGCCGATGGTCATAACTGTTATAAACACTGTCATAAACACTGTCAAAAAGTACAGCAAAACGTTTCATATGTCACCACCGTAATCGCTGGCATCGAATTTTTAAAAATTCAAATCACTTGCACATAGCCTATAGAAGTCAACGACAGACAATAACAAAATACATACTCGGCTGGGTGACCAGACAGAACAGAACATGAAAGAACAGAACAGTGAAAAAGAGAACAACGAAAACAAACAGTAAAAAACAGAAAAACACAAAAACAGAACAACGATAAAACAGAACCTTGACAAAACAACTGAAAAAGAGAATAACTAAATAAAGTGTTGTCAATTATTCGCATGAGTTTTTATATTTAGTTATGAGTTTTGATTATTTAATTTATCCCCAATATCGCACCATAGAAAATTTTTATAGATTTTGAGAAAGCATGCATTTCTGCTGTTCAGGCTGTTTTCTTGGAAGCGGAAATTAAAGATTGCTACTTTTATTTGTATCAAAGTTTGTTAAGAAAAATCACCAGAGCTGGTTTGAACACCGTTAAACAGTGATGCCGAATTGAAATTGAAGTTCGGTTCGTATTTAACGACCTTGCCACAACATTTCCCGATGATGATTGCTACAATGACATATTTTTTCTCTACATATTATATACTTTCCATACTTAGCCGAGTAGAACCGATCTAGGGGTATATTTTTAGTTAGTAAAGCGTGTGTCAAAACGGCCCGTAGCGGCCGAAGCAGAGGGTCGGTTTTGACTAACGCAACCACGGAAAATCTCGGATTCGCTCCAAAAACATACGCTACATTATATTTCCTTAATAATATTTTTAAAATACGAGATTTCGGTGTACTACCTTCTTAAAACGCAAAACTAAATAATCAAAACTCATGCAAACAATTGATAAAACTTCAACCCGATGATCTAATTTTTCAGTGTTCTCTTTTTTCAAGGTTCTGTTCTATCATGGAATCGCTCAACTGTTTCCTCCTCTTCGTTACAGATTCAAGTCTTTGCTAGATTTACTAGACTTTCATCAGATTTGCCTATGACCAATTATTGTTATCTTTGTATGTTACAACCAAACAGGCGCGTCTTCGACGCGCATGAATGGATCAACGAGATCATTGTGCCACAATTTTTATTTAATTTCTCAATTCGTCAATAACTATCTTCGTTTATCACAGAAGTGCCTCCCGAACACTTAAAACTTCTACTAAACCTTCTCGTTTTTTTGATAAGTCTGCCCGTTGACAGTGACGCGCATGAAGGGAGAACGAATGAAAGAATGGAGAAATACGTTTAAAAACGTATCACTTGATAATGTGAACACAAAAATTCAAAGGCATACTAACTGAATGTATTACAAAAATTTAAATTTGGTTTTATATCAACCGAACCATTTTACTGCAAATACAAGACCTTTTACAGTAAGTACTATTTGGAGAAAATGAAAAAGTTAATAAAATTATAATTTGATTGCTGAAATTTTATCTTACTGTTAGATAGAAAAAAGTATGTTTTTGTTGACAGATTATCGAATTTCATTTACTCCAAATCTGTTTTATACACAATAAATTTATAAATATCGAAGAAAAGTTGTTTTTTCATCTATAAAAAATAAATAAAATTTTTTTGTTACCGAGCCTCGCAAATACAAAATTTCCTGTAGGAATGAAAACAAATTATAACGGAGAATTATAAATTTTAACGTTTGGGCAAAAAAACTAAAAATTGTAATACGTTTCTATGATAGGCTACATTCGAACTTCAAGCACCGCCCATTTTGAGTTTTATGTGCATATTACACTGAAAATAGTGTATTTCACACTTTTTTTGAATCAACCGACGCGTATATCTCCTGATATTTGTATAAATAACAGTATAAATTTGTATAAAATAAAGAATTCGTAACAATTTAAAAAACATCCCCGAGAGCGATCCACTTCGAAGTTATGGAACTCAAACCGTGGGATCCGAGTGTAACTGGGAACACCACGCGGTGAACTGTTCGCGATGCACTAGTTAACTCCATCTACTGGACGATTAGAGTAGGTTGGACGCAAGTAGCGCCAACAGAATGGTTAAAATTGCCATTTTTCATGAACTGAAAAATCGATCTTTAGCGATATTATTGGAAATTTCGAGTTCATCCATGTCATTTTTTCGGATAAGGAACGCCGAAGACGAAGACATGACTAATGAGAAGAAAGAGAAAATCACGGCAATTAGTGAAGAGACATCGCCAATCAAAGACAAAGAAGATAAGAAGAAAACAAAAAGATGACAGAAAAGATGGAAGAAGATAGCAAAAGAAGAGAAGAAGAAATTAAAGATAACAAAAATAGGGAAAAGAACGTAAACGAAAATTCACCATCATCTTGTTTGTTTCTGCTTCTACAGCGTATCATTTTTGTTAAAGGAAAATCTCACCTGATTGGTGCAACGAAAACTAAATTCTGAAATAGGAAGGGAGTATTGCGAGCAACCGCAGAGAGGAGGAATATAGATTAATTAAGGCAAGTAAAAAACTAAATGGGGAAAGCAGAAGGAAATTGAGAAGAAGGAAGAAATCTGGAGAAGCAATCAATTACAAAAACAATTGAGGAAATGGAAAAATTAATTGAGAATCAGGAGAAAGCAAGGAAGAAAAATAATATAATATACTAATATTTTTGACATATTGAGAGAACCACTGATTGTGCAAGTCCAAAACTGCAGAGAAAAATTTAAAATTGATCCTAAACAAAGGAAGAATATTGACAGCAAAAGAGCTGAAAATATAAAATAAAATTATGGAAGCTACAAGAATAGAAATAGAAAACGGAATCTTGAATGCGATTCAAATAATGAAAACAAACTTTTTCCTTTAGCAACACAGCACTGTAATGTGCGCAGTCCTACATGTTAAAATCAGCCTTAAATTTTTATGTTTCTGTCCAACATTTGCCATAATCTCACATTATTCATATTTTACAGCAGTCCTAACCTACAAATTCAAATTTGACATCTTAAAATAACAAAAGTTCAAACTGTAAACAGCAACTGTTCAGTTGCCAGGCGACGGAACTCTCCGATGCGTATGAATGGGTCAATCAGATTCCTACTTTACCGCAAATGCCCTCGTTTATCGCGAGTACGCCTCCCGAACGCTTAAGGCTTTCGCGCGATAACTTAAAATACGAAACCATACGAAACCTACAAATGCAAATTTGACATCTTAAAATAACAAAAGTTCAAACTGTAAACAGCAACTATTCAGTTGCACGGCGACAGAACTCTCCGATGCGCAATCAGATTCCTACTTTACCGCAAATGTCCTCGTTTATCGCGAGTACGCCTCCCGAACGCTTAAGGCTTTCGCGCGATAATACGAAACCTTACGAAACGAAAACCTTACCGTTTTCGCGATAAATCCATCCGACGGGAATTTCTTCCCGGTGTTGAGGAAACACATGAATCGCTTAACGAGGTTCCTCCTTTTTATCGATATCTCTCTAATTCGTCGACAAATATTTTAGCTTACGGCGGTTTTGACGTTGTTGCTTTAAATCATATGAAAACCTTATCGTCTACGAGATATCTAATGTAATCGGTATTTTACCGCACCAAAAAGAAAATTGTCGATATTTTGGCTACTTTCCAACAGTAAGGGTACTAAGATATGATCGTTTTTGACAATTAGAAACAATTATGGATATTCTAACCTCAAATGTTTAGATGCGCATTTTATGGTTTTCGCTGTAGCCTGCATGCTATAATACTACTTCCCGCTCTGCCATCTGGGTTAGGTCATTTTATGTAGTTTCTAAATACGAAATCTTTCTATGTATGAATTCCAGTGTGGGATGTAAGAGAAGGTTATAGAAAAAATCTTCAAAACTTCGCTTAATTCCAAGTAAACCTTGGATGGTAATTTATCCAAGATTTTATCTCCATGAGAACTGGCAGTACAAAACATGTACATATGTAATATGTTTCATTATAATTAAATTACAAGACACCCTGCAAAATTGTGTAAACCCAATCAACACAAAACCCTTCAAAGTAGCGATCGTTTTTTTTGTTATCGCGTGGTGCTGTCATCTGTGTTAATAATAAAGAGCAATTAAAGGCAATTGTAAGCACACAGTAATTAACTAATTGACTTCTTTAAATTTGTAATACACACAAAAAGTTCTCCGGGCAATTTTAAAAACAACAAAAAGTGTTATCAGCGATAACCCCATTTTGAAAAAAGAGAATATTTTTAGATATCCTACAACTGGTACGTGGGTGTGGTACAAAAAAAGGGTTTCTATATTGAATAAAAAGCGGTACATGCAAACATGTTTTTCCATTCATAATCAATTTATTTACGCCCACTTCACGCCACTTGTGAGCACAGGTATCAATCAACTTGCAATTTATACGTCTAAACTCGGGGGTAAATAACCAACAATTGAATTACAGACGCCTTCGTAGTACAAACTTGTCCCTTTAATAGTTTAGGTTCATAATTAACTTAACGCTTCTTCGCTCAAGTGATTAATTTGAAATTCCGAGTAATTTCAAGATAACGTAAACAATCACACACCAATCAAATTTGGTGTGGTTTTTATTCGTAGGTGGATTTTGAATTGAAACAATTTGTGGCCTACTCATTCCAAGAAGGTAAAGACGTCACTACCAATGATTAAAAAGTCAATGGTCATTCGTACAACTAATTCGTAATTGATAATTATTGCAACACGTCATCCTTAATAAAGCCAAAATTTGATTCCCAACTTTGCGTAGCTCCAATTCCACCAAGTTTGAATGGAACCGAAAATGTAACCTAAAGGTCATCTCGCAGTGTTGAATAAATATTTACAAATTTTCTGCCACATCTTTTCCCACGCGATAAAAAGAGCAAGTGAAAGTCTTTACACATTTTATAGTAACAGAAACCTACACAGCGCCAGCGCCTTGTTTTCTAAGGTATTTCAGAAACACCTCCGTATGATTGACAAATATCCTTGTATGGAGAATTCTAATAAAAATTGATTGGCCAAATTGCTTTAAAATAACCAGCGCTCGACCTTTACAAAGGTTTTTAACCTTACTTCCAGGTGCTAATTGATCCCTTTTAGCACTTGGTTGAAAAATGTGCAAAACAAACAAACTTCGCGATGAGAATCTCAAAATGTCACATCTGCACATCCATCGAAAATAGAAATAATATCGAAAAATTTGCAAATTTTCAGAACAATAGAGGGAAATGTCGATAAATCTCAAAGGTTGTAAGCACCTAATATAAATTTTAACATCGTAATACCGCTGACCCAGTTTTCAAAATAAAGACCAAAATACAGTCAGAAAAATTTCCACGCCGGAAATATTTTTTAACATACAACTTTGGATCCTCTAGATTCTTCATCGAGAAGTCGTTGAAATTTCAATATTGTAATCTCATAGTATTTTCTTATTTTAGTAAAACGGTTGTCAGCGCGAGAAATGTTAGTCAGAAATTTATTTTAAAATTTTTTACTCATAATCAGATTCGTAACCCAGTCGATATTTTTTCAAAAATGACGAATACGAAAAACGTATTTCGTTGCTTATTTAATCTGTAACTTGAAAAGGACTGATTATAGATAATAATTAATCATTTTGTAGATAATTTCGTGATCTTTAAAAATGCACTGAACGATAAGCACTGAAAACTCAATAGTTTTGGTGATACGGCCATTTTAGGGAAGTAATCCCCCTGAGCGTTTGGATTTAGACGAAAGTTTCAGTTTATTGCATCTGCACATTAGTCACGGGACGCCATGTATACAGAGATAACGCCTGAAAGCATCACGAATGTGGTTATTGAATATTTAAAACAATTTAGTAACTTTGTTAATACAACAGTTCACTTCAAAGCAAAGAGAAAATCCTGCTGAACAAATCGCTCCTACAATATTATAGCAGCTTTTGTAGCACATCAGACTAGACAACGCAAAGAAAATTTTAATATTATAAATACACGTTTAATAATTTACCCAGAAGTATCTTAATTATTCCCCTTTCTAGTTTAATTTTATTTCAGATAAAGGAAATCGGAGTAGTAAATCCAATTTCCTTAAACCTCCGAATTTATTTTCAACAAGATATGGGCCACTGACAAGGGTAAAATTTAAAAAAAATGTCACCAAAACTCGTGTATGTATTATAAATAAATACTATTCACAATGAAATAAATATTTGATACATTAAGCAATCGGTTACTAAATAATAAATTCCAATAAAACTCTTTTACAAACGTAATACCCAAGTATTATCGGGATTAAGTTATTGATAACATCTTTTGATTAGATTATATACCCAACCGATCACAAACGATTGTTACCTTTAGTGCGGGGTATAATATGTAGAAAAAACGTCTACAAAAATACTTAATATATCTCGATGATAGATAAGGATCGTGGTCAAATCAAAACCATTATCAAACTAATGATAACCAGTAAAAATTGTCACAAGAATAGCTATTTCGATCAGGTTATTTTTAAAACCCTGCCAGGAGGTTCGTGAGCAACAGGAAGAGAACAATCATTCCGTATAGCAAAACAGGAAACCTTACACATAGATTTATAAAATGTAGTGTCAAGGGTCACGCTAATTAAACAAAATACACCGTGTTTACACAGGGTGGCAAAGAAGCAGGGTTGACACAATTGCGTTAGTGCCTTTTCAAGTGCGAATTTCAAGAGCCATGTCAATACAGTAACCCACCTCGTAAGCTTTAATTAAGTTCTTTATACCATACGTGTACAATCGTAGAAACAAGTAAGTGTAAAAGTTACATACAACAAATATAATTTCTCTTACTTGCTTCTTCGATTGTACATTTTTGGAAACTTCAAGTCTTGCAATTTTCAAATAAAAATTTGGGTAGAGTCAAGAATCCCGAACTCAAAAGTACACTTTTCCCTATAAAAATGGCTTGACCAAACGAAAGAACGCAAAAATACAAGCTCTTTAAGGTGAGGATCAATCTTGTCGGAGTTGTAATAAGGCCACAATTTAATTTTGAAAATTGCAAATTTCCCATAAGAAATACATGTAAGTGTATTAAAATGAAAAGGTATCATTCATTCTGTTGGCGGTACGTGTGCTGTGCCTGGGTCGACAGTGACTAGTGGTGGGGAGATACCAGTCGCTCACAGAGATCCGTCGCGTCAACTTTCAAAATTTTCGAGTTGGAGCCGCTTAAGGGATGTTTTAATGAGTTTAGCGCGTGTCAAAACCGCTCGAAGCCCGCACGAGCCCCGGAGGGCGAGGGCGGTGCGGAAGTAGGTTTTGACAGCGCAACCACCTCCGAAACGAATTCACACAAAAGTGATTTTTTTCGGAAATTTGTTGTCCGATCACAAATTTAATTCTTTTATTAGCTAATTACACCATTATCTTTCATAATTCGTTGTAAAAACGAGATTCTGGTATATTTACAGTCGCCACATCCTCTTTCAATTTTGGGGCGGGGTTAAAGTTCAAAAGAGCCAATGATAAAATTGCATTCCAAATTAACTTTAAAGCCGTTTTTTCAAAATTGTGTGAACCGACCGCAAATTTTATTTTTTATACGCTAATTAGACCCTCATCTTTCATAATTCACTTCAAAAATCATGAAATTCCAAATTCGGGATTATTGACCGTCCCAAAAATTTCACCGATTCGTTTCTTGAGGTAATCAAAACACTTGAAATGTTTTCAGAAAATTTAGAAATTAGTTTACGGTGTAAATAACAACTTAGGAATGAAACAATCGAGGCCGCTTTGAATAGGGAATTTTCGAATAGTGGCGGCAAACTAATTTTATAAATGGATTACTCGCCGGAAGAATCAAGTTCGATTTAATTTTAATTTTGATTTTAAAGCCACGATTTAATCAAAGGGTTCAATTAAAAATTTTAAATTGAAGAACCACCAAGCGAAACATTTCATTTTTGAACGTTGGCAAGTTGAAATTTCAGAACATCCCAAGAGCAAAATTGCGAAACGTGAGTTCCATGATGAAGCCCATAGGGTATAGACGCAAAAGGACGTTGAGTTTTTCAAGTTCCTAATTAAAACCTGAAAACTTTAACGAGACGGATAACGAGAATTTTACTAATGTGAACGTGGAAGTGAAATTCCAATTGAAAAATACAATCAACTACCGACAGTAACATTTAGGCAATGGACAACTCACAGAAAATCTTTCAAGATAATAAAAAAACTTAATTAAATAAACATTTTAATCAAGTTCTGAATTGTAAACATTTTGGGACTGATTTAGATTAATTTTTTTATAGGCTCTTGGTCTGATTAGAAAACAACTGCAAAAAAATAAGATTTTCTTTAAAAAATATTAAATTATAATATTGTCGTTTATATTAAAAGTTATTTCATTTTCCATCAACAAACCAAAACAAAAGTTAAGCCGAAGAATTAATCATTCAGGTGCTGTAAAACAAAGGAATATTCCCCAAGTCTTTGTTTCTGGCGACCAAAAATCAATACAAATACAGTAGCTAATAAAATTGAAACACAGCAATATATTATATCTCTTAGGTGCGTATAAATCTAGCGCGACGCGCCCGCGACGCGCCTGCGACGCGCCTGGGGCGCGACTATGGCGCGCTTGAGCGCGCCTGGTCCGCGACTCTGGCGCGCCAACCCCGCGTCATTACATTGTAACTTTAACTTGTAAAAGATTCAAATACTTTTAATTTAAATATCAAATTTTGAATTAAAATGAAGTCATGTTTTCTAATAGTAATACTATTTTTCATTTTAATAAAATATTATCGAAAGATATGACTTTTTAATCGATTTATTAAACATTCAACCCTATTTCCAGCAAAAACAACATAAGTCCAGAAAGAAAATTTTTTAAATTTTTTATATATTACATTTTTTATGGACATTAATATTATGTAGTAACTAATAAGTTAGAACTTTCAAAAAGCAAATTAGCAAAAAAAATATTTTTTTAATCTTGTACGGGGTTAGCGACCCCATTAGTTGTCGCACTAGAAGCGCGTTGGAAACCCGTTCGTTGTCGGTGTTTCGACGCGCCATCAAAGTAAATGTTTTGTTGTGATACATTTTTTGTGCACAATCTTTTATTTTCGCTTAGGGTAAGTTGGAGAAATATGGTAAATAAAACTTTAAATCGCTGTATTTGTTTGGGAAAATTTATTTTAGCAAATGTTAATACAAAAAGGGATTATATGTATATAAACTAACACTAAAATAATATAAACTAAACTTTATTTGTTTTAACAACGTAATATTAAATTTTCAAAATAGCAGTGATTTACCATCTCACCCATATCACTATGGGTTAGTTGATGAATGACATATGGGTGAGATAGTAATTAAAATTTAGGGCCTTATTTCCGTCATTCGCATCTTGCGATGTTTTTTAAGTGTTTCTTTGATATGCATTTATATCACTATAATTAGCAACAGGTTTGTACAACGTATCGATAGCGAACGATGTCGTTTTTGCGTATGTTTACTTACTTTTTGTTTTCAAAATTAACTTTAGATTGTGCCTTTATTATTATTAATTATTACATTATTATTATTATTATTATTATTGGATTAATTAACGTTACGCTTAATGAACATAGTAAAGCAGCAGTCAATAATTGTGCAGCTTAGTGCACACACAAATTATGAAACGAAATCCTTCCTATCGAATTTTTTTGATTGCTGAACAATTTTTTTCATTTTCTTTGGGTAACAGCGACGATGGACCCAGAGGGGGGTCTAATGGGTCTAAACTAATGGGGTCGCTAACCCCGTACAAGATTAAAAAAATATTTTTTTTGCTAATTTGCTTTTGAAAGTTCTAACTTATTAGTTACTACATAATATTAATGTCCATAAAAATGTAATATATAAAATTAACAAATTTTCTTTCTGGACTTATGTTGTTTTGCTGGAAATAGGGTTGAATGTTTAATAAATCGATTAAAAGTCATATCTTTCGATAATATTTTATTAAAATGAAAAATAGTATTACTATTAGAAAACATGACTTCATTTTAATTCAAAATTTGATATTTAAATTAAAAGTATTTGAATCTTTTACAAGTTAAAGTTAAAGTCGCGCGCGCGTCGCGGGCGCGTCGCGCTAGATTTATACGTACCTTTTGTAGTCGCAGGCGCGGCGCGCCACAGGCGCGAGGCAGGCGCGAGGCAGGCGCGTTGTAGTCGCAGGCGCGTCGCGCGCGCGTCGCGGGCGCGTCGCGCTAGATTTATACGCACCTTTACAAAAGGTTTTCGAGCCACACGCTTCGAAGTTCCATAATTATTTAATAAGCCCACAATTTAAATTCAAAGTTCAAAACTTTCCCATAAGAATACATGTAAATGTATTATTGCGTAATATTCATATTTTTTCGAGTTGGAGGTACTTGGGGGATGTTTTTAGTAAGTAAAGTGCGTGTCAAGAAACATCAAGAAACGGATTCACACAAAAAGTGATTTTTTTCCGAAATTTGTAGCCCAATCACAAATTTAATTTTTTTAATAGCTAATTACACCATTATCTTTCATAATTCGTTGTAAAAACCGAGATTCCGGTATATTTACTGTCGCCACAACCTAATTTAATTTTGGTAGGCGGGGTTACACTTCAAAAGAGCCAATGATAAAATTGCATTCCAAATTAATTTTTAAAGCCGTTTTTTGACCAAATTTGTGGACCAAACTAAATTTTTTTTAATGTGTAGAGAACGATGTCCTCTTTCATAATACACTTCAAAAATCATGAAACTCTGAATTCGGGTTTATTGACCGTCCCCTGGGTTTCTAAAAAGAAGGTTGTAATGTTTGGGAACCTCTGGTCTAGTGCACTAAGGGCAGTTGTATAATGCTCATAACAGAGTTAACTCATTGGTTAAGCACAGCTTTTAAGGGTAGGTTCCATGACCCTCCCATCGTGATAGTGATATCTTACAGGGCTTTTTAAACGACCACGAAAATTAAAAAACACAGCCAATATTATTACTTTTCGCGAATTTAGAAGTAATATTTTTAAAGTTACTTAGAAAAGTATCTAGTATTTTCAAGTTATTTTTTAAATTTCTAGGTATAAGGGGACGTCCATTAATTACGCGAGGTGTTTTTCTTTAAATTTTGACCCCCGGTGAGATTTGGTAAGATGTGTTGGGACCCCATCCTTCTCACGTAAGATTTACCCTTTAATTTCTACCACACCGGACCCAGTAATTTTTTACAGTGTATCTGTATATTCTCTGAATTATAAAGTTGAAGTGAGATTTTGCCGGACCCCCTCATTTTGAGCTCACATAATTAACGGACGTTCCCTAACATCAATTTTTGACGAGAGTCGATCAAGCCTGATTGTGATTTTCACCATTTTTTTAAATTATGAAACAATAATGCAATGGACGAATCAAAAAAAAATAAAATTTGCGGACGAACCACAACTTTTGGTTTACGATCATTTTATTGGTGCCTCCTTCCCTTTTACTCATTTCTTTACAATTAACCCGTCCATCAAAAATTAAACATGGATTTTGTATTTAAAATGTATGTACTGAAGGTTGACCCCGCCTGCGGCGGCGCCCACCTAAAAAACATCCCGAAATGCGATTCTACTCGAAATTATGGATCTTGATACGACGAATGCTTGGGAGCGATTGGTACCTGATTGGAACCTGTGATTGAGCAGCAGAATAAATTAAATTATTACGCCATATTGCGCAATAATTATTTTTCATGTGTTTCTTATGGAAAATTCGTCAAACTTAAAATTTAATATCTTCTTCATCGTTTGCTTCTTGTCAGAAGCGTCATGGGAGTATAATTCATGAGGTGGTTTCTTTTTTTGTTCACAACAGTGTGCTTCACGCTATACTGCTGGTTCATTATCTTTATGAGCAAATATGGGTGCTGGGGTTAATATAAACCTATTAAATTCATCCTCACCTTAAAAGTCTTGTATTAATGTCCACTTTCGTTAAGTAAAGCTATTTTTATAGGAAAAAGTGTCCATTCTAGTCAGGGTTAATCGCTTCTTACCCAATTTTAAAGAAAACCGGGGGTCAACCTGATCTTTACTTGAGCTTCTGTAGCTCCCCGACTCGAACAGTTTAGGTTTTATTTAATTGGTTATTTTAAAAAAATTTTACCGATTTTTTTGTTTTCTTCTATTTGTACTACAATTCAGATTTTGGGCACGGTCACCATTCCTGAACTCGGATTTTCAAGATTTTGAAATGAATTATGAAAGAGGACATCGTTTTCTGCATATTAAAAAAAAAATTTGCGGTCCAATTTTCGAAAAAAAAAAAGGTTTTAAAGTTCATGTTTTCCGATGTTATCATCGGTCATCAATAATTTAGAATGGGGTATTTTATTATAATTGTGCGCTTAGAATATGTGCTGAAGGGTGCCGCCGGAGGCGGCACCATAAAAAAACATCCCTGAAGTGTTACAAAACTCGAAATTTTGGATAGTTGAAACGATAAACGCTTGAGAGCGACTGGCACCTCGCCGGGCGTCCACTCAGGACGCACGGACTAGCAACAGAATAAATTTAAAACGTAATATTACGCAATAATGCACTTACATGTACAATTTCGTATGGAAATATCGCAAACTTTAAATTTAAATTGCGGAACCTATCAAAATCAACCTCACCTTAAAAGTCTTGTATTTTTGTGCTTTTCGTTTGGTGAAGCTATTTTTATAAAAAGAAAAGTGTACTTTTGAGTTTGGGTTCTCTCCCTTTCCCCTATTTTTTCCCCAGTTTTGAACTTCTCAGAAAAAATCTCAAAAGTTTTTTTTTTATTGCGTTTATTAAAATATTAACGGATAACTCAAAAGGATCAAAATCCTCTGTTCATGTTTTAATAAATTTGATTACGAAGCTTTTGAAATAGAGAAACCATGACAAAATCGTCACCCCGAGTCTAATTATTGTTCTTCGAATATCACTTTTATTTTCAAAATTGATCAAAATACCCCCTCTCCTCCTCCGAGAAATGATTAAAGTTTATAGATAACAAATATCTTTCAAAATGCCTCCAAGGTTTATGTACGTACATATTTATTATGTTTTTAAGATTCTTGGGGTAACCCCACCGACAATAAATTTATCCGTTACATAAAAATTAGCTTTACATTCATTATTTTTAAATTAAAGTATGATAAAACTGAAACCAAATTATAGCGAAAAAAAATATTTCCTTAGAGTTTTATTTCGGTAGGACATCTCACCGTCGCCATTTCGCCGTCGCGCGGTCAAATATAGCATTCGATTGTTTGATTTTAGCATTCATAGGTTTTTTCAAGAGAGGAAAACTCAAACTATATAAATAGGCGTTTATTTTTTTTTAGTTTAATTGAAAGGCGATATGTCCCATCCACAAAATAATATACAAAGGCAGTTTCGCCAAAGAAAGAACTCGGTTCATCATGATATCCCGCCAAGTTAGCTAATATTTGCAGTCAACTTTCCCCATCAAGATCTTTCATTAGCGTAACTGGTAGACGGTAGGCGCTTAATCACATCTTTTTTTAATTACCGTAAAGTAGAGATTATGGGCTTGTTAAACTAAAATCTTCCCTCGACCTCATAAACTAAATCACCCACAGGAGATTAATTCGTCTAAAATCACAAGGCTCCTTTAGTTTTGGCTTTTATTAATTAGAGGTGATTAACACTTCCTTCCAAACTGGAAAAAACATCCTTGACATGATTAAAATTTAACGTGTGAAATACGGATCAGTTTACACCTTTTTGGGTAGCTCGAAAATTGTGAAACGTAACAGGAAACTCTCGGCAAAAAAAAAGGTTTCGTAACTCTGCAAATCTCTTTGCGTAACGCGTCGGTGATACCATGGGCAAAAAACGCATTAAACAATTATTGCAAGTGAAACAAATAATGAAAAGTTGTCACGAGACGACGACGCATTTGTGTATTCTAAAAATCGCCGGATATAAATGATGTATTACACATCCGGTAAGTACATCGTAATCCGTCACACGTTCGTTATGCCACGATCAACAGTGCAAAAATTCTTTTGTTTTCCTTGAGAACGGCATTTTAAAAACACGTTCGCTTTTGGTTTTTATTTTCACTCGCACGAAAATTTTAAGCATCACACTTTTGTGTTTTGCTTATATTCGTGAACAATGTGTCATTAAATTTGATTGACGTTATGCAATCGACATCGTTAAGTAATAGTAAATAAGTTATGAATGAAATAAAATCTTGGAGTGAACGTTCAAGTTAAAAAATATTCAATGAATAGAGTAAAAGTAGGTACTTAAAACAATCAGTGAATGAGCAACAGTAAATTTACTTAAATACTGCACTGGTCGATTGTACCTGTGGATCAAAACACAAGTGATAACCATGCGATATCTCGACATTTTGAGGATGCACCTAACAAACGACGAATGCATTTGTCTTGTGGTGGCCAATCATCAGTTCGAAAAAAAAACAAAAAACGATAACAAGTTAAAAGTTTGGATATTTACTTACCTTCGAGACACACAACTCGGCAACCATCTTGCGTTAGCCTTCGCATTAAAACGCTAAGCAGCGAATCGCTCGATTGTTGCAAATTATCGTTGTACAATATGAACAAATTTTCTTGGTAGCCACCGAAAATTTTGTTCTTCAAATCTCTGCATTTAATGGTGGACATTAAATCAATTTTTCCCGCAGCTAAACGCCTCAACATAATCGAGGGAATTGTAAAATTTATGGAATCCCTAATATGAAAGGTGCTATATTCGAATGAAGCTCGACAGTCCACAATAACCAATTTTTTCGAATCACTACGCAATTCTGCCAATAACCACTCGTTCGACACAAAATTGCACTCGCAGTCCTGTGTGGTAGGCATTTTAAAATTTAAAATATCGGCACTCACTTCAAAACAACAGTCCGAACAGATAGCACTTGTTTTACACCAAAACTATTACATCGATTCAATCAACAACAACTTTTCTGTCATTAATGATGTTTAAATATTCAGTTCAACAACTGCGCGCCTACCAACAACAAACTAACACCCAACTCTGAATGATGATTTCTCTGCTCCACTGTTTTCGGCACACCGACTTCGTTATTGTGCGAGGGCGTGCGAGCAAGAGTCGGCGTTTCCGAGTCGTTTATTGGTCGCAAACCACGTGACCGATCGGGAACAGCCAATTGCACCACTTAACGTCATTTCATTGATGAGGTTCAAATACAATATTGGATAATTCTAGTTAGGAAATACGGTACTCGCCATTCGCGTTTGCCAAATTTACCTTGCCGATGTCGTTGATTAAAACCGGCCATAAATATAATTTGTAAAAGCGTGGGCGATTGACGAGACTCAAAAAACAGATTTTAAGATTAAATATGACGTCATGTAGCAGCGCCCGTCATTCCGACAAATGTTTTTTTCGCGTGTTGGTTTGTGACCTTTTAGAATTTAGACTATGTCCGTTTCAAAATTGGCTTGACCATTAATTTTAATGATCTAATCTTTTATTTTATGAATGAGCATTAGTGTAGCGCCGCCATGCACTTGAAAAAATTCCAAATAAACCATTGTTTATTTATAATTATTTATAGTCATTGTCTACTTAACTTCAATGGTTACAATCAAACGCGGCTATTAATGATTTTTTTCGATTTGACATTAATATTACGAAATAGGAAATGATTCGATAGCGGCGGCTTTTAGATATCACACAGAGATGGTTAAAGTGAAATGTCATCGATAGATCGTGAACCGGGATAAAAGGGGAAATACTTTTATTACTGATAAGCCAATATCGCGAGATTAATTAGACGCAGGGCCGGCTTCGATAAATTTAATAATATTTTGAAATTAAAACCATACAAAGTAGTTATTAGTATAATTAAGTATAGGCGGGGTAGGTACTTAATTATATATTAAGTTCCTATATAATTAATTTTTATTAGTAAACAATAAATTACAAATAAAGGCGGGTCTGAGTTTACAGATCCGGCGTCAGAGCGAACGCAAAAATTACAGGACGAGAAAATCGTTCATCAAATTAAAAAAATTATCTAATTGAATTTAAAAAAAATAATTAATATCTGCAAAACCGATACAATCTAAATTATTTAGTAAATTGTAACCATACTCCATTTAAAATAAGAATGCAGTAAAATTGTCCTAAAAAATGACCTTACAACGTGATTGGTTAAAATGTATGCAAGTTTACACTGCTAAAATTTCATTTGCGATTGACATTTCACAAATCCAATATTAACGAATTAAAAATTTCAATTTTCCGATTTTATTGTAAATTCTTGTTTCAAGTGATAATTTTAGTTGTAGTTCATTAAGAGAGACTTTAACTTTTAAAGTTTAGGTTTTAGTAAAATTTTTTTGAAGAGGAACTTAAAATATCGATTAGTTTCTGAGAAAATCGATTTTAAAGTTGACATTTCCTTATACAAACATACGGGTGGCTCAAATTCAGCGGCTGAAGCATCCAAATTTTCGAGTGCTGTTATGGCTCAAGGATATTTTTAATAAGTTTAACCTCTTCTAGGAGTCTAGGACCCTATGGCTTAAAGATTTATTATTTTCTAGATTATTTTTAGCTCCGAGATATTTTTAATGAGTTTTAAAGTTGATTTTCAGATTTGCTGGGTCGAGTGGAAAATTTCGAGCTCTGCCGGGCTCGAGAAAATTTTTTTTATTGTTATGAACCCGAAGGCTTCGCAACCGTTCGCAATTTTCTAATTTTAAATTATTTTTAGCACATTCATTTTCGATGGGCAGGGCCACGGATACGAATACAGTCCATCCAACACTCAGATTGCAATTTTTTGATTTTTGGCCGTTGGCCATTATTTTAGAAAATTTTCTAATTCCGAGTCCCCGTGTTACCGAAATCTACCCATAATTTTTTACATTGGAAGAAAAATTAGCGCGTTTTATTTTTCAGTAAAAGAACATTCCGTCGCGAGTTTGTAGATGTAGTGGACGGCGAAGAGTGAAATATGTAGAAGATCAAATGCGGCACCGAAATTTTTTTTTGGAAATTATGAAAGATGACAATGCCATACAGACATAAAAGAATACCACAATTTTGGTTAAAAAACGACTTTAAAAATTAATTTGAAATGCAATTTTCTCATTGGCTCTTTTGAACTGTAACTCTGCTGTAACTGTAATACCGAAAAGGTATCCCACCTTACTGAGTGTACAAGAGTGGGGAAGGGGCAGTGACCGAGAATCTGGGAGGAGAGAATTATGAATCCCCAGTATAATATATCATCGTTCTCAAGTGAGGCACTGGAGGGTGCTCCACACCCCCCAGACCCCCGGATTGTGCAATTTATTTTTTATTAGAAAAAATTGAAGATATCAGTTTAACCGATCTAGAAAAAATCTCTATAAAAACAAATTAATCCTAACTTTAACAAACCACACTCAAGTAACTAATATCCCTATTAGCCTATATTTTAAACCATACTTTTGGTGACCGGAGGGTCTGGGGGTGTGGAGTACCCTCCAGGTACCCTCAAACTGTGATAGATAAATATAAATTTGCAAACTAATGGTTTTCGGTATTAAGCGATTAATAGTGAAAGTTTTTAGAACAAGAAATATAAAGCAGTGACCTAGAATCTGGGGAGAGGATTATGAATCCCCCCCCCCCAGTATAATACGTCAAGGTTCTCATAAAAACCAACGCGCTATAATAAACCTTACTCACAGGCCCGTAGCCAGAATTTTATTTCGGGGGGGAGCACTTGTAAAAATTTTCCAACTTGAAAATACTAACACCTACTTAATTTTAAAATTCAAATTTTTACTTTCAAAGAATTTTTAACATTTCCCGGCTACGGACCGGAAAAAAAACAGTTGAATTGTTAAGGGAACTGTGGGGAATTGTCAAACAAAAAACAATCGAATTTTTAAACCAAAAGCAATTAAATTAAAAATAATATTGAATTGTTGAAGAAACCAGTTGAATTATTGGAACCACATAACTGAATTATTGAACAAAATAGCTGAATTATTGTACAAAACAATTGAATTGCTAAGGAATTGTTAAAAAACACACATGAATTATTAAACCAAAACAACTAAATTATTAAACTAAATAAAAAATTGAATTTTGAACAAACTAGGTGAATTATTGAAGGAAACTGCTAAATTATTAAACAAAACAGTTGAATTGTTAAGGGAAATTGTTGAATTGTCAAACAAAAACACTAATAAATTAATTAATCACAACCAATTAAAGTAAAAATAATATTCAATTGTTAAAAACAAGTTGAATTATTAAACCACACAACTGAATTATTAAAAGAAACATAAGAATTAATAAACAAAACAATTTAATTGTTGAGGGAATTGTTGAATTGTCAAACAAAAACAAACGAATTCTTAAAGCAAAGACATTTAAATTATTAAACTAAAAATAATTTTTAATTGTTGAAGAAAATAGGTGAATTATTGAACGAAACAGCTAATTTATTGAAAAAGACAGTTGAATTGTTAAGGGAAATTGTTGAATTGTCAAACAAAAACTAATAAATTAATAAATCAAAAGCAATTAAATAATTAAAGTAAAAATAATATTGAATTGTTGAAAAAAACAGTTGAATTATTGAACTACACAACTGAATTATTGAACAAATAGCTGAATTATTGAACAAACCAATTGAATTGTTAACGTGAATTGTTGGATAATTAAACAAAAAAATGAATTCTTAAACCAAAAACAATTAAATTTTATTAAACTAAAAATAATATTAAATTGTTGAACAAACTAGGTGAATTATTGAACGAAACAGTTGAATTATTAAACAAAACAGTTGAATTGTTAAGGTAAATTGTTGACTAGTTAAACAAAAAACAAATTAATTCTTAAACTAAAGATAATTAAATTTTTAAACTAAAAGGAATTGATTTGTTTAACCCACCAGTTGAATTATTATACAAAACAGTTGTTGAATTGTTATATCAAGCAGCTAAATTATTAAACAAAGCAGTGAAATGAAATCTCCGCACCCTACGCGACTCTCTGGGTCGCTTCGAACGCTACGAGCGGTTTTGACAGCGCAACTACATCAAGAGTCGAATTCACGCAAAAAAGTGATTTTTTTCCAAAATTTGTTGTCCGATCATAAATTTAATTTTTTTAATAGCTGATTACACCATTATCTTTCATAATTCGTTGTAAAAACCAAGATTCTGGTATATTTACTGTCACCACAACCTACTTTAATTTTGGTGGGCGGGGTTACAGTTCAAAAGAGCCAATGATAAAATTGCATTCTAAATTCATTTTTAAAGCCGTTTTTTTAACCAAATTTGTGGACCGTCTCCAAATTTTATTTTTGTATGTGTTTCGGCCGAATTATTAAACAAAAAAAAACGATTAAATTATTGAACCAAATCAATTAAATTATTAAGCCTAAAATATTTAAATTGTTGACTAATCCAGTTAATTATTGAACCAAACAGCTGAATTATTGAACAAAGCAAATCAATTTATTTGTTAAAGAAAAAACAACCGAAAAATTAAACCAAAAATATTAGAGCTGTGATATGAAGCAGCTGAATTGTTGAATAAAACAGTTGAATTGTTGAACCAGAAACAACTGAATTATTCAACCAAAACAATTAAATTATTAAACAAAAAACAATTGAAATGCTGAACAAAGTAGTTTACTAGAACCAAACAGGTGAATTTTTGAACAAAACAATTGCATTGTAAAACCAAAAACAACTGAATTATTAAACTAAAAATGATTAAATTATTAAACCAAAACTAATTTAATTTTCAAAATAAAAATATTTGAATTGTTTAATAAATAAACCGGTTAATTATTATTGAATCAAACAGTTGATTAATTAAACAAAAGCAACCAAATTATTGAATAAAATAGTTGAATTATTTAATAAAGCAATTGAATTAAATATAAAAATTGAAAGTAATGAATTAAAAAGAAATAATTTATTATTTTTATAAATCAAAACCGTAATTTTTATTTCTTTCTGTTTAATTAAATTTTGAAATTTCAAAGTATTTATTTGCCCAAAATGAAAATTTCCTGATTTGGCTCATAAATCAAAAAAACTTTATCATAGCAAAATGTAATACTCAATTTTAAATCACAGATATTCTAGGTTTTCCAGACGAGTGAGAACCCTGAGTGAATCTGTAAGATGACCGTTTTTATATTTTGCTACCAATCACAGTGAGTTAAATGACACTTTTCCCATTAAAATTTGATACTCGGAAAAAATCGCAAAAACCAAAATATCTGCTTCTTCTTCTTTCATTTTTATTAGGTCACACCTGCTTTTTTTTAGATAATTCACCTCGGTGGTGGTTCTATGGAGGACGATACCCAGCTCTCTCTATCGCTTTGGGGGTCCTTCTACTGATTTTCGTATCCGTGCGGGTTCTGGCGCACAGAATGCGGTGACTGCGCACAAAAGACAGTGTTTTTTCCCACTTTTTGCTACCAATATGTTTTTAATCTTACACCGGGACAGCGCGTACGCAGTCCCGACTACCAAAAATTACGCGTCCGAGTTATCCACATTAGGGATAATCGCAGGGGTCAGCCCAATCGTGGTGCAATGAAAGGGCCTCACCCTGAGGAAACCGCCTTGTTGATCACGGTAAACCCCTACGCCAGGTAAGTATGATTTTGCTGGATCCGACCTGTTCTTTTAACAACAAGCTGGCAAAAATTTACTAGTGATACTAAACCACAGCGCCATCTACATAATAGTATTTTATTATAAAAATTAAAGAGTATACCTTGTACTAGTAAGTAAAAAAAGATAGAAGAAGAAATCAACTTTTCCAAAAAGAGTAAAAAAATTGATTTCTTAATAATGTGTTTCATTAATATGGCGGCATTAATTTGTCGAATTGACAACTTATGATTTTTTTGTGACACTTTTTATGTACTAAATAGTTTAGTTTTTGATTTAAAAACTCCGTACAACTAAAATAAATTCAAAAATAATATACAGGGTGAAGTTTCTGTGGTAGGTGGACTGAATGACCTGATGAGTTAGGTTGTACGTGTTCGTTATGTGTATGATTGTAGTTAATGCCAATTATTATTATAATAGATTACCCAGGTTGTGCGGCCTGAATGCCGCAGTTAAGAGAATAATTTTGAATTGTTCCTATAACGGAAAAAAAAATACTCCTTAGTTACAGACATATACATAGATAAACATGTACATATGTATATAGGTTTTTATATCATATTAATCACTATTTATTTAAGTGGATTTCTCCTTATGCAAAGAGCGTATTATTTACTATTTATTTTTGAACAATTGTTTAATCAAAAAGCTCAACTTGACTTCATTCAATTGTCAAACCGAAAGTTCACTTTTATTTAAAGCAATTGTTTTTTTACTGCCTTTCGGCAAAAGTTGGTACTAAAATAATTACTTAGTGCCGCCAGCCATATTTTCACTTTGCTGTTAGTGTCACCTGTCGACGGTTATAAAAGTAATGTTAATTAAATGTTATAATTAGTTTTTAATTGCATTTTTCTGCTATTTTTGCTTTAAATATTAAATAATTATTACATTAATTAACATTATTTCACTGCCGCCAATGGGCGGCACTAACGGTTAAGTAAAAACCTGGCGGGTGGCACCAAAGAAAACAATTGCTTTCATAACTTTCACAACTCCCTTTCTTATGAAAGCAATTGTTTTAACTTATTGCCGTCTACTATGAAGTAGTATTTTCCAAAAAAAATGGATTGATAAATCTATAAACATAGCAAAATTATTAGCAGTCAATCAAGTTGCACATCAATCGAGTTCTACTGTATTTACTCACTAGAATATTATAAAACGTAAGATCATTATTTCTTGGGGGAGGTTATTAGGTTATTTATCCTTATGTAGCAATGTTGGTCCTCATTTAGATCTATTTATGCCTTTTTTGATATTTCAAAATAAAACGCAACCTATACTTTGTTTAATTATTCACATTTTTTATAATTTTCTATTTAAAAATATTACAAAATTGCAAGCAGAACTACCATATTGTATAATTTTCAAAATTGTTTTCCTGGGAAGTTGGTAGATCTGATGCAGCTTTTATTATATTTCTTCGTTCGCAACCTGTCTGCTACACACGATAAAAACTGCGCTATTTTTAAAATTTTGAATTTATTTTATATAGAAAATACCGAAAAGCAAGAACACAGAAAATTAGGGGAAACCGGGGTTGTTTGTTATAAAATCTCATTTTTATTTTCTTAATTAGGTTAGTTATGCTGAGTGTTTTTTCTCGTAAGTCAAGCAAATCGGAATCACCGAGATAGTTTTCCGTAGGAACACCTCAAAGAGTAACACTATGTATTTTAAAATTTGTTAATAATAAAATATTTATTTTAAAAACAATTGAGTATTATTTTTTATTTGTTTACTTATCATCACTGCAAAAATCACACAAAAATCGAAAATGCAGAAAACTAAGAAAAAAGTGCAAAAAATATAATTTCAATTTCGTTTAATTAGGAAATGGAACAAACTAATTTTTTGCTGTTCCCAATCTTGATTGAAAATATATTTTTAGGTTAATATAGCCTATATAAGTTGAATAACAAATTAATTCAGGATAAAGGACACGATCCACATTTCGTAATAAATATTCCATAGAGCATTCTCTATTTATAGTAAAAAAAATTATACATCAGTTAAATATTAAATTTGACTCTTCCCGATGGGCTCGAATAATAATATACAACGAAAAAATTATTTAAACTAATATATTGCCACATGTACATAGGTATAATATAATGTATAATAATAAACAATTTTACGGTCATCCGTGCAATTCTTGGTAAAATTTCCTTAGATTATTGTAAAATCCTTCCCTGCAGCTTCCAAATTTTGGGCAAACATTATCTGCTGACGATTCGTTGCCTGAACTCTGAAAACTGTTTCTACAATCCAGTGTTTGCCTAAGTCTGGTGTGCAATTGATCAGCCAAACTTGGCTTCTTTTGCCTGATCATTACATTTGATTGTCTTTTGTAGCAATCGCTTCCTAGAGAATTATTATAGCCACCGTGTAGTCTTGGCGAAGAAGTTCCAGGACTGGAATACGAACAAGCACAAGACTTTTTCGCAAAGCTACCTCTTTGATTATCGTTTTTGGTTTGCCTTAACGACGACGAATAAGATTTAATTTTTTCTTGTCCTCGTGTAGGACTGGCCACCTTAGTGACGTAACTGTCTCTGGGGTTTTTCGTCCATTTTTCCTACACGTAAAGAAACAACACATGACACTCGTGAAAATAAAATAAAAACATTTTTATTTTCAATAATTGAACATATACAACTTTTCAAACTTATACACATAGGAAAATTAGTATTAATATTGACTTACTCCTTTTGATCGTGGAGAAAGGGAACATGAACTGCATTCAAAATAACAACTATATTTTGAACAAACCGGACAGCTTTGTCCATTATCGCACGAGCAGCCCCCCTGCTTCTAAAATGGTAAATTAAAAGAGAAAAGTTTAGAAAAACTATGGCACAAACGTTGTTTTGGAAGTTTTCCACAAATTGGTGCCCCACTCGATTTCGATCTTCTTTCTGTTCCGTGGTCCTTTAAGAAATTTTCGGTTAATTTTCGGTACATCTTCGGGGGCGACTTCGTTTGGCTATTCGACTGAGGAGCAGAACTGAAAGTTTATTTTCGTCTTTTTTTTTTATAACTACGAGGTATGGGAAAACCCTTACCATCTGCAATTTGATCCGGAAAAACTGTCATTCGTTATTCCTTGGGGTTTTCTAGCTAGCAGTTCGTCGTCAGCTTTTTTAAACATAAATGGAGGTTTATTTATACTTTTCCTGGTTTTTATGCATTTTCTATTCCTAAAAGAATAATTATTGTCAACTTGAAATGTTTTTTTTGCAATTCGACTGCTTACTTGTGATAGCCAATGGAATGGCAAACTTTTTGTTGGTGCAGTTGATTACGTTTTGGAGCACAGGCATGTTGGTCCGATGGTAGCGTTTTAGGATTAACTACGTATGCGTTAGCTTCCTTATCATCCCCGGTCAAAACGGTCTCTTCTATTGTGGTTCTTGTACTTATTTCTATTTTAGGCGAAAGAATGCCCTATAAAGATTTTTATTGTGTGTACCAGCAGAAATTTAAAAGTACATACTGGAAAATTTTTGGATGGTTCCATTAACAAATCCACATCTACACCAGCCAATGCTCCTTCATACGCACTTGGATATAAAACGTCACCAAGAGAAGTTTGAAAGGAAGCCATTACATTTCCAATTTCGCAATTTTGCCATTGGATTAACTCGGCGTACAAATATTCTTCGTCTAAAACAAAACTTCTGAAAAATTTGGAACGAGTCAAAATTTCACTCACTCAATAATCTCTGCAAGTCACTAAGACTGCGCGCTTTATAAAATACCTTATAGAAAATGTATTTTTCACGATAGAGTAATGGAAAATTAGGCAATAATCCCATCGTTTGTATGCAAGAATCCAGCATAGATAATTGCAATGAAATTTTTCCACTGGGACAAAGCCACACTCCGGGACATGTAACCTGATGGTGGAAAAATTGAGATTATAAAATAGAAACTATTTTTCAATACGTACTGCCTGTATATCAAGTTCTACTTGTACTTTTAAAGTTTTTCTTGGCATTTTCTTAAATATCTATATAAACTAAAATAAATTTCTTTGTATAAACGTTGAAAAAATCAGTACAATTTTTACTAAAAAATTTAACCGAAGTATTCACTTCCAAACATACTAATTCATATTTATTTTCGATATGTGTCATGTATTTGTAAAAGTTGACAAGATGGCAACCACCCCTTGTTTTGGCCTTCTGTTACCTAGATACTGCCATATTATTGATTGCTACCTACCACCGTATTGTTTCAATGCTGATAATAATTTATTGACATCGTCTTTGAGTAGGCAACAGGAATAAAAAGTGATCAATCATTTCCTAAGATACTCCGCAAAACAGAATCAAGGAGAGGACAGTCTTCCGGTTTGCCCCAATCTATTCAATTACATTTTAGTTATTTTGAATTAGTATCAAATCGGTAATCGAAAAAAAAGTTAAGAAGTACCAACTGGCCAGAAGACAAAATAGTAAATTTGATTAATAAAAAGATTTTAGTATAATTTGCAAAAAAAAATTCTACACAACACTTTCTCTGCTCGGAGTCTGGGAAGTTTAGTCGGAACAATTACGCTCTTTAGGTCGTATATTTTTAGTAATCTCTTCGGCAAGATTTATTAATAGTAATAGCGTAGCTAAGTTTTTTTAGAGGCCGAGCAAACATGACTAATGCCCAATTTCTTCACTCGTAGTTCGTAATCTTCAAGTTAGTGAACTTCAGGTTAAATTGACAAAATAGCCAATCAGATGATTGATTTATTTGTGTTGTCGCCTGATTGGTTATTTTGTCAATTTAACCTGAAGTTTTGCTAACTTGAAGATAATTGTGAGTGAAGAAATCGGGCATAAGAAAATATTTATGCCCGATTTCTTCACCTAGAGATATCTTAAATAAATTAACGAAGAAACCAATCATATTTCTGATTTTTTGTTTTCTGCTGTCCGATTGGTCACTTCGTTAATTTAACTAATAGATATCTTTAGATGAAGAAATCCGGCATAAATATAAAAAACTAAGCCTTGAATCTGTTGAATTTATTGCTTACGACAAGAAATGTAAAAACTTATATTTCTTCCGCGTGGCAATCTATCCCAGATCATATCTAGCGCCACCACTGCACCAAAAACTCTCAATTTGTTTTTAAAATAATTACATTTAGTAGAATTTTCATTTTTGAAAAGTCATATTTAAAGCAGTATAAAAAAATATATTAAGAAATAAGTTTTTACAAATGCTTACAATAAAGCAACCAAAACTCGAGTTATAAAACTATTAAATAAATATAAAAATCAATTATTAAAAAATTGTTGGTTTAGATAATATCTGCATAGCTGCAAGGAAATTCAACATCATCGATGGTTATGGGTTTCAAGCAATCCGTATACTCGTTCCTAATGACCTCGGGCACCGACAAAATTTCTGCAGGACCTTCCAACATAGGTGGTGTTTTTGGACGCACTATATTTTCAATATCCTTACGACTTAATTTCTCCCACTTTGACCAAAAATCTGGATAGGTATCTAAACATTAAAAATACAAATCACGTAAACATTTTAACGAAACACAATCATTTACCTTCTATATCTAAATCATAGGAGCAAGTATCCAATAAGTAATCGTGCTGTTTTGACCAATTATTCAGCACTACATTTTTTCCTAAAGCCTTCGAAGTAGCCTTTTTTATCGAATCCTTCTGTACACTTTTTAACAGACTGCCGGTAATCGGAGTGTGAACGGTGTTCGATTTATCCGACAACGGCTTTCTCGCCGAATTTTGAAGCCCAAATTTTTTTGCGGAGTTTGTAATATTCTTCTTGCGAGCAGAAAGATTCACATCTAGAAAAAATTGAATTATAACTACAAAACTACATAATAATAACTGTCACTTCTTACTTTCTTTAAATTGATTCCCAACTGGAAACACAAATGATGCAGACATGTTTCCTTAGCGTCAAAATTGCTTTCCGCTGTATTTAATAATGATTTATAAAATTCACCAAAATATACGTTGAACAAAAAAACGTTATAAAATATTAGGTTACAATAGATTATGAATCTTAATGGTTCATACAATCAAACTAGAGAGCGCTACTACCTAAAAACAAATGCATGTATACAGTCAACCCGCGTTGTCGCGAATTTCAAGGGACCTAGAAAAAAATTCGTTATATCGAAATTCGATATTTGTAATAAATTTAACAAAAAACGTAAACTAATACACTACAAATTCGTTATCGTTTAATAAAATAGGGCTTTGAGAAGGCTAACTATCAAGTTTAGTCACTGTAAGAAAAGTACGAAACTAGCGCCAGAGTGGTAGGGTTAATTTCCAATAACAATGCAATTGTTATTCTGCAAGGACAAAAGTCATGACATTTCTCACTCTAGCGATGCCGCAGTGAATTAAAATATAATAAAATAAAATTTTTTATATTTAAAAAATTAGTTATAAATTTAGTTTTAAATTAATTAAAAATAATATACTATTTATTTTCTCTAAAATAAAATTTTTAAAACAATTTAGGACCTCGCGCCACTGAAAAAAAAATCTTTGCGCCGCTCCTGATTTCGCCAACCTTCGTTCGTGTTGTGCATGTTTACGATTTATAGGTTAGGTGTCCGGTCCTTTGTAAATTTATTAGGTTTTGATAGAAAATTAATAATGGTTAAGAAAAAGCAAAAAAAATCGACTGCGAAAGCGTCGTTTGCACCTTTACCCCAAGTAACTGTAGGCAGTTTCACAGTTTTACCCACCCCAACTAAAAGTCAAAGTGACAAAAAGGAGTACAAGTGAGAGAAAGGAAAAGGAAATATCGTCGTTATTTTCTTGTTCGTTATTTTAGGGTGATTAGATTGGAAAATGGTTTGACTGCGTGTTTGATATCCGATCTGGCAGCTGGTGAATCAAGAAATGATATTAAATACGAGTCGGAATCATCGGAAAGCGAATCTGAGAGTGATGCAACAGATACAGCTACCGAATCGAGCGCTTCTGAAGATGAAAGTGAGCATCACGATAAACGAAAAGTTAAGAAAGGTGGAGAGGAAGTGAAATTGGTAAATTATTGTAATTTTGTGAAAACGATAAATTAGGTAATTGTTTTTAGGCTGCGGCTGCATTGTGCGTTGATGTTGGCAGTTTTAGTGACTCAAAAGAGGTGCCTGGTTTGGCTCACTTCTTGGAGCATATGGTCTTTATGGGGAGCAAAAAGTTTCCCAAAGAGAACGATTTCGATGCTTACATTAAGAAACATGGGGGCTCGACAATGCAGCAACGGATTACGAAAAAACAACATTTTATTTTGAATGTTTTGAAAAATACCTTTATAAGTCCATGGATAAGTTTGCCCAATTTTTTATTTCTCCTCTGATGAAGAAGGAATCCATGACACGTGAGAGAGAATCTGTTGAATCTGGTGATTATTCAATAAGTGATTTTGCGCTGTAAAAACTTCTTAACTTTTATATTTAGAATTTCAAAATTCAATTACTTCAGACGACCATCGTAAAGAGCAATTATTGGTTAGTTTTGCCCAAGAGTCATCTCCTATTAATAATTTTTCTTGGGGCAATATGATTACCTTAAACGACAACATAGATGATGATAAATTGTACAATATTTTACATGAGTTCCGGGAACGACATTACTCTGCACATAGAATGACTTTGGCAGTGCAAGCGAGATTACCAATGGAAATATTGGAACGTTACGTGGTTAATTGTTTCTCTCAAGTCCCTAATAATGAATTACCTGGACCTAATTTCGAATCGTACATCAACGCTTTCAATACTCCTCAATTTAAAAAAATGTACTATGTTAAACCTGTTAAGAATTTACATCAGGTAAGCCTTAAAAAGTGTAATTTTAATTTTTTGATGTGGATTTTTTCATTGGCGGCTTTCTATGTGTGACAATTTGCACACCGTTGAAATGTAAACCTAAAAAATTATTAACAAAATGGAAATAAGAAAACTGAACCAGGTTAGGACCCTACTAGAATGAATCATTAGTGTTCACAGAGCCAATAAGTGCTAGGAGTCAGAATAAATAACTGCACCGAATTCTAAATTTTTTCTTTTTTAAATTGCTTTTATCAACAATAAGTGCCTGGGTAATGCCGAAATAAACAATGAATAATTCGGTTTTAGGTCGAACTTACTTGGATGTTACCTCCAACCCAACATTTGTACCGATCAAAACCAGCTGATTATGTTTCGTGGTTATTGTTACATGAAGGCCCTGGAAGTTTATTATCTTATTTAAAAAATAAGTAAATTTACTCGGCCATGTCTTTTCAGCAATTTTTATTTTAAAAATTTTAGGCTGTGGGCGTTAGCTATTACAGGAGAGTGTGACGAAATTAGCAGTTCAATTTACACTCATTTTTCGGTAAATATAACGCTGACGGAAGCAGGATTACATAATTTGGATAAAGTGGTCCAAGCGGTGTTTGGGTACATCAAAATGTTGCGGAAAGTGGCACCAGATGAACGAATATTTAAGGAGATTCAGCTGATTGAAGAAATGGATTTCTGTTTCCAGGAAGAGGATGATGCTTGTTCTAACGTTGAAGATTTGTCTGAAAGTATGCATTATTATCAACCCGAAGATTATCTTACTGGTCCTAATTTATATTTTGAATACAATCCTAAAGAAATTGCTAATATTATAAACGCTTTGGTTCCTGAAAATATGAACATGATGGTATTGGGTTCTTCCCTTCCTCATGAGATACATTACGACAAAATAGAACCTTGGTTTAAGACAAATTATTGTGAATTAGGTGATAGTTTGCTGTTTTAAAATTTTTAGTAAGTTCTAAAATGCGAAATTTTAGATTTTAACGATTCGTGGATGCAAATGTGGAAGAACGTTGAGGACATGCCAGAGTTTTGTTTACCAAACCCAAATCCCTTCATCACGGATGATTTTTCATTGTTAGTAGATGATTCACCAATTCCGCTTTATCCTGAGAAAGTTTTGGACACTCCGCTGGTGGAATTGTGGTACAAAGGGGACAAGAAGTTTAAACTACCATTTGCTTACTATTATTATTATTTAATAACTCCATTTGCGGTGAAATCTGTGAAAAGGTGACTTAAAAAATTGTTTGTTAGATAATATGTTTTGACAGTTTGAACTTTTTACAGTGCTTGCTTGTTGGATATTTTTGTGCTAATATTAAACACCAATTTAGTAGAGGAAGGTTACGATTCTATCATTGCAGGATTAGCTTTTAAGATCTCTGCGATAGATAAAGGAATTTGTTTGAATATCTCGGGATACAATCAAAAATTACCTGTAAGTTTAATGTAATGGAAATTAGAGTTTCGTATTGTATGCTTCTGCCTTAGGTTCTGATTAACACAATTGCACAGTACATGGTGCGAGTGGGTCCCGATTTACGAGAAGATCTATTTGATGTTATTAAGGCAAAATTGGGTCAGTTATACAATAACAAAATTTTGAAGCCAAGTGTATTGTGCAGGTAGGGGCCTAGTTGTCGTAGTAAATTCGTTTTTAATATTTGCGTTTGCAAATTAGTTGAAGCAATTAATTAGTTATAACGAATAAGACCAATTTGAATACTTTTAGGGATATGCGCCTCTCAATACTACAAAACAACTATTTTACTCTCTACGATAAGAGTGCTGTAGTGAACGAAATAACTTTTGAAGAGATGAAAGAATTTTCATCGCAAGTTTTAAAAAATGCTTTTATTAAATGCTTAGTGCAAGGTAACGTAAAGAAATCAACTGCACAGGAGACAACGACTGGATTGATTGAAGTTTTAAATTATGCACCTATCGAACCAGCAGATTTTCCTAAAGTAAGTAACTTGCTTCTTCTCAAATCTTTTAGTTTAGCTTCGATTTATTTAATAATAACATTATAGATGATGATATATGAAATACCAACTGGAGAGCATTGTTGTAGGGTGATGTCGTTGAACAAACAGAGTCCTACATCTATAATCACCAATTACTATCAATCTGGTTTACTCACATTAAAAGATAACGCTAAGGCCGACCTTGTTATGGTAAATTTTGTACTCGTCTGCTACAATTTAATTTTTTAATTTGAAATTTTAGTTTATAATCGAAGAACCCTTGTTTGATATTTTACGTACTAAAGAGCAGCTGGGATATAACATATCACATTCGATTCGTGACACTTATGGCGTTTTAGGCTTCAGTATTTCCGTGCATGCACAAATAAATAAATTTAAAACCGACTACATCGATTCACGAATCGAAGCATTTTTACTTAGCCAATACACAGCCTTTAAAAACAAAGGTAAACAGAAGTTTGTCAATGCACAACGAGGATTGATAAAATTGAAGCAATGCGTAGATGTCGATTTAGAAGAAGAAGTTTCTAGAAATTGGGGAGAAATTATTCTGAACAAGTACATGTTTGATAGATTAGTTCAGGAAGTTAAAATTTTAGAGGCTCTGACACTGCCCGAGGTTCAAGAGTGGTGGTACGAGAATTCAACGTTTAATAAAGACAAAAAGTTTAGGAAAATTACCTTTCAGGTACATAATCGAGTAATTTTAACAATGAAGAAATGGAACTTTCATTTTTGTTGTTTACAGGTTACTGGACACCCACAATCAAATATTGATCAACCTGATGAAGCAATGGCTTCTGTTAGGGTCGATAGATCTGTTCAGGATAATCTTGAACATGAAATCGATATTAATGGTGTGAAACGTAAGTTCTGAGCGATTTTAATATTTCTTACTAAAAATATACTTTTTAGCTTTAATTACTAAACTGGAAATGTTGCAAAGCGAAGATGAGAGTAAAAATAAAGGTGCTGATTATTTTATTCAAGATATAGATCATTTTAGAAAGAATTTACCATTAGTTAATGTTTGATCAATGCTCAAATTTTAGATAATATTTGCTAAGTTTTACGGATATTTATAATTTTTATATGTAATTTTTGTAGATATCTACTTATACATATTAAAAATTAAAGCAATTTTGTTATATATAAATTGTAAACTTCATACTTATATAGTTCGCGTAGTATTGCTAGGAAGTTTTGGATTTTTTAACAATTTTTCTTGCTTGTTGTCTTCTTCGTCATTGAAAGAACAATAATGAACTTTTTTTTATTTAGCTCAGTGTTTGGTTTTCACCATAAAATTTGCTAAATTAATTAATTAATATTTTTCTCGGCAATGATTATAAAAATGTTTCAAAGTTCTTGATTGATTTTCGAAAATTCTTTAGCACCCGAGACTTTAGCCATAAAACGTACCTTATGTAATGTTCAGTATGTCAGACTAATATTTTTAGTATTTGTTTGATTTTAAAAGCAATCAAACTGACTTTAATTCCTTCCTTTTTCTGTGCATAGTGTAGTTGTTAACTCATTTCCCTGTAACGAAAATGAAGTTTTTACGGACTTCTGGCAGTTTTTATTCAACTATGGTAGCACTGAGAAAGATAAGGTATCGAGGTAAAAAACTTAAATATCGCCACAATATATAATATTATTTGTCAATTAAATACTCTTAAATTATAGTAACAGATGCAAAATTATTCTTTCCTTTTGTAAATCCCAACCATACGCCTTCGTTTGGCAATAAATTTAAGGCTCCTTTAGATGGCTTTAACCTTGGTACTGTTTTCTCGACTGGTACTATATCAAACTTCTTAAGTAATTTTACCATAATTACTTTAATTTGTAATAAACCAAATCGAGAACCTAAAACTCTAATTTTAAAGCAGCTCTAAATTATGTTTTGCGATGCAACTCGCCTATGCAATTACGGGGTCCAATACCAAATGGTATATATGTACTTGGATTTATTTTATGTTTGTTTTCATCATTAAACCTTTCCGGATCAAATTTTTCGGGATTTGGAAAATATTTTGGATCGTGATGAATGGCACCATTTGGAATCCAGATAATACTTCCTTTTTCCAAATGAACCGGTGCTTCTCCTGGAAGTTCAGGTTCAATAGTAAAAGATTTTGTTGCCTTTCTTGTTAAAATCAATGCCCTCGATCTCAGTGTTTCTAAAATAACAAAATTATTTGTTAAGTTTATTACTGTAGCAATCTCAACCTGTAACGACACAATCCAGATACTTCATTTTAAGTACAGCTTCGTATGTGATTTTTCCGTTGCACTTCAAGAAGGTTTGATCAATTTCCCGTTGTAGTTTTCGTTGAACTTCTGGATTTAGCGCTAAATTATGCGACATAAAACTTAAAGACATAGAAGATGGATCAGATCCGGCTAAAAAGAATATGAAAGCTTGAGCTGTAATATCTTCGTCTGTTAATTGGGCTTTCACTTTCTTATTTGCAGTTAACTCCGATTCTTGTACTACGGAAAAACCTAAATCGACAACCTCCTTTTGGTTATCGTTAGTTAAACGGTTTTTTCTAGCTTCCAGCAACAGATGAAGCATATCGTGTCGAACGACATTGTTTTCTTCACGATATTTTATGGCTTCTTTAATTACTTTTATAAAGAAAGCTTCCACTTCGGCGTCGATGAATCGAACGTTCACTAACTGAAAATAAAGTTCGTTTTGAAATTTTGTGATTTACAATAATTTAAATTTACTTGCTTTGTCTATTATGGGACTTAGAGAGCACAGTAAAAGTTGCAAACTCTTAAGACCTGTTCTCTGCATTGCTTTTCTGCCGATAAGGTAAAATTCGTTGTTTTTATCTTTTAGGGAGTCGCACTGAACTCCAAATGCGGTTGATGCGATGATGTCGTTTGTTATTCTGTTAAAGGTGTTTACAACTTCCACTGTTATTACGTCGTCTTGTTGCTGTAAGAAATAATTCACAAGATTGTCGGCACATTCTTCCATTAACCCAAACATCATTTTCATTTTGCTGCTTGTAAAAGCTGGACTTAAAATTGATCTCATATCTTGCCAACCGGTTTCTCCTATAAAAAAAATTTAAAACTAATTTTTAAGTTTGCTTTGTACCCTTGAAAACGTTAAGGACGGTGGCAACAATTTTTTGATGAAAAGGTCAATAATGAAGTGTTGGTATTTAAAAATAAATTAATTATAGTAAACAGAAGGTAGAAGAAAATCACTGGAAGGTAACAAATGTAATTCGAATCGGACAAGTGGTATTCATATTAAGAAATACTTTAACCTTTAATTAAAAAGGAATGTCCATTGATTCTTGTAATCAATCTATCACGGCAATGCTCAGTAATTTTTGTGCTGCCAGTGACGTCTTGGTTTGTGCCTCCTTATAAACAAAACTACTGCATGGTTTGGCAACTAAATGAATTGACATTACAAAATAATGCAAACGGTTTAACAATTTTGGGTTATCGGTAAGTAAAATGCTGTAAATTAACAGATCAAATAGCAACTAAGGAGTTAGCTGGAGGTGTAAGGATTTAATTTTTTATTTGCCAGTTGGGGTTGATTTACTTACGATTTAAAGAGAACAGAGCCTTTTTAGCGAGATTATCATTTTGTGTCGATATCATCCCCGATTGTTCGGAAAAAGAATCAAATTCTTTAACAGTAATTCGTTTTATCAGTTCTGGGTCGCGAATCAACAAAGCTGGAAGTTGAAATTGGTAGAAACCAACATATCTAAAAGTTATAACATTTAATTTTGAAAATTACTCTAAATTATACTTGCCGGCTATCTGGTTTTGCATTGTAAAGATCTGTTAGGGTGTCTGTAATATTGGACATTTTCAATGCATATCTGCCGAAGTTGCCAAATATTGGCCATGGTTTTATGTATTCTACACCCCTGTCTTTCCAGTAATTATGTGGTCTTATTAATTTGTAATAAATAAGCAATAAACACAGTATTGCAATAAGCAATAACATTTTAATCGCTTCCTCGAATATCAATAATTTTTCTAAAAAATTAGTTTTATTTATTATAATATCCGTTACTGCTTAATATTTGCTGATAGATAAATACAAAATAATTTGGACAATATTATAGATAGAAGTTATCAGTAAGGATCGGATATATATGCATTTTTATACATTTTAAGTTTATAATTAATGATCGGAAACCAACTTGGCACCTACGTCATCACACGTAAGTACTGTCATTGGTTATTAACCAAAAGCAGCTATTGTTTTTGGTTAGGTTAGTATGACGTAGCGCCAAGTTAAAAAATCTTACTATAATATAAATTATAAATGCGTATAAATCCAAATCATATCTAATCAGTTACAATTAAGTAATTGGAAAAGTAAATGAGAAATATTTAAATTAATGTTATCCAAGATGCTAAATGTTAGATAGTGCATATTTTATTTAAATATCAATGAAAACTTTAAATAAAATATATAATAAAATTACATTGTAAAGTATTTTTATTTATTTTTACCAAAATCAATAAAATTTTTTGATTTTAGTATCTTGATGAATTTTTAATATTCACGAATTTTGGATTTTTTAAACACTTATTTACTGTTACTACTTCTGACAACTAATAATATAAATAGACACCGCATCATGGAGCTCCTATTTTGACGCACACTCTTGAGCAGAGAGTGGCTTGAACCTTGAAGTTTGTTTGGATCGCTTGTGTACATAACAAAATATACGTATTTATACAAACTAATATTCTCATTGGTTAGATTGAATTTTCAAATATAGACCCGCGTTTTTTTCGCATTCTTTATTGCGTTCTAAGATTTAGCTTTCAAATGTTTACCTATAATTTATATAGGGCGAATGTGCCTGTTCGCGGCCTGTGTCGGTCCTCGGCATAGGAAGGATAAAAAGTTAAATACTAGTAAATCCATAAAACAATAGTTTTCAAAAATCACATTAATAGTTTTGGATATCATTAATTATTGCTTTGTCTAGTTATCAAAGTATAAACGAATAGATATTGTTTCACTATGACGACGTTAATATGCGCATAGTAAAGGATTTTATACAAAAAAATGAGTGAAGCTAGGGAACGGAAACTGAAGAAGCCAGATCGAAAATAGATGAAAAACCTTTGGAGAGCCATCAACGGAAGTTGATATAGCATACAAAATTATAACAAAAAATTGCGAAGGCTGCTCACTCGAGGAAAAAAACCATAGAAAGAGTTTCAAACATCTTAAATACATTCTTCCCAACGCACGATTTCCCTCAGTGTCACACCAGAAGAATAGAATAGAAGGGGGGGGGGCTGCAAACATGTTTTTTTAGTTTTTCTCCTATTCAGAATTTTTAAAATGCAAAAATTGTTTTTTGGAGTAACTTAAAATTATGAGCAGTCTATCAACAATTCCTCACCAATCGAGTTGCACATTTATTGACTTCCACTCACTAGGAGGTCATGCTGACCTGCTAATAGCATAAGATGTTTTATTTGAAATTGTTCAATAAATATTTGTAACTTTTATTATATTATTAATAAACTTTATTTTAGTACTTAAATATTTTTGCAGTTCAATTCATTTGTTTACAAACTCAATAAAAAAATTGTTTACAAAATTTAAATTACAGTTTTTCACACGCAACTTGCTCGGAGGTGTAAACATTTCAAATGCCCATAACTATGTAACAAGTGAAATTACAATTATGAACAGAAAAACTCGTTGGAGGTCAAACGAAGCTCTATCAATTGATTTTAAATTTTCGCTTCATCTTCATCTTCCTCTGGCTTATTTTTGATAGGCTTTCGAGCGGTTTACAGCATTAATTAATTAATTGTTACATTTAAATAAGAGACGGTCTTGGCCTAGTACTTAGAGCGATCAACTACTGATGCAAAGGCACCCGGTTCGATCCCGGCAGGAGTCTAGGAAGGAAAATTTTCTTTCTGACTTTCTTTCTATCTAGGACCATCTCCCGTGCTTCGGAAGGCACGTAAAGCCGCCGGTTCCCCTTAGTTGATGACTGCCAGCATCAACTATGAAAAGGGTTACCCCAACCCGGATTTAGCAACCGTGGGGTCTTAATGCTTAAACCTTTCTCTTAGAGAAAGAGGCTATGGCCCAGCAGTAGGCTAAAAAAAGGCTGAAAAGAAGAAGAAGAAAGACATTTAAATAGGGTTTCACAATAATTAATGAACATAATGAGATCTTATAAGAATTATCGCATCAGATTCATTTAACTGAAAATTTTAAATTGAGATTACATATATTTCTTCAAAAGTTTAAAAATTAAAATTTTTTTGTGTGTTAATTAATTTCTTTAATTATTCAAAATTTAAATTCTTTAATTCCTCTAAAAATTACCTCTTTCGACGTAAAAGACATGGAATTTTAATTGGAAATTTGGAAATATTATAATTTTAAATGTTGTGATCTTAGTTAAAGTTTTCAAAAAAAACTAAAGAATCCAAAAAGATAGACCACTAAAAACTCTATTTGTAACTTAGATTAAATTATAAAATTTCATTATAGATTCGCATGAGATTCATGTATCTAAAAATTTTAATTGAGATTACATTTCTTCAATCATTTAAAAATTTAAATTTATCCTCTCTGTACTAATTAATTAAACTGTTTAATTATTTAAAATTTAATTTCTTTAGCTCCTCCAAAACGTTGCCTCCATAACTTTAGACGTAAAAAACATGAAATTTTAATTTAAAATCTTGAAAAATTGATGATTTAAAAAGTTGTTACCTTAGTTAAAGATTTTGAAAAAAAGCTGAAGAATTCAAAAAGATAGACTACTAAGAACTCTATTCGTAACCTTGATTAGATTATAGATCTTATATAAGAATTATCGCATGAGATTCATTTATCTAAAAATTTTAATTAAGATTACATTTCTTCAAAAGTTTAAAAATTTAAATTTTTTCTCTCTGCACTGGCTGTACTGTACTAAGCTGGTTAATTATTTAAAATTTAATTTTTTTAATTCCTCTAAAAATTGCCTCTGTAACTTTCGACGTAAAAGATTAGGAATTTCAATTGAAAATCTTGAAAAATTTATGATTTTTATAACCTTAGTTATTGTTAACCTTAGTTGAAGTTTTCGAAAAAGACTGAAGAATCTAAAAAGATAGACTACTAAAAACAATATTCGTCACCTAGGTTAGATTATAAAAGGTTATTATAGATCTTATAAGAATTATCGCATGAGCATTATTTATCTAAATAGTTTCTGTTGTCAACGAGAATGCGTAAATCATTACGACGGTCGACAGGTGACACTAACAGCAAAGTGAAAATATGGCTGGCGGCAATAAATAATTGTTTTAGTACCAACTTTTGCCGAAAGGCAGTAAAAAACCCATTGCTTTAAATAAAAGTAAACTTTCAGTTTGACAATTAAATGAAGTCAAGTTGAGCTTCTTGATTAAACAATTGTTCAAAAATAAATAGTAAATAGTATGCTCCTTGCATAAGGAGAAATCCACTCAAATAAATAGTGATTAATATGATATAAAACCCTATGTACATGTTTATCTATGTATTGTGGTGATATTTCTGAAATTACACTTCAGAAATACAATAAAATGGTTTTTTACTAGTTTCTTACCAGTAGTGTTGGGTTTGTCGCCACTGCGAGAAAGAATAAATGTTTTTTTTTAAGAATTTCGATTTGTTGATCAATTTGAAGATCGACAGGGTTGATTTGCTTTATTTTGCCAACAAGAATGCCAAAAAATTGTTACTTTCAACACCTTTTTACACAAAATTATGATTTATTTTGATGAATTTGACAGTGTGATTATTTGACATTAGTGTTATTTGCGCGCCGCTTGTTTATGGCAAGATAAAATTTAAAATTTGAAACGAAAAGAGTGTTTTTGAATGTTGGCAATTTGAAAAGATTGAAAGGGAGAGTCAGTCTGGGAACTGAAGACTGAACGCACGTCAGTTGAAGGACGTGAATTTTGAGATTTTGATTTGCGTTGCCGTGAAAGCGGAAAATTTTTTGAGTTTGTGATAGTGCCTTCTGAAGACGGGGTCGTCTGTTTTATATTTGCGAGTTGATCAAAGTTTTGGTTGGATTTATCGAATCTGCAAAGATAGCAAATGAAAAATTTTATAGAGGAGCCATTTTGGAATTATTCAAGTTTGATTTGTGCAGCGAGTCATTAAGTTTGTATTGGAGTCGAAAAGAGAGCTATTTTGGAAGTCAAAGTTTTATTGCGAGTCAACGAGTTTTGGATTTGAATTGATAATTGATAGCGTCAGCATTAGCAACACCTGGATTGTTGATAAGGTCAGTCGTTGAAACATTTGTGCGCTAATTTAATAAAATTTTATTTGTGTTAAAACATTTTGAATAATTACTTTAAAAATTATTACATTGTAAAGATTTACACAAGACACAGAATTGTTTGGTGGTTTAAATTTCAGCAAATGATTTCAAATTTTAAATTTAAATTTCAATTACCAAGCAAAACACATTACCATCTGCATATTTGGAATTTTGTCCCAAAATCGGTTTGAAAATAAAGCAAATTTTGAAACACGTTTAAATTTTCGAGTTTTAATTGCGCTGTGGTCGCCGAACATTTATTCATTTTCAGAGCTGCGAACTTAGAACTCATACTGGGAATCTCATAGTCTCCGCTGATTAATCCTAGACTAACCTGGGTTATTTAATTTTTTATGTGTTGCAACGGAATTTCGAAAGGGTCCTTTACGAAAAACACAACAACTTTGGCGAATTTGAGTATATTTGAACGATTTGCAAAAATTATTGAAATCGCAACGTCGGCTCGTATTTAAAGTTTAAATGCTTTGGCAACTGGATTTTCAAACAATATTTAAAAAAAAGCGGAAACGTAATCAGATTTTAACCGGGGCATAGAACAAGGATTCGAAGTGTAAAACGCGGAAGGCAATATAGGGGTTCAAATACTTCAGACTACGAGATGACGTACGGAGTAGGATAGTAAATCGAGGATAACGTAACGGAGGGATGGAGCAAATGATGCATATCTGTTAAAGAAAATAGAAAATTTAGTGTAAAATTTGATGGAGAATTATGATAAAGTTAATAGAGATTTGTAGGTTGGAGAATTTAGAAATGGATGATTAAAACAAAGGGTAGAAGTTGAGGAGTAAAAGTTTTGAAAGCAAATTTAGTGCAACGGCTATAAATTAAATAAACAAAATTGAATTGAGAATTAAAAGCAAAACAAATTTGGATGAGAAAGATTATAAAAGTGAAAAAACTATTGGTAGGATACTAAAAGATTAGATATAAGGAAGAGGAAATTAAAAAAGTTTTGATATAATACTAAAAGATTTAAATAAAGGATAAATCAAAAAGTAACTATTTGAATTAAAGACTTACAAATAAAACAGGTAATTTGAGTCACAGTCAATAAAAAGTTTGCAATGATAAACAAAACATAATGGCCACATTTCAGATAGAACAATGCAATTACATAGCATTTAATGATTAATTGAAATTTAAAATACTTTGAAAACATAGTATTTTTGTTATCCCTATATCCACAGATACCAATAAGAAAATTACTAGACCCTTCAGCCGTACCCCATAAAATATGAAAAAGACGATATTTTCAAAGTAGATTTTCTCGGCAACGGGTGAATATCGCGCTCTAATATTTTGGCCCGCTTCATTTCTAGTCATAACCTGCTCGTAAAACAAAAATCAAGCAAATCGGTGAGGGTAAGGTCGGTGGTCTCCTTGTTAGAGAAAGAGGCTATGGCCCAGCAGTAGGCTAAAAAGGCTGAAAAGAAGAAGAAGAAAGACATTTAAATAGGGTTTCACAATAATTAATGAACATAATGAGATCTTATAAGAATTATCGCATCAGATTCATTTAACTGAAAATTTTAAATTGAGATTATATTTCTTCAAAAGTTTAAAAATAAAATTTTTCTTTGTGTTAATTAATTTCTTTAATTATTTAAAATTTAAATTCTTTAATTCCTCTAAAATTACCTCTTTCGACGTAAAAGACATGGAATTTTAATTGGAAATTTGGAAATATTATAATTTTAAAAGTTGTGATCTTAGTTGAAGTTTTAAAAAAAAACTGAAGAATCCAAAAAGATAGACCACTAAAAACTCTATTTGTAACTTAGATTAAATTATAAAATTTCATTATAGATTCGTATGAGATTCATGCATCTAAAAATTTTAATTGAGATTACATTTCTTCAATCAATTAAAAATTTAAATTTATCTTCTCTGTACTAATTAATTAAACTGTTTAATTATTTAAAATGTAATTTTTTTAATTCCTTTAAAAATTGCCTTTGTAACTTTCGACGTAAAATACATGGAATTTCAATAAATTAAAAGTTTTGAAATATTTATGATTTACAAAGTTGTGACCTTAGTTGAAGCTTTTCAAAAATAGCTGAAGAATTCAAAAGATAGATCACTAAGAACCTATTCGTAACCTTGATGAGATTATAGAATTATAGATCTTATAGGAATTATCGTATGAGATTCATTTATCTAAAATTTTAATTAAGATTGCATTTCTACAAAGTTTAAAAATTTAAATTTTTCTTTCTGTACTGGTTGTACTGTTAATTATTTAAAATTTAATTTTTTAATTCTTCTAAAAATTGCCTCTGTAACTTTCGACGTAAAATACATAGAATTTCAATTGAAAATCTTGAAAAATTTATGATTTTCAATGTTGTGACCTTAGTTGAAGTTTTCGAAAAAAACTGAAGAATCTAAAAGATTGACTACTAAAAACTGTATTCATAACCTAGGTTAGATTATAAAAGGTTATTATAGATCTTATAAGAATTATCGTATGAGCATTATTTATCTAAATAGTTCGGGTTGTCAACGAGAATGCGTAAATCATTACGACGCATAAGTTCGGTGCATCAACGTAATTGAATCCAAATCGAATTAAGAGACTTTTTGGAGATATCTAAATAAATTGTTGAGTTCAAATTCATAGTATTGATGAATCATTCATCAAATTTAATCGAAGATTTTGTACATCATATTGATGATTTGTTCATCATTATGATGAAATTCATTTGATGAATAGTGTTCATCAATATGATGAACTAAATTTTTTACTTATTTTTAAATATTATGTAATGATAATTTTTTCTTATTTAAAATTTTTTTTTTACAATTATGATGAAATTCATTGATTTGAAGTAGTAGATCATCATATTGATGATTGCATTCATAACTATGATGAACGTGTTCATCAATATGATGAATAAATTCATTGACTTGAAGTAGTAGATCATCCTACTGATGATTGCATTCATAATTACCAAGAATGTGTTTATAAATATGATGAATAAATTCATTGACTTGAAGTAGTAGATCATATTAATGATTGCATTCATGATTATGATCAACGCGATCATTAATATGACAAATAAATTCATTGACTTGAAGTATAAAATTTGTTTTATAAAACAGAACGTAGGTATATGTACTATATATACCCAAAAAAGATAAGCCATTTCCCGGGGGTTAACCGCTGGTGAAATTTTTGTACACATCTCATGAAGTACATGTTTTGGGAAGATTTTTCTTTTTTTTTCTTCTTTTTCTTCTTTTTGCAACGGAGATCTTCAGTTTACATCTTATAAAAATAAACTGCTTGATCCGGTGGTCTGGGGGCGTAGAACACCCTCCAATGCCTCTGTAACGGGAGGTCTTAGTTTACTTCTTATAAAAATAAACTACTCAATCCGGGGTCTGGGGTGTGGAACACCCTCCAGTGCACAAATTTGGAAAAATTTTTGAGATTCAAATATTCTAACTTGATAGTATAAATTATCAGATTTTTAAGATATTTGTTATGAAATATTGGGATTATGAGTAAATAAATTTAAATATAAATAAGTTCAAATAATACATTCCGATGGTTAGGAATTTAAAATCCCCCCTAGTTTGTAACGGAGGAATCTCCAATATTTTTGATGTTTAACGAGCTACCAAAAAGACCATGGGTTTTTGATCAAAACATTAGTTATCATGAGGTTTTAAAACAAACACAAGCGAAATTAAAAAGACGTAACGAAAGATACTTGCGTAAAGCCAAAATAAAAAAAAAATGTAAATTCAAAGTGGGGGACAGAGTCATAATTAAAAGTTTGCGTGTTGGCAACAGAGCCAAAGACCAATGTCAAAAACTTCAGCTTCCATTTGAGGGTCCCTACTTAGTAGAATCCGTAAACGAAAACACGTATTTGTTAAAATATCCAGATTCAGGGAAAATTCGTGGGAAATTTCATCTCGATATGATTTATTCATACGATGATGAACTTAATTTAGACACCTCTGAGTTAGAAAAAATAATAACAAAGAATTATGCCAGTTTTTAAGTTTTTATTTAGTAGTTAATTTTTATAAGTTATTTTTTATTTTGAAAAAAGAAGATTTTTATTTGAATGGGAAATTTTATTTAATTTAATTAAACTTGTAAATTTGATAATAAAAGAGAAGCCAGTGACTGCAAAACAATTTAAACTTTAAAATAACATTCAATTGGGTAAAAACACATTTTAGAGAGTTTGTTGAAGTTGACTTTTGTTGATTTCTTTTGCAAAGAGCAACAAAGAGCCAATTCAACAGGGGGGCAAAGTTGTGGTGATATTTTTGAAATTAGACTTCAAAATACAATAAAATGGTTTTTACTAGTTTTTACCAGTAGTGTTGGGTTTTCGCCACTGCGAGAAAGAATAAATGTTTTTTTAAGAATTTCGATTTGTTGATCAATTTGAAGATCGACGGGGTTGATTTTTTATTTTGCCAACAAGAATGCCAAAAATTGTTACTTTCAACACCTTTTACACAAAATTATGATTTATTTTGATGAATTTGACAGTGTGATTATTTGACATTAGTGTTATTTGCGCCGTGTTTATGGCAAAAAAATTTAAAATTTGGGAAGACGTTGATTTTTTGAATGTTGCAAAAAGAAATTAACAGAGGAGTTGTTGGGAACTGAAATTAACTTCAGTCAATAAAAGGTTACTAGTTTTACCAGTAGTGTTGGGTTTGCGTCACTGCGGAAAGATAAATTTTTGAAGTTTGTGATTATGTTGATCTTTGAAGACGACAGGTGATTGTTTTATTTTGCAACAAGATGCAAAGTTTGGTTATTTCAAATCTTTTAAATACAATATGATAAATTTTGATGAATTTGACATTTGATTATTTACATTAGTGTTGATTTGTGCAGCGATTGTTTATTAAGATTTGTAAAATTTGAAGATCGAAAAGAGGTTTTTGAATGTTAATTTGAAAAGAATTGACAAAGATTGTTACTTGTAACGACGTCATTAGAGTTTTGAGATTTGAATTGGATATCTGAAAGCGTAAGATTAGTTTGTGCAAGCCTTCTGAAGGGGGTGTTATTTAAGTTGATCAAAGTTTTGTTGGATTTACAATTGTGCAAGATAAAATAAAAATTTTATAGATGTAAGCACATTTTGAATAATTAATTTGATTTGTGCACGATGTAAAGTTGTTTGGAGTCACAAGACGAAGAATTGGTTTGTTTTAATTTCGAGTCAAAGTTTTGGATTTCGAATTGTGAAATTGAAATTCAGATTAGGCCACTGGAGTGATAATCAGTCTTAACATTTGTGCAGCTAATTTAAAATTTTAGTGTAAAACGGATTTTGAATAATACAAAAATTTTACTTGTAAAGTCACAAGTTTAGAATTGTTTGAGTGGTTTAATTTCAGCAAATGATTGCCCAACATTTAAATTCATTTTCAATTCGCAACCTTAAACTCATATTTGGTAATTTTGTCCTCAAAATCTGTTTGAATTAAAGCACAATTTGAAACTGGTTTAAATTTTCGAGTTTTAATGGTGTTGCAACATTTAATTTCGGAGTGGACCTTAGAAACCACAACGGGTAATCTCATGCTCTGCTATTACTAGAACTTTTTTCTTATGGTTGAACAATTCAAATTTTCCGGTAAATGCGGTCTCCTTAGGCCCACAACCTGTAATCTATTATAATAATAATTAGCATTAACTACAATCATAAACATAACGAACACGTATATAACCTAACTCATCAGGTCATTCAGTCCACCTACCACAGAAACTGTAAAAGACCCAACCGGTATGTATCAAAGAAGTCTATGTTACTTCACCCTGTATATTATTTTTGAATTTATTTTAATTGTACGGAGGCTTTTCGATATCGATTTCCAGTCGTCCCACGGTTTGCGATTTTTTTCTAAATCAAAAACCAAACTATTTAGTACATAAAAAGTGTCACAAAAAAATCATAAGTTGTCAATTCAACAAATTAATGCCGCCATATTATTGAAACACATTATTAAAGAATCAATTTTTTTACTCTTTTTGAAAAAGTGGATTTTTTTCTTCTATCTTTTTTGTACTTACTAGTACAAGGTATGCTCTTTTAATTTTTTATAATAAAATACTACTATATAGATGGCACTGTGGTTTAGTATCACTAGTAAATTTTTGTCAGTTTGTTATTAAAAGAACAGGTCGGATTCAGCAAAATCATACTTACCTGGCGTAGGGGTTTACCGTGATCAACAAGTAAAACGATTTTAGTGTCAAAGTTAGTAATATCGCAGTGTTAATAGTGGTTAAGTGTAAATAGTGATTAAATCGAACGAAATTTAAAATGAGTGAGCCAAATATTAACGATAACGATGATGGATGGACGTGCCTAACGAAAACCAAGCGAACAATCGCACAAGTAGAAGAAGATGGAACGAAACTAAGTGCATCAACCAAAACAAAGGTAAGAAAGTTACTAACAAAACCAATTCCAACGTCAGTTGTACTTGCAAATAAGTATGCCGCCCTGGCAAAACTAAAAAGCACGCAAAATCTCGACACTACCGAAAACGCTATGGATACGCAAGATGCCGAGACCACGACAACAACAACCAAGGACACCCCACCAAAACCTCAGAAAACCACAAAACCTCCGCCAATAATTATAGCGTGCGATGTCAACAATCAATCGCAATTCAGGAAAAAAGTAAGTACGTTTGCAACAAAAGGATTCCAAATATCCTATCGCACTAACACGGTGGCAGTTTATCTCAACGATAAAGACGAGTACGAACTGCTACTCGCTGATTATAAAAACAAACTCGTGGAGCATCACACATACACTCCACGCGATGAAAAACGCACGGGTTTGTCTTAAAAGGGCTGCCCAACGATGCAACCATAGCCGAAATCAAAGAAGAACTGAACGCTAAGGGAATGCCGACAACCAATATTTACAAAATGAACGGAACACAAGCGACGGCATTCCTAGTAATTACCCATAATTCGATAACAGAAAAAACCTTAAACGCTACAGTCAGCACCTTATTGGATGCCAGAGTGCGATGGGAGCGACACTACAACAACAAAAGAATCATTCAATGCCATCGCTGCCAAGAATGGGGCCACGCAACCGCCAATTGCAGAAGAGCAATCCGGTGCTTAAAATGTGCGGACGACCATGGAACGAAAGAATGCAAACGACCAGTCACGGATCCGGCAACGTGTGCAAATTGCCGAGGCAGCCACCCTGCTAACAGCACAACCTGCCCAATTTACATCAGAAAAATAAAACAATTGGACGAAAACAGAACGCCGAGAGGCCCCCCTCAAACCTACGTACCAACATACCGGCCGGCTCCCCTTCCCACGTCGTCGCCATGGCAGATGGCGCGCCCAACCCGACAACGCAAACCGCGCCGGCACCGATCCACTGCACCGGCGCTTTTCCACCACTCCGTACACCAAGAGGTCTCAGCACGTCAGTACCACAGCAGATGACCCCACCAACGCCAATGCCAGCCAAACCAAACAAAACAAACCGAGGAGAGGAAAGACCAAGCATGGGAGACGCATTTGCGGAATTTGCCCAAGTATGCGAAGAGATAAATCAGCAAACCGACATCGAGGAGATGCTAAGAGCCCTCAAGGACTACAACGACCTGCTCAAAAGCTGTAATACGAAAACGGAACGATTCACAGCAACACTGAAATTCTTTTCCAATATCAACTCTTATGGGTGCTAAGCTCAAAGTAAATTTATGGAACGCTAACGGGATAAGTAACAAAATTTTGGAACTTAAAAATTATTTATTTAAAAAAAATATTGACATCATGCTAATTACAGAGACTAAATTAACCGAAAACAGAACCCTCAAGGTCCAGGGATACTCCGTCCACCGTCAGGATAGGGGCGGCCACGGAGCGGGAGGCGTAGCGGCAATAATACGAAACGACATACCCCACAAACGAATCAACATCATCCCAGGTAATAGTATGGAAGTCTTGGGAATCAAACTCCAACACGACACTACAATAGTAATAGCCTACAATAGACCGACCAATCATCTCACACATCACGACCTAGACACGCTGTTCGGATTGGACGGCAGGTGCTAGTGGCTGGCGACTTCAACGCCAAGCATCCAAACTGGAACTGCCACCAAACCAATCCGAACGGTAATTCATTACTAAACTTTTGCCTACACAGAAACATTCAAATCCTACACACAGCCGCACACACTCATCACCCAACGAACAACACGACCGCGACCACGATCGATCTCCTGCTAAACAAAAACATCAATAACATCACCACACCTACAGTAAAACACAAACTCATGTCAGACCATAACATAGTTCAATTTTTCCTCAAATCCACCTCCCGCAACCGTTCATGCAATTACATCACAAGTTTCAAAGACACAGACTGGTCCAGGTTTCGACGAAGGCTCGACGAACTCATCACCATAAATCCCAACATCACAGACGAAAACACAATAGACACAGAAATACAAACACTCACATCGATCATCACCAAAGCCAAAGCCGAAAACTCTAAAACCTTCACTCCGAAAAACAATAGGGACATCTTCCCAGATGACATCCAACAGTTGATCCGAGAGAGGAATAGGAGTCGTAAGCTTTGGCAACAAACAGCAAACGAATACCACAAACTTCAAATGTCAAATCTTAACACAGAAATCAATTTCAAAATAAAACTCCACAGAAATAAAACCTGGGAAGACCTTCTGTCGACCCTGCGTCCTTCAGACAATTCCCTCTGGAAACTCACGAAACAACTGCGCAAAGCGCACGAACCAATACCGGCCCTGCGCGAAAACACGTCCGTAGCCATGACCGATGCTCAAAAAGCAGAAGTCTTGGCTAACACATTTCAAAAAATCCACACGCTTCACGATACCGACACTCCACAACAAATTCTAATAAAAAACGCCGTCACTTCATTCTCAAACCAATCATGTCACATTCCGACCAATAACCTCAAAACTCTACTCACAAATCCTACAGAAATTCACAAACTTCTAAAATCACTGCCGAACAACAAAGCGCCAGGGCCGGACAAAATCGAAAACAAAATCTTAAAAAACCTCTCTCGCAAAGCCACCGTCCAATTAAATTACATCATCAACGCTATTCTCAAGCTACAATACTTCCCAACAGCCTGGAAACAAGGCCTAACAATTCCGATTCGCAAACCCAACAAAGACCCCAGTCAACCCCTCAGCTACAGGCCAATCACTTTGCTCAACGGAATGGCCAAACTTACCGAAAAAATAATTCTACTCCGATTGGAGAAGGAACAAAAACAATTGGACATCACGAACCCGTATCAATTCGGATTCACAGCGGGTCTTAACACGACCATGCAAGTGGCCCGAATTGTCAACGACGTGATCGGACAATTCAACAAAGATAAAGTCACCGTCATGACATTATTAGACATCGAAAAAGCCTTCGACAGAACCTGGACCGACGGACTAATATACAAAATGATACAATACAACTTCAGCAAACACATCACTAAACTCATACACTCCTACCTCACGGGCAGATCGATCGCGGTCAAGGTTAACGCAACCATATCCACAATCAAAAACATCGAAGTTGGAGTTCCCCAAGGCTCCGTACTAGCCCCGAAACTCTTTAACATCTTCATCAACGACATCCCCACTTTCGCTAAAACAAAAATCGCCCTGTACGCCGACGACACCGCGATCTATGCGCACTCGTTCAGCGCACAGGTCGCGACCAAACAGACGCAAATACATCTCGATCTCATCAAACAATACTTCGACGACTGGAAGATTCGATTGAACGCCGGTAAGACGGAGACAATAGTCTTCGCCAGAAAGCGGACCAATCACCGAGTCTTCCAGAATCTAATACTAGACGGACAGAAAATAATACCCCAACACAACGTGAAATACCTCGGAGTCACTATGGACTCGCGGTTAAATTTCGACACGCACCTCAAACTACGACGACAGCTGGCCTACGGAGCACAAAACAAGATGTACGCCCTGTTGAAAGCCGGGCAGATGAGTTTCGAAAACAAGCGTACGTTATACAAAGCCGTAATAAGACCGATCATAACGTACGCCTGTCCTGTGTGGGCGGGCGTATCTAAAACACGCTTGAGACCCCTACAGGTATTTCAAAATCGCTGCCTACGCCTCGTTACAGGAGCGGACAGATATACGAGACTGACGACCATTCACGAAGACGCACAAGTAGAGTTTCTCGGAAGCCACATTACAAGGTTATCCGAAAAATTCTACACCCATCAGACACAAAATAGCCCTCTAACAAAAAATATGACTAACGACAAAACCATACGCAAATACAAACTCCCACATCAAACACTACCAAACTTTCAAACCCAAACCCAACCTCCGCACCCCGACAACGACACCTGACATGAACCAGAAATTGCTGCGACGCCTCTGGAAGGAGTACACCTGCACATTGAGGAGAACGCGAGTGAAAACCGGTAGCTTTCCATAAATCTTCTTACGCTAATTTTTATTATTAATTTATTGATTGTTAAGTTTTGCTTTGTTTTGATTGTTTTGTTTTCATATTTTATTTTCATTGTTGCTGTTAGTTTTCCTTCTCCTGTATATATTTTCTTGCCTTCTTATTGTAAATAGTTCAACAGAAATTCCTACAAGTTGGTTTTATAACACTTTTCCAACAAAAACAACGCCAAATTTATACAACGACAACACAAAAACTTTTTGTAAATTTTATTAATTATTGTAAAACCAATCCGGTTCCCCAAATGAAATTTGGAGATATGTGTAATCACGAGGGCTCCTATTTTGTAAGCAAATTGTAATGTAAGGCCAATCGACACTCACGTCAGCGCCGATTGGTCCAACAAATATTGTAATGATTAATTAATAAAGAATATCTAAATCGTAAAATCGTGATCAACAATGCGGTTTCCTCAGGGTGAGGCCCTCTCATTGCACCAGGATTGGGCTGACCCTGCGATTATCCCTAATGTGGATAACTCGGACGCGTAATTTTTGGTAGTCGGGACTGCGTACGCGCTGTCCCGGTGTAAGATTAAAAACATATTGGTAGCAAAAAAAAGTGGAAAAAAACACTGGCTTCTGTGCGCAGTCACCGCATTCTGTGTGCCATAACCCGCACGGATGCGAAAATCAGTAGAAGGACCCCCAAAGCAATAAAGAGAGCTGGGTATCGTTCTCCATAGAACCACCACCGAGGTGAATTGTCTAATAAAAAGCAGGTGTGACCTAATACAAATGAAAGAAGAAGCAGATATTTTGGTTTTTGCAATTTTTACCAAGTATCTAATTTTAATGGGAAAAGTGTCATTTAACTCACTGTGATTGGTAGCAAAAGATGAAAACGGTCCATCTTACAGATTCACTCAGGGTTCTCACTCGTCTACATAGAAAACCTAGAATATCAGTGATTTAAAATTGTGTACATTTTGCTATGATGAAGTTTTTTTTGATTTTGAGCCTAATCAGGGAAATTATCATTTAGGGCAGATAAATTCTTTAAAATTTCAAAATTTAATTTAAAAAAATAGTAAAAATTACGTTTTTGATTTATAAAAATAATGAATTATTTCTTTTTTTTGTATTAAGCTCTTTTTGTATATTTAAAATACTAGGATTATTTCATTACTTTTAATTTTTGTTTTTTATATTTAATTCAATTGTTTTATTAAATAATTCAACTATTTTATTCAATAATTCGGTTGCTTTTGTTTAATTAATCAAGTGTTTGATTCAATAATAATTAACCGGTTTATTAAACAATTCAAATATTTTTATTTTGAAAATTAAATTAGTTTTGGTTTAATAATTTAATCATTTTTAGTTTAATAATTCAGTTGTTTTTGGATTTACAATGCAATTGTTTTGTTAAAAAATTCAACTGTTTGGTTCAATAATGCAACTGCTCTGTTCAACATTTCAATTGTTTTTAGTTTAATAATTTAATTGTTTTGGTTGAATAATTCAGTTGTTTCTGGTTCAACAATTCAACTGTTTTATTCAATAATTCAGCTGCTACATACCACAGCTCTAATATTTTTGGTTTAATTTTTTGGTTGTTTTTCTTTAACAAATAAATTGATTTGCTTTGTTCAATAATTTAGCTGTTTCGTTCAATAATTTAATTGTGTGGTACAATAATTCAACTGGTTTGTTCAACAATTCATAGTTATTTTTAATTTAATAATTTAATTCTTTTTAGTTTAAGAATGAATTTGTTTTTACTAGACAATTCAACAGTTCCACTTAACAATTTAACTGTTTTGTTTAATAATTCCTAGTTTGTTCAACAATTCAATATTATTTTTACTTTAATAATAATTTAATGTTTTGGTTTAAGAATTCGTATGTTTTTTGTTTAACAATTCAACAATTCCTCTTAGTAATCAACTGCCGTGTACAATAATTCAGCTATTTTGTTCAATAATTTAGTTATGTGATTCAATAATTCGACTAATTTGTTTAACAATTCAATATTATTTTTAATTTAATAATTTAATTGCTTTTGTTTATTAATTCATTAGTGTTTTGTTTGACAATTCAAAACTATTTACCTTAGTAATTCAACTGTTTTGTTCAATATTTTAGCGGTTTCCTTGAATAATTCACCTAATTTGTTCAACAATTCAATATTATTTTTGTTTAATAAAATTTAATTGTTTTTGGTTTAAGAATTCATTTGTTTTTTGTTTAACTATCCATCAATTTCCGTTAACAATTCAATTGGTTTGTTCAATAATTCAGCTATTTGTTCAATAATTCAGTTGTGTAGTTCAATAATTGGAACTGTTTTTTTCAACAATTCAATATTATTTTAATTTTAATTATTTAATTGCTTTTGGTTTATTAATTTATTAGTTTTTGTTTGACAATTCAACAATTCCTCTCGACAATTAAATTGTTTTGTTTAATAATTCATGTTTCGTTCAATAATTCATGTTTCGTTCAATAATTCAATTGTGTGGTTCAATAATTCAACTTGTTTCTTTAACATTAACTGGCTTAGCTATAAGAGTGGCATTTCTATGACGATTCAAATATTTCAATAAAGTAAATCATATTCCAAAACAAATTATGAAAGATGAGGGTGTAATCAACGCATAAAAAATAAAATTTGTGGTCGATTCACAAATTTGAGAAAAAACGGTATTAAAATTTAATTTGGAATGCAATTTTCTAATTGAATTAAAAAATATCGAAAATTAAAATAAGTATTTAGCACTAAAGGCGAGAGTTAATCAACCCTAATTGCGATTTTGACCATTTTTTTGCATTTTATGGAAGACAATAATGCTTTATAAGAGTAAAAAAAATTAAAATTTACGAATGGTCCACAAATTGTGGAAAACAAACGGCTTTAAAAATTTGAGATTTTCAGTGGTTGCGTTAGTCAAAACTGACTCTCCATATCCTCCCCGCCGGCCGCTCCGGGTCGTTTTGACAAATTATTTACGAATAAGAAATATACTCTAGACCTCCTCAAAGTGTTGATGTTGACCCGACAGAGAGCAGGGAGGAACTGGGAGCTCCTCACCGGTTGTGAGTGTCAACCTACCTACAGCATACAGATTGAATGTGTTCAATTATGACGAATTATTGCGAAATAATACACTGACAGTTTTCTTATGGAAATATCGCAATTTTCAAATTTAAATTGTGAGCTTATTAAAAGACCTACCAAATTTTACTTCACCTCTTTTGTTTGGTAAAGTTATTTTTATATGAAAAAGTGTAGGAGAGCGTGGTCTAAATGCCATCCCCTTTTTGTTTTTTTTTTACATAAAACTTTCAATTCGAAACTTATTGCTTTACTTTTATTGTAGTTGTCAAGTTCATTCAATTCCTCAACTTTTCGTCAAATAAACTTTTGATGTATCTCCTACCTCTTCTGAACTACAGCCAAAATAAAAAAAGTAAAATATTGGTAATTAAGTAAACATTCTCTTTCTTTCAAATCACCCCCGTAATTTAAGTAGTAGGGTTAAGTCGATCCTGGACCACTTTTGAGCCAAACTTTGAAACAAACAACGATGAAATAAAGTCCAAACTTTATTAACTGAAATTTTGACAGCGGCTTAATTCGCGTAAGTGTGTAATTAAAATAATTTTTATTGTATTACGAGATTGATTTTAACAATTTTGCGGTTATCTCCCGAGTTTCATTATATGAATTCGCGTTTTAATTAAAATAAAATCTCGCGGTTTTCGTTAATCAAAAACAACTTTTCAGAGGATATCATACTGTCATTTTTTATATCAATTAAATCCAAATTCTGATTTGCGTTTTATATGGATTTATTGGGTCATACCAGAAGCAATTGCCATTGAAGAAGAAAATATGATGAGGCGGTCTAACTTTAATTTTTAATTACTGAAGTTTTTAAGCGTTCATAATAACAAAGGTGAGTATTTTTTACTTAAGTGCTGAATAAATATGGGACTGACCCAGCAAATCCATAAACTGCCAATTAAAATGCTTAGTGAATTGTTCTTCATTCATTTGTTATCATAACAAAGTAAAAATTATGCAAACGCAATCGTTTTTTAATTTTTGAAATGGAATAAATTAAACTATTTCACAATTTACGATTACCTCTGTATGCCCGTTGGTACCAATGAATTCGTCCACAATATGGTAACATGATAACAAAATAACAGTCAATGCACCAAAAATTAATTAATCTAAACTAATAATAACAGAAAAGGGCAATAATGAATTTCCGAAGGTTCTTGGAAAGAAATTGTGGGCAAAATAACCCGATTGTAGACTTGGCTTCACATATAACGCAAGACAATGCATTACAAGATCAGATAGGCTCAGCAGCTGCATCCAATCAGTTTCCACCAGAAACTTTCAGAATGGACGGTAACTATAATTTAAAAGAATCTTATTTAAAGGAGTAACAATTATTAAATTCTTAGATTTAATGCACGAAATTGAAAATGTTGAATTTCAAAGAAGCACAATTCCTGCTGCATCATCGACTGCTACTATGGATTCAATTGATGGTGGTAACTGGGCAACTGAATACCGAAATGAATTTTTGCAAGAAACTGATTACGTAAGTGTTTCTTATTATTGGTTTTGTTTAATTTTAATTTGCAAACAAACTTTTTATAGAGAAGAAGAAGAATAACGCAAGATAATGCATCACAAGATCAGCTAGGCTTAGCAGCTGCATCCAATCAGTTTCCACCAGAAACTTTTAGAATGGACGGTAATTATAATTTGAAAGAATCTTATTTTAAGTAGTAACAATTACTAAATTCTTAGATTTAATGTACGAAATTGAAAATGTCGAATTTCAAAGAAACACAATTCCTGCTGCATCATCGACTGCTGCTAATTGGGCAACGGAATACCGAAATGAATTTTAGCAAGAAACTGTTTACGTAAGTGTTCCTTATTGTTAGTTTTGTTTAATTTTAACTTGCAAACGAACTTCTTATAGACTAACCAAGAAGCAATTGAAAACAGAGCTGAGCAAAGAGGTGCTTTTCAACAATCCTTTCCTCATGCAGAAACATCACAAGATAAAAATGAAGAATTTCAAAGTGAGTTTATGATGTTTGAAGATATTGACCAAAAAATCGAAATTGACCAAATACAAGAAGAAGCTGAAAAGAAAAAAAAAGTGTTTTATTTTGACGGACTTTCTACAGAAGAAGGTAAATTTTGCACTAATTCTTTAGCTTGTCTATATTAACAAATTTTTGTAGCATTTTATGCGACAGCTCCAGATGTTGAATGGAGTGAGTCAGAAAATTTCTGTTTGTTTGTATCCAATTATGAAAGGAAAGAACGACAGATTTTCGATCTGAACATAGAAAAGGTAAAAAATAACATTGAGTATTATGATTTCTTATGTTACTAATAGAGGTGTTCTGGTTTTAGGAATTCAAATTTAGTGAAAATAATCCTTATTTGAACATCGATTATCCGCTTTCACAAGGTGTGATGAACTTTAGAGAATGCAATTACCCCGATGCAGTTCTATGCTACGAAGCTGCTGTTCAAAAGGACGAATATTCTGTTACGGGCTGGAGGCGGTTAATTTGGTCATTGTACTATAACGACCAGGTAATTTTCTTGTAATAGTATTGATCAAGTCAAAAAGTGTCTACAATTTTTCAGATTTATGAGGCATACTACCTTCTCAAGAAATATTGTCATTTGGATCCACAGAGTTTTTCAAAAAGTCTGTTTTGTTTACTTACTGAAGAACAATACTTCTATCAAGGCTGTCAAGTCATTTTGAATTGGTTAAGGAGTCATCCCAAGTATTATGATATCGTTCCAAATAATTTCATAATGGAAGATAAAGCTTCAAATTTGATCGAAGAGTAAGTAGACTTTTGGGCTTTCTTTAATTTCACCCAAGTTTCCTCTTATTTCTTTAGAAAACAATTAAAGGAACTTCAAGAAATTTTTATAAAGGCAGCACAACGGTATCCACACAAACTTGACCGCAATATACAAATCTTTCTGTCCATTTTACTTGGTATGTCTCGAGAGTACAGTAAAGCCAACGATTGCTGGTTAGCCCTGTCAGAAAATAATCAAGGGAGGAAAAACGACGAAATTGTTATTGGAACATATCTCTTGCGCAATAACAAACCGCATGAAGCAATTTCTATTCTAAATAAAACAGACATTACTGATTTTCCTAAACATAAAACTCGGCGTAAAAGAAGGCTCGGTTTAGCTTATATGTATTTACGAGAATATAAGTAAGTAATATACTCAAGCAGTTGTAACCTTATCCTTTTTTTATTTACAGAAAAGCAGGACAGTGTTTATTAACCGCTCTAGCTAGCTCAAGAATGTTTAATAATTCGATATGGATTCAATTACGTTTATGCACCGAACTCATGCGTCGTAATGATTTACGCAATCTCGTTGAAAACAGGAACTTTTATGCATTGGCTAAAGAATTTGAAGATCAATCCACTACCACCACAAGGAGGGCTCGAAAAAGGAGTCATTCAATTTAATTTAATAAAAACAAAACACAGACATTCCGGTATGGAGGTTGCATTGCTTGTTTCATCCTGGGTTTAAATGCAGTAGAATTTAGATGTAATTGAGATAATTTTAATTTAAAAATTAATACAAATTGATTTTTAATTAAAGAGAATCTGCCCAAGCACCTGCGTCAGTTTAGTGGGCTTTTTCGCTACTTTGGTCAATTACCGGCCGTAGTTCAGGTGTCAGTCAATATTTATATCCAAATTTCTATTCTTTCGCTGGGCGTAATGGTCTTGCCTTTTACTTTAATTGAGTTAAAACGGCAGTTTTTTTTCCGATTTTCTTGGAAACCAATTCGACTTTAAAGAAGGTGAAGACAGTTCCATCTTTAAACAAGGTCATGGCCTTACTTTATTGATTATCTTCAAAAAGGAGAAACAATCAATGGCGAAAATTATGTCAATTTATTGCAGCGTTCCAGTGATGAAAAAAAGTATTGTTTCGTCAAGACAATGCACCAGTTCATACACCCTTTCTCGCGGTTGCCAAAATCAATAAGTTAAAGGTTGAATTGTTTCCTTGTGCATCCTATTTGCCAGATTTAGCCCCCTCGAATTATTTTCTCATTTTTCTAAAATATACATCCGTATTGTGAGTAAACTATGTTCTTTGGCCGCCATCTTGAAAACACATCAAACATTAAAAAAAGTCAGGTGTGATAACAACTTACACGGTAATTCACGATGGAAAATGATGTATTCACGGTTTTTAGTAGCAAAAGTAGATTTTTAACACTGCAGAAGTTTTCGGTTTTTCGGTCACCATTTTGTTATTTATTTTTATTTTATAAAATCCTTTTCAGTATGAAACTTTCTGTTACTTGATGTTTTCATGATTTTTAAATTGTTTTCAGGATAGCTGTCAAAAAAACGCACTTTGCACACTTAGATTTTTCTAGACTTTAATATGTCAAAAAGTTACCAAGTGGAATTTTGGAAATTGTGGGAATTAGTTCCACACGTATCGCCTATGTATTTTTTGCATAGTATATCTACTGTATTATATTTTTATTTTTGGCCATGTAGGCCAAAATAAGAAAATGATAATATTAAATTATATAAATAACTTTCGCGCAAATGATGAATTACATGTTAACATTTCTATTAATGAAATATTACAACTTTTTAACCGAATTTGTTTTGTTTGGCAAGGAAATACTCACATAAACAATAATATTGCTCTGACCTAGAGCATTGAAAACAATTAATTGTTTTTTCAAATGTATTTTTTAAGAGCTTGTTTTATTTTTGAATTTTTAACAAAAATTAAAGTGAAAAATATTAAATGATTAGTATTATGAAGAAATGTGAAAAAAAATTCTTTTCGATTGAGATCATTTATGCCTATCTGTTACAATGGAAAGTAGGAATCTTAAAAAATAATTTCTTTGAATAATTATATAAATTACTAGTATCGGGAGGTAGAACAATAAATGTTTATAAAAATATTTAATTCTGTAAAAATGCTCTCCAGTTGTTACTTCCATTTCCCAATTTTGGAAATTTATTTAAAAATAAACTAAACAACATGGAATACCCCCCCCCTCTAGTGTATTAGTATCGGGAGGTAGAACAATAAATGTTTATAAAAATTTTTAATTCTGTAAAAATGCTCTCCAGTTGTTCATTTCCATTTTCCATTTTTGAAAATTTATTTAAAAATAAACTAAACAACATGGAATACCCCCGCTCCTCTGGTGTATTAGTATCGGGAGGTAGAACAATAAATGTTTATAAAAATTTCTGTGAAATAAAATCTCTAAAGTTGTTACTACCATTTCTGAAATAATAAATTTACTTCCGATAGAAATAAACTGTAGGAACCGGAAGGTCTGGGGGGCAGACTCTCCGAATCCCTATCTTTCAGTTTATATTGTTGACAGATCCCTCAGATCAATTAAACTATATTTATAATACTCAACAGTTATTACTATTACTGAAATTTTGACTCACTTCTGATGAAAATAAACTGCTTAGACCGGGGGGTCTGGGGGGTGTGGAACACCCTCCAGTGCACCAGTAAGCGGAACCAGGACATTAAATGTTGGAACATTAAGGAGAAGCTTTATGGCACCGCTTTAATTCGTCTACTTTAATTTGCGTATGGCTGGGGATATTCCATCCCCAGACCCCCCGGATCCAAACCTATATTTTCTGTTATCGAAAGCTGATGGGTAAAGTTTTGAACTTATAAAAGATATTCTATTATTAAAAATGTCACATCACCACAACAACGGCCAAACAGATATGCTCTTCAATTCGCTTCTGATAAAAATAAATTGTTTCGACCGATGGTCTTGGGGGTGTAAAATTATCGCGCCACCTGTTGACAACATTTTTATTTTTTGAAAAAATCCCTTTAGACGTAATTAGAACGCACTTACTTAGTTGACTACGGGTCAACACGTAAGGGTAACTTTTTCAAAATCATGAAGAAACTAAAAATATTACGTTACCATGGCAACGGCCAATATGGAAAACTTTTCAATTTATTGTTAGGGGGGAATGTTATGGAATAATCTAATATTTCAATACCAGGAATGTTGAAAAATTATGCAATCACATTATGATATCAATTATGATATCACTTTAGTTTTCTTACGAATGATAAGTTATACTGGGGGGAAATTCTAGACCCCCACCCCGGTCTCGCTTTCATTTATATTGTTGACAGATATCCCATATTATTTAAACTACTTTGGCAATACTCCCCAGTTGTTAGCATTGCTGAAATTTTTAACACGCTTCTAAAAAAATTAACCGCACAGACCGGGGGGTCTGGGGGGTGTGGAACACCCTCCAGTGCACCAGTGAGAGGAACCAGGACATAAAATGTTGAAACATTAAGCAGAAGGTTTATGATACTGCTTTAATTTATCTACCACAATTTGCGTATGGGCGGGTGGGGGGAGTATTCCTCCTTTATAATGTAAGATTGTGACCTAGTATGTGGAAAAGGGGAGAACGTTTGAAATAATGAACTAGTCATCTAGGATATGTCATTGTTCTTAATAAGTTAAAACAAAATCATAAAGCTTCTGATTAATGTTAAAACATTTAACGCCCTGGTTTCCTTACTGGTGCACTGGAGGGTGTTCCACACCCCCCAGACCCCCCGGACTTCAAGCTATGTTTTCAGTTATTGTAAGCTGATGGGTAAGCTAAAACTTATAAAAGATTTTCGATTATTAAAAATGTCGCATTACCACTAGAACGGCCAAACAGATATGCTGAAATGTTCAATTCGTTTGTGATATAAATAAATTTCCTAGACCGGGGGGTCTGGGGGGTGGAACACCCTCCAGTGCACCAGTAAGGGGAACCAGAACATTAAATGTTGGAACATTAAGCAGAAGGTTTACGATACTGCTTTAATTTATCTACCACAATTTGCGCATGGTTGGGGGTGCAACTTGCAACCTAGTATGTGGGAAAGGGGAGAAAGTTTAAATACTTTCAATTAGAACGGGCCATTCAGTATATATCATTGTTCTTAATAAATTAAAACAGGATCATAAAACTTCTGATTAATGTTCATGCATTTAACGTCCTAGTTTCCCTTACTAGTGCACTGGAGGGTGTTCCACACCCCCCAGACCTCCTGGACTCCAGGGCTATGTTTTCAGCTGATGGGCTGTTGAGTAAGCGAATGAGTAAGTTGAAACTTATGAAGGATTTTCTATTATTAAAAATGTCACATCGCTACAATAACCGCCAAACAAATGTGCTGAAATGTTCAAATCATTTGTGATAAAAATAAATTTTCTAGACCGGGGGGTTTGGGGATGTGGAACACCCTCCAGTGTACCAGTAAGAGGAATCATCACATTAATTGTTAGAAATCTAAAAATGAATTAAAAATATTGGGGACAAGCCCGTAGCCCGGGTTTCATTTCGTAGGGGGGGGCACTTGTAAAAAATTTCCAACTTAAAAATACCTACACTTATTTTATTTTTAAAATTAAATTTTTTAACATTTCAGGGGGGGCATGTACCCCCTGGCTACGGACCTGCTTCGGGATCTGGGGGGATATCCCCCAGTGCACTCGCATCGGAAGATGGAACATTAGTTGTTTAAAAATTATGCAGAAGCTTTATCGTACCGTTTTGTTTTTCTTGGGACTGATGACAGCCCCCCAAATACGCTCACCTATGTCTTTCATTTAATGTTGTTGACAGATGCGTCAGATTATTTGAACTACTTTTGTAATACTCCCCAGTTGTTAGTATTGCTGAAATTTTAACATCCTTTTAAAAAAAATTAACCGCACAAACCGGGGGGTCTGGGGGGTGTGGAACACCCTCCAGTGCACCAATAAGAGGAACCAGAACATTAAATGTTGGAACATTAAGGAAAAGGTTTATGATACTGCTCTAATTTATCTACTAAAATTTGCGTATTGATAGGGTGGTATTTCTCCTTTTAAATGCAAGATTGCGACCTAGTAGACGGTCACTGGCCTAGTAGTTAGAGCGATCTACTACTAATGCTAAGGCACCCGGTTCGAACCCGGGAGGAGTTTACAAAAGAAAATTTTCTTTCTGACTCTCTTTCTATCTATGACCGTCCCCGTGCTTCGGAAGGCACGTAAAGCCGTGGTCCTCCTATGTTAATGAATTGCCATCATTAACAATAATATAGGGTAACAGGCACATCTGAAGACAGTCTAGCAAACTACTTTAGATGTAAAACAAATAATATGCTCACAGAACCAGCAGTGGCTTCGGATCTTTGTCGATGTTACTGTTGGATATTATGTACAGGACCTAGTCTTAATTTAAGAAGAAGAAGAAGAAGAAGAAGAAGAAGATGTATTCCTCCTTTTAAATGCAAGATTGCGACCTAGTATGTGGGAAAGGGAGAAAGTTTGAAATACCCCCAGTTAGAACGGGTTATCCAGAATATGTCAATGTTCTTAATAAATTAAAATAAGATCATAAAGTTTCTAATTCATGTTCAAACATTTAACGACTTGGTTCCTCTTACTGGTGCACTGGAGGGTGTTCCACACCCCCCAGACCCCCCGGACTCCAAGGCTGTGTTTTCAGCATTGTAAGCTGAACGGCTGATGGGTAAACTAAAACTGATAAATGATTTTTTATTATTAAAAATGTCACATCACCACAACAATGGACAAACAGGTTTGCTGAAATGTTTGCGATAAAATTAATTGCCTAGACCGGGAGGTCTGGGGTGTGAAACACCTTCCAGTGCGCCAGTAAGAGGAATCAGGACATTAAATGTTGGAAATCTGAAAATGAATTGAAAATGTTGGTGACAGACCCGTAGTCCGGGTGACAGATCCGTAGCCAAAATACCTACACCTATTTTATTTTCAAGATTAAATTTTTTCTAACATTTCGGGAGCAAGTACTGGCTGGGGATCTGGGGAATATTCCCAGTGCACTCGCATCGGAAGATGGAACATTAGTTGTTTAAAAATTATGCAGACGTTTTATTGTACCGTTTGTTTTTCTTGGGGCTGACGACAGCTCCCCGCCCAGAAGTACCCCACCTATATTTTTATTTAATGTTGTTGACAGATGCGTCAGATTACATACATTACAGCCGCCAACTCTATTTTTCAGAATTATTCAGTTCAGTTCTTTGTTGATTGCTTCGAAATTCATATTTTCTATTGATTATTTCATATTAAAACTAGAAAATTATTCCAATCTATTGCAGTACACTTTTTCGGGGAAGTTAATGGTTTATGAACCTTTCTGTTAATTCCATGGGAAAATAAAAATATGTACTCAGTATTTTGATGAATTAAAAAACAGTTAAATAAACATTGGAAAGGTCGGTCGTGGTATCGCGGTTATTGAGGCCATATTCTGACATGGCGGAGAGGTTTTACGTGAATACGTCTTTTACCCGGTACATCCATTTTGCCCGGATTCACCGATTGGAGAAAAATTTCTAGTGACCATTGAACGACTTTAACATTGGTCGTGCATATTTTTTTACACACCTACACACACTTTTTGTTACATATTTATATTAAATTTATCAACATGCTACCGACTTTATTTAGTCCGGACATCCGGACATCACCCACCATCCGTTACACTTTACCGATTTTAAAGACGTATTCACGTAAAAAACAATTATTTAAATTCTACCATTTTCACCATTTTAGACTATACAATCCTCTAAGAACACCGGGTTTCGCCTGAGGTTTAAATTTATATAACAATTTATCCAGGTGGAGAACGAAAAATTGATGCATTTTCAAACGAATAAAATATGTATTCTAGCATAACCCTGAATTTTTGGCTTTTTAGCCATGACTGTTTTATGCAATAATTTATTGTTGTATTTAGTAATGTTGTAGTTTATTTGTGTCTTTTGTTTTTCATAGTAAGTTCGGTGCAGTTGGTACTAATCCTCTAAAGTGGACTCTATTAGGGACAGTATTTTGCTAATCTTAACCGTTTTTCGACACTACTTTTGATATAATAATCACTCTGTATAACAACAATAATTTAAAGTTTAAAAACTTAACCAATAGAAGAGTAGTTTCAGAATTCTAATTTTGATGTTTGTAGACATCGCAAAAGAACGTCCTGGTGCAATATAAATAACGGTTTTGTTTTAGTCAGATTATAAAAAAGCAAACTTTCTGTTTTATAAACTACTAACATATTTGACGACATCGCAATTTAAATATTTATGAAAATTTTATCGATTTTAGGTACTTGAGTAAAAATTTGCGATGAAATTTTGGATTTGTTAACAAAATTTTTGGGAATGTGTTTAGAGCTGGGAATAGCGGAGTTGACCTAAGCATTTAATAAGAATCACCAATTAAAATTTTACTTCGTTGGAGCTTTTCGTTGGGGAGAATTTTATTGGACAGACACACAAACATTCACTTTTACTTATCTTAGGATGATATTTTAGACATTTCCGATTTTACGTGGTCTCCCTGATTTTACTTTGCGGATTAAAGATTTACAGATCAAGCGATCAAATGGCCGAGCGCTTAAAGTGCTATCTACTCACCAAATGCCTACCTGCTGACTCCAGGTAACAATGATACAAATACTTACTTTCCATTTGGAAGCTTGGGTGTCAGAATGTAAGATTCGAAACGGAAAATAAAATATATGTTTTATTTACATACAAAAATATAGGTATTTTGAAATGTGTGGAGCGTACTCTGACAAACAAATACATTGAATGCGCCTTTCCAAAAAAGTACTATCAAAGCACAGGGCCGCATGCGCGGTTAGTTATTAAAATAATTTTCGTCGAACAGCACCTAGTTGTTTATTGGCAAAATTGGAAACTTGCATACATTAAAATTTAATTCTAATTGGGTCGTAAAATAAAAATTTAATTTTTTATTTTCTATTTATATGTGTCGATATACTTTCAGCTTTATATTTTTAGAATTACCGGTGCACTTGGAAGTGTAATTACATAAGTAAATCTTGTTTTAATGATATTTTTAGCTAAAGCTAAAAAATAATGTACGACGCATGTTGGAAAGTTTACGATGAAAAAGGTATTTTTTCTAAAAGATTAAATACTATAATAATTTTTTATTCATTTGAAACGCTTTTAATGCTGAGACTGGGGCACTAACAAAATTTTTTTGCTGTTTTATGTAGAATCTAAGACAATGGCGTAATTGGTCAAAAACGTAGTTGAGTACCGGACACTCAAAAACTACATCATATTTTTTTAAATTTTGAATTCTTACGTCCTTAGATTATTATTTTCAAAATAAAAAAATCAAAATAATTTTGGCTTTTTGTTATTTCTTCATATTATCTAATTCTGTTTGTTTATTTAATTGTATGTACCAAAATTATAGGTATCAGATCGTCAGCATTCCTTTCCCTCGCAAACGTGGATGGAATTGTATAATAGTCGATTAAATAATGAAAGTAAAGGTATCGATAATCAATGCATTTCATTTGCTAATTGTTTTTCAAATAATTTTTAGCCGAAAGACAAATCCAGAAAATACTGGGCCATACGTGATAAAAATTGTTACACCAATTTCCACGTTTTTAAACTACCCCAACGGCATATTCTGTGTTATGTATGAATTCTTAACTTTTTTATGTTTTTTTTGCAGTTAAAATGTTGTTTTTTTTTTTTCATAAGCTTAACAAGTTGGTTTAATTTGATTAATCTACCATCTTTTACTAAAACTTCTAGCTCTTTTTATTGACGTCAACGACGAAAAAGATTCAATTAAAACTGAAGATCATGTGTATTCGGAATGGGCAGAACTTCCAGATTTAATATTGGAAAAAGTATTTTCATATTTGTCAATCAGGCAAAAATATTATGCCAGTCTTGTGTGCACAGCGTGGTACAATGCATTTCATTTGCCACAAGTATGGTCACAATTTATTCTGGAAGATTCGACATTAACAAGAGCAAGGTTCAATTATTACTCTGGATGGCAGGTAATACAATCAAAATTGTTAACAAGTCAAATTTTGGATAATTTAATTTCAGTACGTACTAGATCATGTCCGAACCCAAACGTGCATAGCTCAAGTGGGAAGAAACTTCCAGCACTTAATTTTTGAGCCCATGTTAAATTTCTATAATTTGTACGAATTTATGAACATGGTTTCGTGGTACATAGAGCAAACTAAAGGGGAATTTCGAGATGTGCCGTGGGAAAGAGACTGAAAAGCTTGAAATTTACATTTCACTGTAATATGCCAAGCAGTGAAGAAAGCGAAAGGATAAGATTGTTTGGAACAGGAGGAAAACTATTGGCAGCTTTGATACGTTTGATGGGAAATATGAAAACATTGAAAAATCTGGAACTCATAGATCTGATGTTGGATCCAAAGGAAGCGCAATTTTTATTGGACGGTGTTTGTGAAAACTGCTGGTTAAGATTGGATACTTTAAATTTGGTCAATGCAACCAAGGTTCAATATCAAATTTTACATATTGGGGTGTTTCTCAATTTACGGGTATGTGAGGGTAAAAATTAATAAACCAAAATTAATAGTTTTATTTTTTAGATTTTGGTAATGAGTCCCCAAAATTTGGGCGACGATTTGATCGAATTGTTGGGATATACTGCGTTACGGCACTTGCATATATTGCAAAATAAGTACACCCCCAACGACCCAATCTATTTGGGAGTATCAAAATCGCTTGGAGATTATGTCGTAAAAACAACCCAAAATTGTCCGTTCACCTACAGTTGCAGACCGTAAAAGAAAAGAGATTAATATGGCAAGAATGTGCACCCGTTAAAACTATTTTGTTTGATTCGCCTGCTATAGGGGTAAGTTTACACTGTTACAATGAGATATTGGATGATTTAAATTGAAAAAACAGTTCTGCGTGTTCAACCTTTTTTATGATGATACCAAATCTCTTCGCTGTATTTATTTCAATTTCTAATTTGCTTATATTTTATTCTTACCATCTCTTTGTGTTTGACATTTTTTATGACGTTCAAAGTTAAAAATAGGGTGGGGCTAAAAATTAAGCGAGGTAATGAGAAGCAAAACCATATTTGGAGAAAAATTTGGTTTTCGTAATTTTTGGCAACTTCGTAAATGAATATTAAAAACAAACTATAAATATGTGGAATGATAAGTAAACAGATCCAAAAATTCTTTAATACCATAATAACATTTAAATAACAACAACAACTTAAGCTTGTTTTAAAAATTCTGTTTCAAATCTCACATTATCAGGTAATTGCCTGTATTCCAATGTGTAGATACTATCAATTTATTTTGTTTATCTCATCTTTGTTCATGTTGATTGTTCTGCAAGGTAAGGTAGCCCCAACAATTCTGCGTCACAAAAAAATAAAAGTACAATAATAAAAAACATATCTAAACGGAGATTAGTATTTTGCAAGTTAATGAATTGACAGTCCATTGCAATTTCGGTGATAATTAACTCTTAAAGTACAAAAGAACTTTCACTGAATTTTTAATTGTTTGTTTGCTATTTATGCGCAGAACAAATGTGTATAAATTACAGTGTCCTCTGCATACGGAGCCACATGCTGCTTTTTGTAATGTCGGGATGTAGTGGATAAAGGTATCAAGAAGTTTTGTTTCCAGCTCGACATCGTTTTTGAGAAATTCCTTTGTGTTGATTGTTTTTATAATCGACGGCGTGCTATGATCATAACTACTGGTATTTATATTGCACTAGATTGTTTTTCGGCTGATTCGAGTCCTAGAAATGACCTAAAACTACACCCATAAGTTTTTTAAAATAAAGCCACTCCTACAGTCCTCTCAATAATGCTTCTTTATTTCTTTGGAAACAAATACACATTTTTCGCCTCATCCTTTATCACCATCTTGTACAAAAATGCAAAGAATTCTATTCAACTGAAGATACAGTCGAGTCGCGAAATAGTGAATTAAATATGGCAGACCTTTCGATTTTGAAGTTTGATTACTATTTTGGTATTTGCAAAATTTACAATAAATACTTATTTAGAAAAATAAAATCTTTACTTTAAATAAAATAAAAAAAAACTTAAAAAAAGATGTTATTTTTTATTGTAGTTGTCTTAAATAACTATGACACTAATATCAGGGTTTTAACCAAATCAAAATTAATTCGGACTTTCTTAAAGTCTTGATATTCTTTGATTTACATTGATAATTTTTCTGACTATTCAAAACTTGGTTCAAAACAAAATAAAAATTAAATATGTATAGATTAATTAATATTAATCAACAAAAACAGTTGAATTGTTAAATAAACCAGTTAAATATTTGAGTAAAAAACAATTGAATATTTAAAAAACAGCAAAACAGTAGGTTTCTTGCTTAAAATAGTTGAATTGTTAAAAAAACAGTCGAATTATTAAGAGTCATCAAAGCAGTTGAATTACTCAATCGCAAAAAATGAAATTGTTAAATCAAAGATAATTTAATTATTGAACCGAAAACATTTAAATTATGAAATCAAAAATATTTAAATTTTAACCAAAAATAATTGAGTTGTTGAACAATTAGTTATTGAAAAACAGTTGAATTATTAAAAAACAATCGAATTATTGAGAGTAAACAAAGCAGTTGAATGATTGAATTGCGAAAATGGATTTAATTATTGAACTGAAAATATTTGAATTATGAAAATTAAATAATTAAATTTTAACAAAAAATAATGGAATTGTTAAACAAGCAGTTATTGAATTATTAGTACCAAACAACTAAACTTAAAGACTAAGTAACTAAATAAGCAGTATCTTTCTTGTTTAAAACAATTGAATTGTTAATAAAACAGTAGAAGTATTATAGAGTTTACTGTTGAATTGTTAAAGAAGCAGTTGAATTATTGAAGCACAAACATGCAATTGTTAAATCAAAGATAAAAACAATTAAATTTTAAACAAAAATAATTGAATTGTTGAACAATCAGTTATTGAATTATTTAAACTAAACAGTTGAATTATTTAACAAACCAGTAAAGCACTAGCTTTTTATCTTAAAACAGTTGAATTAATAAAAAACAATCAAATTATTGAGGGTAAACAAATCAGTTGAATGATTGAATTGCGAAAAATTGATTTGTTAAATTAAAGATTATTTAATTATTGAACCGAAAACACTTGAATTATAAAATCAAAATAAATAGATTTTAACCAAAAATAATTAAATTGATAAGCAGGCAGTTATTGAATTATTTCAACCAAACATCTGAATTATTTAACAAAACAGTAAAGTAGTAGTTTTCTTGTTAAAACAGTTGAATTGTTGAAAAAACACTCGAGTTATTGATAATTCTGTTGAATTGTTAAAAAAGCAGTTGAATTATTGAAGTACGAAAAACGCAATTGTTAAATCAAAGACAATTGAATAAATTATTGAGCCCAAAACAATTGAATTATGAAATCAAAACAATAAAACTTTAAACAAAAATAATTGGATTGTTGAACAACCAGCTATAGAATTATTTGAACCAAACAGCCGAAATATTGGACTAAACAGTTTAATTTATTAAAAAACAGTTGAATTATTGAAACTTAAAGAAGCAGCCAAATTATTGAATTGCGAAAATTAAAATTGTTGAATCCAAGATTGTTTAATTATTGAATCAAAAACATTTGAATTATGAAATTAAAATGACCAAATTTTAACCAAAACTAATTGAATTGATCAACAAGCGCTTATTGAATTATTAGCACCAAACAGCCGAATTATTTAACAAAACAACAAAGCAGTAGCTTTCTTGCTTAAAACAGTTGAATTGTTGAAAAACAGCTAAATTGTTAAAAAAATAGTAGAATTATTGAGTGAATTATAGAAGCACGAAAAATGCATTGTTAAATTAAAGATAATTGAATAAATTATTGAACCCAAAACAATTGAATTATGAAAACAAAAACAATTAAATTTTAAACAAAAATAATTGAATTGTTGTACAATCAGTTAGTGAGTTATTTGAACCAAACAGCTGAATTATTGAAATAAACAGCTAAAATTATTACATAAACAGTTGAATTATTCAACAAAGTACTAGCTTTTTTACTAAAACAGTTGAATTGTAGAAAAACAGTCAAATTATTGAGAGTTAAAAAAAGCAGTTGAATGATTGAATCACGAAAAATAGAATTGTTGAATCAATGAAAATTGAATTATTGCACCAAAAACAATTGAATTATATAAAATCAAAAATAATTAAATTTTAAACAAAAATATGTAATTAAATTGTTGAACAACCAGTTGAATTATTGAATTAAAAAGTTGAATTTATTATAAAAAACAGCTGAATTATTTATCAAAATAGCAAATCAGTAGCTTTCTTGTTTAAAATAGCTGAACTGTTAAGAATTTTGAATTGTTAAAGAAGCAGTCGAATCGTTGAATAAAAGACAATGATTGTTCAATAAAAAAACAATCTTACTATTGAACCAAAAATAATTAAATCGTTAAACCAAAAATAATTAAATTGTCAATCAAATCAATTAAATTATTAAGCAAAATAATTGAATTATTAAACAAAACAGTTGAATTATTGAGTAAACAGCTGAATTTATTAAACAACGCAGTTGAATTATTAAACAAAACAGTCATTGTTAAAAGAAACAATTGAATTATTGAACAAAACAGTTGAATTATTAAAAACTAATTAAACTGTTGAAAGAAACAGTTGAGTTATTAAACAAAACAGTTAAACTGTTGAGAAAACAGTTGAATTGTTGAACAAAATAGTTAAATTATTAAGAAAACAGCTGAATTTACTAAACAAAGCAGTTGAATTATTAAACAAAACAGTTAAACTGTTGAGAGAAACAGTTGAATTATTGAACAAAACAGTTGAATTATTGAGAAAAAAGCTGAATTTACTAAACAAAATAGTTGAATTATTAAACAAAACAGTTAAAACGTTGCGAGAAACTGTTGAATTATTAAGAAACAGCCAAATTTATTAAACAACGCAGTTGAATTATTAAACAAAACAGTTAAATTTTTGAAAGAAACAGTTGAATTATTGAACGAAACAGTTGAATTATTAAGAAATCAGCTAAATTTACTAAACAAAGCAGTTGAATTATTAAACAAAACAGTTAAACTGTTGAGAAAAACAGTTGAATTATTGAGAAAACAGTTTAATTTAATAAACAAAGCAGTTAAATTATTAAACAAAACAGTTAAACTGTTGAGAGAAACAATTGAATTATTGAACAAAACAGTTAAATTATTCAGAAAATAGCTGAATTTACTAAACAAAGCAGTTGATTTGTTAAACAGAACAGTTGAACTGTTGAGAGTAACTGTTGAATTATTGAGAAAACATTTGAATTTACTAAACAGAACAGTTGAATTATTGAACGAAACAGTTAAATTATTAAACGAAACAGTTAAACTGTTGAGAGAAACAATTGAATTATTGAACAAAACAGTTAAATTATTAAAAAAACGGCTGAATTTAATAAACAATGCAGTTGAATTATTAAACAAAACAGTTAAAATGTTGAAAGAAACAATTGAGTTATTGTACAAAACAGTTGAATTATTCAGAAAACAGCTGAATTATTAAACAAAACAGTTAAACTGTTGAGAGAAACAATCGAATTATTGAACAAAACAGTTAAATTATTAAGAAAACAGCTAAATTTACTTAAAAAAGCAGTTGAATTGTTAAACAAAACAGTTGAACTGTTGAGAGAAACAGTTGAATTATTAAACAAAACAGTTAAACTGTTGAAAGAAACAATTGAATTATTGAACAAAACAGTTGAATTATTAAGAAAACAGCTGAATTTATTAAACAAAGCAGTTGAATTATTAAACAAAACAATTTAATTGTTGAAAGAAACAGTTGAATTTTTGAACAAAACATTGTTGTTACATTGTTGAACCAAAACGACTAAATTGCTAAACCAAAACCTATTAAATTATCACATCAAAATATTTGAATTGTTGAATAAATAAATTGAATTATTGAAACAAGCAGCTGAAGAATTGAACAAAACTGTTGCATTTTTGGACAAAGCAGTTACAAACCAAAAACAATTAAGCAGAGGAAACCCATGTTTAAAACTGGTAATTTTCCTAACTTTTCAATATTTGGTAAATTTAAAAAACTTAACATAAATCGGCTAAACAAAATTCTTATTTTACTAAATATTTCATTGTTTTGAGATTTTAAAGAATATTCCTTACTCAAAGTGTTAATTTCTTTAAATTCTCAGACCTTTGCAGTGGAGTGGGAACTCTAAATGAAGTGTAAATATGGTGGTAAATTCTGCCTTTTAGGGTGAAGTCCCTATAAATTACGTCATTTAAATTCGTGTTAGCGGCACAATTTAGTATGACTAGCAGTTTGCTGTATCCGGGTTAACATTATACCTATACACTCAATGTTAAAATTTTTGCGTTCACCATTTGGCGATTCGACTGTATACATAACATTAAAAGTAAATAAAATATTTGGTACTATATACCACATGTAGAATTTTCCCTTTGATAAAAATATTATGAATTTAGATACCTAGTCAATTTTTCAAAATTAATAATTCAGCCATTTCTACACCGATTTCCTCAATTCATTGACCGACTCAAAAATTTACTTTCTAGCTCACCTGAATAAATCAATGCCACGATGCAAAACCCCCACCCCTTTCTATTTTAGTTTTTTCTTGTAGGTCATAAGTCGCAACCAAGGATAACTGACGAACGCTATGGTATACTCAGGACAGGACTTCAATACCGAAGGCAACGAAGTGGAGAATTCTAGGCAACAAGATAAGAACCGCGAGGAGACAACTCAAGACAATTATTATCAGTCCGATGTAGGCACCATACATACGGTTTAAGGTTTCAGTAGGCTGAGCTGAGCGTAAAAATATTTTGATCATTGAGAATCAAGAAAAACTTGACTGCTAGCAAAATTATTGATTCTCATTTGTTCAATTTCTTTATGCTAAACACCAGCATTCTGCTGGACTTGTAACTTTAACATTCAACGGTTTATTTTGGTCTCCTGATTTATTCACTGTCATGTGGTCGCTTGTTCTGTTTTATCGGGTGGCGTTAGGCTTGTGGCTATCAATTTGTTTATTTGAAATTAGTTAACGAGTTCCTAAGAGTTATCAATGCTATTATGGGCTCCTCCATCCTTCACCTTTGCTGCTCGATAGAAGCGTCATAACCAATTCACTCCTATGTATCTATCACATATGCAGAGCATCTACTGTTTAACGTGAACTCCAAACCATGACAAGTTTTTGCTTTATTTTATGAACGGTTTTTATGACAGATTATCTCGGCGGTTTGCCATTGCCTGCTGAGGGAAGAAGGTCAGAACAAAATTCTTACTCCTCCCAGGTTGAACCGGATCTTGGTTTAGCTAGTTATTTCGTTCTTAGAAATAAACTAACACCTATACCGTGGTTCATATATTAATTTATTATCCTTGCAGCTAAATTGACAAAACTTTAATCATAATTTTTTTTCAGTTACAAGTTGACATTTTGATGACTGCTCTCGAGATGTACAAAAGAGATTTGGTTATATTTGGACATCAAAATATACCGAGATGTTATCGACCAAAATCGTTTCACGATAGAATTGATAGTCCACTACTTTTACTTTGCAGGCAATGTCCATCTTTAAAAGTATTGGTAAGTTAAATAAAACAAACAAAACTTATTAAAAAATAATGAAAAAAAATAGGTCATTACAGAACGAATATCGACGTCAACGATTCTGTTAATAGCTCACACCGTCAAAAACTTACAATATTTATATATTCGGGGGAATGCCGTCATAAAACGATGTGATTGGCCTAAAAATCCAGAGTGGAGCAATGAATTTTATGAATGGCTAAAACATAACAGTCGATCATACCTTTTGGTTGAAAAAGAAGTGTCGGAAATACTTGGATATAATTGGCAAATGCTGACAGATAAGCAATTTAAAAGTTTAAACATTAATTTATACAGTAAAAATATTTTTCCATAACATTTTTGAAAATTTCTTTTGTAATAATTACTGTGAGAATAAAAATAAATTTTTTTTACAAATTTTGTTTATTTACAAGGTTTAAAAATCACAATTTCGTTTAGTCTAATGGTGGTATGTTGGTAAACATGTGCGAGTACAGATGACCAACCGATTTAATATTGTTCTGCATAATAATACGTAGGGTTGTGGTGTAAATTTCAGGAGGGCGAGCAACCGTTGAATCTCTCCAATAAATGCCCAGAGAATTACAAGTGAATAATGCAGGTGACGGTACATGATCTCGCATGTAATTCCAAACGCAGTCACGCAGAATTTGAACAATCTGTCAAAATAAAATTATAGAAGTGGAACATTTTACATATTAATAGTTTTACTACCTCAGAACACTTCAAATGTGGAATGACGTCACGAATACCAGTTAAAGGTGGTAAAAGTAGTTGGCCTAAACTCATTACTTCGATTACTTTCACTGTGGTGTGTACAATGGAGTTGTACTTATTTGTATTACAAAGTTCGTTCTTATCACTTGTGCCGTTCCATTGTTGAATTAACGTAGCCGTTATGGCTCGTAAGAGTACGGAACAGTAGCAAAGTGTTGGACGGTACACAGCAACAAACGATAACAATTTCCATAAAAGGGGATTATTTGTAAACAAACGACGAATGTAAAAGTCTCTTTCAATCGTCACCTAAAAACTTAAATACAATCTCGTAGGCAACTAAATTTGTGGTTTACCTTATAAAATTCCTCTTCGGGCCAGGGTAAACCGTTGTACATGACGTCTGGACTAACAAATTGAACAAGAAGAAGTGAAAGAGATGTTAAACTATCTAGCGATAAATCAACGTTTTTAATTTCTTCATTTGGCGGCAAAGCGCAGCAAGCTTTGATTACTTTTATGAAATGTTCCATATTTTCTGTAACGGAATCGGAATGACACTCACTGTAATCGATGCTATTTCTTCTGCCATTTCCTATTATACCACCATTTAAAGTTGACGAATTTTTAGTAAGAGGAATGGTTTTAACCTACATAAAAAGTGCCGTGTTTAAAAACAATTAAATAATACAAATTAATAAAAGTAAAACAAAATTATGTCTACACGAACATCCACTGTAAAAGTTAAATTAATAATTATTGTTTACTTAAGTCAATAAATGTATTCCCATCGCGAAACTCAAACAAAAAACTTGTGTAATATTAAAAAGCTTAAAATAACTAAAAGTAACTTACATTTCTCCTGTTTTGTTCAACTAAAAGTTTCTCATATGTGTTTCGATGTGTTGCCACTTCATTGATCGATCCAAACAAATATTTATCGTTACTGAAAATTGCCCTCTCCAATAACTCTCTCAAAGCGGTCATTTTAGCAACTTTTGAGTGCAGGCACAACCTCTTCAGCAACTCATTCGTCCTCTTCAAACCAAGAAGCTTCTCAAACCCATCCCTCTCCTTACAACAAACAAAAAAATAATTGACGGTCGCCGTGGTAAAATTCGTCAACTCCTGAACAGACATTGTATGTGGCAGACTCATGTCCAAAGATGGTACTTCTAAAGTGTCCAACAGATTTGCAATCACGTGCAAAATGTCGTCGTTCAAATCGCTGTTGAACAATTGAATTATGTTACTTAAATTAACGTAAATAGCTTTCGAAACAAGTTTTGAACGTAGCAAAGGAATTTTGTCACTTTTTTCCCATTTCAACAGGGTAAACAAATTTGAAAACAGTTTTAATGACATCGAATTGTTATCACAATCAAGTAGCAACGGTTCACTTAATATGCTGCTTAAAACAACCCCAAAATGACCTCCATTACTGGTATATGGTTCTCTTGCCTTATCCAATAGTTCGTTGGTTAAAATTTTTATTAAAACTGCTAAATGTTCCATAGTCTCAGCATTTTCTATCAGAAAAACGCAGGACTTAACCAAAATAGAAGGATTTGTATGCCCTAAAAATTTAAATACGGTTCACAAGTGAGAAATTAAAAATAAAACGGTTAAATACCCATAAAAATAATTAATTTGGACGCAGTTTGCGATTTTATAGTTTGTGGACTTAACAAAGTCTTGTTAACATTTAAAACTTCACACATGCACGAATCCAGTACGTTTATTTGGAGAGTAGGCTCTTGAACACGTTTCCGTAGCATCACGTCAATTTCGAGCAAGACATACTCTGCAAGAAAAATTTTTTTGCTGTTTTTCGTATGATGACAAGAAACTTACCTAAAATTTCACCACAACTATTTTTTATAGCCGACTTATTGGCGTCACTTCCGGTGTCACAGTCGATAAAAATGCAGTCCAAAAGAATGGTGATGATTTGAAATGCACCTACCGCACATTTCATGATTAAACGTACAATAAAATCCTAAAAAATTAAAAGAATATAAACACAAAAGACAAGAGTTTTAAAATTACCCTTAAAATTTTACGTGACCCAAAATATTTGATCCAATCGTCCACAAAAACATTCATTTTGGCGACTACTTCAAGTGAAACTAAAAGATAAAGTTGTTAAAAAATAATTAATTTAAAAATATGCAATCAATTTACGTGTCGATTTAATATTTTTACTGAGGGCCAGTAACAGGGTCGAAGAAAAATTGGCTAACTGCAGTAAAAACGGAACAGTTTTTTTCTTCAATAGTTTGACGTCTTCGCCTTCGGAAAAGAGGGTCGGAGTGAAACTCCACTAAAAAATAAAAACAATTAAATTATTTTTTCTTCTGGAGAATTTCATCGATCGGTTCACGTATTTGTCCGTAATAAACTTTAAATCTGTTTATTTACTAATATTCTCTTACATTTTAATTTGTTTGGTTCTTGTAAGCTCCTACAGTAGGATACAACTAATCTCTAATTTATATTATAAAATGTTCATTTTCTGCTGGGATTCAGAAATAATATAACGTCCGTAATAAAAAAAACCTGGTTTTACCTTAAATAAATCTAACAGTGCTTTGCAAATATCCTGACAGTGTCCCACAGCAAGATGACCCAAAATACCAACGACAGATTTCAATTTCGGTGAATCGCAGCCTTGTTCATAGGACTTATTTAGACAAAAATCTTTTAACCCACAAGATAAAACTCGGGTTATAACTGTGGTAGGAAAGCAACTACCAACATGAGCAACAACCCAGTCAAAATTTGGCGAATGTTTGACGGAAGTATCTGAAAATAGAAAATGATAAATCATAAAGATCAAACAATATTCCATGTAGGTACCTAAAAGTGCATTGATGCAGGCTTCTGTGTCCGAATGGATCAGTGAAGAGAGGCACAATGTGGTGATATCGATAAGGGTTCGTGTTGGTCTACAACTCATCCACAACTGTAACGTTTCGTTCACGCTCACTAAGTAAACAAATTTAAAAGTTATTTATATGTAAAAAGTCTTTAGTTAAACATCAAACCTGTAGAAACGTGAGCTCTTCCGGCATATTTTGTGGATAACTCCCCGAGCAATTCAAGAGACCAAGTACTAATAATTGGAGCCCAAGCTTCAGGTCGAGAAGAAACAAAACTGCAAATTACGGAATGAATTTCTGAAACCACAGTTTCATCTTCTTCTGATGCGGGTGGCAAGTTTCCAGTTGCAATTTCAGTCTAAATAATAAAATTTGTAAGTTTTCGATCATAAATAATATAACATTTGATTACCTCAATTCTAACGACAAAGTTTTGTGTTGCATTGTTGAAAACTGTACAGAAATAATTTAGGACTCCGTCTCGCGTTGAGGTAAAACTTTCAGTAGCGATAATGCGGTTTTAGTTAACTCGGCATTGCAACCTGTAGTTGTTTTCGTTGCACCTTCAATAAATATCTTTAAATCTTTCATCACATCAACGTGTTTATTATTTCTTTCAATTAACTGAGACATTTTTTGAATTATTTGGTTTATTTATTTACATTTATAAGTTCGTTTGATGTAGAATTCAAATTTTGAGGTTATCTAAATTGACAGTTGTTAGCAATTCAATTAAATATACAGGGTTTAGCAAATTTTAATTCTTTATTTCACATTTGACGATAATGCCATGGCAAATCTTTTTTCTAAGAGATATTTTTAAATAAAATTTTTGTCCTAGTCTAAACCCTTGGGGGACTCCTTTTTAAAGTAATTTTTTGAATTTCTGCCTTCAAACGATCATAGCACCGTAACTATTGATTTCATGGTATTAATGGATTAGTAATTTTTTAAAGACAATTTACCTATCTACAAACTGGTTTATAACCTCCTATTGTCTAGAATTAACGGATTTCGAGTTATAAATTAAATTAAGAGAAGAAATGTCAAAACAATTTCAAGTTTTTTTTTTTGTTGCAAACCCTGTATTTTTTAAACGAAACTACATATTATAAAAAAATTAACGGCCCAATTCGGGTAGCAAATTTAACAAAAATTTAAAAATTGTCTTCTATCACCACCAGGTTTACCATGGTCACGGAGATACCCTATATAGGCAGGCTAAATTCTCCCGGGGGTCTGAAGGGTATAAAATACCTCCAGCCACACTCGAATAATTGTTATAAACAAATTTGTAACCTTATGGCCTTTAGTAATAAGTGATCAATAAAGAAACTTTTTAAAACAACAGAAACGGTAAGATGTAGGCGAAGGGTTTAAGAGAGGAGGGAGTATAAATGCCTCTTCCTAGTATATATTGCTATGGGCCAAATTGTTTTTTAGACTTGATCTAGTATGAATTTCGGCGCTACGAACCATTGATTTCAGTTAAATGTAATTTTATGTTGGCAATTTTTTTAACGGTTTATCGCTTTCCAGTAGAATAAACTGTATTTTTTATCAATTGTGTAAAATTTGTGCAATTTTTAATTTTTTAAGGTAAATTTTTGCTACGGCTACCATTAATTCTTAAAATTTTAATTTAATTATTTGATCTCTCTAATTTGTTATCTTATCAATTTCAATACATTTACTCAAGTTTTGCTGATATCCCAAATTTAAAACTCTTTCTGAAAACTTTGTAAAAACTTTTAGTGTCTGTGTGGAACACCCCCCAGATACACTTAAACTGTGATAGATAAATTTGCAAACTTATGGTTATCAGTATTAAGCGAAAATGGTGAAAGTTTTTAGCACAAAAAATATAAAGCAGTGACCAAGAATCGGGGGGGGGAGAGGATTATGAATTCCCCCCAGTATAATATGTCATTGTTCTCAAGAAAATCAAAGCGCTTTAATAAACCCTACTCATAATCTGTAAGTATTGAATGTTTTACCTTTCAGCAGTGAGGCACTGGAGGGTGTTCCACACCCCAGACCCTCCGGTTTGTGCAGTTTATTTTTATTAGTAATAAATTGAACATATCAGCATAACCGATCTAGAAAAATCTCTAGAAATACTAATTAATCCTAACTTTAACATGTCACACTTAAGTAACTAATATTCCAATTATTCCAAATTATAAACCAAATTTGTTGATACCGGGGGGTCTGGGGGGTGTGGAGCACCCCCCAGGTACACTCAAACTGTAATAGATAAATTTACAAACTTATGGTTATCAGTATTAAGCGATAGTGGTGAAAGCTTTTAGTACAAAAATATAAAGCAGTGACCAAGAATCGGGGGATTATGAATTTCCTCCAGAATAATATGTCATCGTTCTCAAAAAAACCAAAGCGCCATAATAAACCTTACTCATAATCTGTAAACATTGAATGTTTTACCTTTCAGCAGTAAGCCACTTTTTTTGTGTGCGTTGGGAGTTGAGAAATCTTTAAAAGACACCCCTGGATGGTTTGGGGGTTAGTATCAGATTTTACCGACTAAAACTCCACTCTTTGAAGTTGCTGGGAATCGCTTTCGCATTTCGTCCGCACAATCTTTTGCCTTCTTCACGTTTCCGCCCTTTTGGGTCTTTTCTCTTCCTGTTCTTGTGCTTTGGCAGACAGAATCTTTACCAGCATTCTCCCTATTGCACCCCAATTTCCTTCGCTATCCAGCATGAGCTCGACGAGGTTGGTTGGGCTGATATCGGTGTCCAGCTGTTCTTTGATCTCTCGTCTTATATCGGTCCACCTGTTGCAAAAGAAGACTTCTTTCGCAAAGACTTCTCAGTGGCAGTGAGCCACTGAGGGTATTCCATACCCCAGACCCCGGTTTATGCAGTTTATTTTTATTAGTAATAAATTGAAGATAGCAGCATAAACGATCTAGAAAAATCTCTAGAAATACTAATTAATCCTAACTTTAACATGTCACACTTAAGTAACTAATATTCCAATTATTCCAAATTATAAACCAAATTTGTTGATACCGGGGGGTCTGGGGGGTGTGGAGCACCCCCCAGGTACACTCAAACTGTAATAGATAAATTTACAAACTTATGGTTATCAGTATTAAGCGATAATGGTGAAAGCTTGTAGCACAAAAAATATAAAGCAGTAACCAAGAATCGGGGGGGTGGGATTATGAATTCCCCCCAGAATAATATGTCATCGTTCTCAAGAAAACCAAAGCGTTATAATAAACCCTACTCATAATCTGTAAACATTGAATGTTTTACCTTTTAGCAGTGAGGCACTGGAGGGTGTTCCGCACCCCAGACCCTCCGGTCCCAACAACTTAGGTTATAATTGGAAATTGGGGAATTCATAATATCCCCCGGATTCTTGGTCATTGCTTTATATTTTTGTGCTAAAAGGTTTCACCATTATCGCTTAATACTGATAACCATAAGTTTGTAAATTTATCTATTACAGTTTGAGTGTACCTAGGGGGTGCTCCACACCCCCCCAGACCCCCCGGTATCAACAAATTTGGCTTATAATTTGGGCTTATTGAAATATTAGTTACTTGAGTGTGGCTTGTTAAAGTTAGGATTAATTAGTATTTCTAGAGATTCCTTCTACATCGTTTATGCTGATATCTTCAATTTATTACTAATAAAAAATAAACTGCACAAACCGGGGGTCTGGGGGGTGTGAAACACCCTCCAGTGCCTCACTGCTGAAAGGTAAAACATTCAATATTTACAGATTATGAGTAAAGTTTATTATAGCGTTTTGGTTTTCTTGAGAACGATGATATATTATACTGGGAGAATTCATAATCCCCCCGCGATTCTTGGTCTTTGCTTTATATTTTTTGTAAATGCCAACGTATCAGATAGTTATAGTATAAAATTTTAGAAAAATGTCCTAAATGACTTCCGTTAGGGTGTCTGTAATATTGGACATTCTTAACGGATATCGCTCGAAGTTTCCAAATATTGGCCATGGTTTTATATATTCTACTTCTCTATCTTTCTAGTAATTATGTGATTTTATTAGTTTATAATAAATAAACAGTAGTAAACACAAAATTGTAATAAACAACAACATTTCACTTTTATTTAAAATATAATCGATTTGTCAAATAACAAAAAAACTTTTACTTATCTTTTTTAGATATCGGTGTAGTATCTACTTAAAAGTGCAACCTAAAGATAAAAAATACTTGATAAATTGGAGATAGTAATTAGTCATTATTAAAAGGGAGACTGGAGCTAGTTTTTATAAAAGTAAGTACGCTCAAACCTGTTTTTGTGCGGGGTATAGAGACTGCATAAAAAGAATCCCTTTAAAAAAATATTTCATTTTTTATTTATATTATGCCTTTGATGGAAAAAGATAAAAGAAATCGCTCATAAACAATTTCCCATATAAAAACCGCATAAAAACAGATCGGAGCCGAAAACGGGCTTAAAATATGGACGAAAAAGGAAAGATAGTCCGAGAATGGGCAATTTGTGTGTTTTCTGAAATTTTGGATGAAACATTTAAATGGCAGAATATTAGCAGAAAATAAAGTCATGGTCATGGACCAGCAGCATAGCGTGAAGCATACACGGTTGACTGAGGAGCGTACGCTCGCGGATCAAATCCAGCTCGCGTTAGATACATTGCTGTGATAAAAAGTCCAATATCCATCTGTGGACTATGGGAAAGGCAACGGAACCACCCCATGAATTATATTCTCTAGTAAGTTCATCTTGGCTTCGGCTGTTGAATCGCCAACGTCCGGGAAACCGGATATGGCACATGAAGAAGAAGAAAGTCATGGTACGGCGGTAAATACTGTAACTTATGTCCGCTATAAATTTTACAAATACAAAGTAAAAATTACTATTTTCCGACGTATAAAACATGAAATTTTTGTTCAGTGACCGTAAACAGACACTTTCGACCTATAATAGAATTCATTCGAATCAAGGTTGTCTAATTGTACTAATTATAGTCAAATAATTTTTAACTTTAATTAATTATATTATCTACTAGTCAAACCTGTTTTTATGCGGTGTTTTAAGCGGTTTTATATGGGAAATTATTTATGAGAAATTATTTTTTAAATCTTTTTGTACGATATATCATAAAATTTCATCAGATGCATAATATAAATAAAAAATGAAATAATTTTTTGAAGAGATTCCTTTTATGCGGTCCCTATTCTTCGCACAAAAACAGGTTTGAGAGTACTTACTTTTATAAAAACTAGCTCCAGTCTCTCTTTTAATAATGACTAGTTACTATCTCCAATTTTTTAAGTATTTTTTATCTTTAGGTTGGACCTTTAAGTGAATACTACACAGATATATAAAAAAGATAAGTAAAAGTGTTTTTGTTATTTGTCAAATCGACTATATTCTAAATAAAGGTGAAATGTTGTTGTTTACTGCAATTTTGTGTTTAGTACTGTTTATTTATTATAAACTAATAAAACCACATAATTACTGGAAAGATAGAGGTGTAGAATATATAAAACCATGGCCAATATTTGGAAACTTTGGGCGATATACTTTAAGAATGTCCAATATTACAGACACCATAACTGACCTTTACAATGCAAATCCAGATAGAAGGTAAGTAATTTAGAGCCTTCTTGCAAAATTTAATGATCTAACTTCCAGATACGTTGGCATTTATCAATTTACTCTTCCAACGCTATTGATTCGTGACCCAGAACTAATAAAGAAAATTACTATTAAGGAGTTCGATTCTTTTTCCGAACAATCAGGGATGGTATCCACACAAAATGATAACCTCGCAAAAAAAACTCTGTTCGCTTTAAGTCGTAAGTAAATCTCCGATATTAAATTAAAATGTACGTATATGTATTTGTACATTGGATATGAGCTTGTAAAGTTTGGAACAAATTCTATACCATTTTTAAAGATAATTTTTCCAAAGACATGAGAGTTAGTCGCTCTCTGAGACTCTCTGAAATTTTTCGAGTTGGAGGTACTTGAGGATGTTTTTAGTAAGTAAAACGCCTAAACCCTCTGGGTCGCTCCGGACGCTACAAGCGGTTGTGACAGCGCAACTACATCAAGAGCCGAACTCGCCCAAAAAAATATTTTCCATAAAATGCTTCTTAAATAGATGCTTTTCAATGTTTTATTCAAATAACAGGTCACATACGTGGCGGTTGCAGCACCAAAGTGATAAAATACATGATTTTAGGTAAAATTGTAAAAAAAATTTAAAATGGGCGGGGTTTGAGGTACGATTTTAGACTATCACAAAAACGTATTTTAATTTTTGATTTTTTAATGCCTAAACGTGAAAATTTTCGATTCATCTTCACCTTATAATTCTTCTAATTTAATGCTCTTTCATAATTAGCTTTCATTTCTATACGAAAACTTGTATCTTCGAGCGGCAGTTAGCAAACTCTGCCCCATATCGCTACATTGAAAATCAATATTGCACTAATATTATGTGCTATATTGTAACAGCATTGGGCCAATATATTGGTGCTATATTGAAAATCAATATTGATTCAATATTTGTTTACAATATTGCAAAATATTTACATCGCTACATTGTAAATTAATATTGTACCTATATTGTGTGCAATACGAAGGTGAGCATTTGATTCATCACGGGTTCACAATAAAGTACAATAAGAGCGTCAATATTGCAATAGCTCGAAAAAGAAAAGCGAGTTATCACATGAACTCGCACGAGAAAATATATGAAAAAGCAAAAAATAATTTGATTACCAGAATTAGAGCAAGCGCAGATAGAAAGGACGAAAGCTGTATTAGGAACAAAAATGGAAGTGATAGAAATGTTTGAAAACCTGATGAATTAATTTAATTTGAGCACAATCGATATAAAGCAAAAAGTCAGAGAAATCAGCATTTTGAGTAAAGAAACTTTTGTTATTGGAAATGAAATGGATAAAAGAAATTTCGTGTGTTAATGAAATACTGTTTTTAATGAGAAAAATAGTGCTAGAACAAAAACTTGGCTTGATAAGTGTTATCCGGACTCTGCTCCAGCAGAAGCAACCATTCGTAAGTGATTTGTTAAATTTTGTGCAGGTCATATGAGCATCAAAGATGAAGAGCGCAGTGGACGTCCAAAAGAAGCTGTTACAGGGAAAACATAAAAATATCCACAAAATAATTTTGAATGGCCGTAAAGTGAAGTTGATCGAGATAGCTGATGCATATCGTGCATGCGAAAGCTCTGCGCAAAGTGGGTGCCGCGTGAGCTCACAGTTGATCAAAACAACAACGTGTTGATCATTCGAAGCTGTGTTGGGAGCTGAGAGACGAACCCAATCCAAAGCAAGGAAAACATAACAGTCGGCTGACTAGGTTATGGCGTCTGTATTTTGGGATGCGCATGGTATATCATCGATTATCTTGGAAAAGGAAAACAATCAACAGCGACTATTATAATTTATAGCATTGTTCGAGCGTTTGAAGGATAAAATCGCGAAAAAACGGCCTCATTTGAAGAAAAAGTATTGTTTCACCACGACAAGTCGATGAAAACGATGGTCAAACTCAATAAATTGGGCTATGAATTGCTTCCCCATCCACCGTATTCTTCAGATTTAGCTCCCAGCGACTATTTCCTGTTTGCACACGTCAAGAAAATGCTTGTTGGAAAGAAATTTAGCACCAATGAAGAAGTAATCGCCGAAACAGAGGCCTATTTTGAGGCGTAGTACAAAAATGGTATCAAAAGTTGGAAGATTGCTATAATCGGTGTGTCGCCCTCAAAGGCAACTATGTTGAATAATAAAATTGAATTTTGCCAAAAAATGGTTTTTTCTTCAAAATAATATGAACTTTTCAGCCAAACTTACATGGAAAAAATTAATGAGCAGATAACCACGAGAGAAAGCAATAACATTGATGAAAAGTGAAAGAGATTAAAGGCAGCTGTAAAAACAGGGATACATAAAATGATTCAACGAAGCCTGTGAAGAGAAAGTAGATATGAAAAACAAGGCAAGAACTACATGGATAAGAACAGGACAGAAAATAAGAACAGATAAAACAGGACGATATGAGAAGGTACGTTGAAATGAGAAAGCAAGCTTATAAAACTTGCAAAAATAGGTACCTGGTTAAATGAGAAGATGAACTATTTAGAACAAGAAAGTAAGAGACACAATGCAAAGAATTTTATAGAAAATTAAATAAACAAATGAAAACATTCAAGATAAAGCCGAGAGGAATGAAAGACGAGCAAGGTAATCCAGTAAATAGCAAAAAGCAATTAAAGAAAATTTCCAAAACTTGGTAAACTTAAACAGAAAAATCGAAAACATACAAAATAGTAATCAGAAATGAAGACGAATATCAAATACAAGAAGAACACTTAAAGAAACGAAAACATAATAGGCAAAATAAAGAACGGAAAAGCACCTGACAAAGATAGGATACAAATAGAAATGATAAGGAATGGAGGAAACAAACTTCAAAGAAAATTTACAAATTAATAGAAATAGTTTGGGCAGAAGAAAAATGCCTGAAGAATGGCGGACAGCGAGAATTATTCCAATTCATAAAAAGGTGACGTACCGGAATGCAGTAACTACAGTGGTATAACTCTGCTACCGGCAGTATAAAAAGTGCTATCATTTTTGATTCTAAAGAGGCAGAAAAGTAAACAGAGGAATTCCTAGGATTATCAATGAGGATTCAGACTAATAATGCCGAAATGAAAGTTCCTGAAAATTAATAAATCTAATATGCCTAATTCCTAGGGGATTATCAATGAGGATTCAGACTAATA